>CATKUM010000039.1:4800000-6000000 GCA_949786405.1 Onychomys arenicola | reverse complement strand
TAAATGCTATTTAGTTAATAGTGATAATCAAGGTTGGGTTCTAGAACTTTGTAAAATCATTTGATCCCAAAATTCACTTGGTTTACAAGAAATGAACTCTTGCTTGTAGGAAGACACAGATCAGGGGGTTTAACTCCGGTTGTGAAGGGAAATTCAGAGCAGAGTTCTCATCCATGAAACACACTCTGTTTTAATGCAAGAAGCAATCACTTCTTTCCAGCGTCTCCAATACAGCAAGAACCATGAGCTTGCCCTGAGAAAAGGAACTGTGTTTCCTACTCATACAGACCATATGTAGTTCAACTCTGCTTATGAAAGTGATACAAACCACAGGTCCTCTAACATAAATCCTCTTTAGTTAATAGTGGGAATAGCGTAGGGTTAATGAACTGCGAAAAATCATTTGAGCCCACAATTCACTGGGTTTACAAGAAATGAACTCTTGCTTGTGGGAAGACACAGATACCGGGGTTGAACTCCATTTCTGAAGGGAAATTCAGACCAGAGTTCTCATCCCTGAAACACACCCTGTTTTAACGAAGAAGCAAGCTCTTCTTTCCGGAGTCTAAAACACAGAAAGAACCATGAGCATGGTATGAAAAAAAGACCTGTGTTTCCTATTCCTACGGACCATATGTAGTTCAACTATGCTTATGAAACTGATACAGACCACACCTCCTCTTACATAAGTGCTCTTTAGTTAATAGTGAGAATCATGTTGGGTTTGTGAATTGCGAAAAATCATTTGAGACCAAAATTCACTTGGTATACCAGAAATGAACTCTTGCTTGTAGGAAGACACAGATCATGGGGTTTAACTCCGGTTGTGAAGGGAAATTCAGACCCGAGTTCTCATCCATGAAACACACTCTGTTTTAATGAAAGAAGCAAGCTCTTCTCTCCAGCTTCTCCAATACAGCAAGAACCATGAGCATGCCCAGATAAAAGAACTGTGCTTCCTACTCATATGGAATATATGTAGTTCAACTCTGCTTATGAAACTGATACAAACATTAGCTCCTCTTACATAAATCCTCTTTAGTTATTAGTGTGAATAGAATAGGGTTCATGAACTGCAAACAATCATTTGATCCCAAAATTCACTGGGTATACCAGAAATGAACTCTTGCTTGTTGGAAGACAAAGATCCTGTGGTTTAATTCCATTCTAGAACTGTGTATCATCATTTGAGCCAAAAATTCACTTGGTTTAACAGAAATCAACTCTTGCTTGTAGGAAGACACAGATCATGCGGTTAACTCCGTTTTTGAAGCTAAATTCAGACCAGAGTTCTCATCCATGAAACACACCCTGTTTTAATGCAAGAAGCAAGCTCTTCTTTAAAGCGTCTCCAATACAGCAAGAAGCAAGAACACGCCCTTAAGTAAATGAACTGTGTTTCCTACTCATACGGACCATATGTAGTTCAACTCTTCTTATGAAACTGATACAAACCACAGCTCTTCTTACATAAATGCTCTTTATTTAATAGTGAGAATCGGTTTGGGTTGGTGAACTGGGAAAAATCATTTGAGTCCAAAATTCACTGGGTATACCAGAAATGAACTCTTGCTTGTTGGAAGACAAAGATCCTGTGGTTTAACTCTGTTTCTGAAGGGAAATTCAGCCCACAGTTCTCATCCGTGAAACACATTCTTTTTTAACAAAAGCAGCAAGCTCTTCTTTCCAGAATCTAAAATACAGCAAGAACCATGAGCATGGACTGAAAAAAAAAAACTGTGTTTCCTATTCATACGGACCATATGTAGTTGAAATCTGCTCATGAAACTGATACACACCACACCTCCACTTACATAAATCCTCTTTAGTTAATAGTGAGAATAGCATAGGGTTCGTGAACTGCGAACAATCATTTGATCCCAAAATTCACTGGGTATACCAGAAATGAACTCTTGCTTGTTGGAAGACAAAGATCCTGTGGTTTAATTCCATTACTGAAGGGGAATTCAGACCAGAATTCTCATCCCTGAAAAACACTCTTTTTAAAGGCAAGAATCATGCTCTTCTTTCCAGCTTCTCCAATACAGTAAGAACCATGATCATGCCAAGAAAAAAAGAACTGTGTTTCCTACTCATACGGACCATACATAGTTCAACTCTGCTTATGAAACTGATACAAACCACAGCTCCTCTTACATAAATGCTCTTTAGGTAATAGTGAGAATCGCGTTGTGTTCATGAACTGCGAAAAATCATTAGAGCCCAAATTAAACTGGGTTAACCAGAAATGAACTCTTGCTTGTAGGAAAACACAGATCCTGTGGTTTAACTCTGTTTCTGAATGTAAAATCTGTCAAGTGTTCTCATTCATGAAACACACTCTGTTTTCGAAAAGAAGCAAGCTCTTCTTTCCAGAGTCTAAAATACAGCAAGAACCATGAGCATGCCCAGAAAAAAAGAACTGTGTTTCCTATTCATAAGGACCATATGTAGTTGAACTCTGCTGATGAAACTGACACAAACCACAGCTCCTCTTACATAAATGCTCTTTAGTTAATAGTGAGACTCGTGTTGGGTACGTGAACTGCGAAAGTCATTTGAGCCCAAAATTCACTGGGTTTAACAGAAATGAACTCTGGCTTGTAGGAAGACACAGATCCTGGGGTTTGATAACATGCTGTTTTTACGCAAGAAGCATCTTCCTCTTTTCAGCGATTCCAATACAGCAAGAAACATGAGAATGCCCAGGAAAAAAGAACTGTGACTCCTCCTCATACAGACCATATGAAGTCCAACTCAGCTTATGAATCTGACACAAACCACAGCTCCTCTTACATAAATGCTCTTTAGTTAATAGTGAGAATTGTGTTGGGTTCTTGAACTGCGAAAAAATATTTGAGCCCAAAATTCACTGGATTTACCTGAAATGAACTCTTGCTTGTAGGAATACACAGTTCCTGGGGTTTTCACAAAGAAGCAAGGTCTTCTTTCCAGAGTCTAAAATACAGCAAGAAACATGAGCATTTCCTGAAAAAAAGAAGTGTTTCCTACTCATACAGACCATATGTAGTTAAACTCTGCTTATGGAACTGATTCAAACCACAGCTCCACTTACATAATTCCTCTTTAGTTAATAGTGAGAATAGCGTAGGGTTCATGAACTGCGAAAAATCATTTGCGTTTCTGTACTGGAAAAAAACATTTGAGAACAAAATTCACTGGGTTTTCCTGAAATGAACTCTTGCTTGTAGGAGGACACAGATCCTAGGGTTTAACTCCGTTTCTGAAGGGAAATTCAGACCAGTGTTCTCATCCATGAAACACACTCTGTTTTCACGCAAGCAGCAAGCTCTTCTTTCCAGGGTCTCCAATACAGCAAGAACCATGAGTATGCCCAGAAAAAAAGAAGTGATTTTCCTACTCATACAGACCATATGCAGTTCAATTCTGCTTATGAAAGTGATACAAACCAGACCTCCTCTTATATAATGCTCTTTAGTTAATTGTGAGAATCGCGTTGGGTTCCAGAACTGTGTAAAATCATTTGAGCCCCAAATTCACTTGGATTATCAGAATTGAACTCTTGCTTGTAGTAAACACAGATCCTGGTGTTTAACTCCATGTCTGAAGGGAAATTCAGACCAGTGTTCTCAACCCTGAAACCCACTCTGTCTTCACGCAAGAAGCAAGGTCTTCTTTCCAGCATCTCCAATACAGCAAGAACCATGAGTATGCCCAGAAAAAAGAACTGAGTTTCCTACTAATAAGGACCATGTGTATTTCAACTCTGCATATGAAACTTATACAAACCACAACTCATCTTACATAAATGCTCTTTAGTTAATTGTGAGAATCACATTGGGTTGATAAACTGTGTAAAATCATTTGAGACCCAAATTCACTTGACTTACCAGAATTGAACTCTTGCTTGGAGGAAACACAGATCCTGGGGTTTAACTCCGTTTTGAAGGGAAATTCAGACCAGTGTTCTCATCCATGAAACACACTCTGTTTTCACGCAAGAAGCAAGCTCTTTTTTCCAGCATCTCCAATACAGCAAGAACCATGAGCATGCCAAGTAAAAAATAACTGTGTTTCCTACTCATACGGACCTTATGTATTTCACTCTGCTTATGAACCTGACACAAACCACAGCTCCTCTTACATAAACGCTCTTTAGTTAATAGTTTGAAATGGGTTGAGTTCCAGAACTGTGTAAAATAATTTGAGCACCAAATTCACTTGGTTTACCAGAAATGAACTCTTGCTTGTAGGAAGACAAAGATCCTGGGGTTTAACTCCGTTTCTGAAAGGAAACTCAGACCAGTGTTCTCTTCCATGAAACACACTCTGTTTTCATGCAAGAAGCAAGCTCTTCTTTCCAGCATCTCCAATACAGCTCAAACCATGAGCATGCCCAGAAAAAAAGAACTGTGTTTCCTACTCATACGGACAATATGTAGCTCAACTCTGCTTATGAAACTCATACAAACCACAGATCCTCTTACATAAGTCCTCTTTAGTTAATACTGAGAATTGCGTTGGGTTGTTGAAAAGTGAAAAGTCAGTTGAGCCCAAAATTCACTTGTTTTACCAGAAATGAACTCTTGCTTGTAGGAAGACACAGATCCTGGGGTTTAACTCCGTTTCTGAAGGAAAATTCAGACCAGTGGTCCCAAGCATGAAACACACTCTGTTTTGACGCAAGAAGCAAGCTCTTCTTTCCAGCATCTCCAATACAGCAAGAACCAGGAGCATGCCCAGAAAAAAAGAACTGTGTTTCCTACTCAAAAGGACCACATGTAGTTCAACTCTGATTATGATACTGATACAAAGCACAGCTCCTCTTAAATAAATGCTCTTTAGTTAATAGTTTGAATCGCGTTGGGCTCCAGAACTGTGTAAAATCATTTGAGCCCCAATTTCACTTGGTTTACCAGAAATGAACTGTTGCTTGGAGGAAGACACAGATCCTGTGGTTTAACTCCGTTTCTGAAGGGAAATACAGACCAGTGTTCTCGTCCATGAAACACACCCTGCTTTGACGCAGGAAGTAAGCTCTTCTTTCCAGCATCTCCAATACAGCAAGAACCAGGAGCCTGCCCAGAAAAAAAGAACTGTGTTTCCTACTCATACGGACCATATGCAGTTCAATTCTGCTTATGAAACTGATACAAACTACAGTTCCTCTTACGTAAATGCTCTTTAGTTAATAGTTTGAATCGCGTTGGGTTGTTGAACTGTGAAAAATCATTAGATCCCAAAATTCACATGGTTTACCAAAATGAACTCTTGCTTGTAGGAAGACACAGATCCTGTGGTTTAACTCAGTTTCTGAAGGGAAATTCAGACTAGTGTTCTCATCCATGAAACACACTCTGTTTTCACGCAAGAAGCAAGCTCTTCTTTCCAGCATCTCCAATACAGCAAGAACCATGAGCATGCCCAGAAAAAATGAACTGTGTTTCCTACACATAAGGACCATATGTAGTTCAACTCTGCTTATGAAACTGATAAAAACCACAGCTCCTCTTACATAAATGCTCTTTAGTTAATAGTTTGAATCGCGTTGGGTTCCAGAACTGTGTAAAATAATTTGAGCCCCAAATTCTCTTGGTTTACCAGAAATGAACTCTTGCTTGGAGGAAGACACAGATTCTTGGGTTTAACTCCATTTCTGAAAGGAAATTCAGACCAGTGTTCTCATCCATGAAACACACCCTGCTTTCACGCAGGAAGTAAGCTCTTCTTTCCAGCATCTCCAATACAGCAAGAACCAGGAGCATGCCCAGAAAAAAAGAACTGTGTTTCCTACTCATAAGGACCACATGTAGTTCAACTCTGCTTATGAAACTGATACAAACCACAGCTCCACTTACATAAATCCTCTTTAGTTAATAGTGAGAATCACGTTGCGTTGTTGAAATGTGAAAAATCAGTGGAGCCCAATATTCACTTGTTTTACCAGAAATGAACTCTTACTTGTAGGAAGACACAGATCCTGTTGTTTAACTCCGTTTCTGAAGGGAAGTTCAGACTAGTGTTCTCAACCATGAATCCCACTCTGTTTTCACGCAATAAGCAAGCTCTTCTTTCCAGCATCTCCAATACAGAAAACCATGAGCATGCCCAGAATAAAAGTACTGTGTTTCCTGCTCATACGGACCTTATGTAGTTCAACTCTGATTATGACACTGATACAAACCACAACTCCTCTTAAATAAATGCTCTTTAGTTAATAGTTTGAATCGCGTTGGGCTCCAGAACTGTGTAAAATCATTTGAGCCCCAAATTCACTTGGTTTACCAGAAATGAACTGTTGCTTGGAGGAAGACACAGATCCTGTGGTTTAACTCCGTTTCAGAAGGGAAATTCAGACCAGTGTTCTCATCCATGAAACACACCCTGCTTTCACGCAGGAAGCAAGCTCTTCTTTCCAGCATCTCCAATACAGCAAGAACCATGAGCTTGCCCAGAAATAAAGAACTGGGTTTCCTACTCATATGGACCATATGCAGTTCAATTCTGCTTATGAAACTGATACAAACTACCGCTCCTATTACATAAATGCTCTTTAGTTAATTGTGAGAATCGTGTTGGGTTGTTGAAATGTGAAAAATCATTTGAGCCCAAAATTCACTTGTTTTACCAGAAATGAACTCTTGCTTGTAGGAAGACACAAGTCCTCTGGTTTATCACCGTTTCTGAAGGGGAATTCAGACTAGTGTTCTCATCCATGAAACACACCCTGCTTTCACGCAGGAAGCAAGCTCTTCTTTCCAGCATCTCCAATACAGCAAGAACCAGGAGCATGCCAAGAAAAAAAGAACTGTGTTTACTCCTCATACGGACCATATGCAGTTCAATTCTACTTATGAAACAGATACAAACTACAGCTCCTATTACATAAATGCTCTTTAGTTAATAGTTTGAATCGTGTTGTGTTCCAGAACTGTGTAAAATCAGTTGAGCCCCAAATTCACTTGGTTTACCAGAATTGAACTCTTGCTTGTAGGAAGACCAAGATCCTGGGGTTCAACTCAGTTTCTGAAGGGAAATTCAGACCAGTGTTCTCATCCATGAAACACACTCTGTTTTCACGCAAGAAGCAAGCTCTTCATTCCAGCATCTCCAATACAGCAAGAACCAGGAGCATGCCCAGAAAAAAAGAACTGTATTTACTACTCATACGGACCATATGCAGTTCAATTCTGCTTATGAAACTGATACAAACTAGAGCTCCTCTTACATAAATGCTCTTTAGTTAATTGTGAAAATCGCGTTGGGTTGTTGAAATGTGAAAAATCATTAGATCCAAAAATTCACATGGTTTACCAAAATGAACTCTTGATTGTAGGAAGACACAGATCCTGTGTTTTAACTGCGTTTCTGAAGGGAAATTCAGACCAGTGTTCTCAAGAATGAAACACACTCTGTTTTCTCGCAAGAAGCAAGCTCTTCTTTCCAGCATCTCCAATACCGCAAGAACCATGAATATGCCCAGAAAAAAAGAACTGTGTTAACTACTCATAAGGACCATATGCAGTTCAGTTCTGCTTATGAAACTGATACAAACCACAGCTCCTCTTACATGAATGCTCTTAAGTTAATCGTTGGAATCGCGTTGGGTTCCAGAACTGTGTAAATCATTTGAGCCCCAAATTCACTTGGTTTAACAGAAATGAACTCTTGCTTGTAGGAAACACAGATCCTGGGATTTAACTCCGTTTCTGAAGGTAAATTCAGACCAGTGTTCTCATCCATTAAACACACCCTGCTTTCACGCAGGAAGCAAGCTCTTCTTTCCAGCATCTCCAATACAGCAAGAACCAGGAGCATGCCCAGAAAAATGAACTGTGTTTACTACTCATACGGACCATATGCAGTTCAATTCTGCTTATGAAACTGATACAAACTACAGCTCCTCTTACATAAATGCTCTTTAGTTAATTGTGAAAATCGCGTTGGGTTGTTGAACTGTGAGAAATCATTAGATCCCAAAATTCACATGGTTTACCAAAATGAACTCTTGCTTGTAGGAAGAGCCAGATCCTGTGGTTTAACTGCGTTTCTGAAGGGAAATTCAGACCAGTGTTCTCATCCATGGAACACACTCTGTTTTCACGCAAGAAGCAAGCTCTTCTTTCCAGCATCTCCAATACAGCAAGAACCCAGAGCATGCCCAGAAAAAAAGAACTGTGTTTCCTACTCATAAGGACCATATGTAGTTCAACTCTGCTTATGATACTGATACAAACCGGCGCTCGTCTTACATAAATGCTCTTTAGTTAATAGTTTAAATCACATTGGGTTCCAGAACTGTGTAAAATCATTTGAGCCCCAAATTCACTTGGTTTACCAGAAATGAACTGTTGCTTGGAAGAAGACACAGATCCTTGGGCTTAACTCCGTTTCTGAAGGGAAATTCAGACCAGTGTTCTCATCCATGAAACACACTCTGTTTTCACGCATAAGCAAGCTCTTCTTTCCAGCGTGTCCAATAGAGCAAAAACCATGAGCATGCCCAGAAAAAAAGAACTGATTTTCCTACTCATACGGATCTTATGTAGTTCAACACTGCTTATGAAACTGCTACAAACCACAACTCCTATTACATGAATTCTCTTTAGTTAATAGTTTGAATCGCGTTGGGTTCCATTACTGTGTAAATCATTTGAGCCCCAAAATCACTTGGTTTAACAGAAATGAACTCTTGCTTGTAGGAAACACAGATCCTGGGGTTTAACTCCATTTCTGAAGGAAAATTCAGACCAGTGTTCTCATCCATGAAACATACCCTGCTTTCACGCAGGAAGCAAGCTCTTCTTTCCAGCATCTCCAATATAGCAAGAACCAGGAGCATGCTCAGAAAAAAAGAACTGTGTTTACTACTCATAATGACCATATGCAGTTCAATTCTGCTTATGAAACTGATACAAACTACAGCTCCTCTTACATAAATGCTCTTTAGTTAATTGTGAAAATCGTTTTGGGTTGTTGAACTGTGAAAAATCTTTAGATCCAAAAATTCACATGGTTTACCAAAATGAACTCTTGCTTGTAGGAAGACACAGATCCTGTGTTTTAACTTCGTTTCTGAAGGGAAATTCAGACCAGTGTTCTCAAGCATGAAACACACTCTGTTTTCTCGCAAGAAGCAAGCTCTTCTTTCCAGCATCTCCAATACTGCAAGAACCATGAGAATGCCCAGAAAAAAATAACTGATTTTTATACTCATACGGATCTTATGTAGTTCAACACTGCTTATGAAACTGATACAAACCACAGCTCCTCTTACATGAAGGCTCTTTAGTTAATAGTTTGAATCGCGTTGGGTTCCAGAACTGTGTAAAACATTTGAGCCCCAAATTCACTTGGTTTCACAGAAATGAACTCTTGCTTGTAGGAAACACAGATCCTGTGGTTTAACTCCGTTTTTGAAGGTAAATTCAGACCAGTGTTCTCATCCATGAAACCCACTGTGTTTTCACGCTACAATCTAGCTCTTCTTTCCAGCATCCCCAATACAGCAAGAACCATGAGAATGCCCCACAAAAAGAATTGTGTTTCCTACTCATACGGACCATATGTAGTTCAACTCTGCTTATGAAACTGATACAAACCACAGCTCCTCTTACATAAATCCTCTTTAGTTAATAGTGAGAATCGCGTTTGGTTCCAGAACTGTGTAAAATCAGTTGAGCCCCAAATTCACTTGTTTTACCAGAAATGAACTCTTGCTTGTCGGAAGACACAGATCCTGTGGTTTAACTCCGTTTCTGAAGGGAAATTCAGACCAGTGTTCTCAACCATGAAGCACACTCTGTTTTCACGCAATAAGCAAGCTCTTCTTTCCAGCATCTCCAATACAGAAAACCATGAGCATGCCCAGAAAAAAAGTAATGTGTTTCCTGCTCATACGGACCTTATGTAGTTCAACTCTGATTATGATACTGATACAAACCAGCGCTCCTCCTACATAAATGCTCTTTAGTTAATAGTTTGAATCGCGTTGGGTTCCAGAACTGTGTAAAATCATTTGAGCCCGAAATTCACTTGGTTTACCAGAAATGAACTGTTGCTTGGAGGAAGACACAGATCCTTGGGCTTAACTCTGTTTCAGAAGGGAAATTCAGACCAGTGTTCTCATCCATGAAACACACCCTGCTTTCACGCTGGAAGCAAGCTCTTCTTCCCAGCATCTCCAAAACAGCAAGAACCATGAGCATGCCCAGAAAAAAGAACTGTGTTTTATACACATACGGACCATATGCAGTTCAATTCTGCTTATGAAACTGATAGAAACTACAGCTCCTCTTACATAAATGCTCTTTAGTTAATTTTGAGAATCGCGTTGGGTTGTTTAAATGTGAAAAATCAGTAGAGCCCAAAATTCACTTGTTTTACCAGAAATGAACTCTTGCTTGTAGGAAGACACATATCCTGTGGTTTATCTCCATTTCTGAAGGGGAATTCAGACCAGTGTTCTCAACCATGAAACACACTCTGTTTTCACGCAATAAGCAAGCTCTTCTTTCCAGCATCTCCAATACAGCAACAACCATGAGCATGCCCAGAAACAAAGAACTGTGTTTCCTGCTCCTACGGACCTTATGTAGTTCAACTCTGCTTATGATACTGATACAAACCAGAGCTCCTCTTACATAAATGCTCTTTAGTTAATAGTTTGAATCGCGTTGGGTTCCAGAAGTGTGTAAAATCAGTTGAGCCCCAAATTCACTTGGTTTATCCAAATTGAACTCTTGCTTGTGGGAAACACAGATCCTGGGGTTCAACTCCGTTTCTGAAGGGAAATTCAGACCAGTGTTCTCATCCATGAAACACACCCTGCTTTCACGCAGGAAGCAAGCTCTTCTTTCCAGCATCTCCAATACAGCAAGAACCATGAGAATGCCCAGAAAAAAAGAACTGATTTTTATACTCATACGGATCTTACCTAGTTCAACACTGCTTATGAAACTGATACAAACCACAGCTCCTCTTACATGAATGCTCTTTAGTTAATAGTTTGAATCACGTTGGGTTCCAGAACTGTGTAAAACATTTGAGCCCCAAATTCACTTGGTTTAACGGAAATGAACTCTTGCTTGTAGGAAACACAGATCCTGTGGTTTAACTTCGTTTCTGAAGGGAAATTCAGACCAGTGTTCTCATCCATGAAACACACTCTGTTTTCACGCAATAAGCAAGCTCTTCTTTCCAGCATCTCCAATACCGCAAGAACCATGAGTATGCCCAGAAAAAAAGAACTGTGTTTCCTACTCATAAGGACTATATGTAGTTCATCTCTGCTTATGAAACTGATACAAACCACAGCTCCTCTTACATAAATGCTCTTTAGTTAATAGTTTGAATCGCGTTGGGTTCCAGAACTGTGTAAAATGATTTGAGCCCCAAATTCTCTTGGTTTACCAGAAATGAACTCTTGCTTGTAGGAAGAAACAGATCCTATGGTTTATCACCGTTTCTGAAGGGAATTCAGACCAGTGTTCTCATCCATGAAACACACCCTGCTTTGACGCAGGAAGCAAGCTCTTCTTTCCAGCATCTCCAATACAGCAAGAACGATGAGCATGCCCAGAAAACAAGAACTGTGTTTACTACTCATACGGACCATATGCAGTTCAATTCTGCGTATGAAACTGATACAAACTACAGCTCCTCTTACATAAATGCTCTTTAGTTAATTGTGAGAATCACATTGGGTTGATAAACTGTGTAAAATCATTTGAGACCCAAATTCACTTGACTTACCAGAATTGAACTCTTGCTTATAGGAAGACACAGATCCTGTGGTTTATCTCCGTTTCTGAAGGGAAATTCAGACCAGTGTTCTCATCCATGAAACCCACTGTGTTTTCACGCAACAATCTGGCTCTTCATTCCAGCATCTTCAATACTGCAAGAACCATGAGAATGCCCGACAAAAAAGAATTTTGTTTCCTACTCATACGGACCATATGTAGTTCAACTCTGCTTATGAAACTGATACAAACCACAGCTCCTCTTACATAAATCCTCTTTAGTTAATAGTGAGAATCGCGTTGGGTTGTTGAAAAGTGAAAAATCACTTGAACCTAAAATTCACTTGTTTTACCAGAAATGAACTCTTGCTTGTAGGAAGACACAGATCCTGTGGTTTAACTCCATTTCTGAAGGGAAATTCAGACCAGTGTTCTCAACCATGAAACACACTCTGTTTTCACGCAATAAGCAAGCTCTTCTTTCCAGCATCTCCAAAACAGCAAGAATCATGAGCACGCCAGAAAAAAGAACTGTGTTTCCTACTCATACGGACCATATGTAGTTCAACTCTGCTTATGAAACTGATAAAAACCACAGCTCCTCTTACATTAATGCTCTTTAGTTAATAGGGAGAATCAAGTTGGGTTCCAGAACTGTGTAAAATAATTTGAGCCCCAAATTCTCTTGGTTTACCAGAAATGAACTCTTGCTTGGAGAAAGACACAGATTCTTGGGTTTAACTCCATTTCTGAAGAGAAATTCAGACCAGTGTTCTCATCCATGAAACACACCCTGCTTTGACGCAGGAAGCAAGCTCTTCTTTCCAGCATCTCCAATACAGCAAGAACGATGAGCATGCCCAGAAAACAAGAACTGTGTTTACTACTCATACGGACCATATGCAGTTCAATTCTGCGTATGAAACTGATACAAACTACAGCGCCTCTTACATAAATGCTCTTTAGTTAATTGTGAGAATCACATTGGGTTGTTAAACTGTGTAAAATCATTTGAGCCCAAAATTCACTTGGTTTACCAGAAATGAACTCTTGCTTGTAGGAAGACACAGATCCTGTGGTTTAACTCCGTTTCTGAAGGGAAATTCAGACCAGTGTTCTCATCCATGAAACCCACTGTGGTTTCAAGCAAGAATCTAGCTCTTCTTTCCAGCATCTCCAATACAGCAAGAACCATGAGAATGCCCCACAAAAAAGAATTGTGTTTCCTACTCATACGGATCATATGTAGTTTAACTCTGATTATGAAACTGATACAAACTAGAGCCCTATTACATAAATGCTCTTTAGTTAATAGTTTGAATCGCGTTGGGTTCCAGAACTGTGTAAAATCATTTGAGCCCCAAATACACTTGGTTTACAAGAATTGAACTCTTGCTTGTAGGAAACACAGATCCTGGGGTTTAACTCCGTTTCTGAAGGGAAATTCAGACCAGTGGTCTCAAGCATGAAACACACTCTGTTTTCACGCAAGAAGCAAACTCTTCATTCCAGCATCTCCAATACAGCAAGAACCATGAGTGAGCCCAGAAAAAAAGAACTGTGTTTCCTATGCATAATGACCATATGTAGTTCAACTCTGCTTAAGAAACTTATACAAACCACAGCTCCTCTTACATAAATGCACTTTAGTTAATAGTTTGAATCGCGTTGGGTTCCAGAACTGTGAAAAATCAGTGGAGCCCAAAAATTCACTTGTTTTACCAGAAATGAACTCTTGCTTGTAGGAAGACACAGATCCTGTGGTTTAACTCCGTTTTTGATGGGAAATTCAGACCAGTGTTCTCAACCATGAAACACACTCTGTTTTCACGCTATAAGCAAGCTCTTCTTTCCAGCACCTCCAATACAGCAAGAACCATGAGCATGCCCAGAAAAAAAGTACTGTGTTTCCTGCTCATATGGACCATATGTAGTTCAACTCTGCTTATGAAACTGATACAAACCACAGCTCTTGTTACATAAATGTTCTTTAGTTACTAGGGAGAATCAAGTTGTGTTCCAGAACTCTGTAAAATCATTTGAGCCCAAAATTCACATGGATTACCAAAAATGAACTCTTGCTTGTAGGAAGACACAGATCCTGTGGTTTAACTCCGTATCTGAAGGGAAATTCAGACCAGTGTTCTCATCCATGAAAACAACTGTGTTTTCACGCAACAATCTGTCTCTTCTTTCCAGCATCTCCAATACAGCAAGAACCATGAGAATGCCCCACAAAAAAGAATTGTGTTTCCTACTCATACGGACCATATGTAGTTCAACTCTGCTTATGACACTGATACAAACCACAGCTCCTCTTACATAAATCCTCTTTAGTTAATAGTGAGAATCGCGTTGGGTTGTTGAAAAGTGAAAAATCAGTTGAGCCCAAAATTCACTTGTTTTACCAGAAATGAACTCTTGCTTGTAGGAAGACAGAGATCCTGTGGTTTACCTCTGTTTCTGAAGGGAAATTCAGACCAGTGTTCTCATCCATGAAACACACTCTGTTTTCACGCAAGAAGCAAGCTCTTCTTTCCAGGATCTCCAATACAGC
Source organism: Onychomys arenicola (assembly GCA_949786405.1). Classification (NCBI taxonomy): domain Eukaryota; kingdom Metazoa; phylum Chordata; class Mammalia; order Rodentia; family Cricetidae; genus Onychomys; species Onychomys arenicola. The sequence continues at coordinate 5,985,717 of CATKUM010000039.1, read as the reverse complement.
AAGAACCATGAACATGCCCAGAAAAAATGAACTGTGTTTCCTACTCATAAGGACTATATGTAGTTCAACTCTGCTTATGAAACTTATAAAAACTACAGCTCCTCTTACATGAATGCTCTTTAGTTAATAGTTTGAATCGCGTTGGGTTCCAGAACTGTGTAAAATAATTTGAGCGCCAAATTCTCTTGGTTTACCAGAAATGAACTCTTGCTTTTAGGAAGACACAGATTCTTGGGTTTTACTCCGTTTCTGAAGGGAAATTCAGACCAGTGTTCTCATCCATGAAACACACCCTGCTTTCACGCAGGAAGCAAGCTCTTCTTTCCAGCATCTCCAATACAGCGAGAACAATGATCATTCCCAGAAAACAAGAACTGTGTTTACTACTCATATGGACCATATGCAGTTCAATTATGCTTATGAAACTGATACAAACTACAGCTCCTCTTACATAAATGCTCTTTAGTTAATTGTGAAAATCGTGTTGGGTTGTTGAACTGTGAAAAATCATTAGATCCAAAAATTCACATGGTTTAGCAAAATGAACTCATGCTTGTAGGAAGACACAGATCCTGTGTTTTAACTGCGTTTCTGAAGGGAAATTCAGACCAGTGTTCTCTAGAATGAAACACACTCAGTTTTCTCGCAAGAAGCAAGCTCTTCTTTCCAGCATCTCCAATACCGCAAGAACCATGAGTATGCCCAGAAAAAAAGAACTGAATTTCCTAATCATAAGTACCATATGCAGTTCAATTCTGCTTATGAAACTGATACAAATAACAGCTCCTCTTACATGAATGCTCTTTCGTTAATAGTTTGTATCGCGTTGGGTTCCAGAACTGTGTAAATCATTTGAGCCCCAAATTCACTTGGTTTAACAGAAATGAACTCTTTGTAGGAAACACAGATCCTGTGGTTTAACTCCATTTCTGAAGGGAAATTCAGACCAGTGTTCTCATCCATGAAACCCACTGTGTTTTCACGCAACAATCTAGCTCTTCTTTCCAGCATCCCCAATACAGCAAGAACCATGAGAATGCCCCACAAAAAGAATTGTGTTTCCTAATCATACGGACCATATGTAGTTCAACTCTGCTTATGAAACTGTTACAAAACACAGCTCCTCTTACATAAATCCTCTTTCGTTAATAGTGAGAATCGCGTTGGGTTGTTGAAAAGTGAAAAATCAGTTGAGCCCAAAATTCACTTGTTTTACCAGAAATGAACTCTTGCTTGTAGGAAGACACAGATCCTGTGGTTTAACTCCGTTTCTGAAGGGAAATTCAGACCAGTGTTCTCAACCATGAAACACACTCTCTTTTCACGCAATAAGCAAGCTCTTCTATCCAGCATCTCCAATACAGAAAACCTTGAGCATGCACAGAAAAAAAGTAATGTGTTTCCTGCTCATACAGACCTTATGTAGTTCAACTCTGATTATGATACTGATACAAACCAGCGCTCCTCTTACATAAATGCAATTTAGTTAATAGTTTGAATCGCGTTGGGTTCCAGAACTGTGTAAAATCATTTGAGCCCCAAATTCACTTGTTTTACCAGAAATGAACTCTTGCTTGTAGGAAGACACAGATCCTCTGGTTTATCACCGTTTCTGAAGGGGAATTCAGACCAGTGTTCTCATCCATGAAACACACCCTGCTTTCACGCAGGAAGCAAGCTCTTCTTTCCAGCATCTCCAATACAGCAAGAACCAGGAGCATGCCAAGAAAAAAAGAACTGTGTTTACTCCTCATACGGACCATATGCAGTTCAATTCTGCTTATGAAACTGATACAAACTACAGCTCCCCTTACATAAATGCTCTTTATTTAATTGTGAGAATCACCTTGCGTTGTTATACTGTGTAAAATCATTTGAGCCCCAAATTCACTTGGTTTAACAGAAATGAACTCTTGCTTGTAGGAAGACACAGATCCTGTGGTTTAACTCCGTTTCTGAAGGGAAATTCAGACCAGTGTTCTCATCCATGAAACACACCCTGCTTTCACGCAGGAAGCAAGCTCTTCTTTCCAGCATCTCCAATACAGCAAGAACCATGAGAATGCCCAGAAAAAAAGAACTGATTTTCCTACTCATACGGATCTTATGTAGTTCAACACTGCTTATGAAACTTCTACAAACCACAACTCCTATTACATGAATGCTCTTTAGTTAATAGTTTGAATCGCGTTGGGTTCCAGAACTGTGTAAATCATTTGAGCCCAAAATTCACTTGGTTTAACAGAAATGAACTCTTGCTTGTAGGAAACATAGATCCTGGGGTTTAACTCCGTTTCTGAAGGTAAATTCAGACCAGTGTTCTCATCCATGAAACACACCCTGCTTTCCCGCAGGAAGCAAGCTCTTCATTCCAGCATCTCCAATACAGCAAGAACCAGGAGCATGCCCAGAAAAAAAGAACTGTATTTACTACTCATACGGACCATATGCAGTTCAATTCTGCTTATGAAACTGATACAAACTAGAGCTCCTCTTACATAAATGCTCTTTAGTTAATTGTGAAAATCGCGTTGGGTTGTTGAAATGTGAAAAATCATTAGATCCAAAAATTCACATGGTTTACCAAAATGAACTCTTGATTGTAGGAAGACACAGATCCTGTGTTTTAACTGCGTTTCTGAAGGGAAATTCAGACCAGTGTTCTCAAGAATGAAACACACTCTGTTTTCTCGCAAGAAGCAAGCTCTTCTTTCCAGCATCTCCAATACCGCAAGAACCATGAATATGCCCAGAAAAAAAGAACTGTGTTAACTACTCATAAGGACCATATGCAGTTCAGTTCTGCTTATGAAACTGATACAAACCACAGCTCCTCTTACATGAATGCTCTTAAGTTAATCGTTGGAATCGCGTTGGGTTCCAGAACTGTGTAAATCATTTGAGCCCCAAATTCACTTGGTTTAACAGAAATGAACTCTTGCTTGTAGGAAACACAGATCCTGGGATTTAACTCCGTTTCTGAAGGTAAATTCAGACCAGTGTTCTCATCCATTAAACACACCCTGCTTTCACGCAGGAAGCAAGCTCTTCTTTCCAGCATCTCCAATACAGCAAGAACCAGGAGCATGCCCAGAAAAATGAACTGTGTTTACTACTCATACGGACCATATGCAGTTCAATTCTGCTTATGAAACTGATACAAACTACAGCTCCTCTTACATAAATGCTCTTTAGTTAATTGTGAAAATCGCGTTGGGTTGTTGAACTGTGAGAAATCATTAGATCCCAAAATTCACATGGTTTACCAAAATGAACTCTTGCTTGTAGGAAGAGCCAGATCCTGTGGTTTAACTGCGTTTCTGAAGGGAAATTCAGACCAGTGTTCTCATCCATGGAACACACTCTGTTTTCACGCAAGAAGCAAGCTCTTCTTTCCAGCATCTCCAATACAGCAAGAACCCAGAGCATGCCCAGAAAAAAAGAACTGTGTTTCCTACTCATAAGGACCATATGTAGTTCAACTCTGCTTATGATACTGATACAAACCGGCGCTCGTCTTACATAAATGCTCTTTAGTTAATAGTTTAAATCACATTGGGTTCCAGAACTGTGTAAAATCATTTGAGCCCCAAATTCACTTGGTTTACCAGAAATGAACTGTTGCTTGGAAGAAGACACAGATCCTTGGGCTTAACTCCATTTCTGAAGGGAAATTCAGACCAGTGTTCTCATCCATGAAACACACTCTGTTTTCACGCATAAGCAAGCTCTTCTTTCCAGCGTGTCCAATAGAGCAAAAACCATGAGCATGCCCAGAAAAAAAGAACTGATTTTCCTACTCATACGGATCTTATGTAGTTCAACACTGCTTATGAAACTGCTACAAACCACAACTCCTATTACATGAATTCTCTTTAGTTAATAGTTTGAATCGCGTTGGGTTCCATTACTGTGTAAATCATTTGAGCCCCAAAATCACTTGGTTTAACAGAAATGAACTCTTGCTTGTAGGAAACACAGATCCTGGGGTTTAACTCCATTTCTGAAGGAAAATTCAGACCAGTGTTCTCATCCATGAAACATACCCTGCTTTCACGCAGGAAGCAAGCTCTTCTTTCCAGCATCTCCAATATAGCAAGAACCAGGAGCATGCTCAGAAAAAAAGAACTGTGTTTACTACTCATAATGACCATATGCAGTTCAATTCTGCTTATGAAACTGATACAAACTACAGCTCCTCTTACATAAATGCTCTTTAGTTAATTGTGAAAATCGTTTTGGGTTGTTGAACTGTGAAAAATCTTTAGATCCAAAAATTCACATGGTTTACCAAAATGAACTCTTGCTTGTAGGAAGACACAGATCCTGTGTTTTAACTTCGTTTCTGAAGGGAAATTCAGACCAGTGTTCTCAAGCATGAAACACACTCTGTTTTCTCGCAAGAAGCAAGCTCTTCTTTCCAGCATCTCCAATACTGCAAGAACCATGAGAATGCCCAGAAAAAAATAACTGATTTTTATACTCATACGGATCTTATGTAGTTCAACACTGCTTATGAAACTGATACAAACCACAGCTCCTCTTACATGAAGGCTCTTTAGTTAATAGTTTGAATCGCGTTGGGTTCCAGAACTGTGTAAAACATTTGAGCCCCAAATTCACTTGGTTTCACAGAAATGAACTCTTGCTTGTAGGAAACACAGATCCTGTGGTTTAACTCCGTTTTTGAAGGTAAATTCAGACCAGTGTTCTCATCCATGAAACCCACTGTGTTTTCACGCTACAATCTAGCTCTTCTTTCCAGCATCCCCAATACAGCAAGAACCATGAGAATGCCCCACAAAAAGAATTGTGTTTCCTACTCATACGGACCATATGTAGTTCAACTCTGCTTATGAAACTGATACAAACCACAGCTCCTCTTACATAAATCCTCTTTAGTTAATAGTGAGAATCGCGTTTGGTTCCAGAACTGTGTAAAATCAGTTGAGCCCCAAATTCACTTGTTTTACCAGAAATGAACTCTTGCTTGTCGGAAGACACAGATCCTGTGGTTTAACTCCGTTTCTGAAGGGAAATTCAGACCAGTGTTCTCAACCATGAAGCACACTCTGTTTTCACGCAATAAGCAAGCTCTTCTTTCCAGCATCTCCAATACAGAAAACCATGAGCATGCCCAGAAAAAAAGTAATGTGTTTCCTGCTCATACGGACCTTATGTAGTTCAACTCTGATTATGATACTGATACAAACCAGCGCTCCTCCTACATAAATGCTCTTTAGTTAATAGTTTGAATCGCGTTGGGTTCCAGAACTGTGTAAAATCATTTGAGCCCGAAATTCACTTGGTTTACCAGAAATGAACTGTTGCTTGGAGGAAGACACAGATCCTTGGGCTTAACTCTGTTTCAGAAGGGAAATTCAGACCAGTGTTCTCATCCATGAAACACACCCTGCTTTCACGCTGGAAGCAAGCTCTTCTTCCCAGCATCTCCAAAACAGCAAGAACCATGAGCATGCCCAGAAAAAAGAACTGTGTTTTATACACATACGGACCATATGCAGTTCAATTCTGCTTATGAAACTGATAGAAACTACAGCTCCTCTTACATAAATGCTCTTTAGTTAATTTTGAGAATCGCGTTGGGTTGTTTAAATGTGAAAAATCAGTAGAGCCCAAAATTCACTTGTTTTACCAGAAATGAACTCTTGCTTGTAGGAAGACACATATCCTGTGGTTTATCTCCATTTCTGAAGGGGAATTCAGACCAGTGTTCTCAACCATGAAACACACTCTGTTTTCACGCAATAAGCAAGCTCTTCTTTCCAGCATCTCCAATACAGCAACAACCATGAGCATGCCCAGAAACAAAGAACTGTGTTTCCTGCTCCTACGGACCTTATGTAGTTCAACTCTGCTTATGATACTGATACAAACCAGAGCTCCTCTTACATAAATGCTCTTTAGTTAATAGTTTGAATCGCGTTGGGTTCCAGAAGTGTGTAAAATCAGTTGAGCCCCAAATTCACTTGGTTTATCCAAATTGAACTCTTGCTTGTGGGAAACACAGATCCTGGGGTTCAACTCCGTTTCTGAAGGGAAATTCAGACCAGTGTTCTCATCCATGAAACACACCCTGCTTTCACGCAGGAAGCAAGCTCTTCTTTCCAGCATCTCCAATACAGCAAGAACCATGAGAATGCCCAGAAAAAAAGAACTGATTTTTATACTCATACGGATCTTACCTAGTTCAACACTGCTTATGAAACTGATACAAACCACAGCTCCTCTTACATGAATGCTCTTTAGTTAATAGTTTGAATCACGTTGGGTTCCAGAACTGTGTAAAACATTTGAGCCCCAAATTCACTTGGTTTAACGGAAATGAACTCTTGCTTGTAGGAAACACAGATCCTGTGGTTTAACTTCGTTTCTGAAGGGAAATTCAGACCAGTGTTCTCATCCATGAAACACACTCTGTTTTCACGCAATAAGCAAGCTCTTCTTTCCAGCATCTCCAATACCGCAAGAACCATGAGTATGCCCAGAAAAAAAGAACTGTGTTTCCTACTCATAAGGACTATATGTAGTTCATCTCTGCTTATGAAACTGATACAAACCACAGCTCCTCTTACATAAATGCTCTTTAGTTAATAGTTTGAATCGCGTTGGGTTCCAGAACTGTGTAAAATGATTTGAGCCCCAAATTCTCTTGGTTTACCAGAAATGAACTCTTGCTTGTAGGAAGAAACAGATCCTATGGTTTATCACCGTTTCTGAAGGGAATTCAGACCAGTGTTCTCATCCATGAAACACATCCTGCTTTAACGCAGGAAGCAAGCTCTTCTTTCCAGCTTCTCCAATACAGCAAGAACCAGGAGCATGCCAAAAAAAAAAGAACTGTGTTTACTCCTCATACGGACCATATGCAGTTCAATTCTGCTTATGAAACTGATACAAACTACAGCTCCTCTTACATAAATGCTCTTTAGTTAATTGTGAGAATCGCATTGCGTTGTTAAACTGTGTAAAATCATTTGAGCCCCAAATTCACTTGGTTTAACAGAAATGAACTCTTGCTTGTAGGAAGACACAGATCCTGTGGTTTAACTCCGTTTCTGAAGGGAAATTCAGACCAGTGTTCTCATCCATGAAACCCACTGTGGTTTCACGCAAGATTCTAGCTCTTCTTTCCAGCATCTCCAATACAGCAAGAACCATGAGAATGCCCCACAACAAAGAATTGTTTTTCCTACTCATACAGATCATATGTAGTTTAACTCTGCTTATGAAACTGATACAAACCACAGCTCCTCTTACATAAATCCTCTTTAGTTAATAGTGAGAATCGCGTTGGGTTCCAGAACTGTGTAAAATCAGTTGAGCCCCAAATTCACTTGGTTTACCAGAATTGAACTCTTGTTTATAGGAAACACAGATGCTGGGGTTTAACACCGTTTCTGAAGGGAAATTCAGACCAGTGTTCTCATCCATGAAAAACACTCTGTTTTCACGCAAGAAGCAAGCTCTTCTTTCCAGCATCTCCAATACAGCAAGAACAGGGAGCACGCCCAGAAAAAAAGAACTGTGTTTCCTACTCATAAGGACCATATGTAGTTCAACTCTGCATATGATACTGATACAAACCGGCGCTTGTCTTACATAAATGCTCTTTACTTAATAGTTTAAATCACATTGGGTTCCAGAACTGTGTAAAATCATTTGAGCCCCAAATTCACTTGGTTTACCAGAAATGAACTGTTGCTTGGAAGAAGACACAGATCCTTGGGCTTAACTCCGTTTCTGAAGGGAAATTTAGACCAGTGTTCTCATCCATGAAACACACCCTGCTTTCACGCAGGAAGCAAGGTCTTCTTTCCAGCATCTCCAATACAGCAAGAACCAGGATCATGCCCAGAAAAAAAGAACTGTGTTTACTACTCATACGGACCATATGCAGTTCAATTCTGCTTATGAAACTGATACAAACTACAGCTACTCTTACATAAATGCTCTTTAGTTAATTGTGAAAATCGCGTTGGGTTGTTGAACTGTGAAAAATCATTAGACCCAAAAATTCACATGGTTTACCAAAATGAACACTTGCTTGTAGGAAGACACAGATCCTGTGTTTTAACTGCGTTTCTGAAGGTAAATTCACACCAGTGTTCTCAAGCATGAAACACACTCTGTTTTCTCGCAAGAAGCAAGCTCTTCTTTCCAGCATCTCCAATACAGCAAGAACCATGAGCATGCCCAGAAAAAAAGAACTGATTTTTATACTCATACGGATCTTACGTAGTTCAACACTGCTTATGAAACTGATACAAACCACAGCTCCTCTTACATGAATGCTCTTTAGTTAATAGTTTGAATCGCGTTGGGTTCCAGAACTGTGTAAAACATTTGAGCCCCAAATTCACTTGTTTTACCAGAAATGAACTCTTGCTTGTAGGAAGACACAGATCCTCTGGTTTATCACCGTTTCTGAAGGGGAATTCAGACCAGTGTTCTCATCCATGAAACACACCCTGCTTTCACGCAGGAAGCAAGCTCTTCTTTCCAGCATCTCCAATACAGCAAGAACCAGGAGCATGCCAAGAAAAAAAGAACTGTGTTTACTCCTCATACGGACCATATGCAGTTCAATTCTGCTTATGAAACTGATACAAACTACAGCTCCCCTTACATAAATGCTCTTTATTTAATTGTGAGAATCACCTTGCGTTGTTATACTGTGTAAAATCATTTGAGCCCCAAATTCACTTGGTTTAACAGAAATGAACTCTTGCTTGTAGGAAGACACAGATCCTGTGGTTTAACTCCGTTTCTGAAGGGAAATTCAGACCAGTGTTCTCATCCATGAAACACACCCTGCTTTCACGCAGGAAGCAAGCTCTTCTTTCCAGCATCTCCAATACAGCAAGAACCATGAGAATGCCCAGAAAAAAAGAACTGATTTTCCTACTCATACGGATCTTATGTAGTTCAACACTGCTTATGAAACTTCTACAAACCACAACTCCTATTACATGAATGCTCTTTAGTTAATAGTTTGAATCGCGTTGGGTTCCAGAACTGTGTAAATCATTTGAGCCCAAAATTCACTTGGTTTAACAGAAATGAACTCTTGCTTGTAGGAAACATAGATCCTGGGGTTTAACTCCGTTTCTGAAGGTAAATTCAGACCAGTGTTCTCATCCATGAAACACACCCTGCTTTCCCGCAGGAAGCAAGCTCTTCATTCCAGCATCTCCAATACAGCAAGAACCAGGAGCATGCCCAGAAAAAAAGAACTGTATTTACTACTCATACGGACCATATGCAGTTCAATTCTGCTTATGAAACTGATACAAACTAGAGCTCCTCTTACATAAATGCTCTTTAGTTAATTGTGAAAATCGCGTTGGGTTGTTGAAATGTGAAAAATCATTAGATCCAAAAATTCACATGGTTTACCAAAATGAACTCTTGATTGTAGGAAGACACAGATCCTGTGTTTTAACTGCGTTTCTGAAGGGAAATTCAGACCAGTGTTCTCAAGAATGAAACACACTCTGTTTTCTCGCAAGAAGCAAGCTCTTCTTTCCAGCATCTCCAATACCGCAAGAACCATGAATATGCCCAGAAAAAAAGAACTGTGTTAACTACTCATAAGGACCATATGCAGTTCAGTTCTGCTTATGAAACTGATACAAACCACAGCTCCTCTTACATGAATGCTCTTAAGTTAATCGTTGGAATCGCGTTGGGTTCCAGAACTGTGTAAATCATTTGAGCCCCAAATTCACTTGGTTTAACAGAAATGAACTCTTGCTTGTAGGAAACACAGATCCTGGGATTTAACTCCGTTTCTGAAGGTAAATTCAGACCAGTGTTCTCATCCATTAAACACACCCTGCTTTCACGCAGGAAGCAAGCTCTTCTTTCCAGCATCTCCAATACAGCAAGAACCAGGAGCATGCCCAGAAAAATGAACTGTGTTTACTACTCATACGGACCATATGCAGTTCAATTCTGCTTATGAAACTGATACAAACTACAGCTCCTCTTACATAAATGCTCTTTAGTTAATTGTGAAAATCGCGTTGGGTTGTTGAACTGTGAGAAATCATTAGATCCCAAAATTCACATGGTTTACCAAAATGAACTCTTGCTTGTAGGAAGAGCCAGATCCTGTGGTTTAACTGCGTTTCTGAAGGGAAATTCAGACCAGTGTTCTCATCCATGGAACACACTCTGTTTTCACGCAAGAAGCAAGCTCTTCTTTCCAGCATCTCCAATACAGCAAGAACCCAGAGCATGCCCAGAAAAAAAGAACTGTGTTTCCTACTCATAAGGACCATATGTAGTTCAACTCTGCTTATGATACTGATACAAACCGGCGCTCGTCTTACATAAATGCTCTTTAGTTAATAGTTTAAATCACATTGGGTTCCAGAACTGTGTAAAATCATTTGAGCCCCAAATTCACTTGGTTTACCAGAAATGAACTGTTGCTTGGAAGAAGACACAGATCCTTGGGCTTAACTCCATTTCTGAAGGGAAATTCAGACCAGTGTTCTCATCCATGAAACACACTCTGTTTTCACGCATAAGCAAGCTCTTCTTTCCAGCGTGTCCAATAGAGCAAAAACCATGAGCATGCCCAGAAAAAAAGAACTGATTTTCCTACTCATACGGATCTTATGTAGTTCAACACTGCTTATGAAACTGCTACAAACCACAACTCCTATTACATGAATTCTCTTTAGTTAATAGTTTGAATCGCGTTGGGTTCCATTACTGTGTAAATCATTTGAGCCCCAAAATCACTTGGTTTAACAGAAATGAACTCTTGCTTGTAGGAAACACAGATCCTGGGGTTTAACTCCATTTCTGAAGGAAAATTCAGACCAGTGTTCTCATCCATGAAACATACCCTGCTTTCACGCAGGAAGCAAGCTCTTCTTTCCAGCATCTCCAATATAGCAAGAACCAGGAGCATGCTCAGAAAAAAAGAACTGTGTTTACTACTCATAATGACCATATGCAGTTCAATTCTGCTTATGAAACTGATACAAACTACAGCTCCTCTTACATAAATGCTCTTTAGTTAATTGTGAAAATCGTTTTGGGTTGTTGAACTGTGAAAAATCTTTAGATCCAAAAATTCACATGGTTTACCAAAATGAACTCTTGCTTGTAGGAAGACACAGATCCTGTGTTTTAACTTCGTTTCTGAAGGGAAATTCAGACCAGTGTTCTCAAGCATGAAACACACTCTGTTTTCTCGCAAGAAGCAAGCTCTTCTTTCCAGCATCTCCAATACTGCAAGAACCATGAGAATGCCCAGAAAAAAATAACTGATTTTTATACTCATACGGATCTTATGTAGTTCAACACTGCTTATGAAACTGATACAAACCACAGCTCCTCTTACATGAAGGCTCTTTAGTTAATAGTTTGAATCGCGTTGGGTTCCAGAACTGTGTAAAACATTTGAGCCCCAAATTCACTTGGTTTCACAGAAATGAACTCTTGCTTGTAGGAAACACAGATCCTGTGGTTTAACTCCGTTTTTGAAGGTAAATTCAGACCAGTGTTCTCATCCATGAAACCCACTGTGTTTTCACGCTACAATCTAGCTCTTCTTTCCAGCATCCCCAATACAGCAAGAACCATGAGAATGCCCCACAAAAAGAATTGTGTTTCCTACTCATACGGACCATATGTAGTTCAACTCTGCTTATGAAACTGATACAAACCACAGCTCCTCTTACATAAATCCTCTTTAGTTAATAGTGAGAATCGCGTTTGGTTCCAGAACTGTGTAAAATCAGTTGAGCCCCAAATTCACTTGTTTTACCAGAAATGAACTCTTGCTTGTCGGAAGACACAGATCCTGTGGTTTAACTCCGTTTCTGAAGGGAAATTCAGACCAGTGTTCTCAACCATGAAGCACACTCTGTTTTCACGCAATAAGCAAGCTCTTCTTTCCAGCATCTCCAATACAGAAAACCATGAGCATGCCCAGAAAAAAAGTAATGTGTTTCCTGCTCATACGGACCTTATGTAGTTCAACTCTGATTATGATACTGATACAAACCAGCGCTCCTCCTACATAAATGCTCTTTAGTTAATAGTTTGAATCGCGTTGGGTTCCAGAACTGTGTAAAATCATTTGAGCCCGAAATTCACTTGGTTTACCAGAAATGAACTGTTGCTTGGAGGAAGACACAGATCCTTGGGCTTAACTCTGTTTCAGAAGGGAAATTCAGACCAGTGTTCTCATCCATGAAACACACCCTGCTTTCACGCTGGAAGCAAGCTCTTCTTCCCAGCATCTCCAAAACAGCAAGAACCATGAGCATGCCCAGAAAAAAGAACTGTGTTTTATACACATACGGACCATATGCAGTTCAATTCTGCTTATGAAACTGATAGAAACTACAGCTCCTCTTACATAAATGCTCTTTAGTTAATTTTGAGAATCGCGTTGGGTTGTTTAAATGTGAAAAATCAGTAGAGCCCAAAATTCACTTGTTTTACCAGAAATGAACTCTTGCTTGTAGGAAGACACATATCCTGTGGTTTATCTCCATTTCTGAAGGGGAATTCAGACCAGTGTTCTCAACCATGAAACACACTCTGTTTTCACGCAATAAGCAAGCTCTTCTTTCCAGCATCTCCAATACAGCAACAACCATGAGCATGCCCAGAAACAAAGAACTGTGTTTCCTGCTCCTACGGACCTTATGTAGTTCAACTCTGCTTATGATACTGATACAAACCAGAGCTCCTCTTACATAAATGCTCTTTAGTTAATAGTTTGAATCGCGTTGGGTTCCAGAAGTGTGTAAAATCAGTTGAGCCCCAAATTCACTTGGTTTATCCAAATTGAACTCTTGCTTGTGGGAAACACAGATCCTGGGGTTCAACTCCGTTTCTGAAGGGAAATTCAGACCAGTGTTCTCATCCATGAAACACACCCTGCTTTCACGCAGGAAGCAAGCTCTTCTTTCCAGCATCTCCAATACAGCAAGAACCATGAGAATGCCCAGAAAAAAAGAACTGATTTTTATACTCATACGGATCTTACCTAGTTCAACACTGCTTATGAAACTGATACAAACCACAGCTCCTCTTACATGAATGCTCTTTAGTTAATAGTTTGAATCACGTTGGGTTCCAGAACTGTGTAAAACATTTGAGCCCCAAATTCACTTGGTTTAACGGAAATGAACTCTTGCTTGTAGGAAACACAGATCCTGTGGTTTAACTTCGTTTCTGAAGGGAAATTCAGACCAGTGTTCTCATCCATGAAACACACTCTGTTTTCACGCAATAAGCAAGCTCTTCTTTCCAGCATCTCCAATACCGCAAGAACCATGAGTATGCCCAGAAAAAAAGAACTGTGTTTCCTACTCATAAGGACTATATGTAGTTCATCTCTGCTTATGAAACTGATACAAACCACAGCTCCTCTTACATAAATGCTCTTTAGTTAATAGTTTGAATCGCGTTGGGTTCCAGAACTGTGTAAAATGATTTGAGCCCCAAATTCTCTTGGTTTACCAGAAATGAACTCTTGCTTGTAGGAAGAAACAGATCCTATGGTTTATCACCGTTTCTGAAGGGAATTCAGACCAGTGTTCTCATCCATGAAACACATCCTGCTTTAACGCAGGAAGCAAGCTCTTCTTTCCAGCTTCTCCAATACAGCAAGAACCAGGAGCATGCCAAAAAAAAAAGAACTGTGTTTACTCCTCATACGGACCATATGCAGTTCAATTCTGCTTATGAAACTGATACAAACTACAGCTCCTCTTACATAAATGCTCTTTAGTTAATTGTGAGAATCGCATTGCGTTGTTAAACTGTGTAAAATCATTTGAGCCCCAAATTCACTTGGTTTAACAGAAATGAACTCTTGCTTGTAGGAAGACACAGATCCTGTGGTTTAACTCCGTTTCTGAAGGGAAATTCAGACCAGTGTTCTCATCCATGAAACCCACTGTGGTTTCACGCAAGATTCTAGCTCTTCTTTCCAGCATCTCCAATACAGCAAGAACCATGAGAATGCCCCACAACAAAGAATTGTTTTTCCTACTCATACGGATCATATGTAGTTTAACTCTGCTTATGAAACTGATACAAACCACAGCTCCTCTTACATAAATCCTCTTTAGTTAATAGTGAGAATCGCGTTGGGTTCCAGAACTGTGTAAAATCAGTTGAGCCCCAAATTCACTTGGTTTACCAGAATTGAACTCTTGTTTATAGGAAACACAGATGCTGGGGTTTAACACCGTTTCTGAAGGGAAATTCAGACCAGTGTTCTCATCCATGAAAAACACTCTGTTTTCACGCAAGAAGCAAGCTCTTCTTTCCAGCATCTCCAATACAGCAAGAACAGGGAGCACGCCCAGAAAAAAAGAACTGTGTTTCCTACTCATAAGGACCATATGTAGTTCAACTCTGCATATGATACTGATACAAACCGGCGCTTGTCTTACATAAATGCTCTTTACTTAATAGTTTAAATCACATTGGGTTCCAGAACTGTGTAAAATCATTTGAGCCCCAAATTCACTTGGTTTACCAGAAATGAACTGTTGCTTGGAAGAAGACACAGATCCTTGGGCTTAACTCCGTTTCTGAAGGGAAATTTAGACCAGTGTTCTCATCCATGAAACACACCCTGCTTTCACGCAGGAAGCAAGGTCTTCTTTCCAGCATCTCCAATACAGCAAGAACCAGGATCATGCCCAGAAAAAAAGAACTGTGTTTACTACTCATACGGACCATATGCAGTTCAATTCTGCTTATGAAACTGATACAAACTACAGCTACTCTTACATAAATGCTCTTTAGTTAATTGTGAAAATCGCGTTGGGTTGTTGAACTGTGAAAAATCATTAGACCCAAAAATTCACATGGTTTACCAAAATGAACACTTGCTTGTAGGAAGACACAGATCCTGTGTTTTAACTGCGTTTCTGAAGGTAAATTCACACCAGTGTTCTCAAGCATGAAACACACTCTGTTTTCTCGCAAGAAGCAAGCTCTTCTTTCCAGCATCTCCAATACAGCAAGAACCATGAGCATGCCCAGAAAAAAAGAACTGATTTTTATACTCATACGGATCTTACGTAGTTCAACACTGCTTATGAAACTGATACAAACCACAGCTCCTCTTACATGAATGCTCTTTAGTTAATAGTTTGAATCGCGTTGGGTTCCAGAACTGTGTAAAACATTTGAGCCCCAAATTCACTTGTTTTACCAGAAATGAACTCTTGCTTGTAGGAAGACACAGATCCTCTGGTTTATCACCGTTTCTGAAGGGGAATTCAGACCAGTGTTCTCATCCATGAAACACACCCTGCTTTCACGCAGGAAGCAAGCTCTTCTTTCCAGCATCTCCAATACAGCAAGAACCAGGAGCATGCCAAGAAAAAAAGAACTGTGTTTACTCCTCATACGGACCATATGCAGTTCAATTCTGCTTATGAAACTGATACAAACTACAGCTCCCCTTACATAAATGCTCTTTATTTAATTGTGAGAATCACCTTGCGTTGTTATACTGTGTAAAATCATTTGAGCCCCAAATTCACTTGGTTTAACAGAAATGAACTCTTGCTTGTAGGAAGACACAGATCCTGTGGTTTAACTCCGTTTCTGAAGGGAAATTCAGACCAGTGTTCTCATCCATGAAACACACCCTGCTTTCACGCAGGAAGCAAGCTCTTCTTTCCAGCATCTCCAATACAGCAAGAACCATGAGAATGCCCAGAAAAAAAGAACTGATTTTCCTACTCATACGGATCTTATGTAGTTCAACACTGCTTATGAAACTTCTACAAACCACAACTCCTATTACATGAATGCTCTTTAGTTAATAGTTTGAATCGCGTTGGGTTCCAGAACTGTGTAAATCATTTGAGCCCAAAATTCACTTGGTTTAACAGAAATGAACTCTTGCTTGTAGGAAACATAGATCCTGGGGTTTAACTCCGTTTCTGAAGGTAAATTCAGACCAGTGTTCTCATCCATGAAACACACCCTGCTTTCCCGCAGGAAGCAAGCTCTTCATTCCAGCATCTCCAATACAGCAAGAACCAGGAGCATGCCCAGAAAAAAAGAACTGTATTTACTACTCATACGGACCATATGCAGTTCAATTCTGCTTATGAAACTGATACAAACTAGAGCTCCTCTTACATAAATGCTCTTTAGTTAATTGTGAAAATCGCGTTGGGTTGTTGAAATGTGAAAAATCATTAGATCCAAAAATTCACATGGTTTACCAAAATGAACTCTTGATTGTAGGAAGACACAGATCCTGTGTTTTAACTGCGTTTCTGAAGGGAAATTCAGACCAGTGTTCTCAAGAATGAAACACACTCTGTTTTCTCGCAAGAAGCAAGCTCTTCTTTCCAGCATCTCCAATACCGCAAGAACCATGAATATGCCCAGAAAAAAAGAACTGTGTTAACTACTCATAAGGACCATATGCAGTTCAGTTCTGCTTATGAAACTGATACAAACCACAGCTCCTCTTACATGAATGCTCTTAAGTTAATCGTTGGAATCGCGTTGGGTTCCAGAACTGTGTAAATCATTTGAGCCCCAAATTCACTTGGTTTAACAGAAATGAACTCTTGCTTGTAGGAAACACAGATCCTGGGATTTAACTCCGTTTCTGAAGGTAAATTCAGACCAGTGTTCTCATCCATTAAACACACCCTGCTTTCACGCAGGAAGCAAGCTCTTCTTTCCAGCATCTCCAATACAGCAAGAACCAGGAGCATGCCCAGAAAAATGAACTGTGTTTACTACTCATACGGACCATATGCAGTTCAATTCTGCTTATGAAACTGATACAAACTACAGCTCCTCTTACATAAATGCTCTTTAGTTAATTGTGAAAATCGCGTTGGGTTGTTGAACTGTGAGAAATCATTAGATCCCAAAATTCACATGGTTTACCAAAATGAACTCTTGCTTGTAGGAAGAGCCAGATCCTGTGGTTTAACTGCGTTTCTGAAGGGAAATTCAGACCAGTGTTCTCATCCATGGAACACACTCTGTTTTCACGCAAGAAGCAAGCTCTTCTTTCCAGCATCTCCAATACAGCAAGAACCCAGAGCATGCCCAGAAAAAAAGAACTGTGTTTCCTACTCATAAGGACCATATGTAGTTCAACTCTGCTTATGATACTGATACAAACCGGCGCTCGTCTTACATAAATGCTCTTTAGTTAATAGTTTAAATCACATTGGGTTCCAGAACTGTGTAAAATCATTTGAGCCCCAAATTCACTTGGTTTACCAGAAATGAACTGTTGCTTGGAAGAAGACACAGATCCTTGGGCTTAACTCCATTTCTGAAGGGAAATTCAGACCAGTGTTCTCATCCATGAAACACACTCTGTTTTCACGCATAAGCAAGCTCTTCTTTCCAGCGTGTCCAATAGAGCAAAAACCATGAGCATGCCCAGAAAAAAAGAACTGATTTTCCTACTCATACGGATCTTATGTAGTTCAACACTGCTTATGAAACTGCTACAAACCACAACTCCTATTACATGAATTCTCTTTAGTTAATAGTTTGAATCGCGTTGGGTTCCATTACTGTGTAAATCATTTGAGCCCCAAAATCACTTGGTTTAACAGAAATGAACTCTTGCTTGTAGGAAACACAGATCCTGGGGTTTAACTCCATTTCTGAAGGAAAATTCAGACCAGTGTTCTCATCCATGAAACATACCCTGCTTTCACGCAGGAAGCAAGCTCTTCTTTCCAGCATCTCCAATATAGCAAGAACCAGGAGCATGCTCAGAAAAAAAGAACTGTGTTTACTACTCATAATGACCATATGCAGTTCAATTCTGCTTATGAAACTGATACAAACTACAGCTCCTCTTACATAAATGCTCTTTAGTTAATTGTGAAAATCGTTTTGGGTTGTTGAACTGTGAAAAATCTTTAGATCCAAAAATTCACATGGTTTACCAAAATGAACTCTTGCTTGTAGGAAGACACAGATCCTGTGTTTTAACTTCGTTTCTGAAGGGAAATTCAGACCAGTGTTCTCAAGCATGAAACACACTCTGTTTTCTCGCAAGAAGCAAGCTCTTCTTTCCAGCATCTCCAATACTGCAAGAACCATGAGAATGCCCAGAAAAAAATAACTGATTTTTATACTCATACGGATCTTATGTAGTTCAACACTGCTTATGAAACTGATACAAACCACAGCTCCTCTTACATGAAGGCTCTTTAGTTAATAGTTTGAATCGCGTTGGGTTCCAGAACTGTGTAAAACATTTGAGCCCCAAATTCACTTGGTTTCACAGAAATGAACTCTTGCTTGTAGGAAACACAGATCCTGTGGTTTAACTCCGTTTTTGAAGGTAAATTCAGACCAGTGTTCTCATCCATGAAACCCACTGTGTTTTCACGCTACAATCTAGCTCTTCTTTCCAGCATCCCCAATACAGCAAGAACCATGAGAATGCCCCACAAAAAGAATTGTGTTTCCTACTCATACGGACCATATGTAGTTCAACTCTGCTTATGAAACTGATACAAACCACAGCTCCTCTTACATAAATCCTCTTTAGTTAATAGTGAGAATCGCGTTTGGTTCCAGAACTGTGTAAAATCAGTTGAGCCCCAAATTCACTTGTTTTACCAGAAATGAACTCTTGCTTGTCGGAAGACACAGATCCTGTGGTTTAACTCCGTTTCTGAAGGGAAATTCAGACCAGTGTTCTCAACCATGAAGCACACTCTGTTTTCACGCAATAAGCAAGCTCTTCTTTCCAGCATCTCCAATACAGAAAACCATGAGCATGCCCAGAAAAAAAGTAATGTGTTTCCTGCTCATACGGACCTTATGTAGTTCAACTCTGATTATGATACTGATACAAACCAGCGCTCCTCCTACATAAATGCTCTTTAGTTAATAGTTTGAATCGCGTTGGGTTCCAGAACTGTGTAAAATCATTTGAGCCCGAAATTCACTTGGTTTACCAGAAATGAACTGTTGCTTGGAGGAAGACACAGATCCTTGGGCTTAACTCTGTTTCAGAAGGGAAATTCAGACCAGTGTTCTCATCCATGAAACACACCCTGCTTTCACGCTGGAAGCAAGCTCTTCTTCCCAGCATCTCCAAAACAGCAAGAACCATGAGCATGCCCAGAAAAAAGAACTGTGTTTTATACACATACGGACCATATGCAGTTCAATTCTGCTTATGAAACTGATAGAAACTACAGCTCCTCTTACATAAATGCTCTTTAGTTAATTTTGAGAATCGCGTTGGGTTGTTTAAATGTGAAAAATCAGTAGAGCCCAAAATTCACTTGTTTTACCAGAAATGAACTCTTGCTTGTAGGAAGACACATATCCTGTGGTTTATCTCCATTTCTGAAGGGGAATTCAGACCAGTGTTCTCAACCATGAAACACACTCTGTTTTCACGCAATAAGCAAGCTCTTCTTTCCAGCATCTCCAATACAGCAACAACCATGAGCATGCCCAGAAACAAAGAACTGTGTTTCCTGCTCCTACGGACCTTATGTAGTTCAACTCTGCTTATGATACTGATACAAACCAGAGCTCCTCTTACATAAATGCTCTTTAGTTAATAGTTTGAATCGCGTTGGGTTCCAGAAGTGTGTAAAATCAGTTGAGCCCCAAATTCACTTGGTTTATCCAAATTGAACTCTTGCTTGTGGGAAACACAGATCCTGGGGTTCAACTCCGTTTCTGAAGGGAAATTCAGACCAGTGTTCTCATCCATGAAACACACCCTGCTTTCACGCAGGAAGCAAGCTCTTCTTTCCAGCATCTCCAATACAGCAAGAACCATGAGAATGCCCAGAAAAAAAGAACTGATTTTTATACTCATACGGATCTTACCTAGTTCAACACTGCTTATGAAACTGATACAAACCACAGCTCCTCTTACATGAATGCTCTTTAGTTAATAGTTTGAATCACGTTGGGTTCCAGAACTGTGTAAAACATTTGAGCCCCAAATTCACTTGGTTTAACGGAAATGAACTCTTGCTTGTAGGAAACACAGATCCTGTGGTTTAACTTCGTTTCTGAAGGGAAATTCAGACCAGTGTTCTCATCCATGAAACACACTCTGTTTTCACGCAATAAGCAAGCTCTTCTTTCCAGCATCTCCAATACCGCAAGAACCATGAGTATGCCCAGAAAAAAAGAACTGTGTTTCCTACTCATAAGGACTATATGTAGTTCATCTCTGCTTATGAAACTGATACAAACCACAGCTCCTCTTACATAAATGCTCTTTAGTTAATAGTTTGAATCGCGTTGGGTTCCAGAACTGTGTAAAATGATTTGAGCCCCAAATTCTCTTGGTTTACCAGAAATGAACTCTTGCTTGTAGGAAGAAACAGATCCTATGGTTTATCACCGTTTCTGAAGGGAATTCAGACCAGTGTTCTCATCCATGAAACACATCCTGCTTTAACGCAGGAAGCAAGCTCTTCTTTCCAGCTTCTCCAATACAGCAAGAACCAGGAGCATGCCAAAAAAAAAAGAACTGTGTTTACTCCTCATACGGACCATATGCAGTTCAATTCTGCTTATGAAACTGATACAAACTACAGCTCCTCTTACATAAATGCTCTTTAGTTAATTGTGAGAATCGCATTGCGTTGTTAAACTGTGTAAAATCATTTGAGCCCCAAATTCACTTGGTTTAACAGAAATGAACTCTTGCTTGTAGGAAGACACAGATCCTGTGGTTTAACTCCGTTTCTGAAGGGAAATTCAGACCAGTGTTCTCATCCATGAAACCCACTGTGGTTTCACGCAAGATTCTAGCTCTTCTTTCCAGCATCTCCAATACAGCAAGAACCATGAGAATGCCCCACAACAAAGAATTGTTTTTCCTACTCATACGGATCATATGTAGTTTAACTCTGCTTATGAAACTGATACAAACCACAGCTCCTCTTACATAAATCCTCTTTAGTTAATAGTGAGAATCGCGTTGGGTTCCAGAACTGTGTAAAATCAGTTGAGCCCCAAATTCACTTGGTTTACCAGAATTGAACTCTTGTTTATAGGAAACACAGATGCTGGGGTTTAACACCGTTTCTGAAGGGAAATTCAGACCAGTGTTCTCATCCATGAAAAACACTCTGTTTTCACGCAAGAAGCAAGCTCTTCTTTCAGCATCTCCAATACAGCAAGAACAGGGAGCACGCCCAGAAAAAAAGAACTGTGTTTCCTACTCATAAGGACCATATGTAGTTCAACTCTGCATATGATACTGATACAAACCGGCGCTTGTCTTACATAAATGCTCTTTACTTAATAGTTTAAATCACATTGGGTTCCAGAACTGTGTAAAATCATTTGAGCCCCAAATTCACTTGGTTTACCAGAAATGAACTGTTGCTTGGAAGAAGACACAGATCCTTGGGCTTAACTCCGTTTCTGAAGGGAAATTTAGACCAGTGTTCTCATCCATGAAACACACCCTGCTTTCACGCAGGAAGCAAGGTCTTCTTTCCAGCATCTCCAATACAGCAAGAACCAGGATCATGCCCAGAAAAAAAAGAACTGTGTTTACTACTCATACGGACCATATGCAGTTCAATTCTGCTTATGAAACTGATACAAACTACAGCTACTCTTACATAAATGCTCTTTAGTTAATTGTGAAAATCGCGTTGGGTTGTTGAACTGTGAAAAATCATTAGACCCAAAAATTCACATGGTTTACCAAAATGAACACTTGCTTGTAGGAAGACACAGATCCTGTGTTTTAACTGCGTTTCTGAAGGTAAATTCACACCAGTGTTCTCAAGCATGAAACACACTCTGTTTTCTCGCAAGAAGCAAGCTCTTCTTTCCAGCATCTCCAATACAGCAAGAACCATGAGCATGCCCAGAAAAAAAGAACTGATTTTTATACTCATACGGATCTTACGTAGTTCAACACTGCTTATGAAACTGATACAAACCACAGCTCCTCTTACATGAATGCTCTTTAGTTAATAGTTTGAATCGCGTTGGGTTCCAGAACTGTGTAAAACATTTGAGCCCCAAATTCACTTGGTTTAACAGAAATGAACTCTTGCTTGTAGGAAACACAGATCCTGTGGTTTAACTCCGTTTCTGAAGGGAAATTCAGACCAGTGTTCTCATCCATGAAACACACTCTGTTTTCACGCAATAAGCAAGCTCTTCTTTCCAGCATCTCCAATACCGCAAGAACCATGAGTATGCCCAGAAAAAAAGAACTGTGTTTCCTACTCATAAGGACCATATGTAGTTCAACTCTGCTTATGAAACTGATACAAACCACAGCTCCTCTTACATAAATCCTCTTTAGTTAATAGTGAAAATCACTTTGGGTTGTGGAAATGTGAAAAATCAGTTGAGCACAAAATTAACTTGTTTTACCAGAAATGAACTCTTGCTTGTAGGAAGACACAGATCCTTGGGCTTAACTCCGTTTCTGAAGGGAAATTCAGACCAGTGTTCTCATCCATGAAACACACCCTGTTTTCACGCAGGAAGCAAGCTCTTCTTTGCAGCATCTCCAATACAGCAAGAACCATGAGCATGCCCAGAAAAAAAAATACTGTGTTTCCTGCACATAGGGACCTTATGTAGTTCAACTCTGATTATGATACTGATTCAAACCAGCGCTCCTCTTACATAAATGCTCTTTAGTAAATAGTTTGAATCGCGTTGGGTTCCAGAACTGTGTAAAATCATTTGAGCCCGAAATTCACTTTGTTTAACACAAATGAATTCTTGCTTGTAGGAAAACATAGATAATGTGGTTTAACTCCATTTCTGAAGGGAAATTCAAACCAGTGTTCTCATCCATGAAACAAACTCTGTTTTCACGCAAGAAGCAAGCTCTTCATTCTAGCATCTCCAATACAGCAAGAACCATGAGCATGCCCCGAAAAAAAGAACTGTGTTTCCTACTCATAGGGACAATATGTAGTTCAACTCTGCTTATGAAACAGATACAAACCACAGCTACTCTTACATAAATCCTCTTTAGTTAACTGTGAGAATCGCGTTGGGTTGTTGAACTGGTAAAAATCATTAGAACCCAAAATTCACCGGGTTTACCAGAAATGAACTCTTGCATGTAGGTAGACACAGATCCTGGGGTTTAACTCCGTTTCTGAAGGGAAATTCAGACCAGTGTTCTCAACCATGAAACACACTCTGTTTTCACGCAATAAGCAAGCTCTTCTTTCCAGCATCTCCAATACAGCAAAAACCATGAGCATGCCCAGAAACAAAGAACTGTGTTTCCTGCTCATAGGGACCTTATGTAGTTCAACTCTGCTTATGATACTGATAAAAACAAGAGCTCCTCTTACATAAATGCTCTTTAGTTAATAGTTTGAATCGCGTTGGGTTCCAGAAGTGTGTAAAATCAGTTGAGCCTCAAATTCACTTGGTTTACCCGAATTGAACTCTTGCTTGTGGGAAACACAGATCCTGGGGTTCAACTCCGTTTCTGAAGGGAAATTCAGACCAGTGTTCTCATCCAGGAAACACACCCTGCTTTCACGCAGGAAGCAAGATTTTCTTTCCAGCATCTCCAATACAGCAAGAACCATGAGCATGCCCAGAAAAAAAGAACTGATTTTTATACTCATACGGATCTTACGTAGTTCAACACTGCTTATGAAACTGACACAAACCACAGCTCCTCTTATATGAATGCTCTTTAGTTAATAGTTTGAATCGCGTTGGGTTCCAGAACTGTGAAAAACATTTGAGCCCCAAATTCACTTGGTTTAAAAGAAATGAACTCTTGCTTGTAGGAAACACAGATCCTGTGGTTTAACTCCGTTTCTGAAGGGAAATTCAGACCAGTGTTCTCATCCATGAAACACACTCTGTTTTCACGCAATAAGCAAGCTCTTCTTTCCAGCATCTCCAATACCGCAAGAACCATGAGTATGCCCAGAAAAAAAGAACTGTGTTTCCTACTCATAAGGACTATATGTAGTTCAACTCTGCTTATGAAACTGATACAAACCACAGCTCCTCTTACATAAATGCTCTTTAGTTAATAGTTTGAATCGCGTTGGGTTCCAGAACAGTGTAAAATCATTTGAGCCCCAAATTCACTTGTTTTACCAGAAATGAACTCTTGCTTGTAGGAAGAAACAGATCCTATGGTTTATCACCGTTTCTGAAGGGGAATTCAGACCAGTGTTCTCATCCATGAAACACATCCTGCTTTAATGCAGGAAGCAAGCTCTTCTTTCCAGCTTCTCCAATACAGCAAGAACCAGGAGCATGCCAAGAAAGAAAGAACTGTGTTTACTCCTCATACGGACCATATGCAGTTCAATTCTGCTTATGAAACTGATACAAACTACAGCTCATCTTACATAAATGCTCTTTAGTTAATTGTGAGAATCGCATTGCGTTGTTAAACTGTGTAAAATCATTTGAGCCCCAAATTCACTTGGTTTAACAGAAATGAACTCTTGTTTGTAGGAAGACACAGATTCTGTGGTTTAACTCCGTTTCTGAAGGGAAATTCAGACCAGTGTTCTCATCCATGAATCCCACTGTGGTTTCAAGCAAGAATCTAGCTCTTCTTTCCAGCATCTCCAATACAGCAAGAACCATGAAATGCCCCACAAAAAAGAATTGTTTTTCCTACTCATACGGATCATATGTAGTTTAACTCTGCTTATGAAATTGATACAAACCACAGCTCCTCTTACATAAATCCTCTTTAGTTAATAGTGAGAAACGTGTTGGGTTCCAGAACTGTGTAAAATCATTTGAGCCCCAAATTCACTTGGTTTACCAGAAATGAACTGTTGCTTGTAGGAAACACAGATCCTGGGGTTTAACTCCGTTTCTGAAGGGAAATTCAGACCAGTGTTCTCATCCATGAAACACACCCTGCTTTCACGCAGGAAACAAGCTCTTCTTTCCAGCATCTCCAATACAGCAAGAACCATGAGCATGCCCAGAAAAAAAGAACTGTGTTTACTACTCATACGGACCATATGCAGTTCAATTCTGCTTATGAAACTGATGCAAACCACAACTCCTCTTACATGAATGCTCTTTAGTTAATAGTTTGAATCGCGTTGGGTTCCAGAACTGTGTAAATCATTTGAGCCCCAAATTCACTTGGTTTAACAGAAATGAACTCTTGCTTGTAGGAAACACAGATCCTGGGGTTTAACTCCGTTTCTGAAGGTAAATTCAGACCAGTGTTCTCATCCATGAAACACACCCTGCTTTCACGCAGGAAGCAAGCTCTTCTTTCCAACATCTCCAATACCACAAGAACCATGAGTATGCCCAGAAAAAAAGAACTGTG
Source organism: Onychomys arenicola (assembly GCA_949786405.1). Taxonomy (NCBI): domain Eukaryota; kingdom Metazoa; phylum Chordata; class Mammalia; order Rodentia; family Cricetidae; genus Onychomys; species Onychomys arenicola. The sequence continues at coordinate 5,960,387 of CATKUM010000039.1, read as the reverse complement.
TTTCCTACTCATAAGGACCATATGTAGTTCAACTCTGCTTATGAAACTGATACAATCCGGCTCTCGTCTTACATAAATCCTCTTTAGTTAATAGTGAAAATCACGTTGGGTTGTTGAAATGTGAAAAATCAGTTGAGCACAAAATTAACTTGTTTTACCAGAAATGAACTCTTGCTTGTAGGAAGACACAGATCCTTGGGCTTAACTCCGTTTCTGAAGGGAAATTCAGACCAGTGTTCTCATCCATGAAACACACCCTGTTTTCACGCAGGAAGCAAGCTCTTCTTTGCAGCATCTCCAATACAGCAAGAACCATGAGCATGCCCAGAAAAAAAAATACTGTGTTTCCTGCACATAGGGACCTTATGTAGTTCAACTCTGATTATGATACTGATTCAAACCAGCGCTCCTCTTACGTAAATGCTCTTTAGTAAATAGTTTGAATCGCGTTGGGTTCCAGAACTGTGTAAAACCATTTGAGCCCGAAATTCACTTTGTTTAACACAAATGAATTCTTGCTTGTAGGAAAACATAGATAATGTGGTTTAACTCCATTTCTGAAGGGAAATTCAAACCAGTGTTCTCATCCATGAAACAAACTCTGTTTTCACGCAAGAAGCAAGCTCTTCATTCTAGCATCTCCAATACAGCAAGAACCATGAGCATGCCCCGAAAAAAAGAACTGTGTTTCCTACTCATAGGGACAATATGTAGTTCAACTCTGCTTATGAAACAGATACAAACCACAGCTACTCTTACATAAATCCTCTTTAGTTAACTGTGAGAATCGCGTTGGGTTGTTGAACTGGTAAAAATCATTAGAACCCAAAATTCACTGGGTTTACCAGAAATGAACTCTTGCATGTAGGTAGACACAGATCCTGGGGTTTAACTCCGTTTCTGAAGGGAAATTCAGACCAGTGTTCTCAACCATGAAACACACTCTGTTTTCACGCAATAAGCAAGCTCTTCTTTCCAGCATCTCCAATACAGCAAAAACCATGAGCATGCCCAGAAACAAAGAACTGTGTTTCCTGCTCATAGGGACCTTATGTAGTTCAACTCTGCTTATGATACTGATAAAAACAAGAGCTCCTCTTACATAAATGCTCTTTAGTTAATAGTTTGAATCGCGTTGGGTTCCAGAAGTGTGTAAAATCAGTTGAGCCTCAAATTCACTTGGTTTACCCGAATTGAACTCTTGCTTGTGGGAAACACAGATCCTGGGGTTCAACTCCGTTTCTGAAGGGAAATTCAGACCAGTGTTCTCATCCAGGAAACACACCCTGCTTTCACGCAGGAAGCAAGATCTTCTTTCCAGCATCTCCAATACAGCAAGAACCATGAGCATGCCCAGAAAAAAAGAACTGATTTTTATACTCATACGGATCTTACGTAGTTCAACACTGCTTATGAAACTGACACAAACCACAGCTCCTCTTATATGAATGCTCTTTAGTTAATAGTTTGAATCGCGTTGGGTTCCAGAACTGTGAAAAACATTTGAGCCCCAAATTCACTTGGTTTAACAGAAATGAACTCTTGCTTGTAGGAAACACAGATCCTGTGGTTTAACTCCGTTTCTGAAGGGAAATTCAGACCAGTGTTCTCATCCATGAAACACACTCTGTTTTCACGCAATAAGCAAGCTCTTCTTTCCAGCATCTCCAATACCGCAAGAACCATGAGTATGCCCAGAAAAAAAGAACTGTGTTTCCTACTCATAAGGACTATATGTAGTTCAACTCTGCTTATGAAACTGATACAAACCACAGCTCCTCTTACATAAATGCTCTTTAGTTAATAGTTTGAATCGCGTTGGGTTCCAGAACAGTGTAAAATCATTTGAGCCCCAAATTCACTTGTTTTACCAGAAATGAACTCTTGCTTGTAGGAAGAAACAGATCCTATGGTTTATCACCGTTTCTGAAGGGGAATTCAGACCAGTGTTCTCATCCATGAAACACATCCTGCTTTAATGCAGGAAGCAAGCTCTTCTTTCCAGCTTCTCCAATACAGCAAGAACCAGGAGAATGCCAAGAAAGAAAGAACTGTGTTTACTCCTCATACGGACCATATGCAGTTCAATTCTGCTTATGAAACTGATACAAACTACAGCTCATCTTACATAAATGCTCTTTAGTTAATTGTGAGAATCGCATTGCGTTGTTAAACTGTGTAAAATCATTTGAGCCCCAAATTCACTTGGTTTAACAGAAATGAACTCTTGTTTGTAGGAAGACACAGATTCTGTGGTTTAACTCCGTTTCTGAAGGGAAATTCAGACCAGTGTTCTCATCCATGAATCCCACTGTGGTTTCAAGCAAGAATCTAGCTCTTCTTTCCAGCATCTCCAATACAGCAAGAACCATGAAATGCCCCAAAAAAAGAATTGTTTTTCCTACTCATACGGATCATATGTAGTTTAACTCTGCTTATGAAACTGATAGAAACCACAGCTCCTCTTACATAAATCCTCTTTAGTTAATAGTGAGAATCGCGTTGGGTTCCAGAACTGTGTAAAATCATTTGAGCCCCAAATTCACTTGGTTTACCAGAAATGAACTGTTGCTTGTAGGAAACACAGATCCTGGGGTTTAACTCCGTTTCTGAAGGGAAATTCAGACCAGTGTTCTCATCCATGAAACACACCCTGCTTTCACGCAGGAAACAAGCTCTTCTTTCCAGCATCTCCAATACAGCAAGAACCAGTAGCATGCCCAGAAAAAAAGAACTGTGTTTACTACTCATACGGACCATATGCAGTTCAATTCTGCTTATGAAACTGATGCAAACCACAACTCCTCTTACATGAATGCTCTTTAGTTAATAGTTTGAATCGCGTTGGGTTCCAGAACTGTGTAAATCATTTGAGCCCCAAATTCACTTGGTTTAACAGAAATGAACTCTTGCTTGTAGGAAACACAGATCCTGGGGTTTAACTCCGTTTCTGAAGGTAAATTCAGACCAGTGTTCTCATCCATGAAACACACCCTGCTTTCACGCAGGAAGCAAGCTCTTCTTTCCAACATCTCCAATACCACAAGAACCATGAGTATGCCCAGAAAAAAAGAACTGTGTTTCCTACTCATAAGGACCATATGTAGTTCAAGTCTGCTTATGAAACTGATACAATCCGGCGCTCGTCTTACATAAATCCTCTTTAGTTAATAGTGAAAATCACGTTGGGTTGTTGAAATGTGAAAAATCAGTTGAGCACAAAATTAACTTGTTTTACCAGAAATGAACTCTTGCTTGTAGGAAGACACAGATCCTTGGGTTTAACTCCGTTTCTGAAGGGATATTCAGACCACTGTTCTCTACAATGAAACACACTCTGTTTTCACGCAATAAGCAAGCTCTTCTTTCCAGCATCTCCAATACAGCAAGAACCATGAGCATGCCCAGAAAAAAATTACTGTGTTTCCTACTCATACAGACCTTATGTAGTTCAACTCTGATTATGATACTGATACAAACCAGCACTCCTCTTACATAAACGCTCTTTAGTTAATAGTTTGAATTGCGTTGGGTTCCAGAACTGTGTAAAATCATTTGAGCCCCAAATTCACTTGGTTTACCAGAAATGAACTGTTGCTTGTAGGAAACACAGATCCTGGGGTTTAACTCCGTTTATGAAGGGAAATTCAGACCAGTGTTCTCATCCATGAAACACACCCTGCTTTCACTCAGGAAACAAGCTCTTCTTTCCAGCATCTCCAATACAGCAAGAACCAGTAGCATGCCCAGAAAAAATGAACTGTGTTTACTACTCATACGGACCATATGCAGTTCAATTCTGCTTATGAAACTGATGCAAACTACAGCTCCTCTTACATAAATGCTCTTTAGTTAATAGTTTGAATCGCGTTGGGTTCCAGAAGTGTGTAAAATCAGTTGAGCCCAAAATTCACTTGTTTTACTAGAAATGAACTCTTGCTTGTAGGAAGACCAAGATCCTGGGGTTTATCTCCGTTTCTGAAAGGAAACTCAGACCAGTGTTCTCTACCATGAAACACATTCTGTTTTCATGCAAGAAGCAAGCTCTTCTTTTTAGCATCTCCAATACAGCACGAACCATGAGCATGCCCAGAAAAAAAGAACTGTGTATCCTACTCATAAGGACCATATGTAGCTCAACTCTGCTTATGAAACTGATACAAACCACATCTCCTCTTACATAAATCCTCTTTAGTTCATAGTTTGAATCGCGTTGGGTTCCAGAACTGTGTAAAATCATGTGAGCCCCAAATTCACTTTGTTTAACACAAATGAACTCTTGCTTGTAGGAAAACATAGATAATGTGGTTTAACTCCATTTCTGAAGGAAAATTCAGACCAGTGTTCTCATCCATGAAACACACTCTGTTTTCACGCAAGAAGCAAGCTCTTCTTTCCAGCATCTCCAATACAGCAAGAACCATGAGCATGCCCAGAAAAAAAGAACTGTGTTTCCTACTCATAGGGACAATATGTAGTTCAACTATGCTTATGACACAGATACAAACCACAGCTCCTCTTACATAAATGCTCTTTAGTTAAGAGTGAGAATCTTGTTGGGATCGTGTACAGTGTAAAATCAGTTGAGCCCAAAAAGCACTGGGTTTACCAGAAATGAACTCTTGCTTGTAGGAATACACAGATCCTTGGGTTTAACTCCATTTCTGAAGGGGAATTCAGACCAGTGTTCTCATCCATGAAACACACTCTGTTTTAACGCAAGAAGCAAGCTCTTTCCAGCTTGTACAATACATCAAGAAAGATGAGCATGCCAAGAAAAACAGAACTGTGTTTCCTACTCATACAGACGATTTGAGTTCAATTCTGCTTATGAAACTGATACAAACCACAGCTCCTCTTACATAAATGCTCTTTAGTTAACTGTGAGAATCGCGTTGGGTTCCAGAACTGTGTAAAATCATTTGAGCCCCAAATTCACTTGGTTTACCAGAATTGAACTCTTGCTTGTAGGAAACACAGATCTTGGGGTTTCACTCCGTTTCTGAAGGGAAATTAAGACCAGTGTTCTAATCCATGAAACACACTCTGTTTTCACGCAAGAAGCAAGCTCTTCTTTCCAGCATCTCCAATACAGCAAGAACCATGAGCATGCCCAGAAAAAAAGAACTGTGTTTCCTACTCATACGGCCCATATGTAGTTCAACACTGGTTATGAAACTGATACAAACCACAGCTCCTCTTACATAAATGCTCTTTAGTTAATAGTTTGATTCGCATTGTGTTCCAGAACTGTGTAAATCATTTGATCACCAAATTCACTTGGTTTACCAGAAATGAACTCTTGCTTGGAGGAAGACACAGATCCTGGGGTTTAACTCCGTTTCTTAAGGGAAATCCAACCACTGTTCTCATCCATGAAACACCCCCTACTTTCACGCAGGAAGCAAGCTCTTCTTTCCAACATCTCCAATACAGCAAGAACCATAAGCATGCCCAGAAAAAAAGAACTGTGTTTCCTACTCATAAGGACCATATGCAGTTGATTTCTGCTTATGAAACTGATACAAACCACAGCTCCTCTTACATAAATGCTCTTTAGTTAATTGTGAGAATCGTGATGTGTTCCAGAACTGTGTAAAATCATTTGAGCCCCAAATTCACTTAGTTTACCAGATTTTAACTCTTGCTTGTAGGAAACACAGATCCTGGGGTTTAACTCCATTTGTGAAGGGAAATTCAGACCAGTGTTCTCATCCATGAAACACACTCTGTTTTCACGAAATAAGCAAGCTCTACTTTCCAGTTTCTCCAATACAGCAAGAACCATGAGCATGCCCAGAAAAAAAGAAATGGGTTTCCTACTCATACTTACCATATGTAGTCCAACTCTGCTTATGAAACTGATATAAACCCCAGATCCTCTTACATAAATGCTCTTTAGTTAATTGTGAGAATCGTGATGTGTTCCAGAACTGTGTAAAATCATTTGAGCCCCAAATTCACTTGGTTTACCAGAATTTAACTCTTGCTTGTAGGAAACACAGATCCTGGGGTTTAACTCCATTTCTGAAGGGAAATTCAGACCAGTGTTCTCATCCATGAAACACACTCTGTTTTCACGCAATAAGCAAGCTCTACTTTCCAGTGTCTCCAATACAGCAAGAACCATGAGCATGCCCAGAAAAAAAGAACTGGGTTTCCTACTCATACTTACCATATGTAGTCCAACTCTGCTTATGAAACTGATATAAACCACAGCTCCTCTAACATAAATGCTCTTTAGTTAATAGTTTGAATCGCATTGGGTTCCAGAACTGTGTAAAATCATTTGAGCCCCAAATTCTCTTGGTTTTCCAGAATTGAACTCTTGCTTGCAGGAAACACAGATGCTGGGGTTTAACTCCGTTTCTGAAGGGAAATTCAGGCCAGTATTCTCAACAATGAAACACACTCTATTTTCACGCAAAAAGCAAGCTCTTCTTTCCAGCATCTCCAATACTGCAAGAAATATGAGCATGCCAAGAAAAAAAGAACTGTTTTTCCTACTGATAAGGACCATATGTAGTTCAACTCTGCTTCTAAAACTTTTACAAAGCACAGCTCCTCTTACATAAATCCTCTTTAGTTAATAGTGAGAATCACGATGGGTTGTTTAAATGTGAAAAATCAGTTGAGTCCAAAATTCACTTGTTTTACCAGAAATGAACTCTAGCTTGTAGGAAGACACAAATCCTGGGCTTTAAGTCCGTTTCTGAAGGGAAATTCAGACCAGTGTTCTCATCCGTGAAACACCCTCTGTTTTCACGCAAGAAGCAAGCTCTTCTTTCCAGTGTCTCCAATACAGCAAGAACCATGAGTATGCCCAGAAAAAAAGAACTGATTTTCCTACTCATACGGATCTTATGTAGTTCAACACTGCTTATGAACCTGATACAAACCACAGGTCCTCTTACATAAGTGCTATTTAGTTAACTGTGAGAATCGCGTTGGGTTGTTGAACTGTTAAAAATCATTTGAACCCAAAATTCCCTGGGTTTACCAGAAAAGATCTCAAGCATGTAGGTAGACACAGATCCTGGGGTTTAACTCCATTTCTGAAGGGAAATTCAGACCAGTGTTCTCATCCATGAAACACACCCTGCTTTCACGCAGGAAGCAAGCTCTTCTTTCCAGCATCTCCAATACAGCAAGAACCATGAGAATGCCCAGAAAAAAAGAACTGTTTTTCCTACTCATAAGGACCATATGTAGTTCAACTCTGCTTATGAAACTGATACAAACCACAGCTCCTCTTACATAAATGCTCTTTAGTTAATAGTTTGATTTGCATTGGGTTCCAGAACTGTGTAAATCATTTGATCCCCAAATTCACTTGGTTTACCAGAAATGAACTCTTGCTTGGAGGAAGACACAGATCCTGGGGTTTAACTCCGTTTCTTAAGGGAAATCCAACCACTGTTCTCATCCATGAAACACCCCCTACTTTCACGCAGGAAGCAAGCTCTTCTTTCCAGCATCTCCTATACAGCAAGAACCATAAGCATGCCCAGAAAAATGAACTCTGTTTCCTACTCATAAGGACCATATGCAGTTGATTTCTGCTTATTAAACTGATACAAATTACAGCTCCTCTTACAGAAATGCTCTTTAGTTGATTGTGAGAATCGCGTTGGGTTGTTGAACTGTGAAAAATCATTTGAACCCAAAATTCACTTGTTTTACCAGAAACGAACTCTTGCTTGGAGGAAGACACAGATCCTGTGGTTTAACTCCGTTTCTGAAGGGAAACTCATACCAGTGTTCGCATCCATGAAACACACTCTGTTTTCACGCATAAGCAAGCTCTTCTTTCCAGCGTGTCCAATAGAGCAAAAACCATGAGCATGCCCAGAAAAAAAGAACTGTGTTTCCTACTCATATGGACCATATGTAGTTGAACACTGCTTATGAAACTGATACAAACCACAGCTCCTATAAATAAATGCTCTTTAGTTAATTCTGATAATCGTGATGAGTTCCAGAACTGTGTAAAATCATTTGAGCCCCAAATTCACTTGGTTTACCTGAATTTAACTCTTGCTTGTAGGAAACACAGATCCTGGGGTTTAACTCCATTTCTGAAGGGAAATTCAGACAAGTGTTCTCATCCATGAAACACACTCTGTTTTCACGCAAGCAGCAAGCTCTTCTTTCCAGTGCCTCCAATACAGCTAGAACCATGAGTATGCCCAGAAAAAAAGAATTGTGTTTTCTACTCATAAGGACCATATGTAGTTCAACTCTGCTTATGAAACTTATACAAACCACAGCTCCACTTACATAAATGCTCTTTAGTTAATAGTTTGAATCGCATTGGGTTCCAGAACTGTGTAAAATCATTTGAGCCCAAAAATGACTTGGTTTACCAGAAATGAACTCTTGCTTGGAGGAAGGCACAGATCCTGGGGTTTAACTCCGTTTCTTAAGGGAAATTCAACCAGTGTTCTCATCCAAGAAACAAACCGTGCTTTCACGCAGGAAGCAAGCTCTTCTTTCCAGCGTCTCCAATACAGCAAGAACCATAAGCATGCCCAGAAAAAAAGAACTGTGTTTCCTACTCATACGGACCATATGCAGTTGATTTCTGCTTATGAAACTGATACAAATTACAGCTCCTCTTACATAAATGCTCTTTAGTTAATTGTGAGAATCACGTTGGGTTGTTAAACTGTGAAAAATCATTTGAACCCAAAATTCACTTGTTTTACCAGAAATGTACTCTTGCTTGTAGGAAGACACAGATCCTGTGGTTTAACTCCGTTTCTGAAGGGAAATTCAGGCCGGTGTTCTCAACAATGAAACACACTCTGTTTTCACCCAATAAGCAAGCTCTTCTTTCCAGCATCATAATTCAGCAAGAACCATGAGCAGGCCCAGAAAAAAGGAACTTTGTTTCCTACTCATAAGGACCATATGTAGTTCAACTCTGCTTATGAAACTGATACAAACCACAGCTCCTCTTACATAAATGCTCTTTAGTTAACTGTGAGAATCGCGTTGGGTTCCAGAACTGTGAACAATCATTTGAGCCCCAAATTCACTTGTTTGACCAGAATTGAACTCTTGCTTGCAGGAAACACAGATGCTGGGGTTTAACTCCGTTTCTGAAGGGAAATTCAGGCCAGTATTCTCAATAATGAAACACACTCTGTTTTCACGCAAAAAGCAAGCTCTTCTTTCCAGCATCTCCAATACAGCAAGAAACATGAGCATGCCAAGAATAAAAGTACTGTGTTTCCTACTCATAAGGACCATATGTACTTCAACTCTACTTATAAAACTTTTACAAACCACAGCTCCTCTTACATAAATCCTCTTTAGTTAATAGTGAGAATCGCGATGGGTTGTTTAAATGTGAAAAATCAGATGAGCCCCAAATTCTCTTGTTTGACCAGAATTGAACTCTTGCTTGCAGGAAACACAGATGCTGGGGTTTAACTCCGTTTCTGAAGGGAAATTAGACCAGTGTTCTCATCCATGATACACACTCTGTTTTCACGCAAGAAGCAAGCTCTTCTTTCCAGTGTCTCCAATACAGCAGGAACCATGAGTATGCCCAGAAAAAAAGAACTGATTTTCCTACTCATACGGATCTTATCTAGTTCAACACTGCTTATGAACCTGATACAAACCACAGGTCCTCTTACATAAGTGCTCTTTAGTTAATAGTTTGAATCGCGTTGGGTTCCAGAACTGTGTAAAATCATTTGAGCCCCAAATTCACTTGGTTTACCAGAATTTAACTCTTGCTTGTAGGAAACACAGATCCTGGGGTTTAACTCCGTTTCTGAAGTGAAATTCAGACCAGTGTTCTCATCCATGAAACACACCCTGCTTTCACGCAGGAAACAAGCTTTTCTTTCCAGCATCTCCAATACAGCAAGAACCATGAACATGCCCAGAAAAAAAGAACTGTGTTTCCTACTCATACGGACCATATGCAGTTCAATTCTGCTTATGAAACTGATACAAACTACAGCTCCTCTTACATAAATGCTCTTTAGTTAACTGTGAGAATCGCGTTGGGTTGTTAAACTGTTAAAAATCATTTGAACCCAAAATTCCCTGGGTTTACCAGAAATGAACTCTTGCATGTAGGTAGACACAGATCCTGGGGTTTAACTCCATTTCTGAAGGGAAATTCATACCAGTGTTCTCATCCATGAAACACACCCTGCTTTCACGCAGGAAGCAAGCTCTTCTTTCCAGCATCTCCAATACAGCAAGAACCATAAGCATGCCCAGAAAAAAAGAACTGTGTTTCCTACTCATACGGACCATATGTAGTTCAATTCTGCTTATGAAACTGATACAAACCACAGCTCCTCTTACATAAAACCTCTTTATTTAAGAGTGGGAATCTTGTTGGGATCGTGTACAGTGTAAAATCAGTTGAGCCCAAAAAGCACTGGGTTTACCAGAAATGAACTCTTGCTTGTAGGAATACACAGATCCTGGGGTTTAACTCCATTTCTGAAGGGGAATTCAGACCAGTGTTCTCATCCATGAAACACACTCTGTTTTAACGCTAGAAGCAAGCTCTTTCCAGCTTGTCCAATACAGCAAGAAAGTTGAGCATGCCAAGAAAAACGGAACTGTGTTTCCTACTCATACAGACCATATGAGTTCAATTCTGCTTATGAAACTGATACAAACCACAGCTCCTCTTACATAAATGCTCTTTAGTTTACTGTGAGAATCGCGTTGGGTTCCAGAACTGTGAACAATCATTTGAGCCCCAAATTCACTTGGTTTACCAGAATTGAACTCTTGCTTGTAGGAAACACAGATATTGGGGTTTCCCTCCGTTTCTGAAGGCAAATTAAGACCAGTGTTCTAATCCATGAAACACACTCTGTTTTCACGCAAGAAGCAAGCTCTTCTTTCTAGCGTCTCCAATACAGCAAGAACCATGAGCATGCCCAGAAAAAAAGAACTGTGTTTCCTACTCATACGGCCCATATGTTGTTCAACTCTGCTTATGAAACTGATACAAACCACAGCTCCTCTTACATAAAACCTCTTTAGTTAAGAGTGAGAATCTTGTTGGGATCGTGTACAGTATAAAATCAGTTGAGCCCAAAAAGCACTGGCTTTACAAGAAATGAACCCTTGCTTGTAGGAATACAAAGATCCTGGGGTTTAACTCCATTTCTGAAGGGGAATTCAGACCAGTGTTCTCATCCATGAAACACACTCTGTTTTAACGCTAGAAGCAAGCTCTTTCCAGCTTGTCCAATACAGCAAGAAAGATGAGCATGCCAAGAAAAACGGAACTGTGTTTCCTACTCATACAGACCATATGAGTTCAATTCTGCTTATGAAACTGATACAAACCACAGCTCCTCTTACATAAATGCTCTTTAGTTAACTGTGAGAATCACGTTGGGTTCCAGAACTGTGTAAAATCATTTGAGCCCCAAATTCACTTGGTTTACCAGAATTGAACTCTTGCTTGTAGGAAACACAGATCTTGGGGTTTCACTCCGTTTCTGAAGGGAAATTAAGACCATTGTTCTAATCCATGAAACACACTCTGTTTTCACGCAAGAAGCAAGCTCTTCTTTCTAGCGTCTCCAATACAGCAAGAACCATGAGCATGCCCAGGAAAAAAGAACTGTGTTTCCTACTCATACGGCCCATATGTAGTTCAACTCTGCTTATGAAACTGATACAAACCACAGCTCCTCTTACATAAATGCTCTTTAGTTAATAGTTTGATTCGCATTGGGTTCCAGTACTGTGTTAAATCATTTGAGCCCCAAATTCACTTTGTTTACCAGAAATGAACTCTTGCTTGGAGGAAGACACAGATCATGGGGTTTAACTCCGTTTCTTAAGGGAAATCCTACCACTGTTTTCATCCATGAAACACCCCCTGCTTTCACGCAGGAAGCAAGCTCTTCTTTCCAGCATCTCCAATAAAGCAAGAACCATAAGCATGCCCAGAAAAAAAGAACTGTGTTTCCTACTCATAAGGACCATATGCAGTTGATTTCTGCTTATGAAACTGATACAAATTACAGCTCCTCTTACAGAAATGCTCTATAGTTAATTGTGAGAATCGCGTTGGGTTGTTGAACTGTGAAAAGTCATTTGAACCCAAAATTCACTTGTTTTACCAGAAATGAACTCTTGCTTGTAGGAAGACACAGATCCTAGGGTTTAACTCCGTTTCTGAAGGGAAACTCATACAAGTGTTCGCATCCATGAAACACACTCTGTTTTCACGCATAAGCAAGCTCTTCTTTCCAGCGTGTCCAATAGAGCAAAAACCATGAGCATGCCCAGAAATAAAGAAGTGTATTTCCTACTCATACGGACCATATGTAGTTGAACTCTGCTTATGGAACTGATACAAACCACAGCTCCTATAAATAAATGCTCTTTAATAATTATGAGAATCGTGATGAGTTCCAGAACTGTGTAAAATCATTTGAGCCCCAAATTCACTTGGTTTACCAGAATTTAACTCTTGCTTGTAGGAAACACAGATCCTGGGGTTTAACTCCATTTCTGAAGGGAAATTCAGACCAGTGTTCTCATCCATGAAACACACTCTGTTTTCACGCAAGCAGCAAGCTCTTCTTTCCAGTGTCTCCAATACAGCTAGAACCATGAGTATGCCCAGAAAAAAAGAATTGTTTTTCCTACTCATAAGGACCATATGTAGTTCAACTCTGCTTATGAAACTGATACAAACCACAGCTCCTCTTACATAAATGCTCTTTAGTTAATAGTTTGATTCGCATTGGGTTCCAGTACTGTGTTAAATCATTTGAGCCCCAAATTCACTTTGTTTACCAGAAATGAACTCTTGCTTGGAGGAAGACACAGATCCTGGGGTTTAACTCCGTTTCTTAAGGGAAATCCAACCACTGTTCTCATCCATGAAACACCCCCTGCTTTCACGCAGGAAGCAAGCTCTTCTTTCCAGCATCTCCAATAAAGCAAGAACCATAAGCATGCCCAGAAAAAAAGAACTGTGTTTCCTACTCATAAGGACCATATGCAGTTGATTTCTGCTTATGAAACTGATACAAATTACAGGTCCTCTTACAGAAATGCTCTTTAGTTAATTGTGAGAATCACGTTGGGTTGTTAAACTGTGAAAAATCATTTGAACCCAAAATTCACTTGTTTTACCAGAAATGTACTCTTGCTTGTAGGAAGACACAGATCCTGTGGTTTAACTCCGTTTATGAAGGGAAATTCAGGCCGGTGTTCTCAACAATGAAACACACTCTGTTTTCACGCAATAAGCAAGCTCTTCTTTCCAGCATCAGAATTCAGCAAGAACCATGAGCAGGCCCAGAAAAAAGGAACTTTGTTTCCTACTCATAAGGACCATATGTAGTTCAACTCTGCTTATGAAACTGATACAAACCACAGCTCCTCTTACATAAATGCTCTTTAGTTAACTGTGAGAATTGCGTTGGGTTCCAGAACTGTGAACAATCATTTGAGCCCCAAATTCACTTGTTTGACCAGAATTGAACTCTTGCTTGCAGGAAACACAGATGCTGGGGTTAACTCCATTTCTGAAGGGAAATTCAGGCCAGTATTCTCAATAATGAAACACACTCTCTTTTCACGCAAAAAGCAAGCTCTTCTTTCCAGCATCTCCAATACAGCAAGAAACATGATCATGCCAAGAAAAAAAGAACTGTGTTTCCTACTCATAAGGACCATATGTAGTTCAACTCTGCTTATGAAACTGATACAATCCACAGCCCCTCGTACATAAATCCTTTTTAGTTAATAGTGAGAATCGCGTTGGGTTGTTGAAATGTGAAAAATCAGTTGAGCCCAAAATTCACTTGTTTTACCAGAAATGAACTCTTGCTTGTAGGAAGACACAGATCCTGGGGTTTAACACCGTTTCTGAAGGGAAATTCAGACCAGTGTTCTCATCCATGAAACAGACTTTGTTTTCACGCAAGAAACAAGTACTTCTTTCCAACGTCTCCAATACAGCAAGAAATATGAGCAAGCCCAGAAAAAAAGAACCGTGTTTCCTACTCATACGGACCACATGTAGTCCAAATCTGATTATGAAACTTATACAAACCACAGCTCCTCTTACATAAATGCTCTTTAGTTAATAGTTTGAATCACATTGGGTTCCAGGACTGTATAAAATCATTGGAGCCCCAAATTCTCTTGGTTTACCAGAAATGAACTCTTGCTTGGAGGAAGACACAGATCCTGGTGTTTAACTCCGTTTCTGAAGGGAAATTCAGACCAGTTTCTCATCCATGATACATACCCTGCTTTCACGCAGGAAGAAAGCTCTTCTTTCCAGCATCTCGAATACAGCAAGAACCATGAACATACCCAGGAAAAAAGAACTGTGTTTCCTGCTCATACGGACCTTATGTAGTTCAACTCTGCTTATGGTACTGATACAAACCAGAGCTCCTCTTACATAAATGCTCTTTAGTTAATAGTTTGAATCGCGTTGGGTTCCAGAACTGTGTAAATTCATTTGAGCACCAAATTCACTTGGTTTACCAGAATTGAACTCTTGCTTGTAGGAAACACAGATCCTGGGGTATAACTCCAATACTGAAGGGAAATTCAGAGCAGTGTTCTCATCCATGAAACACACTCTGTTTTCATGCAATAAGCAAGCTCTACTTTCCAGTGTCTCCTATACTGCAAGAACCATGAGCATGCCCAGAAAAATAGAACTGTGTTTCCTACTCAAACTTACCATATGTAGTTCAACTCTGCTTATGAAACTGATACAAACCACAGGTCCTCTTACATAAGTGCTCTTTAGTTAATAGTTTGAATCGCGATGGGTTCCAGAACAGTGTAAAATCATTTGAGCCCCAAATTCATTTGGTTTACCAGTAATGAACTCTTGCTTGTACAAAGACACAGATCCTCGGGTTTAACTCCGTTTCTGAAGGGAAATTCAGACCAGTGTTCTCATCCATGAAACACATTCTGTTTTAACGCAAGAAGCAAGCTTTTCTTTCCAGCGCATCCAATACAGCAAGAAAGATGAGCATGCCCAGAAAAACAGAACTGTATTTCCTACTCATACAGTCGATATGCAGTTCAATTCTGCTTATGAAAGTGATACAAACCACACCTCCTCTTACATAATGCTCTTTAGTTAATTGTGAGAATCGTGTTGGGTTGTTGAACTGTGAAAAATCATTTGACCCCAAAATTCACTTGTTTTACCAGAAATGAACTCTTGCTTGTAGGAAGACACAGATCCTGTGGTTTAACTCCGTTTCTGAAGGGAAATTCAGGCCAGTGTTCTCAACAATGAAACACACTCTGTTTTCACGCAATAAGAAAGCTCTACTTTCCAGCATCACAATACAGCAAGAACCATGAGCATGCCCAGAAAAAAAGAACTTTGTTTCCTACTCATACGGACCATATGTAGTATTATTCTGCTTATGAAACTGATACAAACCACAGCTCCTCTTACATAAATCCTCTTTAGTTAATAATGAGAATCGCGTTGGGTTGTTGAAATGTGAAAAATCAGTTGAGCCCAAAGTTCACTTGTTTTACCAGAAATGAACTCTTGCTTGTAGGAAGACACAGATCCTGGGGTTTAACTCCGTTTCTGGAGGGAAATACATACCAGTGTTCTCATCCATGAAACACACTCTGTTTTCACGCATAAGCAAGCTCTTCTTTCCAGCGTGTCCAATAGAGCAAAAACCATGAGCATGCCTAGAAAAAAAGAACTGTGTTTCCTACTCATACCGACCATATGTAGTTCAACTCTGCTTATGAAACTGATACAAACCACAGGTCCTCTTATAAGTGCTCTGTAGTTAATAGTTTCAATCGCGTTGTGTTCCAGAACTGTGTAAAATCATTTGAGCCCCAAATTCATTTGGTTTACCAGAAATGAACTCTTGCTTGTAGAAAGACACAGATCCTCGGGTTTAACTCCGTTTCTGAAGGGAATTCAGACCAGTGTTCTCATCCATGAAACACATTCTGTTTTAACGCAAGAAGCAAGCTCTTCTTTCCAGCGCATCCAATACAGCAAGAAAGATGAGCATGCCCAGAAAAACAGAACTGTATTTCCTACCCATACAGACCATATGTAGTTCAATTCTGCTTATTAAAGTGATACAAACCACACTTCCTCTTACATAATGCTCTTTAGTTAATTGTGAGAATCGCGTTGGTTTGTTGAACTGTGAAAAATCATTTGAACCCAAAATTCACTTGTTTTTCCAGAAATGAACTCTTGATTGTAGGAAGACACAGATCCTGTGGTTTAACTCCATTTCTGAAGGCAAATTTAGACCAGTGTTCTCATCCATGAAACACACTCTGTTTTCACGCAAGAAGCAAACTCTTCTTTCCAGCTCATCCAGTACACCAAGAACAATGAGCATGCCCAGAAAAAAAGAACTGTGTTTCCTACTCATACGGACCATATGTAGTATTACTCTGCTTATGAAACTGATACAAACCACAGCTCCACTTACATAAATGCTCTTTAGTTAATAGTGAGAATCGCGTTGGGTTGTTGAAATGTGAAAAATCAGTTGAGCCCAAAGTAAACTTGTTTTACCAGAAATGAACTCTTGCTTGTAGGAAGACACAGTTCCTGGGGTTTAACTCCGTTTCTGAAGGAAAATTCATACCAGTGTTCTCATTCATGAAACACACTCTGTTTTCACGCATAAGCAAGCTCTTCTTTCCAGCGTGTCCAATAGAGCAAAAACCACGAGCATGCCCAGAAAAAAAGAACTGTATTTCCTACTCATAAGGACCATATGTAGTCCAACTCTGCTTATGAAACTTATACATACCACAGCTCCTCTTACATAAATGCTCTTTAGTTAATAGTTTGAATCGCGTTGGGTTCCACAACTGTGTAAAATCATTTGAGCCCCAAATTCATTTGGTTTACCAGAAATGAACTCTTGCATGGAGAAAGACACAGATCCTGGGGTTTAACTCCATTTCCGAAGGCAAATTCAGACCAGTGTTCTCATCCATGAAACACACTCTGTTTTCACGCAAGAAGCAAACTCTTCTTTCCAGCGCATCCAATACACCAAGACCCATGAGCATGCCCAGAAAAAAAGAAAGGTGTTTCCTACTCATACGGACCATATGTAGTATTACTCTGCTTATGAAACTGATACAAACCACAGCTCCTCTTACACAAATGCTCTTTAGTTAATTGTGAGAATCGCGATGTGATCCAGAACTGTGTAAAATCATTTGAGCCCCAAATTCACTTGGTTTACCAGAATTGAACTCTTGCTTGTAGGAAACACAGATCCTGGGGTTTAACTCCAATACTGAAGGGAAATTCAGAGCAGTGTTCTCATCCATTAAACACACTCTGTTTTTATGCAATAAGCAAGCTCTACTTTCCAGTGTCTCCTATACTGCAAGAACCATGGGCATGCCCAGAAAAATAGAACTGTGTTTCCTACTCATACTTACCATATGTAGTTCAACTCTGCTTATGAAACTGATACAAACCACAGGTACTCTTACATAAGTGCTCTTTAGTTAATAGTTTGAATCGCGTTTGGTTCCAGAACTGTGTAAAATCATTTGAGCCCCAAATTCTATTGGTTTACCAGAAATGAACTCTTGCTTGGAGGAAGACACAGATCCTCGGGTTTAACTCCGTTTCCGAAGGGAAATTCAGGCCAGTATTCTCAACAATGAAACACACTCTGTTTTCACGCAAGAAGCAAGCTCTACTTTCCAGTGTCTCCTATTCTGCAAGAACCATGGGCATGCCCAGAAAAATAGAATTGTTTTCCTACTCATACTTACCATATGTAGTTCAACTCTGCTTATGAAACTGATACAAACCACAGGTCCTCTTACATAAGTGCTCTTTAGTTAATAGTTGGAATCGCGTTGGGTTCCAGAACTGTGTAAAATCATTTGAGCCCCAAATTCATTTGGTTTACCAGTAATGAACTCTTGCTTGTACAAAGACACAGATCCTCGGGTTTAACTCCGTTTCTGAAGGGAAATTCAGACCAGTGTTCTCATCCATGAAACACATTCTGTTTTAACGCAAGAAGCAAGCTTTTCTTTCCAGCGGATCCAATACAGCAAGAAAGATGAGCATGCCCAGAAAAACAGAAATGTATTTCCTACTCATACAGTCCATATGCAGTTCAATTCTGCTTATGAAAGTGATACAAACCACACCTCCTCTTACATAATGCTCTTTAGTTAATTGTGAGAATCGCGTTGGGTTGTTGAACAGTGAAAAATCATTTGACCCCAAAATTCACTTGTTTTACCACAAATGAACTCTTGCTTGTAGGAAGACACAGATCCTGTGGTTTAACTCCGTTTCTGAAGGGAAATTCAAGCCGGTGTTCTCAACAATGAAACACACTCTGTTTTCACGCAATAAGCAAGCTGTACTTTCCAGCATCACAATACAGCAAGAACCATGAGCATGCCCAGAAAAAAAGAACTGTGTTTCCTACTCATACGGACCATATGTAGTATTACTCTGCTTATGAAACTGATACAAAACACAGGTCCTCTTATAAGTGCTCTGTAGTTAATAGTTTGAATCACGTTGGGTTCCAGAACTGTGTAAAATCATTTGAGCCCCAAATTCATTTGGTTTACCAGAAATGAACTCTTGCTTGTAGAAAGACACAGATCCTCGGGTTTAACTCCGTTTCTGAAGGGAATTCAGACCAGTGTTCTCATCCATGAAACACATTCTGTTTTAACGCAAGAAGCAAGCTCTTCTTTCCAGCGCATCCAATACAGCAAGAAAGATGAGCATGCCCAGAAAAACAGAACTGTATTTACTACCCATACGGACCATATGCAGTTCAATTCTGCTTATTAACGTGATACATACCACACCTCCTCTTACATAATGCTCTTTAGTTAATTGTGAGAATCGCGTTGGGTTCCAGAACTGTGTAAAATCATTTGAGCCCCAAATTCACTTGGTTTACCAGAAATGAACTCCTGCTTGGAGGAAGACACAGATCATGGGGTTTAACTCCGTTTCTTAAGGGAAATTCAACCAGTGTTCTCATCCATGAAACACACTCTGTTTTCACGCAAGCAGCAAGCTCTTTTTTCCAGTGTCTCCAATACAGCTAGAACCCTGAGTATGTCCACAAAAAAAGAACTGTGTGTCCTACTCATACGGACCACATTCAGTTAATTTCTGCTTATGAAACTGATACAAATTACAGCTCCTCTTACATAAATGCTCTTTAGTTAATTGTGAGAATCGCGTTGGGTTGTTGAACTGTGAAAAAACATTTGAACCCAAAATTCACTTGTTTTACCAGAAATGAACTCTTGCTTGTAGGAAGACACAGATCCTGGGGTTTAACTCCATTTCTGAAGGCAAATTCAGACCAGTGTTCTCATCCATGAAACACACTCTGTTTTCACGCAAGAAGCAAACTCTTCTTTCCAGCTCATCCAATACACCAAGAACCATGAGCATGCCCAGAAAAAAAGAACTGTGTTTCCTACTCATACGGACCATATGTAGTATTACTCTGCTTATGAAACTGATACAAACCACAGCTCCTCTTACATAAATGCTCTTTAGTTAATAGTGAGAATCGCGTTGGGTTGTTGAAATGTGAAAAATCAGTTGAGCCCAAAGTTCACTTGTTTTACCAGAAATGAACTCTTGCTTGTAGGAAGACACAGTTCCTGGAGTTTAACTCCGTTTCTGAAGAAAAATTCATACCAGTGTTCTCATTCATGAAACACACTCTGTTTTCACGCATAAGCAAGCTCTTCTTTCCAGCATCTCCAATACAACAAGAAACATGAGCATGCCAAGAAAAAAAGAATTGTGTTTCCTACTCATAAGGACCATATGTAGTTCAACTCTGCTTATGAAACTTATACAAACCACAGCTCCTCTTACATAAATCCTCTTTAGTTACTAGTGAGAATCGCGTTGGGTTGTTGAAATGTGAAAAATCAGTTGAGCCCAAAATTCACTTGTTTTACCAGAAATGAACTCTTGATTGTAGGAAGACACAGATCCTGGGGTTTAACTCCATTTTTGATGGCAAATTCAGACCAGTGTTCTCATCCATGAAACACACTCTGTTTTCGCGCAAGAAGCAAACTCTTCTTTCCAGCGCATCCAATACACCAAGACCCATGAGCATGCCCAGAAAAAAAGAACTGTGTTTCCTACTCATACGGACCATATGTAGTATTACTCTGCTTATGAAACTGATACAAACCACAGCTCCTCTTATATAAATGCTCTTTAGTTAATAGTGAGAATCGCGTTGGGTTGTTGAAATGTGAAAAATCAGTTGAGCCCAAAGTTCACTTGTTTTACCAGAAATGAACTCTTGCTTGTAGGAAGACACAGATCCTGGGGTTTAACTCCGTTTCTGAAGGGAAATTCATACCAGTGTTCTCATCCATGAAACACACTCTGTTTTCACGCATAAGCAAGCTCTTCTTTCCAGAATGTCCAATAGAGCAAAAACCATGAGCATGCCCAGAAAAACATAACTGTGTATCGTACTCATACGGACCATATGAAGTTCAACTCTGCTTATGAAAATGATACACACCACAGCTCCTCTTACACAAATGCTCTTTAGTTAATTGTGAGAATCGCGATGTGATCCAGACTGTGTAAAATCATTTGAGCCCCAAATTCACTTGGTTTACCAGAATTGAACTCTTGCTTGTAGGAAACACAGATCCTGGGGTTTAACTCCAATACTGAAGGGAAATTCAGAGCAGTGTTCTCATCCATGAAACACACTCTGTTTTCATGCAATAAGCAAGCTCTACTTTCCAGTGTCTCCTATACTGCAAGAACAATGAGCATGCCCAGAAAAATAGAACTGTGTTTCCTACTCATACTTACCATATGTAGTTCAACTCTGCTTATGAAACTGATAAAAACCACAGGTCCTCTTACATAAGTGCTCTTTAGTTAATAGTTTGAATCGCGTTGGGTTCCAGAACTGTGTAAAATCATTTGAGCCCCAAATTCATTTGGTTTACCAGAAATGAACTCTTGCTTGTACAAAGACACAGATCCTCGGGTTTAACTCCGTTTCTGAAGGGAAATTCAGACCAGTGTTCTCATCCATGAAACACATTCTGTTTTAATGCAAGAAGCAAGCTTTTCTTTCCAGCGGATCCAATACAGCAAGAAAGATGAGCATGCCCAGAAAAAAAAGAACTGTATTTCCTACTCATACAGTCGATATGCAGTTCAATTCTGCTTATGAAAGTGATACAAACCACACCTCCTCTTACATAATGCTCTTTAGTTAATTGTGAGAATCGCGTTGGGTTGTTGAACAGTGAAAAATCATTTGACCCCAAAATTCACTTGTTTTACCACAAATGAACTCTTGCTTGTAGGAAGACACAGATCCTGTGGTTTAACTCCGTTTCTGAAGGGAAATTCAGGCTGGTGTTCTCAACAATGAAACACACTCTGTTTTCACGCAATAAGCAAGCTCTACTTTCCAGCATCACAATACAGCAAGAACCATGAGCATGCCCAGAAAAAAAGAACTGTGTTTCCTACTCATACGGACCATATGTAGTATTACTCTGCTTATGAAACTGATACAAACCACAGTTCCTCTTACATAAATCCTCTTTAGTTAATAGTGAGAATCGCGTTGGGTTGTTGAAATGTGAAGAATCAGTTGAGCCCAAAGTTCACTTGTTTTACCAGAAATGAACTCTTGCTTGTAGGAAGACACAGATCCTGGGGTTTAACTCCGTTTCTGAAGGGAAATTCATACCAGTGTTCTCAACCATGAAACACACTCTGTTTTCACGCATAAGCAAGCTCTTCTTTCCAGCGTGTCCAATAGAGCAAAAACCATGAGCATGCCCAGAAAAAAAGAACTGTGTTTCCTATTCATACGGACCATATGTAGTTCAACTCTGCTTATGAAACTGATACAAACCACAGGTCCTCTTATAAGTGCTCTGTAGTTAATAGTTTGAATCGCGTTGGGTTCCAGAACTGTGTAAAATCATTTGAGCCCCAAATTCATTTGGTTTACCAGAAATGAACTCTTGCTTGTAGAAAGACACAGATCCTCGGGTTTAACTCCGTTTCTGAAGGGAATTCAGACCAGTGTTCTCATCCATGAAACACATTCTGTTTTAACGCAAGAAGCAAGCTCTTCTTTCCAGCGCATCCAATACACCAAGAAAGATGAGCATGCCCAGAAAAACAGAACTGTATTTACTACCCATACGGACCATATGCAGTTCAATTCTGCTTATTAACGTGATACAAACCACACCTCCTCTTAGATAATGCTCTTTAGTTAATTGTGAGAATCGCGTTGGGTTCCAGAACTGTGTAAAATCATTTGAGCCCCAAATTCACTTGGTTTACCAGAAATGAACTCCTGCTTGGAGGAAGACACAGATCATGGGGTTTAACTCCGTTTCTTAAGGGAAATTCAACCAGTGTTCTCATCCATGAAACACATTCTGTTTTAACGCAAGAAGCAAGCTCTTCTTTCCAGCGCATCCAATACACCAAGAAAGATGAGCATGCCCAGAAAAACAGAACTGTATTTACTACCCATACGGACCATATGCAGTTCAATTCTGCTTATTAACGTGATACAAACCACACCTCCTCTTACATAATGCTCTTTAGTTAATTGTGAGAATCGCGTTGGGTTCCAGAACTGTGTAAAATCATTTGAGCCCCAAATTCACTTGGTTTACCAGAAATGAACTCCTGCTTGGAGGAAGACACAGATCATGGGGTTTAACTCCGTTTCTTAAGGGAAATTCAACCAGTGTTCTCATCCATGAAACACTCTCTGTTTTCACGCAAGCAGCAAGCTCTTTTTTCCTGTGTCTCCAATACAGCTAGAACCCTGAGTATGTCCACAAAAAAAGAACTGTGTGTCCTACTCATACGGACCACATTCAGTTAATTTCTGCTTATGAAACTGATACAAATTACAGCTCCTCTTACATAAATGCTCTTTAGTTAATTGTGAGAATCGCGTTGGGTTGTTGAACTGTGAAAAAACATTTGAACCCAAAATTCACTTGTTTTACCAGAAATGAACTCTTGCTTGTAGGAAGACACAGATCCTGGGGTTTAACTCCATTTCTGAAGGCAAATTCAGACCAGTGTTGTCATCCATGAAACACACTCTGTTTTCACGCAAGAAGCAAACTCTTCTTTCCAGCTCATCCAATACACCAAGAACCATGAGCATGCCCAGAAAAAAAGAACTGTGTTTCCTACTCATACGGACCATATGTAGTATTACTCTGCTTATGAAACTGATACAAACCACAGCTCATCTTACATAAATGCTCTTTAGTTAATAGTGAGAATCGCGTTGGGTTGTTGAAATGTGAAAAATCAGTTGAGCCCAAAGTTCACTTGTTTTACCAGAAATGAACTCTTGCTTGTAGGAAGACACAGTTCCTGGAGTTTAACTCCGTTTCTGAAGAAAAATTCATACCAGTGTTCTCATTCATGAAACACACTCTGTTTTCACGCATAAGCAAGCTCTTCTTTCCAGCGTGTCCAATAGAGCAAAAACCACGAGCATGCCCAGAAAAAAAGAACTGTGTTTCCTACTCATAAGGACCATATGTAGTCCAACTCTGCTCATGAAACTTATACATACCACAGCTCCTCTTACATAAATGCTCTATAGTTAATAGTTTGAATCGCGTTGGGTTCCAGAACTGTGTAAAATCATTTGAGCCCCAAATTCTATTGGTTTACCAGAAATGAACTCTTGCTTGGAGGAAGACACAGATCCTGGGGTTTAACTCCGTTTCCGAAGGGAAATTCAGACCAGTATTCTCAACAATGAAACACACTCTGTTTTCACGCAAGAAGCAAGCTCTTCTTTCCAGCATCTCCAATACAACAAGAAACATGAGCATGCCAAGAAAAAAAGAATTGTGTTTCCTACTCATAAGGACCATATGTAGTTCAACTCTGCTTATGAAACTTATACAAACCACAGCTCCTCTTACATAAATCCTCTTTAGTTACTAGTGAGAATCGCGTTGGGTTGTTGAAATGTGAAAAATCAGTTGAGCCCAAAATTCACTTGTTTTACCAGAAATGAACTCTTGATTGTAGGAAGACATAGATCCTGGGGTTTAACTCCATTTTTGATGGCAAATTCAGACCAGTGTTCTCATCCATGAAACACACTCTGTTTTTACGCAAGAAGCAAACTCTTCTTTCCAGCGCATCCAATACACCAAGACCCATGAGCATGCCCAGAAAAAAAGAACTGTGTTTCCTACTCATACGGACCATATGTAGTATTACTCTGCTTATGAAACTGATACAAACCACAGCTCCTCTTACACAAATGCTCTTTAGTTAATTGTGAGAATCGCGATGTGATCCAGACTGTGTAAAATCATTTGAGCCCCAAATTCACTTGGTTTACCAAAATTGAACTCTCGCTTGTAGGAAACACAGATCCTGGGGTTTAACTCCAATACTGAAGGGAAATTCAGAGCAGTGTTCTCATCCATGAAACACACTCTGTTTTCATGCAATAAGCAAGCTCTACTTTCCAGTGTCTCCTATACTGCAAGAACCATGAGCATGCCCAGAAAAATAGAACTGTGTTTCCTACTCATACTTACCATATGTAGTTCAACTCTGCTTATGAAACTGATAAAAACCACAGGTCCTCTTACATAAGTGCTCTTTAGTTAATAGTTTGAATCGCGTTGGGTTCCAGAACTGTGTAAAATCATTTGAGCCATAAATTCATTTGGTTTACCAGAAATGAACTCTTGCTTGTACAAAGACACAGATCCTGGGGTTTAACTCCATTTCTGAAGGCAAATTCAGACCAGTGTTGTCATCCATGAAACACACTCTGTTTTCACGCAAGAAGCAAACTCTTCTTTCCAGCTCATCCAATACACCAAGAACCATGAGCATGCCCAGAAAAAAAGAACTGTGTTTCCTACTCATACGGACCATATGTAGTATTACTCTGCTTATGAAACTGATACAAACCACAGCTCATCTTACATAAATGCTCTTTAGTTAATAGTGAGAATCGCGTTGGGTTGTTGAAATGTGAAAAATCAGTTGAGCCCAAAGTTCACTTGTTTTACCAGAAATGAACTCTTGCTTGTAGGAAGACACAGTTCCTGGAGTTTAACTCCGTTTCTGAAGAAAAATTCATACCAGTGTTCTCATTCATGAAACACACTCTGTTTTCACGCATAAGCAAGCTCTTCTTTCCAGCGTGTCCAATAGAGCAAAAACCACGAGCATGCCCAGAAAAAAAGAACTGTGTTTCCTACTCATAAGGACCATATGTAGTCCAACTCTGCTTATGAAACTTATACATACCACAGCTCCTCTTACATAAATGCTCTATAGTTAATAGTTTGAATCGCGTTGGGTTCCAGAACTGTGTAAAATCATTTGAGCCCCAAATTCTATTGGTTTACCAGAAATGAACTCTTGCTTGGAGGAAGACACAGATCCTGGGGTTTAACTCCGTTTCCGAAGGGAAATTCAGACCAGTATTCTCAACAATGAAACACACTCTGTTTTCACGCAAGAAGCAAGCTCTTCTTTCCAGCATCTCCAATACAACAAGAAACATGAGCATGCCAAGAAAAAAAGAATTGTGTTTCCTACTCATAAGGACCATATGTAGTTCAACTCTGCTTATGAAACTTATACAAACCACAGCTCCTCTTACATAAATCCTCTTTAGTTACTAGTGAGAATCGCGTTGGGTTGTTGAAATGTGAAAAATCAGTTGAGCCCAAAATTCACTTGTTTTACCAGAAATGAACTCTTGATTGTAGGAAGACATAGATCCTGGGGTTTAACTCCATTTTTGATGGCAAATTCAGACCAGTGTTCTCATCCATGAAACACACTCTGTTTTTACGCAAGAAGCAAACTCTTCTTTCCAGCGCATCCAATACACCAAGACCCATGAGCATGCCCAGAAAAAAAGAACTGTGTTTCCTACTCATACGGACCATATGTAGTATTACTCTGCTTATGAAACTGATACAAACCACAGCTCCTCTTACACAAATGCTCTTTAGTTAATTGTGAGAATCGCGATGTGATCCAGACTGTGTAAAATCATTTGAGCCCCAAATTCACTTGGTTTACCAAAATTGAACTCTCGCTTGTAGGAAACACAGATCCTGGGGTTTAACTCCAATACTGAAGGGAAATTCAGAGCAGTGTTCTCATCCATGAAACACACTCTGTTTTCATGCAATAAGCAAGCTCTACTTTCCAGTGTCTCCTATACTGCAAGAACCATGAGCATGCCCAGAAAAATAGAACTGTGTTTCCTACTCATACTTACCATATGTAGTTCAACTCTGCTTATGAAACTGATAAAAACCACAGGTCCTCTTACATAAGTGCTCTTTAGTTAATAGTTTGAATCGCGTTGGGTTCCAGAACTGTGTAAAATCATTTGAGCCATAAATTCATTTGGTTTACCAGAAATGAACTCTTGCTTGTACAAAGACACAGATCCTGGGGTTTAACTCCATTTCTGAAGGCAAATTCAGACCAGTGTTGTCATCCATGAAACACACTCTGTTTTCACGCAAGAAGCAAACTCTTCTTTCCAGCTCATCCAATACACCAAGAACCATGAGCATGCCCAGAAAAAAAGAACTGTGTTTCCTACTCATACGGACCATATGTAGTATTACTCTGCTTATGAAACTGATACAAACCACAGCTCATCTTACATAAATGCTCTTTAGTTAATAGTGAGAATCGCGTTGGGTTGTTGAAATGTGAAAAATCAGTTGAGCCCAAAGTTCACTTGTTTTACCAGAAATGAACTCTTGCTTGTAGGAAGACACAGTTCCTGGAGTTTAACTCCGTTTCTGAAGAAAAATTCATACCAGTGTTCTCATTCATGAAACACACTCTGTTTTCACGCATAAGCAAGCTCTTCTTTCCAGCGTGTCCAATAGAGCAAAAACCACGAGCATGCCCAGAAAAAAAGAACTGTGTTTCCTACTCATAAGGACCATATGTAGTCCAACTCTGCTTATGAAACTTATACATACCACAGCTCCTCTTACATAAATGCTCTATAGTTAATAGTTTGAATCGCGTTGGGTTCCAGAACTGTGTAAAATCATTTGAGCCCCAAATTCTATTGGTTTACCAGAAATGAACTCTTGCTTGGAGGAAGACACAGATCCTGGGGTTTAACTCCGTTTCCGAAGGGAAATTCAGACCAGTATTCTCAACAATGAAACACACTCTGTTTTCACGCAAGAAGCAAGCTCTTCTTTCCAGCATCTCCAATACAACAAGAAACATGAGCATGCCAAGAAAAAAAGAATTGTGTTTCCTACTCATAAGGACCATATGTAGTTCAACTCTGCTTATGAAACTTATACAAACCACAGCTCCTCTTACATAAATCCTCTTTAGTTACTAGTGAGAATCGCGTTGGGTTGTTGAAATGTGAAAAATCAGTTGAGCCCAAAATTCACTTGTTTTACCAGAAATGAACTCTTGATTGTAGGAAGACATAGATCCTGGGGTTTAACTCCATTTTTGATGGCAAATTCAGACCAGTGTTCTCATCCATGAAACACACTCTGTTTTTACGCAAGAAGCAAACTCTTCTTTCCAGCGCATCCAATACACCAAGACCCATGAGCATGCCCAGAAAAAAAGAACTGTGTTTCCTACTCATACGGACCATATGTAGTATTACTCTGCTTATGAAACTGATACAAACCACAGCTCCTCTTACACAAATGCTCTTTAGTTAATTGTGAGAATCGCGATGTGATCCAGACTGTGTAAAATCATTTGAGCCCCAAATTCACTTGGTTTACCAAAATTGAACTCTCGCTTGTAGGAAACACAGATCCTGGGGTTTAACTCCAATACTGAAGGGAAATTCAGAGCAGTGTTCTCATCCATGAAACACACTCTGTTTTCATGCAATAAGCAAGCTCTACTTTCCAGTGTCTCCTATACTGCAAGAACCATGAGCATGCCCAGAAAAATAGAACTGTGTTTCCTACTCATACTTACCATATGTAGTTCAACTCTGCTTATGAAACTGATAAAAACCACAGGTCCTCTTACATAAGTGCTCTTTAGTTAATAGTTTGAATCGCGTTGGGTTCCAGAACTGTGTAAAATCATTTGAGCCATAAATTCATTTGGTTTACCAGAAATGAACTCTTGCTTGTACAAAGACACAGATCCTCGGGTTTAACTCCGTTTCTGAACGGAAATTCAGACCAGTGTTCTCATCCATGAAACACATTCTGTTTTAACGCAAGAAGCAAGCTTTTCTTTCCAGCGCATCCAATACAGCAAGAAAGATGAGCATGCCCAGAAAAAAAAGAACTGTATTTCCTACTCATACAGTCGATATGCAGTTCAATTCTGCTTATGAAAGTGATACAAACCACACCTCCTCTTACATAATGCTCTTTAGTTAATTGTGAGAATCGCGTTGGGTTGTTGAACAGTAAAAAATCATTTGACCCCAAAATTCACTTGTTTTACCACAAATGAACTCTTGCTTGTAGGAAGACACAGATCCTGTGGTTTAACTCCGTTTCTGAAGGGAAATTCAGGCTGGTGTTCTCAACAATGAAACACACTCTGTTTTCACGCAATAAGCAAGCTCTACTTTCCAGCATCACAATACAGCAAGAACCATGAGCATGCCCAGAAAAAAAGAACTTTGTTTCCTACTCATACGGACCATATATAGTATTACTCTGCTTATGAAACTGATACAAACCACAGTTCCTCTTACATAAATCCTCTTTAGTTAATAGTGAGAATCGCGTTGGGTTGTTGAAATGTGAAAAATCAGTTGAGCCCAAAGTTCACTTGTTTTACCAGAAATGAACTCTTGCTTGTAGGAAGACACAGATCCTGGGGTTTAACTCCGTTTCTGAAGGGAAATTCATACCAGTGTTCTCAACCATGAAACACACTCTGTTTTCACGCATAAGCAAGCTCTTCTTTCCATCGTGTCCAATAGAGCAAAAACCATGAGCATGCCCAGAAAAAAAGAACTGTGTTTCCTATTCATACGGACCATATGTAGTTCAACTCTGCTTATGAAACTGATACAAACCACAGGTCCTCTTATAAGTGCTCTGTAGTTAATAGTTTGAATCGCGTTGGTTTCCAGAACTGTGTAAAATCATTTGAGCCCCAAATTCATTTGGTTTACCAGAAATGAACTCTTGCTTGTAGAAAGACACAGATCCTCGGGTTTAACTCCGTTTCTGAAGGGAATTCAGACCAGTGTTCTCATCCATGAAACACATTCTGTTTTAACGCAAGAAGCAAGCTCTTCTTTCCAGCGCATCCAATACAGCAAGAAAGATGAGCATGCCCAGAAAAACAGAACTGTATTTCCTACCCATACAGACCATATGCAGTTCAATTCTGCTTATTAAAGTGATACAAACCACACCTCCTCTTACATACTGCTCTTTAGTTAATTGTGAGAATCGCGTTGGGTTCCAGAACTGTGTAAAATCATTTGAGCCCCAAATTCACTTGGTTTACCAGAAATGAACTCTTGCTTGGAGGAAGACACAGATCCTGGGGTTTAACTCCGTTTCATAAGGGAAATTCAACCAGTGTTCTCATCCATGAAACACACTCTGTTTTCACGCAAGCAGCAAGCTCTTCTTTCCAGTGTCTCCAAAACAGCTAGAACCCTGAGAATGTCCACAAAAAAAGAACTGTGTGTCCTACTCATACGGACCACAAGCAGTTAATTTCTGCTTATGAAACTGATACAAATTACAGCTCCTCTTACATAAATGCTCTTTAGTTAATTGTGAGAATCGCGTTGGGTTGTTGAAATGTGAAAAATCATTTGAACCCAAAATTCACTTGTTTTACCAGAAATGAACTCTTGCTTGTAGGAAGACACAGATCCTGTGGTTTAATTCCATTTCTGAAGGCAAATTCAGACCAGTGTTCTCATCCATGAAACACACTCTGTTTTCACGCAAGAAGCAAACTCTTCTTTCCAGCTCATCCAATACACCAAGAACCATGAGCATGGCCAGAAAAAAAGAACTGTGTTTCCTACTCATATGGACCATATGTAGTATTACTCTGCTTATGAAACTTATACAAACCACAGCTCCACTTACATAAATGCTCTTTAGTTAATAGTGAGAATCGCGTTGGGTTGTTGAAATGTGAAAAATCAGTTGAGCCCAAAGTTCTCTTGTTTTACCAGAAATGAACTCTTGCTTGTAGGAAGACACAGATCCTGGGGTTTAACTCCGTTTCTGAAGGGAAATTCATACCAGTGTTCTCATCCATGAAACACACTCTGTTTTCACGCATAAGCAAGCTCTTCTTTCCAGAATGTCCAATAGAGCAAAAACCACGAGCATGCCCAGAAAAAAATAACTGTGTTTCGTACTCATACGGACCATATGTAGTTCAACTCTGCTTATGAAACTGATACAAACCACAGCTCCTCTTACACAAATGCTCTTTAGTTAATTGTGAGAATCGCGATGTGATCCAGAACTGTGTAAAATCATTTGAGCCCCAAATTCACTTGGTTTACCAGAATTGAACTCTTGCTTGTAGGAAACACAGATCCTGGGGTTTAACTCCAATACTGAAGGGAAATTCAGAGGAGTGTTCTCATCCATGAAACACACTCTGTTTTCATGCAATAAGCAAGCTCTACTTTCCAGTGTCTCCTATACTGCAAGAACCATGAGCATGCCCAGAAAAATAGAACTGTGTTTCCTACTCATACTTACCATATGCAGTTCAACTCTGCTTATGAAACTGATAAAAACCACAGGTCCTCTTACATAAGTGCTCTTTAGTTAATAGTTTGAATCGCGTTGGGTTCCAGAACTGTGTAAAATGATTTGAGCCCCAAATTCATTTGGTTTACCAGAAATGAACTCTTGCTTGTACAAAGACACAGATCCTCGGGTTTAACTCCGTTTCTGAACGGAAATTCAGACCAGGGTTCTCATCCATGAAACACATTCTGTTTTAACGCAAGAAGCAAGCTTTTCTTTCCAGCGCATCCAATACAGCAAGAAAGATGAGCATGCCCAGAAAAAAAAGAACTGTATTTCCTACTCATACAGTCGATATGCAGTTCAATTCTGCTTATGAAAGTGATACAAACCACACCTCCTCTTACATAATGCTCTTTAGTTAATTGTGAGAATCGCGTTGGGTTGTTGAACAGTGAAAAATCATTTGACCCCAAAATTCACTTGTTTTACCACAAATGAACTCTTGCTTGTAGGAAGACACAGATCCTGTGGTTTAACTCCGTTTCTGAAGGGAAATTCAGGCCGGTGTTCTCAACAATGAAACACACTCTGTTTTCACGCAATAAGCAAGCTCTACTTTCCAGCATCACAATACAGCAAGAACCATGAGCATGCCCAGAAAAAAAGAACTGTGTTTCCTACTCATACGGACCATATGTAGTATTACTCTGCTTATGAAACTCACACAAACCACAGCTCCTCTTACACAAATCCTCTTTAGTTAATAGTGAGAATCGCGTTGGGTTGTTGAAATGTGAAAAATCAGTTGAGCCCAAAGTTCACTTGTTTTACCAGAAATGAACTCTTGCTTGTAGGAAGACACAGATCCTGGGGTTTAACTCCGTTTCTGAAGGGAAATTCATACCAGTGTTCTCATCCATGAAACACACTCTGTTTTCACGCATAAGCAAGCTCTTCTTTCCAGCGTGTCCAATAGAGCAAAAACCATGAGCATGCCCAGAAAAAAAAAAAACTGTGTTTCGTACTCATACGGACCATATGTAGTTCAACTCTGCTTATGAAACTGATACAAACCACAGGTCCTCTTATAAGTGCTCTGTAGTTAATAGTTTGAATCACGTTGGGTTCCAGAACTGTGTAAAATCATTTGAGCCCCAAATTCATTTGGTTTACCAGAAATGAACTCTTGCTTGTAGAAAGACACAGATCCTCGGGTTTAACTCCGTTTCTGAAGCGAATTCAGACCAGTGTTCTCATCCATGAAACACATTCTGTTTTAATGCAAGAAGCAAGCTCTTCTTTCCAGCGCATCCAATACAGCAAGAAATATGAGCATGCCCAGAAAAACAGAACTGTATTTCCTACCCATACAGATCATATGCAGTTCAATTCTGCTTATTAAAGTGATACAAACCACACCTCCTCTTACATAATGCTCTTTAGTTAATTGTGAGAATCGCATTGGGTTCCAGAACTGTGTAAAATCATTTGAGCCCCAAATTCACTTGGTTTACCAGAAATGAACTCTTGCTTGGAGGAAGACACAGATCCTGGGGTTTAACTCCGTTTCTTAAGGGAAATTCAACCAGTGTTCTCATCCATGAAACACACTCTGTTTTCACGCAAGCAGCAAGCTCTTTTTTCCAGTGTCTCCAATACAGCTAGAACCCTGAGTATGTCCACAAAAAAAGAACTGTGTGTCCTACTCATACGGACCACATGCAGTTAATTTCTGCTTATGAAACTGATACAAATTACAGCTTCTCTTACATAAATGCTCTTTAGTTAATTGTGAGAATCGAGTTGGGTTGTTGAAATGTGAAAAATCATTTGAACCCAAAATTCACTTGTTTTACCAGAAATGAACTCTTGCTTGTAGGAAGACACAGATCCTGTGGTTTAACTCCATTTCTGAAGGCAAATTCAGACCAGTGTTCTCATCCATGAAACACACTCTGTTTTCACGCAAGAAGCAAACTCTTCTTTCCAGCTCATCCAATACACCAAGAACCATGAGCATGCCCAGAAAAAAAAGAACTGTGTTTCCTACTCATACGGACCATATGTAGTATTACTCTGCTTATGAAACTGATACAAACCACAGCTCCTCTTACATAAATGCTCTTTAGTTAATAGTGAGAATCGCGTTGGGTTGTTGAAATGTGAAAAATCAGTTCAGCCCAAAGTTCACTTGTTTTACCAGAAATGAACTCTTGCTGTAGGAAGACACAGTTCCTGGAGTTTAACTCCGTTTCTGAAGGAAAATTCATACCAGTGTTCTCATTCATGAAACACACTCTGTTTTCACGCATAAGCAAGCTCTTCTTTCCAGCGTGTCCAATAGAGCAAAAACCACGAGCATGCCCAGAAAAAAAGAATTGTGTTTCCTACTCATAAGGACCATATGTAGTCCAACTCTGCTTATGAAACTTATACATACCACAGCTCCTCTTACGTAAATGCTCTATAGTTAATAGTTTGAATCGCGTTGGGTTCCAGAACTGTGTAAAATCATTTGAGCCCCAAATTCTATTGGTTTACCAGAAATGAACTCTTGCTTGGAGGAAGACACAGATCCTGGGGTTTAACTCCGTTTCCGAAGGGAAATTCAGGACCGTATTCTCAACAATGAAACACACTCTGTTTTCACGCAAGAAGCAAGCTCTTCTTTCCAGCATCTCCAATACAACAAGAAACATGAGCATGCCAAGAAAAAAAGAATTGTGTTTCCTACTCATAAGGACCATATGTAGTTCAACTCTGCTTATGAAACTGATACAAACCACAGCTCCTCTTACATAAATCCTCTTTAGTTAATAGTGAGAATCGCGTTGGGTTGTTGAAATGTGAAAAATCAGTTGAGCCCCAAATTCTATTGGTTTACCAGAAATGAACTCTTGCATGGAGGAAGACACAGATCCTGGGGTTTAACTCCATTTCCGAAGGCAAATTCAGACCAGTGTTCTCATCCATGAAACACACTCTGTTTTCACGCAAGAAGCAAACTCTTCTTTCCAGCTCATCCAATACACCAAGACCCATGAGCATGCCCAGAAAAAAAGAACTGTATTTCCTACTCATACGGACCATATGTAGTATTACTCTGCTTATGAAACTGATACAAACCACAGCTCCTCTTATATAAATGCTCTTTAGTTAATAGTGAGAATCGCGTTGGGTTGTTGAAATGTGAAAAATCAGTTGAGCCCAAAGTTCTCTTGTTTTACCAGAAATGAACTCTTGCTTGTAGGAAGACACAGATCCTGGGGTTTAACTCCCTTTCTGAAGGGAAATTCATACCAGTGTTGTCATCCATGAAACACACTCTGTTTTCACGCATAAGCAAGCTCTTCTTTCCAGAATGTCCAATAGAGCAAAAACCATGAGCATGCCCAGAAAAAAATAACTGTGTTTCGTACTCATACGGACCATATGTAGTTCAACTCTGCTTATGAAACTGATGCAAACCACAGCTCCTCTTACACAAATGCTCTTTAGTTAATTGTGAGAATCGCGATGTGATCCAGAACTGTGTAAAATCATTTGAGCCCCAAATTCACTTGGTTTACCAGAATTGAACTCTTGCTTGTAGGAAACACAGATCCTGGGGTTTAACTCCAATACTGAAGGGAAATTCAGAGCAGTGTTCTCATCCATTAAACACACTCTGTTTTCATGCAATAAGCAAGCTCTACTTTCCAGTGTCTCCTATACTGCAAGAACCATGGGCATGCCCAGAAAAATAGAATTGTTTTCCTACTCATACTTACCATATGTAGTTCAACTCTGCTTATGAAACTGATACAAACCACAGGTCCTCTTACATAAGTGCTCTTTATTTAATAGTTTGAATCGCGTTGGGTTCCAGAACTGTGTAAAATCATTTGAGCCCCAAATTCATTTGGTTTACCAGTAATGAACTCTTGCTTGCACAAAGACAAAGATCCTCGGGTTTAACTCCGTTTCTGAAGGGAAATTCAGACCAGTGTTCTCATCCATGAAACACATTCTGTTTTATCGCAAGAAGCAAGCTTTTCTTTCCAGCGCATCCAATAAAGCAAGAAAGATGAGCATGCCCAGAAAAACAGAACTGTATTTCCTACTCATACAGTCCATATGCAGTTCAATTCTGCTTATGAAAGTGATACAAACCACACCTCCTCTTACATAATGCTCTTTAGTTAATTGTGAGAATCGCGTTGGGTTGTTGAACAGTGAAAAATCATTTGACCCCAAAATTCACTTGTTTTACCACAAATGAACTCTTGCTTGTAGGAAGACACAGATCCTGTGGTTTAACTCCGTTTCTGAAGGGAAATTCAGGCCGGTGTTCTCAACAATGAAACACACTCTGTTTTCACGCAATAAGCAAGCTCTACTTTCCAGCATCACAATACAGCAAGAACCATGAGCATGCCCAGAAAAAAAGAACTGTGTTTCCTACTCAAACGGACCATATGTAGTATTACTCTGCTTATGAAACTGATACAAACCACAGCTCCTCTTACATAAATCCTCTTTAGTTAATAGTGAGAATCGCGTTGGGTTGTTGAAATGTGAAAAATCAGTTGAGCCCAAAGTTCACTTGTTTTACCAGAAATGAACTCTTGCTTGTAGGAAGACACAGATCCTGGGGTTTAACTCCGTTTCTGAAGGGAAATTCAGACCAGTGTTCTCAACCATGAAACACACTCTGTTTTCACGCATAAGCAAGCTCTTCTTTCCATCGTGTCCAATAGAGCAAATACCATGAGCATGCCCAGAAAAAAAGAACTGTGTTTCCTATTCATACGGACCATATGTAGTTCAACTCTGCTTATGAAACTGATACAAACCACAGGTCCTCTTATAAGTGCTCTGTAGTTAATAGTTTGAATCGCGTTGGTTTCCAGAACTGTGTAAAATCATTTGAGCCCCAAATTCATTTGGTTTACCAGAAATGAACTCTTGCTTGTAGAAAGACACAGATCCTCGGGTTTAACTCCGTTTCTGAAGGGAATTCAGACCAGTGTTCTCATCCATGAAACACATTCTGTTTTAACGCAAGAAGCAAGCTCTTCTTTCCAGCGCATCCAATACAGCAAGAAAGATGAGCATGCCCAGAAAAACAGAACTGTATTTCCTACCCATACAGACCATATGCAGTTCAATTCTGCTTATTAAAGTGATACAAACCACACCTCCTCTTACATAATGCTCTTTAGTTAATTGTGAGAATCGCGTTGGGTTCCAGAACTGTGTAAAATCATTTGAGCCCCAAATTCACTTGGTTTACCAGAAATGAACTATTGCTTGGAGGAAGACACAGATCCTGGGGTTTAACTCCGTTTCTTAAGGGAAATTCAACCAGTGTTCTCATCCATGAAACACACTCTGTTTTCACGCAAGCAGCAAGCTCTTCTTTCCAGTGTCTCCAAAACAGCTAGAACCCTGAGAATGTCCACAAAAAAAGAACTGTGTGTCCTACATATACGGACCACAAGCAGTTAATTTCTGCTTATGAAACTGATACAAATTACAGCTCCTCTTACATAAATGCTCTTTAGTTAATTGTGAGAATCGCGTTGGGTTGTTTAAATGTGAAAAATCATTTGAACCCAAAATTCACTTGTTTTACCAGAAATGAACTCTTGCTTGTAGGAAGACACAGTTCCTGGGGTTTAACTCCATTTCTGAAGGAAAATTCATACCAGTATTCTCATTCATGAAACACACTCTGTTTTCACGCATAAGCAAGCTCTTCTTTCCAGCGTGTCCAATAAGGCAAAAACCACGAGCATGCCCAGAAAAAAAGAACTGTGTTTCCTACTCATAAGGACCATATGTAGTCCAACTCTGCTTATGAAACTTATACATACCACAGCTCCACTTACATAAATGCTCTTTAGTTAATAGTTTGAATCGCGTTGGGTTCCAGAACTGTGTAAAATCATTTGAGCCCCAAATTCTATTGGTTTACCAGAAATGAACTCTTGCTTCGAGGAAGACACAGATCCTGGGGTTTAACTCCGTTTCCGAAGGGAAATTCAGGCCAGTATTCTCAACAATGAAACACACTCTGTTTTCACGCAAGAAGCAAGCTCTTCTTTCCAGCATCTCCAATACAACAAGAAACATGAGCATGCCAAGAAAAAAAGAACTGTGTTTCCTACTCATAAGGACCATATGTAGTTCAACTCTGCTTATGAAACTGATACAAACCACAGCTCCTCTTACATAAATGCTCTTTAGTTAATTGTGAGAATCACGATGTGTTCAAGAACTGTGTAAAATCATTTGAGCCCAAAATTCACTTGGTTTACCAGAATAGAACTCTTGCTTGTAGGAAGACACAGATCCTGTGGTTTAACTCCGTTTCTGAAGGGAAATTCAGGCCGGTGTTCTCAACAATGAAACACACTCTGTTTACACGCAATAAGCAAGCTCTTCTTTCCAGCAATACAATACAGCAAGAACCATGAGCATGCCCAGAAAAAAGGAACTTTGTTTCCTACTCATAAGGACCTTATGTAGTTCAACTCTGCTTATGAAACTGATACAAACCACAGCTCCTCTTACCTAAATGCTCTTTAGTTAACTGTGTGAATCGCGTTGGGTTCCAGAACTGTGTACAATCATTTGAGCCCCAAATTCACTTGTTTGACCAGAATTGAACTCTTGCTTGCAGGAAACACAGATGCTGGGGATTAACTCCGTTTCTGAAGGGAAATTCAGGCCAGTATTCTCAACAATAAAACACACTCTGTTTTCACGCAAAAAGCAAGCTCTTCTTTCCAGCGCATCCAATACAGCAAGAAATATGAGCATGCCCAGAAAAATAGAACTGTGTTTCCTACTCATACGGACCATATGTAGTCCAAATCTGCTTATGAAACTTATACAAACCACAGCTCCTCTTACATAAATGCTCTTTAGTTAATAGTTTGAATCGCATTGGGTTCCAGAACTGTGTAAAATCATTTGAGCCCCAAATTCACTTGGTTTACCAGAAATGAACTATTGCTTGGAGGAAGACACAGATCCTGGGGTTTAACTCCGTTTCTTAAGGGAAATTCAACCAGTGTTCTCATCCATGAAACACACCCTGCTTTAACGCAGGAAGCAAGCTCTTCTTTCCAGCATCTCCAATACAGCAAGAACCATAAGCATGCCCAGAAAAAAAGAACTGTGTTTCCTACTCATACGGACCATATGCAGTTGATTTCTGCTTATGAAACTGATACAAATTACAGCTCCTCTTACATAAATGCTCTTTAGTTAATTGTGAGAATCGCGTTGGGTTGTTGAACTGTGAAAAATCATTTGAACCCAAAATTCACTTGTTTTACCAGAAATGAACTCTTGCTTGTAGGAAGACACAGATCCTGGGGTTTAACTCCATTTTTGAAGGCAAATTCAGACCAGTGTTCTCATCCATGAAACACACTCTGTTTTCACGCAAGAAGCAAACTCTTCTTTCCAGTGCATCCAATACACCAAGAACCATGAGCATGCCCAGAAAAAAAGAACTGTGTTTCCTACTCATACGGACCATATGTAGTATTACTCTGCTTATGAAACTGATACAAACCACAGCTCCTCTTATATAAATGCTCTTAAGTTAATAGTGAGAATCGCGTTGGGTTGTTGAAATGTGAAACATCAGTTGAGCCCAAAGATCACTTGTTTTACCAGAAATGAACTCCTACTTGTAGGAAGACACAGATCCTGGGGTTTAACTCCGTTTCTGAAGGGAAATTCATACCAGTGTTCTCATCCATGAAACACACTCTGTTTTCACGCATAAGCAAGCTCTTCTTTCCAGCGTGTCCAATAGAGCAAAAACCATGAGCATGCCCAGAAAAAAAGAACTTTGTTTCCTACTCATAAGGACCATATGTAGTTCAACTCTGCTTATGAAATTGATACAAACCACAGCTCCTCTTACATAAATGCTTTTTAGTTAACTGTGAGAAGCACGTTGGGTTCCAGAACTGTGTACAATCATTTGAGCCACAAATTCACTTGGTTGACCAGAATTGAAGTCTTGCTTGCAGGAAACACAGATGCTGGGTTTAACTCCGTTTCTGAAGGGAAATTCAGGCCAGTATTCTCAACAATTATACTGTTTTCACGCTAGAAGCAAGCTCTTCTTTCCAGCATCTCCAGTACAGCAAGAAACATGAGCATGCCAAGTAAAAAAGAACTGTTTTTCCTACTCATAAGGACCATATGTAGTTCAACTCTGCTTATGAAACTGATACAAACCCCAGCTCCTCTTACATAAATCCTCTTTACTTACTAGTGAGAATCGCGTTGGGTTGTCGAAATGTGAAAAATCAGTTGAGCCCAAAGTTCACTTGTTTTACCAGAAATGAACTCTTGCTTGTAGGAAGACACAGATCCTGGGGTTTAACTCCGTTTCTGAAGGGAATTTCATACCAGTGTTCTCATCCATGAAACACACTCTGTTTTCACGCAATAAGCAAGCTCTACTTTCCAGCATCACAATACAGCAAGAACCATGAGCATGCCCAGAAAAATAGAACTGTGTTTCCTACTCATACTTACCATATGTAGTTCAACTCTGATTATGAAACTGATAAAAACCACAGGTCCTCTTACATAAGTGCTCTTTAGTTAATAGTTTGAATCGCGTTGGGTTCCAGAACTGTGTAAAAGCATTTGAGCCCCAAATTCATTTGGTTTACCAGAAATGAACTCTTGCTTGTAGAAAGACAAAGATCCTCGGGTTTAACTCCGTTTCTGAAGGGAAATTCAGATCCCTGTTCTCATCCATGAAACACATACTGTTTTAACGCAAGAAGCAAGCTCTTCTTTCCAGTGCATCCAATACAGCAAGAAAGATGAGCATGCCCAGAAAAACAGACCTGTATTTCCTACTCATACAGACCATATGCAGTTCAATTCTGATTATGAAAGTGATATAAACCACACCTCCTCTTACATAATGCTCTTTAGTTAATTGTGAGAATCGCGTTGGGATGTTGAACTGTGAAAACTCATTTGACCCCAAAATTCACTTGTTTTACCAGTAATGAACTCTTGCTTGTAGGAAGACACAGATCCTGTGTTTTAACTCCGTTTCTGAAGGGAAATTCAGGCCGGTGTTCTCAACAATGAAACACACTCTGTTTTCACGCAATAAACAAGCTCTTCTTTCCAGCATCACAATACAGCAAGAACCATGAGAATGCCCAGAAAAAAAGAACTTTGTTTCCTACTCATAAGGACCATATGTAGTTCAACTCTGCTTATGAAACTGATACAAACCACAGCTCCTCTTACATACATGCTCTTTAGTTAACTGTGAGAATCGCGTTGGGTTCCAGAATTGTGTACAATCATTTGAGCCCCAAATTCACTTGGTTGACCAGAATTGAACTCTTGCTTGCAGGAAACACAGATGCTGGGGTTTAACTCCGTTTCTGAAGGGAAATTCAGGCCAGTATTCTCAAAAATGAAACACACTCTGTTTTCACGCAAAAAGCAAGCTCTTCTTTCCAGCATTTCCAATACAGCAAGAACCATGAGCATGCCAAGAAAAAAAGAACTGTGTTTCCTACTCATAAGGTCCATATGTAGTTCAACTCTGCTTATGAAACTGATAGAAACACCAGCTCCTCTTACATAAATCCTCTTTAGTTAATAGTGAGAATCGCGTTGGATGTTGAAATATGAAAAATCAGTTGAGCCCAAAATTCACTTGTTTTACCAGAAATGAACTCTTGGTTGTAGGAAGACACAGATTCTGGTGTTTAACTCCGTTTCTGAAGGGAAATTCAGACCAGTGTTCTCATCAATGAAACACACTTTGTTTTCAAACAAGAAGCAAGTACTTCTTTCCAACGTCTCCAATACAGCAAGAAATATGAGCATGCCCAGAAAAAAAGAACTGTGTTTCCTACTCATATGGACCATATGTAGTCCAACTCTGCATATGAAACTTATACAAACAACAACTCCTGTTACATAAATGCTCTTTAGTTAATAGTTTGAATCGCATTGGGTTCCAGAACTGTGTAAAATCATTTGAGCCCCAAATTCTCTTGGATTACCAGAAATGAACTCTTGCTTGGAGGAAGACACAGATCCTGGGGTTTAACTCCGTTTCTGAAGGGAAATTCAGACCAGTGTTCTCATCCATGAAACACATTCTGTTTTCACGCAAGCAGCAAGCTCTTCTTTCCAGTGTCTCCAATACAGCTAGAACCATGAGTATGCCCAGAAAAGAAGAATTGTGTTTCCTACTCATAAGGACCATATGTAGTTCAACTCTGCTTATGAAACTTATACAAACCACAGCACCTCTTACATAAATGCTCTTTAGTTAATAGTTTGAATCGCATTGGGTTCCAGAACTGTGTAAAATCATTTGAGCCCCAAATTCACTTGGTTTACCAGAAATGAACTCTTGCTTGGAGGAAGACACAGATCCTGGGGTTTAACTCCGTTTCTTAAGGGAAATTCAACAAGTGTTCTCAACCATGAAACACACCCTACTTTCACGCAGGAAGCAAGCTCTTCTTTCCAGCATCTCCAATACAGCAAGAACCATAAGCATGCCCAGAAAAAAAGAACTGTGTTTCCTACTCATACAGACCATATGTAGTTCAACTCTGCTTATGAAACTGATACAAACCACAGCTCCTCTTACATACATGCTCTTTAGTTAACTGTGAGAATCGCGTTGGGTTCCAGAACTGTGTACAATCATTTGAGCCCCAAATTCACTTGGTTGACCAGAATTGAACTCTTGCTTGCAGGAAACACAGATGCTGGGGTTTAACTCCGTTTCTGAAGGGAAATTCAGGCCAGTATTCTCAAAAA
Organism: Onychomys arenicola; assembly: GCA_949786405.1. Classification (NCBI taxonomy): domain Eukaryota; kingdom Metazoa; phylum Chordata; class Mammalia; order Rodentia; family Cricetidae; genus Onychomys; species Onychomys arenicola. The sequence continues at coordinate 5,918,774 of CATKUM010000039.1, read as the reverse complement.
TGAAACACACTCTGTTTTCACGCAAAAAGCAAGCTCTTCTTTCCAGCATTTCCAATACAGCAAGAACCATGAGCATGCCAAGAAAAAAAGAACTGTGTTTCCTACTCATAAGGTCCATATGTAGTTCAACTCTGCTTATGAAACTGATAGAAACACCAGCTCCTCTTACATAAATCCTCTTTAGTTAATAGTGAGAATCGCGTTGGATGTTGAAATATGAAAAATCAGTTGAGCCCAAAATTCACTTGTTTTACCAGAAATGAACTCTTGGTTGTAGGAAGACACAGATTCTGGTGTTTAACTCCGTTTCTGAAGGGAAATTCAGACCAGTGTTCTCATCAATGAAACACACTTTGTTTTCAAACAAGAAGCAAGTACTTCTTTCCAACGTCTCCAATACAGCAAGAAATATGAGCATGCCCAGAAAAAAAGAACTGTGTTTCCTACTCATATGGACCATATGTAGTCCAACTCTGCTTATGAAACTTATACAAACCACAGCACCTCTTACATAAATGATCTTTAGTTAATAGTTTGAATCGCATTGGGTTCCAGAACTGTGTAAAATCATTTGAGCCCCAAATTCACTTGGTTTACCAGAAATGAACTCTTGCTTGGAGGAAGACACAGATCCTGGGGTTTAACTCCGTTTCTTAAGGGAAATTCAACAAGTGTTCTCAACCATGAAACACACCCTACTTTCACGCAGGAAGCAAGCTCTTCTTTCCAGCATCTCCAATACAGCAAGAACCATAAGCATGCCCAGAAAAAAAGAACTGTGTTTCCTACTCATACAGACCATATGCAGTTGATTTCTGCTTATGAAACTGATACAAATTACAGCTCCTCTTACATAAATGCTCTTTAGTTAATTGTGAGAATCGCGTTGGGTTGTTGAACTGTGAAAAATCATTTGAACACAAAATTCACTTGTTTTACCGGAAATGAACTCTTGCTTGTAGGAAGACACAGATCCTGTGGTTTAACTCCGTTTTTGAAGGCAAATTCAGAACAGTGTTCTCATCCATGAAACACACTCTGTTTTCACGCAAAAAGCAAACTCTTCTTTCCAGTGCATCCAATACACCAAGAACCATGAGCATGCCCAGAAAAAATAAACTGTGTTTCGTACTCATACGGACCTTATGTAGTTCAACTCTACTTATGAAACTGATACAAACCACGGGTCCTCTTACGTAAGTGCTCTTTAGTTAATAGTTTGAATCGCGTTGCGTTCCAGAACTGTGTAAAATCATTTTAGCCCCAAATTCATTTGATTTACCAGAAATGAACTCTTGCTTGTAGAAAGACACAGATCCTCGGGTTTAACTCGTTTCTGAAGGGAAATTCAGACCAGTGTTCTCATCCATGAAACATATTCTGTTTTAACGCAAGAAGCAAGCTCTTCTTTCCAGCGCATCCAATACAGCAAGAAAGATGAGCATGCCCAGAAAAACAGAACTGTATTTCCTACCCATACAGACCATATGCAGTTCAATTCTGCTTATGAAAGTGATACAAACCACATCTCCTCTTACATAATGCTCTTTAGTTAATTGCGAGAATCGCGTTGGGTTGTTGAACTGTGAAAAATCATTTGACCCCAAAATTCACTTGTTTTACCAGAAATGAACTCTTGCTTGTAGGAAGACACAGATCCTGTGGTTTAGCTCCGTTTCGGAAGGGAAATTCAGGCTGGTGTTCTCAACAATGAAACACACTCTGTTTTCACGCAATAAGCAAGCTCTTCTTTCCATCATCACAATACAGCAAGAACCATGAGCATGCCCAGAAAAAAAGAACTTTGTTTCCTACTCATAAGGACAATATGTAGTTCAACTCTGCTTATGAAACTGATACAAACCACAGCTCCTCTTTCATAAATGCTCTTTAGTTAACTGTGAGAAGCGCGTTGGGTTTCAGAACTGTGAACAATCATTTGAGCCCCAAATTCACTTGGTTGACCAGAATTGAACTCTTGCTTGCAGGAAACACAGATGCTGGGTTTACCTCCGTTTCTGAAGAGAAATTCAAACCATTGTTCTCATCCATGAAACACACTCTGTTTTCACGCATAAGCAGTTCATCTTTCCAGCGTGTCCAATAGAGTAAAAACCATGAGCATGCCCAGAAAAAAAGAACTGTGTTTCCTACTCATACGGACCATATGTAGTTCAACTCTGCTTATGAAACTGATACAAACCACAGCTCCTCTTACATAAATGCTCTTTAGTTAATTGTGAGAATCACTATGTGTTCCAGAACTGTGTAAAATCATTTGAGCCCCAAATTCACTTGGTTTACCAGAATTGAACTCTTGCTTGTAGGAAACACAGATCCTGGGGTTTAACTCCATTTCTGAAGTGAAATTCAGACCAGTGTTCTCATCCATGAAACACACTCTGTTTTTACGCAATAAGCAAGCTCTACTTTCCAGTGTCTCCAATACAGCAAGAACCATGAACATGCCCAGAAAAAAAGAACTTTATTTCCTACTCATAAGGACCATATGTAGTTCAAATCTGCTTATGAAACTGATACAAACCACAGCTCCTCTTACGTAAATGCTCTTTAGTTAACTGTGAGATTCGCGTTGGGTTCCAGAACTGTGTACAATCATTTGAGCCCCAAATTCACTTGGTTGACCAGAATTGAACTCTTGCTTGCAGGAAACACAGATGCTGGGGTTTAACTCCGATTCTGAAGGGAAATATAGACCAGTATTCTCAACAATGAAACACACTCTGTTTTCACGTAAGCAGCAAGCTCTTCTTTCCAGTGTCTCCAATACAGCTAGAACCCTGAGTATGTCCAGCAAAAAAGAATTGTGTTTCCTAATCATAAGGACCATATGTTGTTCAACTCTGCTTATGAAACTTATACAAACCACAGCTCCTCTTACATAAATGCTCATTAGTTAATAGTTTGAATCACATTGGGTTCCAGAACTGTGTAAAATCATTTGAGCCCCAAATTCACTTGGTTTACCATAAATGAACTCTTGCTTGGAGGAAGACACAGATCCTGGGGTTTAACTCTGTTTCTTAAGGGAAATTCAACCAGTGTTGTCATCCATGAAACACACCCTGCTTTCACGCAGGAAGCAAGCTCTTCTTTCCAGCATCTCCAATACAGCAAGAACCATAAACATGCCCAGAAAAAAAGAACTGTGTTTCCTACTCATATGGACCATATGCAGTTGATTTCTGCTTATGAAACTGATACAAATTACAGCTCCTCTTACATAAATGTTCTTTAGTTAATTGTGAGAATCGCGTTGGGTTGTTGAACTGTGAAAAATCATTTTAACACAAAATTCACTTGTTTTACCGGAAATGAACTCTTGCTTGTAGGAAGACACAGATCCTGTGGTTTAACTCCGTTTCTGAAGGCAAATTCAGACCAGTGTTCTCATCCATGAAACACACTCTGTTTTCACGCAAGAAGCAAACTCTTCTTTCCAGTGCATCCAATACACCAAGAACCATGAGCATGCCCAGAAAAAAAAAAACTGTGTTTCGTACTCATACGGACCATATGTAGTTCAACTCTACTTATGAAACTGATAAAAACCACAGGTCCTCTTACATAAGTGCTCTTTAGTTAATAGTTTGAATCGCGTTGCGTTCCAGAACTGTGTAAAAACATTTGAGCCCCAAATTCATTTGGTTTACCAGAAATGAACTCTTGCTTGTAGAAAGACACAGATCCTCGGGTTTAACTCATTTCTGAAGGGAAATTCAGACCAGTGTTCTCATCCATGAAACACACTCTGTTTTCACGCAAGAAGCAAGCTCTTCTTTCCAGCCCATCGATTACAGCAAGAAAGATGAGCATGCCCAGGAAAACAGAACTGTATTTCCTACTCATACAGACCATATGCAGTTCAATTCTGCTTATGAATGTGATACAAACCACACCTCCTCTTACATAATGCTCTTTGGTTAATTGTGAGAATCGCGTTGGGTTGTTGAACTGTGAAAAATCATGTGACCCAAAAATTCACTTGGTTTACCAGAAATGAACTCTTGCTTGTAGGAAGACACAGATCCTGGGGTTTAACTCCTTTTCTGAAGGGAAATTCAGGCCGGTGTTCTCAACAATGAAACACACTCTGTTTTCACGCAATAAGCAAGCTCTTCTTTCCAGCATCACAATACAGCAAGAACCATGAGCATGCCCAGAAAAAAAGAACTTTGTTTCCTACTCATAAGGACAATATGTAGTTCAAATCTGCTTATGAAACTGATACAAACCACAGCTCCTCTTACATAAATGCTCTTTAGTTAACTGTGAGAATCGCGTTGGGTTCCAGAACTGTGTACAATCATTTGAGCCCCAAATTCACTTGGATGACCAGAATTGAACTCTTGCTTGCAGGAAACACAGATGCTGGGGCTTAACTCCGTTTCTGATGGGAAATTCAGGCCAGTATTCTCAACAGTGAAACACACCCTGCTTTCACGCAGGAAGCAAGCTCTTCTTTCCAGCATCTCCAATACAGCAAGAACCATGAACATACCCAGAAACAAAGAACTGTGTTTCCTGCTCATACGGACCTTATGTAGTTCAACTCTGCTTATGATACTGATACAAACCACAGCTTCTCTTACATAAATCCTCTTTAGTTAATAGTGAGAATCGCGTTGGGTTGTTGAAATGTGAAAAATCAGTTGAGCCCAAACTTCACTTGTTTTACCAGAAATGAACTCTTGCTTGTAGGAAGACACAGATCCTGGGGTTTAACACCGTTTCTGAAGGGAAATTCAGACCAGTGTTCTCATCCATGAAACACACTTTGTTTTCACGCAAGAAGCAAGTAGTTCTTTCCAACGTCTCCACTACAGCAAGAAATATGAGCATGCCCAGAAAAAAAGAACTGTGTTTCCTACTCATACGGACCATATATAGTATTACTCTGCTTATGAAACTTATACAAACAACAGCTCCTCTTACATAAAGGCTCTTTAGTTAATAGTTTGAATCGCATGGGGTTCCAGAACTGTGTAAAATCATTTGAGCCCCAAATTCTCTTGGTTTACCAGAAATGAACTCTTGCTCGGAGGAAGACACAGATCCTGGGGTTTAACTCCGTTTCTGAAGGGAAATTCAGACCAGTTTTCTCATCCATGAAACACACCCTGCTTTCATTCAGGAAGCAAGCTCTTCTTTCCAGCATCTCCAATACAGCAAGAACCATGACATACCCAGAAAAAAAGAACTGTGTTTCCTGCTCATACGGACCTTTGTAGTTCAACTCTGCTTATGATACTGATACAAACCAGAGCTCCTCTTACATAAATGCTCTTTAGTTAATAGTTTGAATCGCGTTGGGTTCCAGAACTGTGTAAATTCATTTGAGCCCAAATTCACTTGGTTTACCACAATTGAACTCTTGCTTGTAGGAAACACAGATCCTGGGGTTTAACTCCGATTCTGAAGGGAAATTCAGACCAGTGTTCTCATCCATGAAACACACTCTGTTTTCACGCAAGAAGCAAGCTCTACTTTCCAGTGTCTCCAATACAACAATAACGATGAGCATGCCCAGAAAAAAAGAACTGTGTTTCCTACACATACAGACCATATGCAGTTCAATTCTGCTTATGAAAGTGATACAAACCACACCTCCTCTTACATAATGCTCTTTAGTTAATTGTGAGAATCGCGTTGGGTTCCAGAACTGTGTAAAATCATTTGAGCCCCAAATTCACTTGGTTTACCAGAATTGAACTCTTGCTTGTAGGAAACACAGATCCAGGGGTTTAACTCCGTTTCTGAAGGGAAATTCAGACCAGTGTTCTCATCCTTGAAACACACCCTGCTTTCACGCAGGAAGCAAGCTCTTCTTTCCATCATCTCCAATACAGCAAGAACCATAAGCATGCCCAGAGAAATAGAACTGAGTTTACTACTCATACGGACCATATGTAGTTGATTTCTGCTTATGAAACTGATACAAACTACAGCTCCTCTTACATAAATGCTCTTGAGTTAATTGTGAGAATCACGTTGGGTTGTTGAACTGTGAAAAATCATTTGAACCCAAAATTCACTTGTTTTACCAGTATTGAACTCTTGCTTGCATGAAACACAGATGCTGGGTTTAACTCCGTTTCTGAAGGGAAATTCAGGCCAGTATTCTCAACAATGAAACACACTCTGTTTTCACGCAAAAAGCAAGCTCTTCTTTCCAGCATCTCCAATACAGCAAGAAATATGAGCATGCCAAGAAATAAAGAACTGTGTTTCCTACTCATAAGGACCATATGTAGTTCAACTCTGCTTATGAAACTGATAGAAACCACAGCTCCTCGTACATAAATCCTCTTTAGTTAATAGTGAGAATCGCGTTGAGTTGTTGAAATGTGAAAATCAGTTGAGCCCAAATTTCACTTGTTTTATCAGAAATGAACTCTTGCTTGTAGGAAGACACAGATCCTGGGGTTTAACACTGTTTCTGAAGGGAAATTCAGACCAGTGTTCTCATCCATGAAACACTTTGTTTTCACGCAAGAAGCAAGTACTTCTTTCCAACGTCTCCAATACAGCAAGAAAGATGTGCATGCCCAGAAAAACAGAACTGTGTTTCCTACTCATACAGAACATATGCAGTTCAATTCTGCTTATGAAAGTGATACAAACGACACCTCCTCTTACATAATGCTGTTTAGTTAATTGTGAGAATGGCGTTGTGTTCCAGAACTGTTAAAAATAATTTGAGCCCCAAATTCACTTGGTTTACCAGAATTGCACTCTTGCTTGTAGGAAACACAGATCCTGGGGTTTAACTCCATTTCTGAAGGGATATACAGACCAGTGTTCTCATCCATGAAACACACTCTGTTTTCACGCAAGCAGCAAGGTCTTCTTTCCAGTGTCTCCAATATAGCTAGAACCCTGAGTATGTCCAGAAAAAAAGAATTGTGTTTCCTACTCATAAGGACCATATGTTGTTCAACTCTCTTATGAAACTTATACAAACCACAGCTCCTCTTACATAAATGCTCTTTAGTTAATAGTTTGAATCACATTGGGTTCCAGAACTGTGTAAAATCATTTGAGCCCCAAATTCACTTGGTTTACCAGAAATGAACTCTTGCTTGGAGGAAGACACAGATCCTGGGGTTTAACTCTGTTTCTTAAGGGAAATTCAACCAGTGTTGTCATCCATGAAACACACCCTGCTTTCACGCAGGAAGCAAGCTCTTCTTTCCAGCATCTCCAATACAGCAAGAACCATAAGCATGCCCAAGGAAAAGAACTGAGTTTCCTACTCATACGGACCATATGTAGTTGATTTCTGCTTATGAAACTGATACAAACTACAGCTCCTCTTACATAAATGCTCTTGAGTTAATTGTGAGAATCGCGTTCGTTGTTGAACTGTGAAAAATTATTTGACCCCAAAATTAAGTTGTTTTACCAGAAATAAACTCTTGCTTGTAGGAAGACACAGATCCTGTGGTTTAACGCCGTTTCTGAAGGGAAATTCAGGCCGGTGTTCTCAACAATCAAACACACTCTGTTTTCACGCAATAAGCAAGCACTTCATTCCAGCATCATAATACAGCATTAAGCATGAGCATGCCCAGAAAAAAAGAACTTTGTTTCCTACTCATAAGGACCATATGTAGTTCAACTCTGCTTATGAAACTGATACAAATCACAGCTCCTCTTACATAAATGCTCTTTAGTTAATTGTGAGAATAACGTTGGGTTCCAGAACTGTGTAAAACTATTTGAGCCCCAAAATCAATTGGTTTACCAGAATTGAACTCTTGCTTGTAGGATACACAGATCCTAGTGTTTAACTCCATTTCTGAAGGGAAATTCAGACCAGTGTTCTCATCCATGAAACACACTCTGTTTTCACGCAACAAGCAATCTCTTCTTTCCAGCCTCTCCAATACAGCAAGAACCATGAGTATGCCCAGAAATAAAGACCTGTGTTTCCTACTCATAAGGACCATATGCAGTTCAACTCTGCTTATAAAACTTTTACAAACCACAGCTCCTCTTACATAAATCCTCTCTAGTTAATAGTGAGAAACGCGATGGGTTGTTTAAATGTGAAAAATCAGTTGAGCCCAAAATTCACTTGTTTTACCAGAATTGAACTCTTGCTTGTAGGATACACAGATCCTAGTGTTTAACTCCATTTCTGAAGGGAAATTCAGACCAGTGTTCTCATCCATGAAACACACTCTGTTTTAACTCAAGAAGCAAGCTCTACTTTCCAGTGTCTCCAATACAGCAAGAACCATGAGCATGCCCAGAAAAAAAGAACTGTGTTTCCTACTCATACGGACCATATGCAGTTGATTTCTGCTTATGAAAGTGATACAAACCACACCTCCTCTTACATAATGCTCTTTAGTTAATTGTGAGAATCGCGTTGGGTTCCAGAACTGTGTAAAATCATTTGAGCCCCAAATTCACTTTGTTTACCAGAAATGAACTCTTGCTTGGAGGAAGACACAGATCTTGGGGTTCTCTCCTTTTCTGAAGGGAAATTCAGACCAGTGTTCTCATCCATGAAACACACCCTGCTTTCACACAGGAAGCAATCTCTTCTTTCCAGCACCTCCAATACAGCAAGAACCATGAGCATGCCCAGAAAAAACGAACTGTGTTTCCTACTCATACGGACCATATGCAATTCAATTCTGCTTATGAAACTGATACAAACTACCGCTCCTCTTACATAAATGCTCTTTAGTTAATTGTGAGAATCGCGTTGGGTTGTTGAACTGTGAAAAATCATTTGAACCCAAAATTCACTTGGTTTACCAGAAATGAATTCTTGCTTGTAGGAAGACACTGATCCTGGGGTTTAACTCCATTTCTGAAGGGAAATTCAGACCAGTGTTGTCATCCATGAAACACATTCTGTTTTAACGCAAGAAGCAAGCTCTTCTTTCCAGCGAATCCAATACAGCAAGTAAGATGAGCATGCCGAGAAAAACAGAACTGTATTTCCTACTCATACAGAGCATATGCAGTTCAATTCTGCTTATGAAAGTGATACAAACCACACCTCCTCTTACATAATGTTCTTTAGTTAATTGTGAGAATCGCGTTGGGTTGTTGAACTGTGAAAAATCATGTGACCCAAAAATTCACTTGTTTTACCAGAAATGAACTCTTGCTTGTAGGAAGACACAAATCCTGTGGTTTAACTCCGTTCTGAAGGGAAATTCAGGCCGGTCTTCTCAACAATGAAACACACTCTGTTTTCACGCAATAAGCAAGCTCTTCTTTACAGCATCACAATACAGCAAGAACCATGAGCATGCCCAGAAAAAAAGAACTTTGTTTCCTACTCATAAGGACCATATGTAGCTCAACTCTGCTTATGAAACTGATACAAATCACAGCTCCTCTTACATAAATGCTCTTTAGTTAACTGTGAGAATCGCGTTGGGTTCCAGAACTGTGTACAATCATTTGAGCCCCAAATTCACTTGGTTGACCAGAATTGAACTCTTGCTTGCAGGAAACACAGATGCTGGGTTTAACTCCGTTTCTGAAGGGAAATTCAGGCCATTATTCTCAACAATGAAACAAACTCTGTATTCACGCAAAAAGCAAGCTCTTCTTTCCAGCATCTCCAATACAGCAAGAAACATGAGCATGCCAAGAAAAAAAGAACTGTTTCCTACTCATAAGGACCATATGTAGTTCAACTCTGCTTATGAAACTGACAGAAACCACAGCTCCTCGTACATAAATCCTCTTTAGTTAATAGTGAGAATCGCGTTGGGTTGTTGAAATGTGAAAAATCAGTTGAGCCCAAAATTCACTTGTTTTACCAGAAATGAACTCTTGCTTGTAGGAAGACACAGATCCTGGGGTTTAACACCGTTTCTGAAGGGAAATTCAGACCAGTGTTCTCATCTATGAAACACACTTTGTTTTCACGCAAGAAGCAAGTACTTCTTTCCAACGTCTCCAATACAGCAAGAAATATGTGCACGCCCAGAAAAAAAGAACTGTGTTTCCTACTCATACGGACCATATGTAGTCCGACTAGCTTATGAAACTTATACAAACAACAGCTCCTCTTACATTAATGCTCTTTAGTTAATAGTTTGAATCGCATTGGGTTCCAGAACTGTGTAAAATCATTTGAGCCCCAAATTCTCTTGGTTTACCAGAAATGAACTCTTGCTTGGAGGAAGACACAGATCCTGGGGTTTAACTCTGTTTCTTAAGGGAAATTCAACCAGTGTTCTCATCCATGAAACACACCCTGCTTTCACGCAGGAAGCAAGCTCTTCTTTCCAGCATCTCCAATACAGCAAGAAACATGAGCATGCCAAGAAAAAAAGAACTGTTTCCTACTCATAAGGACCATATGTAGTTCAACTCTGCTTATGAAACTGATAGAAACCACAACTCCTCGTACATAAATCCACTTTAGTTAATAGTGAGAATCGCGTTGGGTTGTTGAAATGTGAAAAATCAGTTGAGCCCAAAGTTCACTTGTTTTACCAGAATTGAATTCTTGCTTGTAGGAAACACAGATCCTGGGGTTTAACTCCGTTTCTGAAGGGAAATTCAGACCAGTGTTCTCATCCTTGAAACACACCCTGCTTTCACGCAGGAAGCAAGCTCTTCTTTCCAGCATCTCCAATACAGCGAGAACCATAAGCATGCCCAGAGAAAAAGAACTGAGTTTCCTACTCATACGGACCATATGTAGTTGATTTCTGCTTATGAAACTGATACAAACTACAGCTTCTCTTAGATAAATGCTCTTGGGTTAATTGTGAGAATCGCGTTCGTTGTTGAACTGTGAAAAATCATTTGACCCCAAAATTCACTTGTTTTACCAGAAATGAACTCTTGCTTGTAGGAAGACACAGATCCTGTGGTTTAACTCTGTTTCTGAAGGGAAATTCAGGCCGGTGTTCTCAACAAACAAACACACTCTGTTTTCACGCAAGAAGAAAGCTCTACTTTCTAGTGTCTCCAATACAGCAAGAACCATGAGCATGCCCAGAAAAAAAGACCTGTGTTTCCTACTCATACAGACCATATGCAGTTCAATTCTGCTTATGAAAGTGATACAAACCACACCTCCTCTTACATAATGCTCTTTAGTTAATTGTGAGAATCGCGTTGGGTTCCAGAACTGTTTAAAATCATTTGAGCCCCAAATTCACTTTGTTTACCAGAAATGAACTCTTGCTTGGAGGAAGACACAGATCTTGGGGTTCTCTCCTTTTCTGAAGGGAAATTCAGACCAGTGTTCTCATCCATGAAACACACCCTGCTTTCACACAGGAAGCAATCTCTTCTTTCCAGCACCTCCAATACAGCAAGAACCATGAGCATGCCCAGAAAAAACGAACTGTGTTTCCTACTCATACGGACCATATGCAATTCAATTCTGCTTATGAAACTGATACAAACTACCGCTCCTCTTACATAAATGCTCTTTAGTTAACTGTGAGAATCGCGTTGGGTTGTTGAACTGTGAAAAATCATTTGAACCCAAAATTCACTTGGTTTACCAGAAATGAATTCTTGCTTGTAGGAAGACACTGATCCTGGGGTTTAACTCCATTTCTGAAGGGAAATTCAGACCAGTGTTGTCATCCATGAAACACATTCTGTTTTAACGCAAGAAGCAAGCTCTTCTTTCCAGCGCATCCAATACAGCAAGTAAGATGAGCATGCCCAGAAAAACAGAACTGTATTTCCTACTCATACACAGCATATGCAGTTCAATTCTGCTTATGAAAGTGATACAAACCACACCTCCTCTTACATAATGTTCTTTAGTTAATTGTGAGAATCGCGTTGGGTTGTTGAACTGTGAAAAATCATGTGACCCAAAAATTCACTTGTTTTACCAGAAATGAACTCTTGCTTGTAGGAAGACACAAATCCTGTGGTTTAACTCCGTTCTGAAGGGAAATTCAGGCCGGTCTTCTCAACAATGAAACACACTCTGTTTTCACGCAATAAGCAAGCTCTTCTTTACAGCATCACAATACAGCAAGAACCATGAGCATGCCCAGAAAAAAAGAACTTTGTTTCCTACTCATAAGGACCATATGTAGTTCAAATCTGCTTATGAAACTGATACAAACCACAGCTCCTCTTACATAAATGCTCTTTAGTTAACTGTGAGAATCGCGTTGGGTTCCAGAACTGTGTACAATCATTTGAGCCCCAAATTCACTTGGTTGACCAGAATTGAACTCTTGCTTGCAGGAAACACAGATGCTGGGTTTAACTCCGTTTCTGAAGGGAAATTCAGGCCATTATTCTCAACAATGAAACACACTCTGTTTTCACGCAAAAAGCAAGCTCTTCTTTCCAGCATCTCCAATACAGCAAGAAACATGAGCATGCCAAGAAAAAAAGAACTGTTTCCTACTCATAAGGACCATATGTAGTTCAACTCTGCTTATGAAACTGACAGAAACCACAGCTCCTCGTACATAAATCCTCTTTAGTTAATAGTGAGAATCGCGTTGGGTTGTTGAAATGTGAAAAATCAGTTGAGCCCAAAATTCACTTGTTTTACCAGAAATGAACTCTTGCTTGTAGGAAGACACAGATCCTGGGGTTTAACACCGTTTCTGAAGGGAAATTCAGACCAGTGTTCTCATCAATGAAACACACTTTGTTTTCACGCAAGAAGTAAGTACTTCTTTCCAACGTCTCCAATACAGCAAGAAATATGAGCACGCCCAGAAAAAAAGAACTGTGTTTCCTACTCATACGGACCATATGTAGTCCAACTCTGCTTATGAAACTTATACAAACAACAGCTCCTCTTACATTAATGCTCTTTAGTTAATAGTTTGAATCGCATTGGGTTCCAGAACTGTGTAAAATCATTTGAGCCCCAAATTCTCTTGGTTTACCAGAAATGAACTCTTGCTTGGAGGAAGACACAGATCCTGGGGTTTAACTCTGTTTCTTAAGGGAAATTCAACCAGTGTTCTCATCCATGAAACACACCCTGCTTTCACGCCGGAAGCAAGCTCTTCTTTCCAGCATCTCCAATACAGCGAGAACCATAAGCATTCCCAGAGAAAAAGAACTGAGTTTCCTACTCATACGGACCATATGTAGTTGATTTATGCTTAAGAAACTGATACAAACTACAGCTCCTCTTACATAAATGCTCTTGAGTTAATTGTGAGAATCGCGTTCGTTGTTGAATTGTGAAAAATCATTTGACCCCAAAATTCACTTGTTTTACCAGAAATGAACTCTTGCTTGTAGGAAGACACAGATCCTGTGGTTTAACTCCGTTTCTGAAGGGAAATTCAGGCCGGTGTTCTCAACAATCAAACACACTCTGTTTTCACGCAATAAGCAAGCACTTCTTTCCAGCATCATAATACAGCATTAACCATGAGCATGCCCAGAAAAAAAGAACTTTGTTTCCTACTCATAAGGACCATATGTAGTTCAACTCTGCTTATGAAACTGATACAAATCACAGCTCCTCTTACATAAATGCTCTTTAGTTAATTGTGAGAATAACGTTGGGTTCCAGAACTGTGTAAAATTATTTGAGCCCCAAAATCAATTGGTTTACCAGAAATGAACTCTTGCTGCTAGGAAGACACAGATCCTTCTGGTTTAATTCCGTTTCTGAAGGGAAATTCAGACCAGTGTTCTCATCCACGAAACACACTATATTTTCTCGCAAGAAGTAAGTACTTCTTTCCAACGTCTCCAATACAGCAAGAAATATGAGCACGCCCAGAAAAAAAGAACTGTGTTTCCTACTCATACGGACCATATGTAGTCCAACTCTGCTTATGAAACTTATACAAACAACAGCTCCTCTTACATTAATGCTCTTTAGTTAATAGTTTGAATCGCATTGGGTTCCAGAACTGTGTAAAATCATTTGAGCCCCAAATTCTCTTGGTTTACCAGAAATGAACTCTTGCTTGGAGGAAGACACAGATCCTGGGGTTTAACTCTGTTTCTTAAGGGAAATTCAACCAGTGTTCTCATCCATGAAACACACCCTGCTTTCACGCCGGAAGCAAGCTCTTCTTTCCAGCATCTCCAATACAGCGAGAACCATAAGCATTCCCAGAGAAAAAGAACTGAGTTTCCTACTCATACGGACCATATGTAGTTGATTTATGCTTAAGAAACTGATACAAACTACAGCTCCTCTTACATAAATGCTCTTGAGTTAATTGTGAGAATCGCGTTCGTTGTTGAACTGTGAAAAATCATTTGACCCCAAAATTCACTTGTTTTACCAGAAATGAACTCTTGCTTGTAGGAAGACACAGATCCTGTGGTTTAACTCCGTTTCTGAAGGGAAATTCAGGCCGGTGTTCTCAACAATCAAACACACTCTGTTTTCACGCAATAAGCAAGCACTTCATTCCAGCATCATAATACAGCATTAACCATGAGCATGCCCAGAAAAAAAGAACTTTGTTTCCTACTCATAAGGACCATATGTAGTTCAACTCTGCTTATGAAACTGATACAAATCACAGCTCCTCTTACATAAATGCTCTTTAGTTAATTGTGAGAATAACGTTGGGTTCCAGAACTGTGTAAAATTATTTGAGCCCCAAAATCAATTGGTTTACCAGAATTGAACTCTTGCTTGTAGGATACACAGATCCTAGTGTTTAACTCCATTTCTGAAGGGAAATTCAGACCAGTGTTCTCATCCATGAAACACACTCTGTTTTCACGCAACAAGCAATCTCTTTTTCCAGCATCTCCTATACAGCAAGAACCATGAGTATGCCCAGAAATAAAGACCTGTGTTTCCTACTCATAAGGACCATATGTAGTTCAACTCTGCTTATGAAATTGACACAAACCACAGCTCCTCTTACATAAAGGCTCTTTAGTTAATAGTTTGAATCGTGTTGGGTTCCAGAACTGTGTAAAATCATTTGAGCCCCAAATTCAATTGGTTTACCAGAAATGATCTCTTGCTTGGAGGAAGACACAGATCTTGGGGTTAACTCCATTTCTGAAGGGATATTCAGACCAGTGTTCTCATCCATGAAACACATTCTGTTTTAACTCAAGAAGCAAGCTCTTCTTTGCAGCGTATCCAATACAGCAAGAAAGATGAGCATGCCCAGAAGAAAAAACTGGTTTTCCTACACATACAGATCATATGCAATTCAATTCTGCTTATGAATGTGATAGAAACCACACCTCCTCTTACATAATGCCCTTTAGTTAATTGTGAGAATGGCGTTGGGTTCCAGAACTGTGTAAAATCATTTGAGCCCCAAATTCAATTGGTTTACCAGAAATGAACTCTTGCTTGGAGGAAGACACAGATCTTGGGGTTAACTCCGTTTCTGAAGGGAAATACAGACCAGTGTTCTCATCCATGAAACACACCCTGCTTTCATGCAGGAAGCAAGCTCTCCATTCCAGCATCTCCAAAACAGAAAGAACCATGAGCATGCCCTGAAAAAAAGTACTGTGTTTCCTGCTCATACAGACCTTATGTAGTTCAACTCGGCTTATGGTACTGATACAAACCAGAGCTTCTCTTACATAAATGCTCTTTAGTTAATAGTTTGAATCGCGTTGGGTTCCAGAAATGTGAACAATCATTTGAGCCCCAAATTCTCTTGATTACCAGAATTGAACTCTTGCTTGTAGAAAACACAGATCCTTGGGATTAACTCCGTTTCTGATGGGAAATTCAGAGCAGTGTTCTCATCCATTAAACACACTCTGTTTTCACACAAGCATCAAGCTCTTCATTCAAGTGTCTGCAATACAGCAAGAACCATGAGTATGCCCAGAAAAAAAGAACTGTGTTTCCTACTCCTAAGGACCATATGTAGTTCAACTCTGCTTATAAAACTTTTACAAACCACAGCTCCTCTTACATAAATCCTCTCTAGTTAATAGTTAGAAACGCGATGGGTTGTTTAAATGTTAAAAATCAGTTGAGCCCAAAATTCACTTGTTTTACCAGAAATGAACTCTTGCTTATAGGAAGACACAAATCCTGATCTTTAAGTCCGTTTCTGAAGGGAAATTAAGACCAGTGTTCTCATCCATGAAACACACTCTGTTTTCACGCAAGAAGCAAGCTCTACTTTCCAGTGTCTCCAATACAGCAAGAACCATGAGCATGCCCAGAAAAAAAGAACTGTTTCCTACTCATACAGACCATATGCAGTTCAATTCTGCTTAGGAAAGTGATACAAACCACACCTCCTCTTACATAATGCTCTTTAGTTAATTGTGAGAATCGCGTTGGGTTCCAGAACTGTGTAAAATCATTTGAGCCCCAAATTCACTTTGTTTACCAGAAATGAACTCTTGCTTGGAGGAAGACACAGATCTTGGGGTTCTCTCCTTTTCTGAAGGGAAATTCAGACCAGTGTTCTCATCCATGAAACACACCCAACGTTCACACATTAAGCAATCTCTTCTTTCCAGCACCTCCAATACAGCAAGAACCATGAGCATGCCCAGAAAAAAGGAAATGTGTTTCCTACTCATACGGACCATATGCAATTCAATTCTGCTTATGAAACTGATACAAACTACCGCTCCTCTTACATAAATGCTCTTTAGTTAATTGTGAGAATCGCGTTGGGTTGTTGAACTGTGAAAAATCATTTGAACCCAAAATTCACTTGGTTTACGAGAAATGAATTCTTGATTGTAGGAAGACACAGATCCTGGTGTTTAACTCCGTTTCTGAAGGGAAATTCAGTCCAGTGTTCTCATCCATGAAACACACTCTATTTTCACGCAAGAAGCAAGCTCTTCTTTCCAGCATCTCCAATACAGCAAGAACCATGAACATACCCAGAAAAAAAGAACTGTGGTTCCTTCTCATACTGACCCTATGTAGTTCAACTCTGCTTATGAAATTGACACAAACCACAGCTCCTCTTACATAAATGCTCTTTAGTTAATAGTTTGAATCGTTTTGGGTTCCAGAACTGTGTAAAATCATTTGAGCCCCAAATTCAATTGGTTTACCAGAAATGATTTCTTGCTTGGAGGAAGACACAGATCTTGGGGTTAACTCCGTTTCTGAAGGGATATTCAGACCAGTGTTCTCATCCATGAAACACATTCTGTTTTAATGCAAGAAGGAAGCTCTTCTTTGCAGCGTATCCAATACAGCAAGAAAGATGAGCATGCCCAGAAAAAAAAACTGGGTTTCCTACACATACAGATCATATGCATTCTGCTTATGAATGTGATAGACACCACACCTCCTCTTACATAATGCCCTTTAGTTAATTGTGAGAATGGCGTTGGGTTCCAGAACTGTGTAAAATCATTTGAGCCCCAAATTCAATTGGTTTACCAGAAATGAACTCTTGCTTGGAGGAAGACACAGATCTTGGGGTTAACTCTGTTTCTGAAGGGAAATACAGACCAGGGTTCTCATCCATGAAACACACCCTGCTTTCATGCAGGAAGCAAGCTCTCCATTCCAGCATCTCCAAAACAGAAAGAACCATGAGCATGCCCTGAAAAAAAGTACTGTGTTTCCTGTTCATACAGACCTTATGTAGTTCAACTCGGCTTATGGTACTGATACAAACCAGAGCTTCTCTTACATAAATGCTCTTTAGTTAATAGTTTGAATCGCGTTGGGTTCCAGAACTGTGAACCATCATTTGAGCCCCAAATTCTCTTGATTACCAGAATTGAACTCTTGCTTGTAGAAAACACAGATCCTTGGGATTAACTCCGTTTCTGATGGGAAATTCAGAGCAGTGTTCTCATCCATTAAACACACTCTGTTTTCACACAAGCATCAAGCTCTTCATTCAACTGTCTGCAATACAGCAAGAACCATGAGTATGCCCAGAAAAAAAGAACTGTGTTTCCTACTCATAAGGACCATATGTAGTTCAACTCTGCTTATAAAACTTTTACAAACCACAGCTCCTCTTACATAAATCCTCTCTAGTTAATAGTTAGAAACGTGATGGGTTGTTTAAATGTTAAAAATCAGTTGAGCCCAAAATTCACTTGTTTTACCAGAAATGAACTCTTGCTTATAGGAAGACACAAATCCTGATCTTTAAGTCCGTTTCTGAAGGGAAATTCAGACCAGTGTTCTCATCCATGAAACACACTCTGTTTTCACGCAAGAAGCAAGCTCTACTTTCCAGTGTCTCCAATACAGCAAGAACCATGAGCATGCCCAGAAAAAAAGAACTGTTTCCTACTCATACAGACCATATGCAGTTCAATTCTGCTTATGACAGTGATACAAACCACACCTCCTCTTACATACTGCTCTTTAGTTAATTGTGAGAATCGCGTTGGGTTCCAGAACTGTGTAAAATCATTTGAGCCCCAAATTCACTTGGTTTACCAGAAATGAACTCTTGCTGGAGGAAGACACAGATCTTGGGGTTCTCTCCTTTTCTGAAGGGAAATTCAGACCAGTGTTCTCATCCATGAAACACACCCAACTTTCACACATTAAGCAATCTCTTCTTTCCAGCACCTCCAATACAGCAAGAACCATGAGCATGCCCAGAAAAAAGGAAATGTGTTTCCTACTCATACGGACCATATGCAATTCAATTCTGCTTATGAAACTGATACAAACTACCGCTCCTCTTACATAAATGCTCTTTAGTTAATTGTGAGAATCGCGTTGGGTTCTTGAACTGTGAAAAATCATTTGAACCCAAAATTCACTTGGTTTATCAGAAATGAATTCTTGATTGTAGGAAGACACAGATCCTGGTGTTTAACTCCGTTTCTGAAGGGAAATTCAGTCCAGTGTTCTCATCCATGAAACACACTCTATTTTCACGCAAGAAGCAAGCTCTTCTTTCCAGCATCTCCAATACAGCAAGAACCATGAACATACCCAGAAAAAAAGAACTGTGGTTCCTTCTGATACTGACCCTATGTAGTTCAACTCTGCTTATGAAATTGACACAAACCACAGCTCCTCTTACATAAAGGCTCTTTAGTTAATAGTTTGAATCGTGTTGGGTTCCAGAACTGTGTAAAATCATTTGAGCCCCAAATTCAATTGGTTTACCAGAAATGATCTCTTGCTTGGAGGAAGACACAGATCTTGGGGTTAACTCCATTTCTGAAGGGATATTCAGACCAGTGTTCTCATCCATGAAACACATTCTGTTTTAACTCAAGAAGCAAGCTCTTCTTTGCAGCGTATCCAATACAGCAAGAAAGATGAGCATGCCCAGAAAAAAAACTGGTTTTCCTACACATACAGATCATATGCAATTCAATTCTGCTTATGAATGTGATAGAAACCACACCTCCTCTTACATAATGCCCTTTAGTTAATTGTGAGAATGGCGTTGGGTTCCAGAACTGTGTAAAATCATTTGAGCCCCAAATTCAATTGGTTTACCAGAAATGAACTCTTGCTTGGAGGAAAACACAGATCTTGGGGTTAACTCTGTTTCTGAAGGGAAATACAGACCAGTGTTCTCATCCATGAAACACACCCTGCTTTCATGCAGGAAGCAAGCTCTCCATTCCAGCATCTCCAAAACAGAAAGAACCATGAGCATGCCCTGAAAAAAAGTACTGTGTTTCCTGCTCATACAGACCTTATGTAGTTCAACTCGGCTTATGGTACTGATACAAACCAGAGCTTCTCTTACATAAATGCTCTTTAGTTAATAGTTTGAATCGCGTTGGGTTCCAGAACTGTGAACAATCATTTGAGCCCCAAATTCTCTTGATTACCAGAATTGAACTCTTGCTTGTAGAAAACACAGATCCTTGGGATTAACTCCGTTTCTGATGGGAAATTCAGAGCAGTGTTCTCATCCATTAAACACACTCTGTTTTCACACAAGCATCAAGCTCTTCATTCAAGTGTCTGCAATACAGCAAGAACCATGAGTATGCCCAGAAAAAAAGAACTGTGTTTCCTACTCCTAAGGACCATATGTAGTTCAACTCTGCTTATAAAACTTTTACAAACCACAGCTCCTCTTACATAAATCCTCTCTAGTTAATAGTTAGAAACGCGATGGGTTGTTTAAATGTTAAAAATCAGTTGAGCCCAAAATTCACTTGTTTTACCAGAAATGAACTCTTGCTTATAGGAAGACACAAATCCTGATCTTTAAGTCCGTTTCTGAAGGGAAATTCAGACCAGTGTTCTCATCCATGAAACACACTCTGTTTTCACGCAAGAAGCAAGCTCTACTTTCCAGTGTCTCCAATACAGCAAGAACCATGAGCATGCCCAGAAAAAAAGAACTGTTTCCTACTCATACAGACCATATGCAGTTCAATTCTGCTTAGGAAAGTGATACAAACCACACCTCCTCTTACATAATGCTCTTTAGTTAATTGTGAGAATCGCGTTGGGTTCCAGAACTGTGTAAAATCATTTGAGCCCCAAATTCACTTGGTTTACCAGAAATGAACTCTTGCTTGGAGGAAGACACAGATCTTGGGGTTCTCTCCTTTTCTGAAGGGAAATTCAGACCAGTGTACTCATCCATGAGACACACCCAACTTTCACACATTAAGCAATCTCTTCTTTCCAGCACCTCCAATACAGCAAGAACCATGAGCATGCCCAGAAAAAAGGAAATGTGTTTCCTACTCATACGGACCATATGCAATTCAATTCTGCTTATGAAACTGATACAAACTACCGCTCCTCTTACATAAATGCTCTTTAGTTAATTGTGAGAATCGCGTTGGGTTGTTGAACTGTGAAAAATCATTTGAGCCCAAAATTCACTTGGTTTACCAGAAATGAATTCTTGATTGTAGGAAGACACAGATCCTGTTGTTTAACTCCGTTTCTTAAGGGAAATTCAGTCCAGTGTTCTCATCCATGAAACACACTCTATTTTCACGTAAGAAGCAATCTCTTCTTTCCAGCATCTCCAATACAGCAAGAACCATGAACATACCCAGAAAAAAAGAACTGTGTTTCCTTCTCATACTGACCCTATGTAGTTCAACTCTGCTTATGAAATTGACACAAACCACAGCTCCTCTTACATAAATGCTCTTTAGTTAATAGTTTGAATCGTGTTGGGTTCCAGAACTGTGTAAAATCATTTGAGCCCCAAATGCAATTGGTTTACCAGAAATGATCTCTTGCTTGAAGGAAGACACAGATCTTGGGGTTAACTCCGTTTCTGAAGGGATATTCAGACCAGTGTTCTCATCCATGAAACACATTCTGTTTTAATGCAAGAAGCAAGCTCTTCTTTGCAGCGTATCCAATACAGCAAGAAAGATGAGCATGCCCAGAAAAAAAAACTGGGTTTCCTACACATACAGATCATATGCAATTCAATTCTGCTTATGAATGTGATAGAAACCACACCTCCTCTTACATAATGCCCTTTAGTTAATTGTGAGAATGGCGTTGGGTTCCAGAACTGTGTAAAATCATTTGAGCCCCAAATTCAATTGGTTTACCAGAAATGAACTCTTGCTTGGAGGAAGACACAGATCTTGGGGTTAACTCCGTTTCTGAAGGGAAATACAGACCAGTGTTCTCATCCATGAAACACACCCTGCTTTCATGCAGGAAGCAAGCTCTCCATTCCAGCATCTCCAAAACAGAAAGAACCATGAGCATGCCCTGAAAAAAAGTACTGTGTTTCCTGCTCATACAGACCCTATGTAGTTCAACTCGGCTTATGGTACTGATACAAACCAGAGCTTCTCTTACATAAATGCTCTTTAGTTAATAGTTTGAATCGCGTTGGGTTCCAGAACTGTGAACAATCATTTGAGCCCCAAATTCTCTTGATTACCAGAATTGAACTCTTGCTTGTAGAAAACACAGATCCTTGGGATTAACTCCGTTTGTGATGGGAAATTCAGAGCAGTGTTCTCATCCATTAAACACACTCTGTTTTCACACAAGCATCAAGCTCTTCATTCGAGTGTCTGCAATACAGCAAGAACCATGAGTATGCCCAGAAAAAAAGACCTGTGTTTCCTACTCCTAAGGACCATATGTAGTTCAACTCTGCTTATGAAACTTATACAAACCAAAGCTCCTCTTACATAAATGCTCTTTAGTTAATAGTTTGATCGCATTGTGTTCCAGAACTGTGTAAAATCATTTGAGCCCCAAATTCACTTGGTTTACCAGAAATGAACTCTTGCTTGGAGGAAGCCACAGATCCTGTGGTTTAACTCCGTTTCTGAAGGGAAATTCAGACCAGTGTTCTCATCAATGAAAAACACTCTGTTTTCACGCAAGAAGCAAGCTCTTCTGTCCAGTGTCTCCAGTAATACTTGAACCATGTGTATGCGCATAAAAAAGAACTGATTTTCCTACTCATACGGATCTTATGTAGTTCAACACTGCTTATGAAACTGATACAAACCACAGGTCCTCTTACATAAGTGCTCTTTAGTTTATAGTTTGAATCCCGTTGTGTTCCAGAACTGTGTAAAATCATTTGAGACCCAAATTCACTTGGTTTACCAGAATTGAACTCCTGCTTGGAGGATGACACAGATCCTGTGGTTTAACTCCGTTTCTGAAGGGAAATTCAGACCAGTATTCTCAACCATGAAACACACTCTGTTTTCACGCACGAAGCAAGCACTTCTTTCCAGCATCTCCAATACAGCAAGAACCATGAGCATGCCCAGAAAAAAAGTACTGTGTTTCCTGCTCATACGGACATTATGTAGTTCAACTCGGCTTATGATACTGATACAAACCAGAGCTCCTCTTTCTGAAGGGAAATTCAGACCAGTGTTTTCATCCATGAAACACACTCTGTTTTCATGCAAGAAGCAAGCTCTTCTTTCCAGCATCTCCAATACAGCAAGAACCATGATCATGCCCAGAAAAAAATAACTGTGTTTCCTACTCATACGGACCATATGCAGTTCAATTCTGCTTATGAAAATGATACAAACTACTGCTCCTCTTACATAAATGCTCTAGTTAATTGTGAGAATCGCGTTGGGTTGTTGAACTGTGAAAAATCATTTGAACCCAAAATTCACTTGGTTTACCAGAAATGAACTCTTGCTTGTAGGAAGACACAGATCCTGTGGTTTAACTCCGTTTCTGAAGGGAAATTCAGACCAGTGTTCTCATCCATGAAACACATTCTGTTTTAACGCAAGAAGCAAGCTCTTCTTTGCAGCATATCCAATACAGCAAGAAAGATGATCATGTCCAGAAAAACAGAACTGGGTTTCCTACTCTTACAGACCATGTGCCGTTCAATTCTGCTTATGAAAGTGATACAAAGCACACCTCCTCTTACATAATGCTCTTTAGTTAATTGTGAGAATCGCGTTGGGTCCAGAACTGTGTAAAATCATATGAGCCCAAAATTCACTTGGTTTACCAGAATTGAACTCTTGCTAGTAGGAAGACACAGATCCTGTGGTTTAACCTCGTTTCTGAAGGGAAATTCAGACCAGTGTTCTCATCCATGAAACACACTATATTTTCACGCAAGAAGCAAGCTCTCCTTTCCAGCATCTCCAATATAGCAAGAACCATGAGCATGCCCAGAAAAAAAAAGAACTATGTTTCCGACTGATACGGACCTTATGTAGTTCAACTTTGCTTATGAAACTGACACAAACCACAGTTCCTCTTACATAAATGCTCTAGTTAATTGTGAGAATCGCGTTGGGTTATTGATCTGTGAAAAATCATTTGAACCCAAAATTCACTTGGTTTACCAGAAATGAACTCTTGCTTGTAGGAAGACACAGATCCTGTGGTTTAACTCCGTTTCTGAAGGGAAATTCAGACCAGTGTTCTCATCCATGAAACACACTCTGTTTTCACGCAAGAAGCAAGCTCTTCTTTCCAGGATCTCCAATACAGCAAGAACCATGAGCATGCCCAGAAAAAAAGAACTGTGTTTCCGACTGATACAGACTTTATGTAGTTGAACTCTGCTTATGAAACTGACACAAAACACAGCTCCAATTACATAAATGCTCTTTAGTTAATAGATTGAATCGCGTTGGGTTGTGGAACTGTCAAAAAACATTTGAATCCAAAATTCACTTGGTTTACCAGAAATGAACTATTGCTTGTAGGAAGACACAGATCCTGTGGTTTAACGCTGTTTCTGAAGGGAAATTCAGACCAGTGTTCTCATCCATGAAACACACCCTGCTTTCACACAGGAAGCAAGCTCTTCTTTCCAGCATCTCCAATACAGCAAGAACCATGTTCATGCCCAGAAAAAAATAACTGTGTTTCCTACTCATAAGGACCATATGCAGTTCAATTCTGCTTATAAAAATGATACAAACTACTGCTCCTCTTACATAAATGCTCTAGTTAATTGTGAGAATCGCGTAGGGTTGTTGAACTGTGAAAAATCATTTGACCCCAAAATTCACTTGGTTTACCAGAAATGAACTCTTGCTAGTAGGAAGACACAGATCCTGTGGTTTAACTCCGTTTCTGAAGGGAAATTCAGACCAGTGTTCTCATACATGAAACACACTCTATTTTCACGCAAGAAGCAAGCTCTCCTTTCCAGCATCTCCAATACAGCAAGGACCATGAGCATGCCCAGAAAAAAAGAACTGTGTTTCCTACTGATACGGACCTTATGTAGTTCAACTTTGCTTATGAAACTGACACAAACCACAGTTCCTCTTACATAAATGCTCTAGTTAATTGTGAGAATCGCGTTGGGTTATTGATCTGTGAAAAATCATTTGAACCCAAAATTCACTTGGTTTACCAGAAATGAACTCTTGCTTGTAGGAAGACACAGATCCTGTGGTTTTACTCCGTTTCTGAAGGGAAATTCAGACCAGTGTTCTCATCCATGAAACACACTCTGTTTTCACGCAAGAAGCAAGCTCTTCTTTCCAGGATCTCCAATACAGCAAGAACCATGAGCATGCCCAGAAAAAAAGAACTGTGTTTCCGACTGATACGGACCTTATGTAGTTGAACTCTGCTTATGAAACTGACACAAACCACAGCTCCACTTACATAAATGCTCTTTAGTTAATAGATTGAATCGCGTTGGGTTGTGGAACTGTCAAAAAACATTTGAATCCAAAATTCACTTGGTTTACCAGAAATGAACTATTGCTTGTAGGAAGACACAGATCCTGTGGTTTAACGCTGTTTCTGAAGGGAAATTCAGACCAGTGTTCTCATCCATGAAACAAACTCTGTTTTCACGCAAGCAGCAAGCTCTTCCTTCCAGTGTCTCCAATACAGCAAGAATCATGAGAATGCCCAGAAAAAAAGAACTGTGTTTTCTACTCATAAGGACCATATGTAGTTCAACTCTGCTTATGAAACCTATACAAACCACAGCCCCTCTTACATAAATGCTCTTTAGTTAATAATTTGAATCGCGTTGGGTTCCAGAACTGTGTAAAATCATTTGAGCCCCAAATTCACTTGGTTTACCAGAAATGAACTCTAACTTGGTGGAAGACACAGATCCTGAAGTTTAACTCTGTTTCTGAAGGGAAATTCAGACCACTGTTCTCATCCATGAAACACACCCTGCTTTCACGCAGGAAGCAAGCTCTTCTTTCCAGCATCTCCAATACAGCAAGAACCATGAGCATGACCAGAAAAAAATAACTGTGTTTCCTACTCATACGGACCATATGCAGTTCAATTCTGCTTATAAAAATGATACACACTACAGCTCCTCTTACATGAATGCTCTTTAGTTAATTGTGAGAATTGCGTTGGGTTGTTGAACTGTGAAAAATCATTTGAACCCAAAATTCACATGGTTTACCAGAAATGAACTCTGGTTGTAGGAAGACACAAATCCTGTGTTTTAACTCCGTTTCTGAAGGGAAATTCAGACCAGTGTTCTCATCCATGAAACACCCTCTGTTTTCACGCAAGAAGCAAGCTGTCCTTTCCAGCATCTCCAATACAACAAGAACCATGAGGATGCCCAGAAAAAAAGAACTGTGTTTCCGACTGATACGGACCTTATGTAGTTCAACTCTGCTTATGAAACTGACACAAACCACATCGCCTCTTACATAAATGCTCTTTAGTTAATAGTTTGAATTGCGTTGGGTTCCAGAACTGTGTAAAATCATTTGAGCCCCAAATTCACTTGGTTTACCAGAAATGAACTCTTGCTTGGAGGAAGACACAGATCTTGGGGTTCTCTCCTTTTCTGAAGGGAAATTCAGACCAGTGTTCTCATCCATGAAACACACCCAACTTTCACACATTAAGCAATCTCTTCTTTCCAGCACCTCCAATACAGCAAGAACCATGAGCATGCCCAGAAAAAACGAACTGTGTTTCCTACTCATACGGACCATATGCAATTCAATTCTGCTTATGAAACTGATACAAACTACCGCTCCTCTTACATAAATGCTCTTTAGTTAAATGTGAGAATCGCGTTGGGTTGTTGAACTGTGAAAAATCATTTGAACCCAAAATTCACTTGGTTTACCAGAAATGAATTCTTGATTGTAGGAAGACACAGATCCTGGTGTTTAACTCCATTTCTGAAGGGAAATTCAGTCCAGTGTTCTCATCCATGAAACACACTCTATTTTCACGCATGAAGCAAGCTCTTCTTTCCAGCATCTCCAATAGAGCAAGAACCATGAACATACCCAGAAAAAAAGAACTGTGGTTCCTTCTCATACTGACCCTATGTAGTTCAACTCTGCTTATGAAATTGACACAAACCACAGCTCCTCTTACATAAATGCTCTTTAGTTAATAGTTTGAATCGCGTTGGGTTCCAGAACTGTGTAAAATCATTTGAGCCCCAAATTCAATTGGTTTACCAGAAATGATCTCTTGCTTGGAGGAAGACACAGATCTTGGGGTTAACTCCGTTTCTGAAGGGATATTCAGACCAATGTTCTCATCCATGAAACACATTCTGTTTTAACGCAAGAAGCAAGCTCTTCTGTGCAGCGTATCCAATACAGCAAGAAAGATGAGCATGCCCAGAAAAAAAAAACTGGGTTTACTACTCATACAGATCATATGCAATTCAATTCTGCTTATGAATGTGATAGAAACCACACCTCCTCTTACATAATGCTCTTTAGTTAATTGTGAGAATGGCGTTGGGTTCCAGAACTGTGTAAAATCATTTGAGCCCCAAATTCAATTGGTTTACCAGAAATGAACACTTGCTTGGAGGAAGACACAGATCTTGGGGTTAACTCCGTTTCTGAAGGGAAATACAGACCAGTGTCCTCATCCATGAAACACACCCTGCTTTCATGCAGGAAGCAAGCTCTCCATTCCAGCATCTCCAAAACAGAAAGAACCCTGAGCATGCCCTGAAAAAAAGTACTGTGTTTCCTGCTCATACAGACCTTATG
This sequence comes from Onychomys arenicola, assembly GCA_949786405.1. Lineage (NCBI taxonomy): Eukaryota > Metazoa > Chordata > Mammalia > Rodentia > Cricetidae > Onychomys > Onychomys arenicola. Next base: position 5,891,480 of record CATKUM010000039.1, on the reverse strand, counting down.
TAGTTGAACTCGGCTTATGGTACTGATACAAACCAGAGCTTCTCTTACATAAATGCTCTTTAGTTAATAGTTTGAATCGCGTTGGGTTCCAGAACTGTGAACAATCATTTGAGCCCCAAATTCTCTTGATTACCAGAATTGAACTCTTGCTTGTAGGAAACACAGATCCTTGGGATTAACTCCGTTTCTGATGGGAAATTCAGAGCAGTGTTCTCATCCATTAAACACACTCTGTTTTCACACAAGCATCAAGCTCTTCATTCAACTGTCTGCAATACAGCAAGAACCATGAGTATGCCCAGAAAAAAAGAACTGTGTTTCCTACTCTTACAGACCATGTGCAGTTCAATTCTGCTTATGAAAGTGATACAAAGCACACCTCCTCTTACATAATGCTCTTTAGTTAATTGTGAGAATCGCGTTGGGTTCCAGAACTGTGTAAAATCATTTGAGCCCCAAATTCACTTGGTTTACCAGAAATGAACTCTTGCTTGTAGGAAGACACCGTTCCTGGGGTTTAACTCCATTTCTGAAGGGAAATTCAGACCAGTGTTCTCATCCATGAAACACACTCTGTTTTCATGCAAGAAGCAAGCTCTTCTTTCCAGCATCTCCAATACAGCAAGAACCATGAGCATGCCCAGAAAAAAAGAACTGTGTTTCCTACTCATACGGACCATATGCAGTTCAATTCTGCTTATGAAACTGATACACACTACAGCTCCTCTTACATGAATGCTCTTTAGTTAATTGTGAGAATTGCGTTGGGTTGTTGAACTGTGAAAAATCATTTGAACCCAAAATTCACATGGTTTACCAGAAATGAACTCTGGTTGTAGGAAGGCACAAATCCTGTGGTTTAACTCCGTTTCTGAAGGGAAATTCAGACCAGTGTTCTCATCCATGAAACACACTCTGTTTTCACCCAAGAAGCAAGCTGTCCTTTCCAGCATCTCCAATACAACAAGAACCATAGGATGCCCAGAAAAAAAGAACTGTGTTTCCGACTGATACGGACCTTATGTAGTTCAACTCTGCTTATGAAACTGACACAAACCACAGCTCCTCTTACATAAATGCTCTTTAGTTAATAGTTTGAATCGCGTTGGGTTCCAGAACTGTGTAAAATCATTTGAGCCCGAAATTCACTTGGTTTACCAGAAATGAACTCTTGTTTGGAGGAAGACACAGATCCAGAAGTTTAACTCCGTTTCTGAAGGGAAATTCAGACCAGTGTTCTCATCCATGAAACACACTCTGCTTTCACGCAGGAAGCAAGCTCTTCTTTCCAGCATCTCGAATACAGCAAGAACCATGAGCATGCCCAGAAAAAAAGAACTGTGTTTTCTACTCATACGGACCATATGCAGTTCAATTCTGCTTATAAAAATGATACAAACTACTGTTCCTCTTACATAAATGCTCTAGTTAATTGTGAGAATCGCGTTGGGTTGTTGAACTGTGAAAAATCATTTGAACCCAAAATTCACTTGGTTTACCAGAAATGAACTCTTGCTTGTAGGAAGACACAGATCCTGAAGTTTAACTCTGTTTCCGAAGGGAAATTCAGACCAGTGTTCTCATCCATGAAACACACTCTGTTTTCACGCAAGAAGCAAGCTCTTCTTTCCAGGATCTCCAATACAGCAGGAACCATGAGCATGCCCAGAAAAAAAGAACTGTGTTTCCGACTGATACGGGCCTTATGTAGTTGAACTCTGCTTATGAAACTGACACAAACCACAGCTCCTCTTACATAAATGCTCTTTAGTTAATAGTTTGAATCGCGTTGGGTTCCATAACTGTGTAAAATCATTTAAGCCCCAAATTCGCTTGGTTTACCCGAAATGAACTCTTGCTTGTAGGAAACACAGATCCTGGGTATTAACTCCGTTTCTAAAGAGAAATTCAGACCAGTGTTCTTATCCATGAAACACATTCTGTTTTAACGCAAGAAGCAAGCTCTTCTTTGCAGCATATCCAATACAGCAAGAAAGATGAGCATGCCCAAAAAAAAAAACTGGGTTTCCTACTCATACAGATCATATGCAATTCAATTCTGCTTATGAATGTGATAGAAACCACACCTCCTCTTACATAATGCTCTTTAGTTAATTGTGAGAATGGCGTTGGGTTCCAGAACTGTGTAAAATCATTTGAGCCCCAAATTCAATTGGTTTACCAGAAATGAACTCTTGCTTGGAGGAAGACACAGATCTTGGGGTTAACTCCGTTTCTGAAGGGAAATACAGACCAGTGTTCTCATCCATGAAACACACCCTGCTTTCATGCAGGAAGCAAGCTCTCCATTCCAGCATCTCCAAAACAGAAAGAACCATGAGCATGCCCTGAAAAAAAGTACTGTGTTTCCTGCTCATACAGACATTATGTAGTTCAAGTCGGCTTATGGTACTGATACAAACCAGAGCTTCTCTTACATAAATGCTCTTTAGTTAATAGTTTGAATCGCGTTGGGTTCCAGAACTGTGAACAATCATTTGAGCCCCAAATTCCCTTGATTACCAGAATTGAACTCTTGCTTGTAGGAAACACAGATCCTTGGGATTAACTCCGTTTTTTGATGGGAAATTCAGAGCAGTGTTCTCATCCATTAAACACACTCTGTTTTCACACAAGCATCAAGCTCTTCATTCAAGTGTCTGCAATACAGCAAGAACCATGAGTATGCCCAGAAAAAAAGAACTGTGTTTCCTACTCCTAAGGACCATATGTAGTTCAACTCTGCTTATGAAACGTATACAAACCACAGCTCCTCTTACATAAATGCTCTTTAGTTAATAGTTTGATCGCATTGGGTTCCAGAACTGTGTAAAATCATTTGAGCCCCAAATTCACTTGGTTTACCAGAAATGAACTCTTGCTTGGAGGAAGCCACAGATCCTGTGGTTTAACTCCGTTTCTGAAGGGAAATTCAGACCAGTGTTCTCATCAATGAAACACACTCTGTTTTCACGCAAGAAGCAAGCTCTTCTGTCCAGTGTCTCCAATCAAACTAGAACCATGTGTATGCGCATAAAAAAGAACTGATTTTCCTACTCATACGGATCTTATGTTGTTCAACACTGCTTATGAAACTGATACAAACCACAGGTCCTCTTACATAAGTGCTCTTTAGTTTATAGTTTGAATCGCGTTGGGTTCCAGAACTGTGTAAAATCATTTGAGCCCCAAATTCACTTAGTTTACCAGAATTGAACTCTTGCTTGGAGGATGACACAGATCCTGTGGTTTAACTCCGTTTCTGAAGGGAAATTCAGACCAGTATTCTCAACCATGAAACACACTCTGTTTTCACGCACGAAGCAAGCACTTCTTTCCAGCATCTCCAATACAGCAAGAACCATGAGCATGCCCAGAAAAAAAGTACTGTGTTTCCTGCTCATACGGACATTATGTAGTTCAACTCGGCTTATGATACTGATACAAACCAGAGCTCCTCTTACATAAATGCGCTTTAGTTAATAGTATTAATCACGAATGGTTCCAGAACTGTGTAAAATCATTTGAGCCCCAAATTCACTTGGTTTACTGGAATTGAACTCTTGCTTGTAGGAAACACAGATCCTTGGGATTAACTCAGTTTCTGAAGGGAAATTCAGACCAGTGTTCTCATCCATGAAACACACTCTGTTTTCACGCAAGCAGCAAGCTCTTCTTTCAAGTGTCTCCAATATAGCAAGAAACATGAGTACGCGCAGAAAAAAAGAACTGATTTTCCTACTCATACGGATCTTATGTAGTTCAGCACTGCTTATGAAACTGATACAAACCACAGGTCCTCTTACATAAGTGCTCTTTAGTTTATAGTTTGAATCGAGTTGGGTTCCAGAACTGTGTAAAATCATTTGAGCCCCAAATTCAATTGGTTTACCAGAAATGAACTCTTGCTTGTAGAAAGCCACAGATCCTGGGGTTTAACTCCGTTTCTGAAGGGAAATTCAGACCAGTGTTCTCATCCATGAAACACATTCTGTTTTAACGCAAGAAGCAAGCTCTTCTTTGCAGCGTATAAAATACAGCAAGAAAGATGATCATGCCCAGAAAAACAGAACTGTGTTTCCTACTCTTACAGACCATGTGCAGTGCAATTCTGCTTATGAAACTGATACAAACTACTGCTCCTCTTACATAAATGCTCTAGTTAATTGTGAGACTCGCGTTGGGTTGTTGAACTGTGAAAAAACATTTGAACCCAAAATTCACTTGGTTTACCAGAAATGAACTCTTGCTTGGAGGAAGACACAGATCCTGTGGTTTAACTCCGTTTCTGAAGGGAAATTCAGACCAGTGTTCTCATCCATGAAACACACTATATTTTCACGCAAGAAGCAAGCTCTCCTTTCCAGCATCTCCAATATAGCAAGAACCATGAGCAGGCCCAGAAAAAAAGAACTATGTTTCCGACTGATACGGACCTTATGTAGTTCAACTCTGCTTATGAAACTGACACAAACCACATCTCCTCTTACATAAATGCTCTTTAGTTAATAGTTTGAATCGCGTTGGGTTCCAGAACTGTGTAAAATCCTTTAAGCCCCAAATTCGTTTGGTTTACCAGAAATGAACTCTTGCTTGTAGGAAGACACCGATCCTGGGGATTAACTCTGTTTCTGAAGGGAAATTCAGACCAGTGTTCTCATCCATGAAACACACTCTGTTTTCATGCAAGAAGCAAGCTCTTCTTTCCAGGATCTCCAATACAGCAAGAACCATGAGCATGCCCAGAAAAAAATAACTGTGTTTCCTACTCATACGGACCATATGCAGTTCAATTCTGATTATGAAAATGATACAAACTACTGCTCCTCTTACATAAATGCTCTAGTTAATTGTGAGAATCGCGTTGGGTTGTTGAACTGTGAAAAGTCATTTGAACCCAAAATTCACTTGGTTTACCAGAAATGAACTCTTGCTTGTAGGAAGACACAGATCCTGTGGTTTAACTCCGTTTCTGAAGGCAAATTCAGACCAGTGTTCTCATCCAGGAAACACATTCTGTTTTAACGCAAGAAGCAAGCTCTTCTTTGCAGCATATCCATTACAGCAAGAAAGATGATCATGTCCAGAAAAACAGAACTGGGTTTCCTACTCTTACAGACCATGTGCAGTTCAATTCTGCTTATGAAAGTGATACAAAGCACACCTCCTCTTACATAATGCTCTTTAGTTAATTGTCAGAATCGCGTTGGGTTCCAGAACTGTGTAAAATCATTTGAGCCCCAAATTCACTTGGTTTACCAGAAATGAACTCTTGCTTGTAGGAAGACACAAATCCTGTGGTTTAACTCCGTTTCTGAAGGGAAATTCAGACCAGTGTTCTCATCCATGAAACACACTCTGTTTTCACGCAAGCAGCAAGCTATTCTTTCCAGTGTCTCCAATACAGCAAGAATCATGAGTATGCCCAGAAAAAAAGAACTGTGTTTTCTACTCATAAGGACCATATGTAGTTCAACTCTGCTTATGAAACCTATACAAACCACAGCCCCTCTTACATAAATGCTCTTTAGTTAATAATTTGAATCGCATTGGTTCCAGAACTGTGTAAAATCATTTGAGCCCCAAATTCACTTGGTTTACCAGAAATGAACTCTTGCTTGTAGGAAACACAGATCCTTGGGATTAACTCCGTTTGTGAAGGGAAATTCAGACCAATGTTCTCATCTATGAAACACACTCTGTTTTCACGCAAGCAGCAAGCTCTTCTTTCCAGGGTTCCAATACAGCAAGAACCATGTGTATGCCCAGAAAAAAACAACTGTGTTTTCTACTCATAAGGACTATATGTAGTTCAACTCTGCTTATGAAACTTATACAAACCACAGCGCCTCTTACATAAATGCTCTTTAGTTAATAGTTTGAATCGCATTGGTTCCAGAACTGTGTAAAATCGTTTGAGACCGAAATTCACTTAGTTTACCAGAAATGAACTCTTGCTTGTAGGAAGACACAGATCTTGGGGTTTAACTCCGTTTCTGAAGCGAAATTCAGACCAGTGTTCTCATCCATGAAACACACTCTGTTTTCATGCAAGAAGCAAGCTCTTCTTTCCAGCATCTCCAATACAGCAAGAACCATGAGCATGCCCAGAAAAAAGTAACTGTGTTTCCTACTCATACGGACCATATGCAGTTCAATTCTGCGTATGAAACTGATACAAACTAGAGCTCCTCTTACATAAATGCTCTTTAGTTAATTGTGAGAATTGCGTTGGGTTGTTGAACTGTGAAAAATCATTTGAAACCAAAATTCACATGGTTTACCAGAAATGAACTCTTGCTTGTAGGAAGACACAAATCCTGTGGTTTAACTCCATTTCTGAAGGGAAATTCAGACCAGTGTTCTCAACCATGAAACACACTCTGTTTTCACGCAAGAAGCAAGCTCTTCTTTCCAGCATCTCTAATACAGCAAGAACCATGAGCATGCCCAGAAAAAAAGTACTGTGTTTCCTGCTCATACGGACCTTATGTAGTTCAACTCTGCTTATGATACTGATACAAACCACAGCTCCTCTTACATAAATGCTCTTTAGTTAATTGTGAAAATCGCGTTGGGTTCCAGAACTGTGTAAAATCACTTGAGCCCCAAATTCACTTGGTTTACCAGAATTGAACACTTGCTTGTAGGAAACACAGATCCAGGAGATTAACTCCGTTTCTGAAGAGAAATTCAGAACAGTGTTCTCATCCATGAAACACACTCTGATTACACGCAAGCAGGAAGCTCTTCTTTCCAGTGTCTCCAACACAGCAAGAACCGTGAGTATGCCCAGAAAAAAAGAACTGTGTTTTCTACTCATAAGGACCATATGTAGTTCAACTCCGCTTATGAAACTTATACAAACCACATCGCCTCTTACATAAATGCTCTTTAGTTAATGGTTTGAATCGCATTGGTTCTAGAACTGTGTAAAATCATTTGAGCCCCAAATTCACTTTGTTTACCAGAAATGAACTCTTGCTTGTAGGAAACACAGATCCTTGGGATTAACTCCGTTTGTGAAGGGATATTCAGACCAGTGTTCTCATCCATGAAACACACCCCGCTTTCACGCAGGAAGCAAGCTCTTCTTTCCAGCATCTCCAATACAGCAAGAACCATGAGCATGCCCAGAAAAAAATAACTGTGTTTCCTACTCATACGGACCATATGAAGTTCAATTCTGCTTATGAAAATGATACAAACTACTGCTCCTCTTACATAAATGCTCTAGTTAATTGTGAGAATCGCGTTGGGTTGTTGAACTGTGAAAAATCATTTGAACCCAAAAATCACTTGGTTTACCAGAAATGAACTCTTGCTTGTAGGAAGACACAGATCCTGTGGTTTAACTCCGTTTCTGAAGGGAAATTAAGACCAGTGTTCTCATACATGAAACACACTCTATTTTCAGGCAAGAAGCAACCTCTCCTTTCCAGCATCTCCAATACAGCAAGAACCATGAGCATGCCCAGAAAAAAAACTGTGTTTCCGACTGATACGGACCTTATGTAGTTCAACTCTGCTAATGAAACTCACACACACCACAGCTCCTCTTACATAAATTCTCTTTAGTTAATAGTTTGAATCGCGTTGGGTTCCAGAACTGTGTAAAATCATTTGAGCCCCAAATTCACATGGTTTACCAGAAATGAACTCTTGCTTGGAGGAAGACACAGATCCTGAAGTTTAACTCCGTTTCTGAAGGGAAATTCTGACCAGTGTTCTCATCCATGAAACACACCCCGCTTTCACGCAGGAAGCAAGCTCTTCTTTCCAGCATCTCCAATACAGCAAGAACCATGAGCATGCCCAGAAAAAAATAACTGTGTTTCCTACTCATACGGACCATATGCAGTTCAATTCTGCTTATGAAACTGATACAAACTACTGCTCCTCTTATATAAATGCTCTAGTTAATTGTGAGAATCGCGCTGGGTTGTTGAACTGTGAAAAATCATTTGACCCCAAAATTCGCTTGGTTTACCATAATGAACTCTTGCTTGTAGGAAGACGAAGATCCTGGGGTTTAACTCCGTTTCTGAAGGGAAATTCCGTCCAGTGTTTTCATCCATGAAACACACTCTGTTTTCATGCAAGAAGCAAGCTCTTCTTTCCAGCATCTCCAATACAGCAAGAACCATGAGCATGCCCAGAAAAAATGAACTGTGTTTCCTACTCATATGGACCATATGCAGTTCAATTCTGCGTATGAAACTGATACAAACAACAGCTCCTCTTACATAAATGCTCTTTAGTTAATTGTGAGAATAGCGTTGGGTTGTTGAACTGTGAAAAATCATTTGAAACCAAAATTCACATGGTTTACCAGAAATGAACTCTTGCTTGTAGGAAGACACAAATCCTGTGGTTTAACTCCATTTCTGAAGGCAAATTCAGACCAGTGTTCTCAACCATGAAACACACTCTGTTTTCACGCAAGAAGCAACCTCTCCTTTCCAGCATCTCCAATACAGCAAGGAACATGAGCATGCCCAGAAAAAAAAGTACTGTGTTTCCTGCTCATACGGACCTTATGTAGTTCAACTCTGCTTATGATACTGATACAAACCAGATATCCTCCTACATAAATGCTCTTTAGTTAATTGTGAAAAACGCGTTGGGTTCCAGAACTGTGTAAAATCATTTGAGCCCCAAATTCTCTTGGTTTACCAGAAATTAACTCTTGCTTGTAGGAAACACAGACTCTTGGGATTAACTCCATTTGTGAAGGGAAATTCAGACCAGTGTTCTCATCCATGAAACACACTCTGTTTACACGCAAGCTGCATGCTCCTCTTTCCAGGGTCTCCAATACAGCAAGGACCATGAGCATGCCCAGAAAAAATGTACTGTGTTTCCGACTGTTACTGACCTTATGTAGTTCAACTCTGCTTATGAAACTGACACAAACCACAGCTCCTCTTACATAAATGCTCTTTAGTTAATAGTTTGAATCGTGTTGGGTTCCAGAACTGTGTAAAATCATTTGAGCCCCAAATACACTTGGTTTACCTGAAATGAACATTGCTTGGAGGAAGACACAGATCCTGAAGTTTAACTCCGTTTCTGAAGGAAAATTCATACCAGTGTTCTCATTCATGAAACACACTCTGTTTTCACGCATAAGCAAGCTCTTCTTTCCAGGGTCTCCAATACAGCAAGAACCATGAGCATGCCCAGAAAAAAATAACTGTGTTTCCTACTCATACGGACCATATGCAGTTCAATTCTGCGTATGAAACTGATACAAACTACAGCTCCTCTTACATAAATGCTCTTTAGTTAATTGTGAGAATTGCGTTGGGTTGTTGAACTGTGAAAAATCATTTGAAACCAAAATTCACATGGTTTACCAGAAATGAACTCTTGCTTGTAGGAAGACACAAATCCTGTGGTTTAACTCCATTTCTGAAGGGAAATTCAGACCAGTGTTCTCAACCATGAAACACACTCTGTTTTCACGCAAGAAGCAACCTCTCCTTTCCAGCATCTCCAATACAGCAAGGACCATGAGCATGCCCAGAAAAAAAGAACTGTGTTTCCTACTGATACGGACCTTATGTAGTTCAACTTTGCTTATGAAACTGACACAAACCACAGTTCCTCTTACATAAATGCTCTAGTTAATTGTGAGAATCGCGTTGGGTTGTTGAACTGTGAAAAATCATTTGAACCCAAAATTCACTTGGTTTACCAGAAATGAACTCTTGCTTGTAGGAAGACACAGATCCTGTGGTTTAACTCGGTTTCTGAAGGGAAATTCAGACCAGTGTTCTCATCCATGAAACACACTCTGTTTTCACGCAAGAAGCAAGCTCTTCTTTCCAGCATATCCAATACAGCAAGAACCATGAGCATGCCCAGAAAAAAAGAACTGTGTTTCCGACTGATACGGACCTTATTTAGATGAACTCTGCTTATGAAACTGACACAAACCACAGCTCCTCTTACATAAATGCTATTTAGTTAATAGTTTGAATCGCGTTGGGTTCCAGAACTGTGTAAAATCATTTAAGCCCCAAATTCACTTGGTTTACCCGAAATTAACTCTTGCTTGTAGGAAACACAGATCCTGGGTATTAACTCCGTTTCTGAAGAGAAATTCAGACCAGTGTTCTTATCCATGAAACACACTCTGTTTTCACGCAAGCAGCAAGCTCTTCTTTCCAGTGTCTCCAATACAGCAAGAATCATGAGAATGCCCAGAAAAAAAGAACTGTGTTTTCTATTCATAAGGACCATATGTAGTTCAACTCGGCTTAATAAACCTATACAAACCACAGCCACTCTTACATAAATGCTCTTTAGTTAATTGTGAGAATCACGTTGGGTTGTTGAACTGTGAAAAATCATTTGAACCCAAAATTCACTTCTTTTACCAGAAATGAACTCTTGCTTGTAGCAAGACACAGATCCTGTGGTTTAACTCCGTTTCTGAAGGGAAATTCAGACCAGTGTTCTCATCCATGAAACACACTATATTTTCACGCAAGAAGCAAGCTCTCCTTTCGAGCATCTCCAATACAGCAAGAACCATGAGCATGCCCAGAAAAAAAGTACTGTGTTTCCTGCTCATACGGACCTTATGTAGTTCAACTCTGCTTATGATACTGATACAAACCAGAGCTCCTCTTACATAAATGCTCTTTATTTAATTGTGAAAATCGCGTTGGGTTCCAGAACTGTGTAAAATCACTTGAGCCCCAAATTCACTTGGTTTACCAGAATTGAACACTTGCTTGTAGGAAACACAGATCCAGAGGATTAACTCCGTTTCTGAAGAGAAATTCAGACCAGTGTTCTCATCCATGAAACACACTCTGATTACACGCAAGCAGGAAGCTCTTCTTTCCAGTGTCTCCAACACAGCAAGAACCATGAGTATGCCCAGAAAAAAAGAACTGTGTTTTCTACTCATAAGGACCATATGTAGTTCAACTCCGCTTATGAAACTTATACAAACCACATCGCCTCTTACATATATGCTGTTTAGTTAATGGTTTGAATCGCATTGGTTCTAGAACTGTGTAAAATCATTTGAGCCCCAAATTCACTTGGTTTACAAGAAATGAACTCTTGCTTGTAGGAAGACGCAGATCCTGGGGTTTAACTCCGTTTCTGAAGGGAAATTCAGACCAGCGTTCTCATCCATGAAACACACACTGTTTTCACGCAAGAAGCAAGCTCTTCTTTCCAGCATCTCGAATTCAGCAAGAACCATGAGCATGCCCAGAAAAAAATAACTGTGTTTCCTACTCATACGGACCATATGCAGTTCAATTTGCTTATGAAACTGATACAAACTACTGGTCCTCTTATATAAATGCTCTAGTTAATTGTGAGAATCGCGTTGGGTTGTTGAACTGTGAAAAATCATTTGAACCCAAAATTCACTTGGTTTACCAGAAATGAACTCTTGCTTGTAGGAAGACACAGATCCTGTGGTTTAACTCCGTTTCTGAAGGGAAATTCAGACCAGTGTTCTCATCCATGAAACACACTCTGTTTTCACGCAAGAAGCAAGCTCTTCTTTCCAGGATCTCCAATACAGCAACAACCATGAGCATGCCCAGAAAAAAGAAATGTGTTTCCGACTGATACGGACCTTATGTAGTTGAACTCTGCTTATGAAACTGACACAAACCACAGCTCCTCTTACATAAATGCTCTTTAGTTAATAGTTTGAATCGCGTTGGGTTCCAGAACTGTGTAAAATCATTTAAGCCCGAAATTTGCTTGGTTTACCCGAAATGAACTCTTGCTTGTAGGAAATACAGATCCTGGGGATTAACTCCGTTTCTGAAGAGAAATTCAGACCAGGGTTCTTATCCATGAAACACACTCTGTTTTCACACAAGCAGCAAGCTCTTCTTTCCAGTGTCTCCAATACAGCAAGAATCATGAGTATGCCCAGAAAAAAAGAACTGTGTTTTCTACTCATAAGGACCATATGTAGTTCAACTCTGCTTATGAAACCTATACAAACCACAGCCCCTCTTACATAAATGCTCTTTAGTTAATAATTTAAATCACATTGGTTCCAGAACTGTGTAAAATCATTTGAGCCCCAAATTCACTCGGGTTACCAGAAACGAACTCTTGCTTGTAGGAAACACAGATCCTTGGGATTAACTCCGTTTGTGAAGGGAAATTGAGACCAGTGTTCTCAACCAGGAAACACACTCTGTTTTCACGCAAGAAGCAAGCTCTTCTTTCTAGCATCTCCAATACAGCAAAAACCATGAGCATGCCCAGAAAAAAAGTACTGTGTTTCCTGCTCATACGGACCTTATGTAGTTCAACTCTGCTTATGATACTGATACAAACCAGAGCTCCTCCTACATAAATGCTCTTTAGTTAATTGTGAAAATCGCGTTGGGTTCCAGAACTGTGTAAAATCACTTGAGCCCCAAATTCACTTGGTTTACCAGAATTGAACACTTGCTTGTAGGAAACACAGATCCTGGGGATTAACTCCGTTTATGAAGAGAAATTAAGACCAGTGTTCTCATCCATGAAACACACTCTGTTTACACGCAAGCAGGAAGCTCTTCTTTTCAGTGTCTCCAACACAGCAAGAACCATGAGTATGCCCAGAAAAAAAGAACTGTGTTTTCTACTCATAAGGACCATATGTAGCTCAATTCCGCTTATGAAACATATACAAACCACATCGCCTCTTACATAAATGCTCTTTAGTTAATGGTTTGAATCGCATTGGTTCTAGAACTGTATAAAATCATTTGAGCCCCAAATTCACTTGGTTTACCAGCAATGAACTCTTGCTTGGAGGAAGACACAGATCCTGAAGTTTAACTCCGTTTCTGAAGGGAAATTCAGACCAGTGTTCTCATCCATGAAACACACCCTGCTTTCACACAGGAAGCAAGCTCTTCTTTCCAGCATCTCCAATACAGCAAGAACCATGAGCATGCCCAGAAAAAAATAACTGTGTTTCCTACTCATACGGACCATATGCAGTTCAATTCTGCTTATGAAACTGATACAAACTACTGCTCCTCTTACATAAATGCTCTAGTTAATTGTGAGAATCGCGTTGGGTTGTGGAACTGTCAAAAATCATTTGAATCCAAAATTCACTTGGTTTACCAGAAATGTACTCTTGCTTGTAGGAAGACACAGATCCTGTGGTTTAACTCCGTTTCTGAAGGGAAATTCAGACCAGTGTTCTCATCCATGAAACACACTCTGTTTTCACGCAAGAAGCAAGCTGTCCTTTCCAGCATCTCCAATACAGCAAGAACCATGAGCATGCCCAGAAAAAAATAACTGTGTTTCCGACTGATACGGACCTTACGTAGTTCAACTCTGCTTATGAAACTGACACAAACCACAGCTCCTCTTACATAAATGCTCTTTAGTTAATAGTTTGAATCGCGTTGTGTTCCAGAACTGTGTAAAATCATTTGAGCCCCAAATTCACTTGGTTTACCAGAAATGAACACTTGCATGGAGGAAGACACAGATCCTGAAGTTTAACTCCGTTTCTGAAGGGAAATTCAGACCAGTGTTCTCATCCATGAAACACACCCTGCATTCACACAGGAAGCAAGCTCTTCTTTCCAGCATCTCCAATACAGCAAGAACCATGAGCATGCCCAGAAAAAAATAACTGTGTTTCCTACTCATACGGACCGTATGCAGTTCAATTCTGCTTACGAAACTGATACAAACTTCTGCTCCTCTTACATAAATGCTCTAGTTAATTGTGAGAATCGAGTTGGGTTGTTGAACTGTGAAAAATCATTTGAACCCAAAATTCACTTGGTTTACCAGAAATGAACTCTTGCTTGTAGGAAGACACAGATCCTGGGGTTAAATCCGTTTCTGAAGGGAAATTCCGACCAGTGTTCTCATCCATGAAACACACTCTGTTTTCATGCAAGAAGCAAGCTCTTCTTTCCAGCCTCTCCAATACAGCAAGAACCATGAGCATGCCCAGAAAAAAATAACTGTGTTTCCTATTCATACGGACCATGTGCAGTTCAATTCTGCGTATGAAACTGATACAAACTAGAGCTCCTCTTACATAAATGCTCTTTAGTTAATTGTGAGAATTGCGTTGGGTTGTTGAACTGTGAAAAATCATTTGAAACCAAAATTCACATGGTTTACCAGAAATGAACTCTTGCTTGTAGGAAGACACAAATCCTGTGGTTTAACTCCGTTTCTGAAGGGAAATTCAGACCAGTGTTCTCAACCAGGGAACACACTCTGTTTTCACGCAAGAAGCAAGCTCTTCTTTCTAGCATCTCCAATACAGCAAGAACCATGAGCATGCCCAGAAAAAAAGTACTGTGTTTCCTGCTCATACGGACCTTATGTAGTTCAACTCTGCTTATGATACTGATACAAACCAGAGCTCCTCTTACATAAATGCTCTTTAGTTAATTGTGAAAATCGCGTTGGGTTCCAGAACTGTGAAAAATCACTTGAGCCCCAAATTCACTTGGTTTACCAGAATTGAACACGTGCTTGTAGGAAACACAGATCCTGGGGATTAACTCCGTTTCTGAAGAGAAATTCAGACCAGTGTTCTCATCCATGAAACACACTCTGTTTACACGCAAGCAGGAAGCTCTTCTTTCCAGTGTCTCCAACACAGCAAGAACCATGAGTATGCCCAGAAAAAAGAACTGTGTTTTCTACTCATAAGGACCATATGTAGTTCAACTCCGCTTATGAAACTTATACAAACCACATCGCCTCTTACATAAATGCTCTTTAGTTAATGGTTTGAAACGCATTGGTTCTAGAACTGTGTAAAATCATTTGAGCCCCAAATTCACTTGGTTTACCAGAAATGAACTCTTGCTTGTAGGAAACACAGATCCTTGGGATTAACTCCGTTTGTGAAGGGAAATTCAGACCAGTGTTCTCATCCATGAAACACACTGTTCTCACGCAAGAAGCAAGCTCTCCTTTCCAGCATCTCCAATACAGCAAGAACCATGAGCATGCCCAGAAAAAAAGAACTGTGTTTCCTACTCATACGGACCATATGCAGTTCAATTCTGCTTATGAAACTGATACAAACTACTGCTCCTCTTACATAAATGCTCTAGTTAATTGTGAGAATCGCGTTGGGTTGTGGAACTGTCAAAAATCTTTTGAATCCAAAATTCACTTGGTTTACCAGAAATGAACTATTGCTTGTAGGAAGACACAGATCCTGTGGTTTAACTCTGTTTCTGAAGGGAAATTCAGACCAGTGTTCTCATCCATGAAACACACTATACTTTCACCAAAGAAGCAAGCTCTCCTTTCCAGGATCTCCAATACAGCAAGAACCATGAGCATGCCCAGAAAAAAAGAACTGTGTTTCCGACTGATACGGACCTTATGTAGTTCAACTCTGCTTATGAAACTTACACAAACCACAGCTCCTCTTACATAAATGCTCTTTAGTTAATAGTTTGAATCGTGTTGGGTTCCAGAACTGTGTAAAATCATTTGAGCCCCAAATTCACTTGGTTTACCAGAAATGAACTCTAACATGGAGGAAGACACAGATCCTGAAGTTTAACGCTGTTTCTGAAGGGAAATTCAGACCAGTGTTCTCATCCATGAAACACACCCTGCATTCACGCAGGAAGCAAGCTCTTCTTTCCAGCATCTCCAATACAGCAAGAACCATGAGCATGACCAGAAAAAAATAACTGTGTTTCCTACTCATACGGACCATATGCAGTTCAATTCTGCTTATGGAACTGATACAAACTACTGCTCCTCTTACATAAATGCTCTAGTTAATTGTGAGTATCGCGTTGGGTTGTTGAGCTGTGAAAAATTATTTGAACCCAAAATTCACTTGGTTTACCAGAAATGTACTCTTGCTTGTAGGAAGACACAGATCCTGTGGTTTAACTCCGTTTCTGAAGGGAAATTCAGACCAGTGATCTCATCCATGAAACACACTCTGTTTTCACGCAAGAAGCAAGCTGTCCTTTCCAGCATCTCCAATACAGCAAGAACCATGAGCATGCCCAGAAAAAAAGAACTGTGTTTCCTACTCATACGGACCATATGCAATTCAATTCTGCTTATGAAACTGATACACACTACAGCTCCTCTTACATGAATGCTCTTTAGTTAATTGTGAGAATTGCGTTGGGTTGTTGAACTGTCAAAAATCATTTGAACCCAAAATTCACATGGTTTACCAGAAATGAACTCTTGCTTGGAGGAAGACACAGATCCTGTGGTTTAACTCCGTTTCTGAAGGGAAATTCAGACCAGTGATCTCATCCATGAAACACACCCTGCATTCACGCAGGAAGCAAGCTCTTCTTTCCAGCATCTCCAATACAGCAAGAACCATGAGGATGCCCAGAAAAAAAGAACTCTGTTTCCGACTGATACTGACCTTATGTAGTTCACCTCTGCTTATGAAACTGACACAAACCACAGCTCCACTTACAAAAATGCTCTTTAGTTAATAGTTTGAATCGCGTTGGGTTCCAGAACTGTGTAAAATCATTTGAGCCCCAAATTCACTTGGTTTACCAGAAATGAACTCTTGCTTGGAGGAAGACACAGATCCAGAAGTTTAACTCCGTTTCTGAAGGGAAATTCAGACCAGTGTTCTCATCCATGAAACACACCCTGCTTTCACGCAGGAAGCAAGCTCTTCTTTCCAGCATCTCCAATACAGCAAGAACCATGATCATGCCCAGAAAAAAATAACTGTGTTTCCTACTCATACGGACCATATGCAGTTCAATTCTGCTTATAAAAATGATACAAACTACTGCTCTTCTTACATAAATGCCCTAGTTAATTGTGAGAATTGCGTTGGGTTGTTGAACTGTGAAAAATCATTTGAAACCAAAATTCACATGGTTTACCCGAAATGAACTCTTGCTTGTAGGAAGACACAAATCCTGTGGTTTAACTCCGTTTCTGAAGGGAAATTGAGACCAGTGTTCTCAACCAGGAAACACACTCTGTTTTCACGCAAGAAGCAAGCTCTTCTTTCTAGCATCTCCAATACAGCAAGAACCATGAGCATGCCCAGAAAAAAAAGTACTGTGTTTCCTGCTCATACGGACCTTATGTAGTTCAACTCTGCTTATGATACTGATACAAACCAGAGCTCCTCTTACATAAATGCTCTTTAGTTAATTGTGAAAATCGCGTTGGGTTCCAGAACTGTGTAAAATCACTTGAGCCCCAAATTTACTTGGTTTACCAGAATTGAACACGTGCTTGTAGGAAACACAGATCCTGGGGATTAACTCCGTTTCTGAAGAGAAATTCAGACCAGTGTTCTCATCCATGAAACACACTCTGTTTACACGCAAGCAGGAAGCTCTTCTTTCCAGTGTCTCCAACACAGCAAAAACCATGAGTATGCCCAGAAAAAAAGAACTGTGTTTTCTACTCATAAGGACCATATGTAGCTCAACTCCGCTTATGAAACTTATACAAACCACATCGCCTCTTACATAAATGCTCTTTAGTTAATGGTTTGAATTGCATTGGTTCTAGAACTGTATAAAATCATTTGAGCCCCAAATTCACTTGGTTTACCAGCAATGAACTCTTGCTTGGAGGAAGACACAGATCCTGAAGTTTAACTCCGTTTCTGAAGGGAAATTCAGACCAGTGTTCTCATCCATGAAACACACTCTGTTTTCACGCAAGAAGCAAGCTGTCCTTTCCAGCATCTCCAATACAGCAAGAACCATGAGCATGCCCAGAAAAAAATAACTGTGTTTCCGACTGATACGGACCTTACGTAGTTCAACTCTGCTTATGAAACTGACACAAACCACAGCTCCTCTTACATAAATGCTCTTTAGTTAATAGTTTGAATCGCGTTGTGTTCCAGAACTGTGTAAAATCATTTGAGCCCCAAATTCACTTGGTTTACCAGAAATGAACACTTGCATGGAGGAAGACACAGATCCAGAAGTTTAACTCCGTTTCTGAAGGGAAATTCAGACCAGTGTTCTCATCCATGAAACACACCCTGCATTCACACAGGAAGCAAGCTCTTCTTTCCAGCATCTCCAATACAGCAAGAACCATGAGCATGCTCAGAAAAAAATAACTGTGTTTCCTACTCATACGGACCATATGCAGTTCAATTCTGCTTACGAAACTGATACAAACTACTGCTCCTCTTACATAAATGCTCTAGTTAATTGTGAGAATCGAGTTGGGTTGTTGAACTGTGAAAAATCATTTGAAACCAAAATTCACATGGTTTACCAGAAATGAACTCTTGCTTGTAGGAAGACACAAATCCTGTGGTTTAACTCCGTTTCTGAAGGGAAATTCAGACCAGTGTTCTCAACCAGGGAACACACTCTGTTTTCACGCAAGAAGCAAGCTCTTCTTTCTAGCATCTCCAATACAGCAAGAACCATGAGCATGCCCAGAAAAAAAGTACTGTGTTTCCTGCTCATACGGACCTTATGTAGTTCAACTCTGCTTATGATACTGATACAAACCAGAGCTCCTCTTACATAAATGCTCTTTAGTTAATTGTGAAAATCGCGTTGGGTTCCAGAACTGTGAAAAATCACTTGAGCCCCAAATTCACTTGGTTTACCAGAATTGAACACTTGCTTGTAGGAAACACAGATCCTGGGGATTAACTCCGTTTCTGAAGAGAAATTCAGACCAGTGTTCTCATCCATGAATCACACTCTGTTTACACGCAAGCAGGAAGCTCTTCTTTCCAGTGTCTCCAACACAGCAAGAACCATGAGTATGCCCAGAAAAAAGAACTGTGTTTTCTACTCATAAGGACCATATGTAGTTCAACTCCGCTTATGAAACTTATACAAACCACATCGCCTCTTACATAAATGCTCTTTAGTTAATGGTTTGAAACGCATTGGTTCTAGAACTGTGTAAAATCATTTGAGCCCCAAATTCACTTGGTTTACCAGAAATGAACTCTTGCTTGTAGGAAACACAGATCCTTGGGATTAACTCCGTTTGTGAAGGGAAATTCAGACCAGTGTTCTCATCCATGAAACACACTGTTCTCACGCAAGAAGCAAGCTCTCCTTTCCAGCATCTCCAATACAGCAAGAACCATGAGCATGCCCAGAAAAAAAGAACTGTGTTTCCTACTCATACGGACCATATGCAGTTCAATTCTGCTTATGAAACTGATACAAACTACTGCTCCTCTTACATAAATGCTCTAGTTAATTGTGAGAATCGCGTTGGGTTGTGGAACTGTCAAAAATCTTTTGAATCCAAAATTCACTTGGTTTACCAGAAATGAACTATTGCTTGTAGGAAGACACAGATCCTGTGGTTTAACTCTGTTTCTGAAGGGAAATTCAGACCAGTGTTCTCATCCATGAAACACACTATACTTTCACCAAAGAAGCAAGCTCTCCTTTCCAGGATCTCCAATACAGCAAGAACCATGAGCATGCCCAGAAAAAAAGAACTGTGTTTCCGACTGATACGGACCTTATGTAGTTCAACTCTGCTTATGAAACTTACACAAACCACAGCTCCTCTTACATAAATGCTCTTTAGTTAATAGTTTGAATCGTGTTGGGTTCCAGAACTGTGTAAAATCATTTGAGCCCCAAATTCACTTGGATTACCAGAAATGAACTCTAACATGGAGGAAGACACAGATCCTGAAGTTTAACGCTGTTTCTGAAGGGAAATTCAGACCAGTGTTCTCATCCATGAAACACACCCTGCATTCACACAGGAAGCAAGCTCTTCTTTCCAGCATCTCCAATACAGCAAGAACCATGAGCATGACCAGAAAAAAATAACTGTGTTTCCTACTCATACGGACCATATGCAGTTCAATTCTGCTTATGGAACTGATACAAACTACTGCTCCTCTTACATAAATGCTCTAGTTAATTGTGAGTATCGCGTTGGGTTGTTGAGCTGTGAAAAATTATTTGAACCCAAAATTCACTTGGTTTACCAGAAATGTACTCTTGCTTGTAGGAAGACACAGATCCTGTGGTTTAACTCCGTTTCTGAAGGGAAATTCAGACCAGTGATCTCATCCATGAAACACACTCTGTTTTCACGCAAGAATCAAGCTGTCCTTTCCAGCATCTCCAATACAGCAAGAACCATGAGCATGCCCAGAAAAAAAGAACTGTGTTTCCTACTCATACGGACCATATGCAATTCAATTCTGCTTATGAAACTGATACACACTACAGCTCCTCTTACATGAATGCTCTTTAGTTAATTGTGAGAATTGCGTTGGGTTGTTGAACTGTCAAAAATCATTTGAACCCAAAATTCACATGGTTTACCAGAAATGAACTCTTGCTTGGAGGAAGACACAGATCCTGTGGTTTAACTCCGTTTCTGAAGGGAAATTCAGACCAGTGATCTCATCCATGAAACACACCCTGCATTCACGCAGGAAGCAAGCTCTTCTTTCCAGCATCTCCAATACAGCAAGAACCATGAGGATGCCCAGAAAAAAAGAACTCTGTTTCCGACTGATACTGACCTTATGTAGTTCACCTCTGCTTATGAAACTGACACAAACCACAGCTCCACTTACAAAAATGCTCTTTAGTTAATAGTTTGAATCGCGTTGGGTTCCAGAACTGTGTAAAATCATTTGAGCCCCAAATTCACTTGGTTTACCAGAAATGAACTCTTGCTTGGAGGAAGACACAGATCCAGAAGTTTAACTCCGTTTCTGAAGGGAAATTCAGACCAGTGTTCTCATCCATGAAACACACCCTGCTTTCACGCAGGAAGCAAGCTCTTCTTTCCAGCATCTCCAATACAGCAAGAACCATGATCATGCCCAGAAAAAAATAACTGTGTTTCCTACTCATACGGACCATATGCAGTTCAATTCTGCTTATAAAAATGATACAAACTACTGCTCTTCTTACATAAATGCCCTAGTTAATTGTGAGAATTGCGTTGGGTTGTTGAACTGTGAAAAATCATTTGAAACCAAAATTCACATGGTTTACCAGAAATGAACTCTTGCTTGTAGGAAGACACAAATCCTGTGGTTTAACTCCGTTTCTGAAGGGAAATTGAGACCAGTGTTCTCAACCAGGAAACACACTCTGTTTTCACGCAAGAAGCAAGCTCTTCTTTCCAGCATCTCCAATACAGCAAGAACCATGAGCATGCCCAGAAAAAAAAGTACTGTGTTTCCTGCTCATACGGACCTTATGTAGTTCAACTCTGCTTATGATACTGATACAAACCAGAGCTCCTCTTACATAAATGCTCTTTAGTTAATTGTGAAAATCGCGTTGGGTTCCAGAACTGTGTAAAATCACTTGAGCCCCAAATTTACTTGGTTTACCAGAATTGAACACGTGCTTGTAGGAAACACAGATCCTGGGGATTAACTCCGTTTCTGAAGAGAAATTCAGACCAGTGTTCTCATCCATGAAACACACTCTGTTTACACGCAAGCAGGAAGCTCTTCTTTCCAGTGTCTCCAACACAGCAAAAACCATGAGTATGCCCAGAAAAAAAGAACTGTGTTTTCTACTCATAAGGACCATATGTAGCTCAACTCCGCTTATGAAACTTATACAAACCACATCGCCTCTTACATAAATGCTCTTTAGTTAATGGTTTGAATTGCATTGGTTCTAGAACTGTATAAAATCATTTGAGCCCCAAATTCACTTGGTTTACCAGCAATGAACTCTTGCTTGGAGGAAGACACAGATCCTGAAGTTTAACTCCGTTTCTGAAGGGAAATTCAGACCAGTGTTCTCATCCATGAAACACACTGTTTTCACGCAAGAAGCAAGCTCTCCTTTCCAGCATCTCCAATACAGCAAGAAACATGAGCATGCCCAGAAAAAAAGAACTGTGTTTTCTACTCATAAGGAGTATATGTAGTTCAACTCTGCTTATTAAACTTAAACAAACCACAGCGCCTCTTACATAAATGCTCTTTAGTTAATAGTTTGAATCGCGTTGGGTTCCAGAACTGTGTAAAATCATTTAAGCCCCAAATTCGCTTGGTTTACCAGAAATGAACTCTTGCTTGTAGGAAAACACAGATCCTGGGGTTTAACTCCGTTTCTGAAGGGAAATTCAGACCAGTGTTCTCATCCATGAAACACACCCTGCTTTCATGCAGGAAGCAAGCTCTTCTTTCCAGCCTCTCCAATACAGCAAGAACCATGAGCATGCCCAGAAAAAAATAACTGTGTTTCGTACTCATACGGATCATATACAGTTCAATTCTGCTTATGAAACTGATACAAACTACTGCTCCTCTTACATAAATGCTCTAGTTAATTGTGAGAATCGTGTTGGGTTGTTGAACTGTGAAAAATCATTTGAGCCCCAAATTCACTTGGTTTACCAGAAATGAACTCTAACTTGGGGGAAGACACAGATCCTGAAGTTTAACTCTGTTTCTGAAGGGAAATTCAGACCAGGGTTCTCATCCATGAAACACACCCTGCTTTCACGCAGGAAGCAAGCTCTTCTTTCCAGCATCTCCCATACAGCAAGAACCATGATCATGCCCAGAAAAAAATAACTGTGTTTCCTACTCATACGGACCATATGCAGTTCAATTCTGCTTATGATACTGATACAAACCAGAGCTCCTCTTACATAAATGCTCTTTAGTTAATTGTGAAAATCGCGTTGGGTTCCAGAACTGTGTAAAATCACTTGAGCCCCAAATTCACTTGGTTTACCAGAATTGAACACTTGCTTGTAGGAAAGACAGATCCTGGGGATTAACTCCGTTTCTGAAGAGAAATTCAGACCAGTGTTCTCATCCATGAAACACACTCTGTTTACTCGCAAGCAGGAAGCTTTTCTTTCCAGTGTCTCCAACACAGCAAGAACCATGAGTATGCCCAGAATAAAAGAACTGTGTTTTCTACTCATAAGGACCATATGTAGTTCAACTCCACTTATGAAACTTATACAAACCACATCGCCTCTTACATAAATGCTCTTTAGTTAATGGTTTGAATCGCATTGGTTCTAGAACTGTGTAAAATCATTTGAGCCCCAAATTCACTTGGTTTACCAGAATTGAACACTTGCTTGTAGGAAACACAGATCCTGGGGATTAACTCCGTTTCTGAAGAGAAATTCAGACCAGTCTTCTCATCCATGAAACCCACGCTATTTTCACAAAAGAAGCAAGCTCTCCTTTCCAGCATCTCCAATACAGCAAGAACCATGAGCATGCCCAGAAAACAGAACTGCGTTTCCTACTGATAAGGACCTTATGTAGTTCAACTCTGCTTATGAAACTGACACAAATCACAGCTCCTCTTACATAAATGCTCTTTAGTTAATAGTTTGAATCGCGTTGGGTTCCAGAACTGTGTAAAATCATTTAAGCCCCAAATTCACTTGGTTTACCAGAAATGAACTCTTGCTTGTAGGAAGACACAAATCCTCTGCTTTAACTCCGATTCTGAAGGGAAATTCAGACCAGTGTTCTCAACCATGAAACACACTCTGTTTTCACGCAAGAAGCAAGCTCTTCTTTCCAGCATCTCCAATACAGCAAGAACCATGAGCATGCCCAGAATAAAAGTACTGTGTTTCCTGCTCATACGGACCTTATGTAGTTCAACTCTGCTTATGATACTGATACAAACCAGAGCTCCTCTTACATAAATGCTCTTTAGTTAATTGTGTAAATCGCGTTGGGTTCCAGAACTGTATAAAATCATTTGAGCCCCAAATTCACTTGGTTTACCAGAATTGAACACTTGCTTGTAGGAAACACAGATCCTGGGGATTAACTCCGTTTCTGAAGAGAAATTCAGACCAGTGTTCTCATCCATGAAAAACACTCTGTTTTCACGCAAGCAGGAAGCTCTTCTTTCCAGTGTCTCCAACACAGCAAGAACCATGAGTATGCCCAGAAAAAAAGAACTGTGTTTTCTCCTCATATGGACCATATGTAGTTCAACTCCGCTTATGAAACTTATACAAACCACATCGCCTCTTACATAAATGCTCTTTAGTGAATGGTTTGAATCGCATTGGTTCTAGAACTGTGTAAAATCATTTGAGCCCCAAATTCACTTGGTTTACCAGAAATGAACTCTTGCTTGTAGGAAACACAGATGCTTGGGATTAACTCCGTTTGTGAAGGGAAATTCAGAACAGTGTTCTCATCCATGAAACACACTCTGTTTTCACGCAAGCCGCATGCTCTTCTTTCCAGGGTCTCCAATACAGCAAGAACCATGAGTATGCCCAGAAAAAAAAACTGTGTTTTCTACTCATAAGGACTATATGTAGTTCAACTCTGCTTATGAAACTTATACAAACCCCTGCGCCTCTTACATAAATGTTCTTTAGTTAATAGTTTGAATCGCATTGGTTCCAGAACTGTGTAAAAGCATTTGAGCACCAAATTCAATTGGTTTACCAGAAATGAACTCTTGCTTGGAGGAAGACACAGATCCTGAAGTTTAACTCCGTTTCTGAAGGGAAATTCAGACCAGTGTTCTCATCCATGAAACACACCCTGCTTTCACGCAGGAAGCAAGCTCTTCTTTCCAGCCTCTCCAATACAGCAAGAACCGTGAGCATGCCCAGAAAAAAATAACTGTGTTTCCTACTCATACGAACCATATGCAGTTCAATTCTGCTTATGAAACTGATACAAACTACAGCTCCTCTTACATAAATGCTCTACTTAATTGTGAGAATCGCGTTGGGTTAATGAACTGTGAAATATCATTTGAACCCAAAGTTCACTTGGTTTACCAGAAATGAACTCTTGCTTGTAGGAAGACACAGATCCTGTGGTTTAACTCCGTTTCTGAAGGGAAATTCAGACCAGTGTTCTCATCCATGAAACACAGTATATTTTAACGCAAGAAGCAAGCTCTCCTTTCCAGCATCTCCAATACAGCAAGAACCATGAGCATGCCCAGAAAAAAAAGAACTGTGTTTCCGACTGATACTGACCTTATGTAGTTCAACTCTGCTTATGAAACTGACACAAACCACAGCTCCTCTTACATAAATGCTCTTTAATTAATAGTTTGAATCGTGTTGGGTTCCAGAACTGTGTAAAATCATTTAAGCCCCAAATTCACTTGGTTTACCAGAAATGAACTCTTGCTTGTAGGAAGACACAGACCCTGGGGTTTAACTCCGTTTCTGAAGGGAAATTCAGACCAGTGTTCTCATCCATGAAACACACTCTGTTTTCATGCAAGAAGCAAGCTCTTCTTTCCAGCATCTCCAATACAGCAAGATCCATGAGCATGCCCAGAAAAAAATAACTGTGTTTCCTACTCATATGGACCATATGCAGTTCAATTCTGCTTATGAAACTGATACAAACTACAGCTCCTCTTACATAAATGCTCTTTAGTTAATTGTGAGAATTGCGTTGGGTTGTTGAACTGTGAAAAATCATTTAAAACCAAAATTCACTTGGTTTACCAGAAATGAACTCTTGCTTGTAGGAAGACACAAATCCTGTGCTTTAACTCCGATTCTGAAGGGAAATTCAGACCAGTGTTCTCAACCATGAAACACACTCTGTTTTCACGCAAGAAGCAAGCTCTTCTTTCCAGCATCTCCAATACAGCAAGAACCATGAGCATGCCCAGAAAAAAAGTACTGTGTTTCCTGCTCATACGGACCTTATGTAGTTCAACTCTGCTTATGATACTGATACAAACCAGAGCTCCTCTTACATAAATGCTCTTTAGTTAATTGTGTAAATCGCGTTGGGTTCCAGAACTGTATAAAATCATTTGAGCCCCAAATTCACTTGGTTTACCAGAATTGAACACTTGCTTGTAGGAAAGACAGATCCTGGGGATTAACTCCGTTTCTGAAGAGAAATTCAGACCGGTGTTCTCATCCATGAAACACACTCTGTTTTCACGCAAGCAGGAAGCTCTTCTTTCCAGTGTCTCCAACACAGCAAGAACCATGAGTATGCCCAGAAAAAAAGAACTGTGTTTTCTACTCATAAGGACCATATGTAGTTCAACTCAGCTTATGAAACTTATACAAACCACAGCGCCTCTTACATAAATGCTCTTTAGTTAATGGTTTGAATCACATGGGTTCTAGAACTGTGTAAAATCATTTGAGGCCCAAATTCACTTGGTTTACCAGAAATGAACTCTTGCTTGTAGGAAGACACAGATCCTGTGGTTTAACTCCGTTTCTGAAGAGAAATTCTGGCCAGTGTTCTCATCCACAAAACACACTCTGTTTTCACGCAAGCAGCAAGCTCTTCTTTCCAGTGTCTCCAACACAGCCAGAACCATGAGTATGCGCAGAAAAAAAGAACTGTATTTCCTACTCATATGGATCTTATGTAGTCCAACACTGCTTATGAAACTGATACAAACCACAGGTCCTCTTACATAAGTGCTCTTTAGTTTATAGTTTGAATCGCGTTGGGTTCCAGAACTGTGTAAAATCAGTTGATCCTCAAATTCACTTTGTTTACCAGAAATGAACTCTTGCTTGTAGAAAGCCAAAGATGCTGGGGTTTAACTCCGTTTCTGAAGGGAAATTCAGACCAGTGTTCTCATCCATGAAACACATTCTGTTTTAACGCAAGAAGCAAGCTCTTCTTTGCAGAGTATCAATACAGCAAGAAAGATGATCATGCCCAGAAAAACAGAACTGGGTTTCCTACACATACAGACCATATGCAGTTAAATTCTGCTTATGAAAGTGATACAAACCACACCTCCTCTTACACAATGCTCTTTAATTAATTGTGAGAATCGCGTTGGGTTCCAGAACTGTGTAAAATCATTTGAGCCCCAAATTCACTTGGTTTATCAGAATTGAATTCTTGCTTGTAGGAAGACACAGAACCTGTGGTTTAACTCCGTTTCTGAAGGGAAATTCAGACCAGTGTTCTCATCCATGAAACACACCCTGCTTTCACGCAGGAAGCAAGCTCTTCTTTCCAGCCTCTCCAATACAGCAAGAACCGTGAGCATGCCCAGAAAAAAATAACTGTGTTTCCTACTCATACGAACCATATGCAGTTCAATTCTGCTTATGAAACTGATACAAACTACAGCTCCTCTTACATAAATGCTCTAGTTAATTGTGAGAATCGCGTTGGGTTGTTGAACTGTGAAAAATCATTTGAATCCAAAATTCATTTGGTTTACAAGAAATGAACTCTTGCTTGTAGGAAGACACAGATCCTGTGGTTTAACTCCGTTTCTGAAGGGAAATTCAGACCAGTGTTCTCATCCATGAAACACACTATACTTTCACGCAAGAACCAAGCTCTCCTTTCCAGGATCTCCAATACAGCAATAACCATGAGCATGCCCAGAAAAAAAGAACTGTGTTTCCTACTCATACGGACCATATGCAGTTCAATTCTGCTTATGAAACTGATACAAACTACTGCTCCTCTTACATAAATGCTCTACTTAATTGTGAGAATCGCGTTCGGTTGTTGAACTGTGAAATATCATTTGAGCCCCATATTCACTTGGTTTACCAGAAATGAACTCTTGCTTGGAGGAAGACACAGATCCTGAAGTTTAACTCCGTTTCTGAAGGGAAATTCAGACCAGTCTTCTCATCCATGAAACCCACGCTATTTTCACAAAAGAAGCAAGCTCTCCTTTCCAGCATCTCCAATACAGCAAGAACCATGAGCATGCCCAGAAAACAGAACTGCGTTTCCTACTGATAAGGACCTTTTGTAGTTCAACTCTGCTTATGAAACTGACACAAATCACAGCTCCTCTTACATAAATGCTCTTTAGTTAATAGTTTGAATCGCGTTGGGTTCCAGAACTGTGTAAAATCATTTAAGCCCCAAATTCACTTGGTTTACCAGAAATGAACTCTTGCTTGTAGGAAGACACAAATCCTGTGCTTTAACTCCGATTCTGAAGGGAAATTCAGACCAGTGTTCTCAACCATGAAACACACTCTGTTTTCACGCAAGAAGCAAGCTCTTCTTTCCAGCATCTCCAATACAGCAAGAACCATGAGCATGCCCAGAAAAAAAGTACTGTGTTTCCTGCTCATACGGACCTTATGTAGTTCAACTCTGCTTATGATACTGATACAAACCAGAGCTCCTCTTACATAAATGCTCTTTAGTTAATTGTGTAAATCGCGTTGGGTTCCAGAACTGTATAAAATCATTTGAGCCCCAAATTCACTTGGTTTACCAGAATTGAACACTTGCTTGTAGGAAAGACAGATCCTGGGGATTAACTCCGTTTCTGAAGAGAAATTCAGACCGGTGTTCTCATCCATGAAACACACTCTGTTTTCACGCAAGCAGGAAGCTCTTCTTTCCAGTGTCTCCAACACAGCAAGAACCATGAGTATGCCCAGAAAAAAAGAACTGTGTTTTCTACTCATAAGGACCATATGTAGTTCAACTCAGCTTATGAAACTTATACAAACCACAGCGCCTCTTACATAAATGCTCTTTAGTTAATGGTTTGAATCACATTGGTTCTAGAACTGTGTAAAATCATTTGAGGCCCAAATTCACTTGGTTTACCAGAAATGAACTCTTGCTTGTAGGAAACACAGATGCTTGGGATTAACTCCGTTTGTGAAGGGAAATTCAGAACAGTGTTCTCATCCATGAAACACACTCTGTTTTCACGCAAGCGGCATGCTCTTCTTTCCAGGGTCTCCAATACAGCAAGAACCATGAGTATGCCCAGAAAAAAAAACTGTGTTTTCTACTCATAAGGACTATATGTAGTTCAACTCTGCTTATGAAACTTATACAAACCACAGCGCCTCTTACATAAATGCTCTTTAGTTAATAGTTTGAATCGCATTGGTTCCAGAACTGTGTAAAATCATTTGAGCCCCAAATTCAATTGGTTTACCAGAAATGAACTCTTGCTTGGAGGAAGACACAGATCCTGAAGTTTAACTCCGTTTCTGAAGGGAAATTCAGACCAGTGTTCTCATCCATGAAACACACCCTGCTTTCACGCAGGAAGCAAGCTCTTCTTTCCAGCCTCTCCAATACAGCAAGAACCGTGAGCATGCCCAGAAAAAAATAACTGTGTTTCCTACTCATACGAACCATATGCAGTTCAATTCTGCTTATGAAACTGATACAAACTACAGCTCCTCTTACATAAATGCTCTACTTAATTGTGAGAATCGCGTTGGGTTGATGAACTGTGAAATATCATTTGAACCCAAAGTTCACTTGGTTTACCAGAAATGAACTCTTGCTTGTAGGAAGACACAGATCCTGTGGTTTAACTCCGTTTCTGAAGGGAAATTCAGACCAGTGTTCTCATCCATGAAACACACTCTGTTTTCATGCAAGAAGCAAGCTCTTCTTTCCAGCATCTCCAATACAGCAAGAACCATGAGCATGCCCAGAAAAAAAGTACTGTGTTTCCTGCTCATACGGACCTTATGTAGTTCAACTCTGCTTATGATACTGATACAAATAGAGCTCCTCTTACATAAATACTCTTTAGTTAATTGTGTAAATCGCGTTGGGTTCCAGAACTGTATAAAATCATTTGAGCCCCAAATTCACTTGGTTTACCAGAATTGAACACTTGCTTGTAGGAAACACAGATCCTGGGGATTAACTCTGTTTCTGAAGAGAAATTCAGACCAGTGTTCTCATCCATGAAAAACACTCTGTTTTCACGCAAGCAGGAAGCTCTTCTTTCCAGTGTCTCCAACACAGCAAGAACTATGAGTATGCCCAGAAAAAAAAAACTGTGTTTTCTACTCATAAGGACTATATGTAGTTCAACTCTGCTTATGAAACTGACACAAACTACAACTCCTCTTACCTAAATGCTCTTTAGTTAATAGTTTGAATCGCGTTGGGTTCCAGAACTGTGTAAAATCATTTGAGCCCCAAATTCACTTGGTTTACCAGAAATGAACTCTTGCTTGGAGGAAGACACAGATCCTGAAGTTTAACTCTGTTTCTGAAGGGAAATTCAGACCAGTGTTCTCATCCATGAAACACACCCTGCTTTCACGCAAGAAGCAAGCTCTTCTTTCCAGCGTCCCTAATACAGGAAGAACCATGAGCATGCCCACAAAAAAATAACTGTGTTTCCTACTCATACGGACCATATGTAGTTCAACTCTGCTTATGAAACTGACACAAACCACAGCTCCTCTTACATAAATGCTCTTTAGTTAATAGTTTGAATCGTGTGGGTTCCAGAACTGTGTAAAATCATTTAAGCCCCAAAATCCCTTGGTTTACCAGAAATGAACTCTTGCTTGTAGGAAGACACAGACCCTGGGGTTTAACTCCGTTTCTGAAGGGAAATTCAGACCAGTGTTCTCATCCATGAAACACACTCTGTTTTCATGCAAGAAGCAAGCTCTTCTTTCCAGCATCTCCAATACAGCAAGAACCATGAGCATGCCCAGAAAAAAATAACTGAGTTTCCTACTCATATGGACCATATGCAGTTAAATTCTGCTTATGAAACTGATACAAACTACAGCTCCTCTTAAATAAATGCTCTTTATTTAATTGTGAGAATTGCGTTGGGTTGTTGAACTGTGAAAAATCATTTGAAACCAAAATTCACATGGTTTACCAGAAATGAACTCTTGCTTGTAGGAAGACACAAATCCTGTGGTTTAACTCCGTTTCTGAAGGGAAATTCAGACCAGTGTTCTCAACCATGAAACACACTCTGTTTTCACGCAAGAAGCAAGCTCTTCTTTCCAGCATCTCCAATACAGCAAGAACCATGAGCATGCCCAGAAAAAAAGTACTGTGTTTCCTGCTCATACGGACCTTATGTAGTTCAACTCTGCTTATGATACTGATACGAACCAGAGCTCCTCTTACATAAATGCTCTTTAGTTAATTGTGTAAATCGCGTTGGGTTCCAGAACTGTATAAAATCATTTGAGCCCCAAATTCACTTGGTTTACCAGAATTGAACACTTGCTTGTAGGAAACACAGATCCTGGGGATTAACTCCGTTTCTGAAGAGAAATTCAGACCGGTGTTCTCATCCATGAAAAACACTCTGTTTTCACGCAAGCAGGAAGCTCTTCTTTACAGTGTCTCCAACACAGCAAGAACCATGAGTATGCCCAGAAAAAAAGAACTGTGTTTTCTACTCATAAGGACCATATGTAGTTCAACTCCGCTTATGAAACTTATACAAACCACAGCGCCTCTTACATAAATGCTCTTTAGAGAATGGTTTGAATCGCATTGGCTCTAGAACTGTGTAAAATCATTTGAGCCCCAAATTCACTTGGTTTACCAGAAATGAACTCTTGCTTGTAGGAAAAACAGATCCTTGGGATTAACTCCATTTGTGAAGGGAAATTCAGACCAGTGTTCTCATCCATGAAATACACTCTGTTTTCATGCAAGCAGCATGCTCTTCTTTCCAGGGTCTCCAATATAGCAAGAACCATGAGTATGCCCAGAAAAAAAACTGTGTTTTCTACTCATAAGGACTATATGTAGTTCAACTCTGCTTATGAAACTTATACAAACCACAGCGCATCTTACATAAATGCTCTTTAGTTAATAGTTTGAATCGCATTGGTTCCAGAACTGTGTAAAATCATTTGAGCCCCAAATTCAATTGGTTTACCATAAATGAACTCTTGCTTGGAGGAAGACACAGATCTTGAAGTTTAACTCCGTTTCTGAAGGGAAATTCAGACCAGTGTTCTCATCCATGAAACACACCCTGCTTTCATGCAGGAAGCAAGCTCTTCTTTCCAGCCTCTCCAATACAGCAAGAACCATGAGCATGCCCAGAAAAAAATAACTGTGTTTCGTACTCATACGGATCATATACAGTTCAATTCTGCTTATGAAACTGATACAAACTACTGCTCCTCTTACATAAATGCTCTAGTTAATTGTGACAATCGCGTTGGGTTGTTGAACTGTGAAAAATCATTTGAATCCAAAATTCACTTGGTTTACCAGAAATGAACTCTTGCTTGTAGGAAGACACAGATCCTGTGGTTTAACACCGTTTCTGAAGGGAAATTCAGACCAGTGTTCTCATCCATGAAACACACTATATTTTCACGCAAGAAGCAAACTCTCCTTTCCAGGATCTCCAATATAGCAAGAACCATGAACATGCCCAGAAAAAAAGAACCGTGTTTCCGACTGATACGGACCTTATGTAGTTCAACTCTGCTTATGAAACTGACACAAACCACAGCTCCTCTTACATAAATGCTCTTTAGTTAATAGTTTGAATCGTGTTGGGTTCCAGAACTGTGTAAAATCATTTGAGCCCCAAATTCACTTGGTTTACCAGAAATGAACTCTTGCTTGGAGGAAGACACTGATCCTGAAGTTTAACTCTGTTTTTGAAGGGAAATTCAGACCAGTGTTCTCATGCATGAAACACACCCTGCTTTCACGCAAAAAGCAAGCTCTTCTTTCCAGCATCTCCAATACAGCAAGAACCATGAGCATGCCCAGAAAAAAATAACTGTGTTTCCTACTCATACGGACCATATGCAGTTCAATTCTGCTTATGAAACTGATACAAACTACCGCTCCTCTTACATAAATGCTCTAGTTAATTGTGAGAATCGCGTTTGGTTGTTGAACTGTGAAAAATCATTTGATCGCAAAATTCACTTGGTTTACCAGAAATGAACTCTTGATGTAGGAAGCCAAAGATCCTGTGGTTTAACTCCGTTTCTGAAGGGAAATTCAGACCAGTGTTCTCAGCCATGAAACACAGTATATTTTCACCCAAGAAGCAAGCTCTCCTTTCCAGCATCTCCTATACAGCAAGAACCATGAGCATGCCCAGAAAAAAAAGAACTGTGTTTCCGACTGATACGGACCTTATGTAGTTCAACTCTGCTTATGAAACTGACACAAACTACAGCTCCTCTTACATAAATGCTCTTTAGTTAATAGTTTGAATCGAGTTGGGTTCCAGAACTGTGTAAAATTATTTAAGCAACAAATTCACTTGGTTTACCAGAAATGAACTCTTGCTTGTAGGAAGACACAGACCCTGGGGTTTAACTCCGTTTCTGAAGGGAAATTCAGACCAGTGTTCTCATCCATGAAACACACTCTGTTTTCATGCAAGAAGCAAGCTCTTCTTTCCAGCATCTCCAATACAGCAAGAACCATGAGCATGCCCAGAAAAAAATAACTGTGTTTCCTACTCATACGGACCATATGCAGTTCAATTCTGCTTATGAAACTGATACAAACTACCGCTCCTCTTACATAAATGCTCTTTAGTTAATTGTGAGAATTGCGTTGGGTTGTTGAACTGTGAAAAATCATTTGAAACCAAAATTCACATGGTTTACCAGAAATGAACTCTTGCTTGTAGGAAGACACAAATCCTGTAGTTTAACTCCGTTTCTGAAGGGAAATTCAGACCAGTGTTCTCAACCATGAAACACACTCTGTTTTCACGCAAGAAGCAAGCTCTTCTTTCCAGCATCTCCAATACAGCAAGAACCATGAGCATGCCCAGAAAAAAAGTACTGTGTTTCCTGCTCATACGGACCTTATGTAGTTCAACTCTGCTTATGATACTGATACAAACCAGAGCTCCTCTTACATAAATGCTCTTTAGTTAATTGTGTAAATCGCGTTGGGTTCCAGAACTGTATAAAATCATTTGAGCCCCAAATTCACTTGGTTTACCAGAATTAAACACTTGCTTGTAGGAAACACAGATCCTGGGGATTAACTCCGTTTCTGAAGAGAAATTCAGACCAGTGTTCTCATCCATGAAAAACACTCTGTTTTCACGCAAGCAGGAAGCTCTTCTTTCCAGTGTCTCCAACACAGCAAGAACCATGAGTATGCCCAGAAAAAAAGAACTGTGTTTTCTACTCGTAAGGACCATATGTAGTCAACTCAGCTTATGAAACTTATACAAACCACAGCGCCTCTTACATAAATGCTCTTTTGTTAATGGTTTGAA
Organism: Onychomys arenicola; assembly: GCA_949786405.1. NCBI lineage: Eukaryota > Metazoa > Chordata > Mammalia > Rodentia > Cricetidae > Onychomys > Onychomys arenicola. Next base: position 5,857,575 of record CATKUM010000039.1, on the reverse strand, counting down.
TCACATTGGTTCTAGAACTGTGTAAAATCATTTGAGGCCCAAATTCACTTGGTTTACCAGAAATGAACTCTTGCTTGTAGGAAACACAGATCCTTGGGATTAACTCCATTTGTGAAGGGATATTCAAAACAGTGTTCTCATCCATGAACCACACTCTGTTTTCATGCAAGCAGCATGGTCTTCTTTCCAGGGTCTCCAATACAGCAAGAACCATGAGCATGCCCAGAAAAAAAGTATTGTGTTTCTTGCTCATACAGACCTTATGTAGTTCAACTCGGCTAATGATACTAACACAAACCAGAGCTCCTCTTACATAAATGCTCTTTAGTTAATAGTTTGAATCGCGTTTGGTTCCAGAACTGTGTAAAATCATTGGAGCCCCAAATTCACTTGGTTTACCAGAATTGAACTCTTGCTTGTAGGAAACACAGATCCTGGGGTTTATCTCCGTTTCTAAAGGGAAATAGAGACCAGTGTTCTCATCCATGAAACACACTCGTTTTTTCACGCAAGCAGCAAGCTCATCTTTCCACCATCTCCAATACAGCAAGAATCATGGGCATGCCCTGAAAAAAAAATGTGCTTCCTACTCATACAGACCATATGCAGTTCAATTATGCTGATGATACTGATACAAACTATAGCTACTCTTACATAAATGTTCTTTAGTTAATTGTGAGAATCGCGTTGGGTTCCAGAACTGTATAAAATCATTTGAGCCCCAAATTCATTTGGTTTACCAGAAATGAACTCTTGCTTGTAGGAAACACAGATCCTTGGTTTAACTCCGTTTGTGAAGGGAAATTCAGACCAGTGTACTCATCCATGAAACACACTCTGTTTTCATGCAAGCAGCATGCTCTTCTTTCCAGGGTCTCCAATACAGCAAGAACCATGAGCATGCCCAGAAAAAAAGAACTGTGTTTCCTACTGATAAGGATCTTGTGTAGTTCAACTCTGCTTATGAAACTGACACAAATCACAGCTCCTCTTACATAAATGCTCTTTAGTTAATAGTTTGAATCACGTTGGGTTCCAGAACTGTGTAAAATCATTTAAGCCCCTAATTCACTTGGTTTACCAGAAATGAACTCTTGCTTGTAGGAAGACACAGACGCTGGGTATTAACTCCGTTTGTGAAGGGAAATTCAGACCAGTGTTCTCATCCATGAAACACACTCTGTTTTCATGCAAGAAGCAAGCTCTTCTTTCCAGCATCTCCAATACAGCAAGAACCATGAGCATGCCCAGAAAAAAAGTACTGTGTTTCCTGCTCATACGGACCTTATGTAGTTCAACTCTGCTTATGATACTGATACAAACCAGAGCTCCTCTTACATAAATACTCTTTAGTTAATTGTGTAAATCGCGTTGGGTTCCAGAACTGTATAAAATCATTTGAGCCCCAAATTCACTTGGTTTACCAGAATTGAACACTTGCTTGTAGGAAACACAGATCCTGGGGATTAACTCCGTTTCTGAAGAGAAATTCAGACCAGTGTTCTCATCCATGAAAAACACTCTGTTTTCACGCAAGCAGGAAGCTCTTCTTTCCAGTGTCTCCAACACAGCAAGAACTATGAGTATGCCCAGAAAAAAAGAACTGTGTTTTCTACTCATATGGACCATATGTAGTTCAACTCCGCTTATGAAACTTATACAAACCACAGCGCCTCTTACATAAATGCTCTTTAGTGAGTGGTTTGAATCGCATTGGTTCTAGAACTGTGTAAAATCATTTGAGCCCCAAATTCACTTGGTTTACCAGAAATGAACTCTTGCTTGTAGGAAACACAGATCCTTGGGATTAACTCCGTTTGTGAAGGGAAATTCAGAACAGTGTTCTCATCCATGAAACACACTCTGTTTTCATGCAAGCAGCATGCTTTTCTTTCCAGGGTCTCCAATACAGCAAGAACCATGAGTATGCCCAGAAAAAAAAAACTGTGTTTTCTACTCATAAGGACTATATGTAGTTCAACTCTGCTTATGAAACTTATACAAACCACAGCGCCTCTTACATAAATGCTCATTAGTTAATAGTTTGAATCGCATTGGTTCCAGAACTGTGTAAAATCATTTGAGCCCCAAATTCAATTGGTTTACCAGAAATGAACTCTTGCTTGGAGGAAGACTCAGATCCTGAAGTTTAACTCCGTTTCTGAAGGGAAATTCAGACCAGTGTTCTCCTCCATGAAACACACCCTGCTTTCACGCAGGAAGCAAGCTCTTCTTTCCAGCCTCTCCAATACAGCAAGAACCATGAGCATGCCCAGAAAATAATAACTTTGTTTCCTACTCATATGGACCATATGCAGTTCAATTCTGCTTATGAAACTGATACAAACTACTGCTCCTCTTACATAAATGCTCTAGTTAATTGTGAGAATCGCGTTGGGTTGTTGAACTGTGAAAAATCATTTGAATCCAAAATTCACTTGGTTTACAAGAAATGAACTCTTGCTTGTAGGAAGACACAGATCCTGTGGTTTAACTCCGTTTCTGAAGGGAAATTCAGACAAGTGTTCTCATCCATGAAACACACTATACTTTCACGCAAGAAGCAAGCTCTCCTTTCCAGGATCTCCAATACAGCAAGAACTATGAACATGCCCAGAAAAAAGGAACTGTGTTTCCGACTGATACGGACCTTATGTAGTTCAACTCTGCTTATGAAACTGACACAAACTACAACTCCTCTTACCTAAATGCTCTTTAGTTAATAGTTTGAATCGCGTTGGGTTCCAGAACTGTGTAAAATCATTTGAGCCCCAAATTCACTTGGTTTACCAGAAATGAACTCTTGCTTGGAGGAAGACACAGATCCTGAAGTTTAACTCTGTTTCTGAAGGGAAATTCAGACCAGTGTTCTCATCCATGAAACACACCCTGCTTTCACGCAAGAAGCAAGCTCTTCTTTCCAGCGTCCCTAATACAGGAAGAACCATGAGCATGCCCACAAAAAAAGAACTGTGTTTCCTACTCATACGGACCATATGTAGTTCAACTCTGCTTATGAAACTGATACAAACCACAGCTCCTCTTACATAAATGCTCTTTAGTTAATAGTTTGAATCGTGTTGGGTTCCAGAACTGTGTAAAATCATTTAAGCCCCAAAATCACTTGGTTTACCAGAAATGAACTCTTGCTTGTAGGAAGACACAGACCCTGGGGTTTAACTCCGTTTCTGAAGGGAAATTCAGACCAGTGTTCTCATCCATGAAACACACTCTGTTTTCATGCAAGAAGCAAGCTCTTCTTTCCAGCATCTCCAATACAGCAAGAACCATGAGCATGCCCAGAAAAAAATAACTGTGTTTCCTACTCATATGGACCATATGCAGTTAAATTCTGCTTATGAAACTGATACAAACTACAGCTCATCTTAAATAAATGCTCTTTAGTTAATTGTGAGAATTGCGTTGGGTTGTTGAACTGTGAAAAATCATTTGAAACCAAAATTCACATGGTTCACCAGAAATGAACTCTTGCTTGTAGGAAGACACAAATCCTGTGGTTTAACTCCGTTTCTGAAGGGAAATTCAGACCAGTGTTCTCAACCATGAAACACACTCTGTTTTCACGCAAGAAGCAAGCTCTTCTTTCCAGCATCTCCAATACAGCAAGAACCATGAGCATGCCCAGAAAAAAATTACTGTGTTTCCTGCTCATACAGACCTTATGTAGTTCAACTCTGCTTATGATACTGATACAAACCAGAGCTCCTCTTACATAAATGCTCTTTAGTTAATTGTGTAAATCGCGTTGGGTTCCAGAACTGTATAAAATCATTTGAGCCCCAAATTCAATTGGTTTACCATAAATGAACTCTTGCTTGGAGGAAGTCACAGATCTTGAAGTTTAACTCCGTTTCTGAAGGGAAATTCAGACCAGTGTTCTCATCCATGAAACACACCCTGCTTTCATGCAGGAAGCAAGCTCTTCTTTCCAGCCTCTCCAATACAGCAAGAACCATGAGCATGCCCAGAAAAAAATAACTGTGTTTCGTACTCATACGGATCATATACAGTTCAATTCTGCTTATGAAACTGATACAAACTACTGCTCCTCTTACATAAATGCTCTAGTTAATTGTGAGAATCTCGTTGGGTTGTTGAACTGTGAAAAATCATTTGAACCCAAAATTCACTTGGTTTTCCAGAAATGAACTCTTGCTTGTAGGAAGACACAGATCCTCTGGTTTAACTCCGTTTCTGAAGGGAAATTCAGACCAGTGTTCTCATCAATGAAACACAGTATATTTTCACGCAAGAAGCAAGCTCTCCTTTCCAGCATCTCCAATACAGCAAGAACCATGAGCATGCCCAGAAAAAAAAAGAACTGTGTTTCCGACAGATACGGACCTTATGTAGTTCAACTCTGCTTATGAAACTGACACAAACCACAGCTCCTCTTACATACATGCTCTTTAGTTAATAGTTTGAATCGTGTTGGGTTCCAGAACTGTGTAAAATCATTTGAGCCCCAAATTCACTTGGTTTACCAGAAATGAACTCTTGCTTGGAGGAAGACACTGATCCTGAAGTTTAACTCTGTTTTTGAAGGGAAATTCAGACCAGTGTTCTCATGCATGAAACACACCCTGCTTTCACGCAAAAAGCAAGCTCTTCTTTCCAGCATCTCCAATACAGCAAGAACCATGAGCATGCCCAGAAAAAAATAACTGTGTTTCCTACTCATACGGACCATATGCAGTTCAATTCTGCTTATGAAACTGATACAAACTACCGCTCCTCTTACATAAATGCTCTAGTTAATTGTGAGAATCGCGTTTGGTTGTTGAACTGTGAAAAATCATTTGATCGCAAAATTCACTTGGTTTACCAGAAATGAACTCTTGATGTAGGAATCCAAAGATCCTGTGGTTTAACTCCGTTTCTGAAGGGAAATTCAGACCAGTGTTCTCATCCATGAAACACAGTATATTTTCACGCAAGAAGAAAGCTCTCCTTTCCAGCATCTCCTATACAGCAAGAACCATGAGCATGCCCAGAAAAAAAAGAACTGTGTTTCCGACTGATACGGACCTTATGTAGTTCAACTCTGCTTATGAAACTGACACAAACTACAGCTCCTCTTACATAAATGCTCTTTAGTTAATAGTTTGAATCGTGTTGGGTTCCAGAACTGTGTAAAATTATTTAAGCACCAAATTCACTTGGTTTACCAGAAATGAACTCTTGCTTGTAGGAAGACACAGACCCTGGGGTTTAACTCCGTTTTTGATGGGAAATTCAGACCAGTGATCTCATCCATGAAACACACCCTGCTTTCACGCAGGAAGCAAGCTCTTCTTTCCAGCATCTCCAATACAGCAAGAACAATGAGCATGCCCAGAAAAAAATAACTGTGTTTCGTACTCATAAGGACCATATGCAGTTCAATTCTGCTTATGAAACTGATACAAACTCCTGCTCCTCTTACATAAATGCTCTTTAGTTAATTGTGTAAATCGCGTTGGGTTCCAGAACTGTATAAAATCATTTGAGCCCCAAATTCACTTGGTTTACCAGAATTGAACACTTGCTTGTAGGAAACACAGATCCTGGGGATTAACTCCGTTTCTGAAGAGAAATTCAGACCAGTGTGCTCATCCATGAAAAACACTCTGTTTTCACGCAAGCAGGAAGCTCTTCTTTCCAGTGTCTCCAACACAGCAAGAACCATGAGTATGCCCAGAAAAAAAGAACTGTGTTTTCTACTCATAAGGACCATATGTAGTCAACTCAGCTTATGAAACTTATACAAACCACAGCGCCTCTTACATAAATGCTCTTTTGTTAATGGTTTGAATCACATTGGTTCTAGAACTGTGTAAAATCATTTGAGGCCCAAATTCACTTGGTTTACCAGAAATGAACTCTTGCTTGTAGGAAACACAGATCCTTGGGATTAACTCCGTTTGTGAAGGGAAATTCAGAACAGTGTTCTCATCCATGAACCACACTCTGTTTTCATGCAAGCAGCATGCTCTTCTTTCCAGGGTCTCCAATACAGCAAGAACCATGAGCATGCCCAGAAAAAAAGTATTGTGTTTCTTGCTCATACAGACCTTATGTAGTTCAACTCGGCTAATGATACTAACACAAACCAGAGCTCCTCTTACATAAATGCTCTTTAGTTAATAGTTTGAATCGCGTTTGGTTCCAGAACTGTGTAAAATCATTGGAGCCCCAAATTCACTTGGTTTACCAGAAATGAACTCTTGCTTGTAGGAAACACAGACCCTGGGGTTTAACTCCGTTTCTGAAGGGAAATTCAGACCAGTGTTCTCATCCATGAAACACACTCTGTTTTCATGCAAGAAGCAAGCTCTTCTTTCCAGCATCTCCAATACAGCAAGAACCATGAGCATGCCCAGAAAAAAATAACTGTGTTTCCTACTCATATGGACCATATGCAGTTCAATTCTGCTTATGAAACTGATACAAACTACAGCTCCTCTTACATAAATGCTCTTTCGTTAATTGTGAGAATTGCGTTGGGTTGTTGAACTGTGAAAAATCATTTGAAACCAAAATTCACATGGTTTACCAGAAATGAACTCTTGCTTGTAGGAAGACACAAATCCTGTGGTTTAACTCCGTTTCTGAAGGGAAATTCAGACCAGTGTTCTCAACCATGAAACACACTCTGTTTTCACGCAAGAAGCAAGCTCTTCTTTCCAGCATCTCCAATACAGCAAGAACCATGAGCATGCCCAGAAAAAAAGTACTGTGTTTCCTGCTCATACGGACCTTATGTAGTTCAACTCTGCTTATGATACTGATACGAACCAGAGCTCCTCTTACATAAATGCTCTTTAGTTAATTGTGTAAATCGCGTTGGGTTCCAGAACTGTATAAAATCATTTGAGCCCCAAATTCAATTGGTTTACCAGAAATGAACTCTTGCTTGGAGGAAGACACAGATCCTGAAGTTTAACTCCGTTTCTGAAGGGAAATTCAGACCAGTGTTCTCATCCATGAAACACACCCTGCTTTCTTGCAGGAAGCAAGCTCTTCTTTCCATCCTCTCCAATACAGCAAGAACTATGAGTATGCCCAGAAAAAAAGAACTGTGTTTTCTACTCATATGGACCATATGTAGTTCAACTCCACTTATGAAACTTATACAAACCACAGCGCCTCTTACATAAATGCTCTTTAGTTAGTGGTTTGAATCGCATTGGTTCTAGAACTGGGTAAAATCATTTGAGCCCCAAATTCACTTGGTTTACCAGAAATGAACTCTTGCTTGTAGGAAACACAGATCCTTGGGATTAACTCTGTTTGTGAAGGGAAATTCAGACCATTGTTCTCATCCATGAAACACACTCTGTTTTCACGCAAGCAGCATGCTCTTCTTTCCAGGGTCTCCAATACAGCAAGAACCATGAGTATGCCCAGAAAAAAAAACTGTGTTTTCTACTCATAAGGACTATATGTAGTTCAACTCTGCTTATGAAACTTATACAAACCACAGCGCCTCTTACATAAATGCTCATTAGTTAATAGTTTGAATCGCATTGGTTCCAGAACTGTGTAAAATCATTTGAGCCCCAAATTCAATTGGTTTACCAGAAATGAACTCTTGCTTGGAGGAAGACTCAGATCCTGAAGTTTAACTCCGTTTCTTAAGGGAAATTCAGACCAGTGTTCTCCTCCATGAAACACACCCTGCTTTCACGCAGGAAGCAAGCTCTTCATTCCAGCCTCTCCAATACAGCAAGAACCATGAGCATGCCCAGAAAAAAATAACTTTGTTTCCTACTCATACGGACCATATGCAGTTCAATTCTGCTTATGAAACTGATACAAACTACTGCTCCTCTTACATAAATGCTCTAGTTAATTGTGAGAATCGCGTTGGGTTGTTGAACTGTGAAAAATCATTTGAATCCAAAATTCACTTGGTTTACAAGAAATGAACTCTTGCTTGTAGGAAGACACAGATCCTGTGGTTTAACTCCGTTTCTGAAGGGAAATTCAGACAAGTGTTCTCATCCATGAAACACACTATACTTTCACGCAAGAAGCAAGCTCTCCTTTCCAGGATCTCCAATACAGCAAGAACTATGAACATGCCCAGAAAAAAGGAACTGTGTTTCCGACTGATAGGGACCTTATGTAGTTCAACTCTGCTTATGAAACTGACACAAACTACAACTCCTCTTACCTAAATGCTCTTTAGTTAATAGTTTGAATCGCGTTGGGTTCCAGAACTGTGTAAAATCATTTGAGCCCCAAATTCACTTGGTTTACCAGAAATGAACTCTTGCTTGGAGGAAGACACAGATCCTGAAGTTTAACTCTGTTTCTGAAGGGAAATTCAGACCAGTGTTCTCATCCATGAAACACACCCTGCTTTCACGCAAGAAGCAAGCTCTTCTTTCCAGCGTCCCTAATACAGGAAGAACCATGAGCATGCCCACAAAAAAAGAACTGTGTTTCCTACTCATACGGACCATATGTAGTTCAACTCTGCTTATGAAACTGACACAAACCACAGCTCCTCTTACATAAATGCTCTTTAGTTAATAGTTTGAATCGTGTTGGGTTCCAGAACTGTGTAAAATCATTTAAGCCCCAAAATCACTTGGTTTACCAGAAATGAACTCTTGCTTGTAGGAAGACACAGACCCTGGGGTTTAACTCCGTTTCTGAAGGGAAATTCAGACCAGTGTTCTCATCCATGAAACACACTCTGTTTTCATGCAAGAAGCAAGCTCTTCTTTCCAGCATCTCCAATACAGCAAGAACCATGAGCATGCCCAGAAAAAAATAACTGTGTTTCCTACTCATATTGACCATATGCAGTTAAATTCTGCTTATGAAACTGATACAAACTACAGCTCCTCTTAAATAAATGCTCTTTAGTTAATTGTGAGAATTGCCTTGGGTTGTTGAACTGTGAAAAATCATTTGAAACCAAAATTCACATGGTTTACCAGAAATGAACTCTTGCTTGTAGGAAGACACAAATCCTGTGGTTTAACTCCGTTTCTGAAGGGAAATTCAGACCAGTGTTCTCAACCATGAAACACACTCTGTTTTCACGCAAGAAGCAAGCTCTTCTTTCCAGCATCTCCAATACAGCAAGAACCATGAGCATGCCCAGAGAAAAATTACTGTGTTTCCTGCTCATACGGACCTTATGTAGTTCAACTCTGCTTATGATACTGATACGAACCAGAGCTCCTCTTACATAAATGCTCTTTAGTTAATTGTGTAAATCGCGTTGGGTTCCAGAACTGTATAAAATCATTTGAGCCCCAAATTCACTTGGTTTACCAGAATTGAACACTTGCTTGTAGGAAACACAGATCCTGGGGATTAACTCCGTTTCTGAAGAGAAATTCAGACCGGTGTTCTCATCCATGAAAAACACTCTGTTTTCACGCAAGCAGGAAGCTCTTCTTTCCAGTGTCTCCAACACAGCAAGAACCATGAGTATGCCCAGAAAAAAAGAACTGTGTTTTCTACTCATAAGGACCATATGTAGTTCAACTCCGCTTATGAAACTTATACAAACCACAGTGCCTCTTACATAAATGCTCTTTAGAGAATGGCTTGAATCGCATTGGCTCTAGAACTGTGTAAAATCATTTGAGCCCCAAATTCACTTGCTTTACCAGAAATGAACTCTTGCTTGTAGGAACCACAGATCCTTGGGATTAACTCCATTTGTGAAGGAAAATTCAGACCAGTGTTCTCATCCATGAAACACACTCTGTTTTCATGCAAGCAGCATGCTCTTCTTTCCAGGGTCTCCAATACAGCAAGAACCATGAGTATGCCCAGAAAAAAAAACTGTGTTTTCTACTCATAAGGACTATATGTAGTTCAACTCCACTTATGAAACTGATACAAACCACAGCTCCTCTTACATAAATGCTCTTTAGTTAATAGTGTGAATCGCATTGGTTCCAGAACTGTGTAAAATCATTTGAGACCCAAATTCAATTGGTTTACCAGAAATGAACTCTTGCTTGGAAGAAGACACAGATCCTGGGGATTAACTCCGTTTCTGAAGGGAAATTCAGACCAGTGTTCTCATCCATGAAACACACCCTGCTTTCAGGCAGGAAGCAAGCTCTTCTTTCCAGCATCTCCAATACAGCAAGAACCATGAGCATGCCCAGAAAAAAATAACTTTGTTTCCTACTCATACGGACCATATGCAGTTCCATTCTTCTTATGAAACTGATACAAACTACTGCTCCTCTTACATAAATGCTATAGTTAATTGTGAGAATCGCGTTGGGTTGTTGAACTGTGAAAAATCATTTGAACTCAAAATTCACTTGGTTTACCAGAAATGAACTCTTGCTTGTAGGAAGACACAGATCCTGTGGTTTAACTCCGTTTCTGAAGGGAAATTCAGACCAGTGTTCTCATCCATGAAACACAGTATATTTTCACCCAAGAAGCAAGCTCTCCTTTCCAGCATCTCCAATACAGCAAGAACCATGAGCATGCCCAGAAAAAAAAAGCACTGTGTTTCCGACAGATACGGACCTTATGTAGTTCAACTCTGCTTATGAAACTGACACAAACCACAGCTCCTCTTACATAAATGCTCTTTAGTTAATAGTTTGAATCGTGTTGGGTTCCAGAACTGTGTAAAATCATTTGAGCCCCAAATTCACTTGGTTTACCAGAAATGAACTCTTGCTAGGAGGAAGACACAGATCCTGAAGTTTAACTCCGTTTCTGAAGGGAAATTCAGACAAGTGTTCTCATCCATGAAACACACTATACTTTCACGCAAGAAGCAAGCTCTCCTTTCCAGGATCTCCAATACAGCAAGAACTATGAACATGCCCAGAAAAAAGGAACTGTGTTTCCGACTGATACGGACCTTATGTAGTTCAACTCTGCTTATGAAACTGACACAAACTACAACTCCTCTTACCTAAATGCTCTTTAGTTAATAGTTTGAATCGCGTTGGGTTCCAGAACTGTGTAAAATCATTTGAGCCCCAAATTCACTTGGTTTACCAGAAATGAACTCTTGCTTGGAAGAAGACACAGATCCTGAAGTTTAACTCTGTTTCTGAAGGGAAATTCAGACCAGTGTTCTCATCCATGAAACACACCCTGCTTTCACGCAAGAAGCAAGCTCTTCTTTCCAGCGTCCCTAATACAGGAAGAACCATGAGCATGCCCAGAAAAAAAGAACTGTGTTTCCTACTCATACGGACCATATGTAGTTCAACTCTGCTTATGAAACTGACACAAACTACAGCTCCTCTTACATAAATGCTCTTTAGTTAATAGTTTGAATCGTGTTGGGTTCCAGAACTGTGTAAAATCATTTAAGCCCCAAAATCACTTGGTTTACCAGAAATGAACTCTTGCTTTTAGGAAGACACAGACCCTGGGGTTTAACTCCGTTTCTGAAGGGAAATTCAGACCAGTGTTCTCATCCATGAAACACACTCTGTTTTCATGCAAGAAGCAAGCTCTTCTTTCCAGCATCTCCAATACAGCAAGAACCATGAGCATGCCCAGAAAAAAATAACTGTGTTTCCTACTCATATGGACCATATGCAGTTAAATTCTGCTTATGAAACTGATACAAACTACAGCTCCTCTTACATAAATGCTCTTTAGTTAATTGTGAGAATTGCGTTGGGTTGTTGAACTGTGAAAAATCATTTGAAACCAAAATTCACATGGTTTACCAGAAATGAACTCTTGCTTGTAGGAAGACACAAATCCTGTGGTTTAACTCCGTTTCTGAAGGGAAATTCAGACCAGTGTTCTCAACCATGAAACACACTCTGTTTTCACGCAAGAAGCAAGCTCTTCTTTCCAGCATCTCCAATACAGCAAGAACCATGAGCATGCCCAGAAAAAAAGTACTGTGTTTCCTGCTCATACGGACCTTATGTAGTTCAACTCTGCTTATGATACTGATACGAACCAGAGCTCCTCTTACATAAATGCTCTTTAGTTAATTGTGTAAATCGCGTTGGGTTCCAGAACTGTATAAAATCATTTGAGCCCCAAATTCACTTGGTTTACCAGAATTGAACACTTGCTTGTAGGAAACACAGATCCTGGGGATTAACTCCGTTTCTGAAGAGAAATTCAGACCGGTGTTCTCATCCATGAAAAACACTCTGTTTTCACGCAAGCAGGAAGCTCTTCTTTCCAGTGTCTCCAACACAGCAAGAACCATGAGTATGCCCAGAAAAAAAGAACTGTGTTTTCTACTCATAAGGACCATATGTAGTTCAACTCCGCTTATGAAACTTATACAAACCACAGCGCCTCTTACATAAATGCTCTTTAGAGAATGGTTTGAATCGCATTGGCTCTAGAACTGTGTAAAATCATTTGAGCCCCAAATTCACTTGGTTTACCAGAAATGAACTCTTGCTTGTAGGAAACACAGATCCTTGGGATTAACTCCATTTGTGAAGGGAAATTCAGACCAGTGTTCTCATCCATGAAATACACTCTGTTTTCATGGAAGCAGCATGCTCTTCTTTCCAGGGTCTCCAATACAGCAAGAACCATGAGTATGCCCAGAAAAAAAACTGTGTATTCTACTCATAAGGACTATATGTAGTTCAACTCTGCTTATGAAACTTATACAAACCACAGTGCATCTTACATAAATGCTCTTTAGTTAATAGTTTGAATCGCATTGGTTCCAGAACTGTGTAAAATCATTTGAGCCCCAAATTCAATTGGTTTACCAGAAATGAACTCTTGCTTGGAGGAAGACACAGATCTTGAAGTTTAACTCCGTTTCTGAAGGGAAATTCAGACCAGTGTTCTCATCCATGAAACACACCCTGCTTTCATGCAGGAAGCAAGCTCTTCTTTCCAGCATCTCCAATACAGCAAGAACCATGAGCATGCCCAGAAAAAAATAACTTTGTTTCCTACTCATACGGACCATATGCAGTTCAATTCTGCTTATGAAACTGATACAAACTACTGCTCCTCTTACATAAATGCTCTAGTTAATTGTGAGAATCGCGTTGGGTTGTTGAACTGCGAAAAATCATTTGAATCCAAAATTCACTTGGTTTACAAGAAATGAACTCTTGCTTGTAGGAAGACACAGATCCTGTGGTTTAACTCCGTTTCTGAAGGGAAATTCAGACAAGTGTTCTCATCCATGAAACACACTATACTTTCACGCAAGAAGCAAGCTCTCCTTTCCAGGATCTCCAATACAGCAAGAACTATGAACATGCCCAGAAAAAAGGAACTGTGTTTCCGACTGATACGGACCTTATGTAGTTCAACTCTGCTTATGAAACTGACACAAACTACAACTCCTCTTACCTAAATGCTCTTTAGTTAATAGTTTGAATCGCGTTGGGTTCCAGAACTGTGTAAAATCATTTGAGCCCCAAATTCACTTGGTTTACCTGAAATGAACTCTTGCTTGGAGGAAGACACAGATCCTGAAGTTTAACTCTGTTTCTGAAGGGAAATTCAGACCAGTGTTCTCATCCATGAAACACACCCTGCTTTCACGCAAGAAGCAAGCTCTTCTTTCCAGCGTCCCTAATACAGCAAGAACCATGAGCATGCCCAGAAAAAAAGTTCTGTGTTTCCTACTAATACGGACCATATGTAGTTCAACTCTGCTTATGAAACTGACACAAACCACAGCTCCTCTTACATAAATGCTCTTTAGTTAATAGTTTGAATCGTGTTGGGTTCCAGAACTGTGTAAAATCATTTGAGCCCCAAATTCACTTGGTTTACCAGAAATTACATCTTGCTTGTAGGAAACAGAGATCCTTGGGATTAACTCCGTTTGTGAAGGGAAATTCAGACCAGTGTTCTCAACCATGAAACACACTCTGATTTCACGCAAGAAACAAGCTCTTCTTTCCAGCATCTCCAATACAGCAAGAACCATGAGCATGCCCAGAAAAAAAGTACTGTGTTTCCTGCTCATATGGACCTTATGTAGTTCAACTCTGCTTATGATACTGATACAAACCAGAGCTCCTCTTACATAAATGCTCTTTAGTTAAATGTGAGAATCGCGTTGGTTTCCAGAACTGTGTAAAATCATTTAAGCCCCAAAATCACTTGGTTTACCAGAATTGAACACTTGATTGTAGGAAACACAGATCCTGGGGATTAACTCCGATTCTGAAGAGAAATTCAGACCAGTGTTCTCATCCATGAAACACACTTTGTTTTCACGCAAGCAGCAAGCTCTTCTTGCCAGTGTCTCCAATACAGCAAGAACCATGAGTATGCCCAGAAAAAAAGAACTGTGTTTTCTACTCATAAGGACCATATGTAGTTCAACTCTGCTTATGAAACTTATACAAACCACATCGCCTCTTACATAAATGCTCTTTAGTTAATAGTTTGAATCGCCTTGGTTCCAGAACTGTGTAAAATCATTTGAGCCCCAAATTCACTTGGTTTACCAGAAATGACATCTTGCTTGTAGGAAACAGAGATCCTTGGGATTAACTCCGTTTGTGAAGGGAAATTCAGACCAGTGTTCTCATCCATGAAACACACTCTGTTTTCACGCAAGCAGCAAGCTCTTCTTTCCAGGGTCTCCAAAACAGCAAGAACCATGAGTATGCCCAGAAAAAAAGAACTGCGTTTCCGACTGATACGGACCTTATGTAGTTCAACTCGGCTAATGATACTAACACAAACCAGGGATCCTCTTACATAAATGCTCTTTAGTTAATAGTGTGAATCGTGTTGGTTTTCAGAACTGCGTAAAATCATTTGAGCCCCAAATTCACTTGGTTTACCAGAACTGAACTCTTGCTTGTAGGAAGACACAGACCCTGGGGTTTAACTCCGTTTCTGAAGGGAAATTCAGACCAGTGTTCTCATCCATGAAACACACTCTGTTTTCATGCAAGAAGCAAGCTCTTCTTTCCAGCATCTCCAATACAGCAAGAACCATGAGCATGCCCAGAAAAAAATAACTGTGTTTCCTACTCATACGGACCATATGCAGTTCAATTCTGCTTATGAAACTGATACAAACTACATCTCCTCGTACATAAATGCTCTTTTGTTAATTGTGAGAATTGTCTTGGGTTGTTGAACTGTGAAAAATCATTTGAAACCAAAATTCACATGGTTTACCAGAAATGAACTCTTGCTTGTAGGAAGAAACAAATCTTGTCGTTTAACTCCGTTTCTGAAGGGAAATTCAGACCAGTGTTCTCAACCATGAAACACACTCTGTTTTCACGCAAGAAGCAAGCTCTTCTTTCCAGCATCTCCAATACAGGAAGAACCATGAGCATGCCCAGAAAAAAAGTACTGTGTTTCCTGCTCATATGGACCTTATGTAGTTCAACTCTGCTTATGATACTGATACAAACCAGAGCTCCTCTTACATAAATGCTCTTTAGTTAAATGTGAGAATCGCGTTGGATTCCAGAACTGTGTAAAATCATTTGAGCCCCAAAATCACTTGGTTTACCAGAATTGAACACTTGATTGTAGGAAACACAGATCCTGGGGATTAACTCCGTTTCTGAAGAGAAATTCAGACCAGTGTTCTCATCCATGAAACACACTCTGTTTTCACGCAAGCAGCAAGCTCTTCTTTCCAGGGTCTCCAAAACAGCAAGAACCATGAGTATGCCCAGAAAAAAAGAACTGCGTTTCCGACTGATACGGACCTTATGTAGTTCAACTCGGCTAATGATACTAACCCAAACCAGGGATCCTCTTACATAAATGCTCTTTAGTTAATTGTGTGAATCGCGTTGGGTTCCAGAACTGTGTAAATTCATTTGAGCCCCAAATTCACTTGGTTTACCAGAATTGAACACTTGCTTGTAGGAAACACAGTTCCTGGGGATTAACTCCATTTCTGAAAGGAAATTCAGACCAGTGTTCTCAACCATGAAACTCACTCTGTTTTCACGCAAGAAGCAAGCTCTCCTTTCCAGCATCTCCAATACAGCAAGAACCATGAGCATGCCCAGAAAAAAAGATCTGTGTTTCCGACTGATACGGACCTTATGTAGTTCAACTCTGCTTATGAAACTGACACAAACCACAGCTCCTCTTACATAAATGCTCTTTAGTTAATAGTTTGAATCGCGTTGGGTTCCAGAACTGTGTAAAATCATTTGAGCCCCAAATTCACTTGGTTTACCAGAAATGAACTCTTGCTTGGAGGAAGACACAGATCCTGAAGTTTAACTCCTTTTCTGAAGGGAAATTCAGACCAGTGTTCTCACCATGAAACACACCCCGCTTTCACGCAGGAAGCAAGTTCTTCTTTCCAGCATCTCCAATACAGCAAGAACCATGAGCATGCCCAGAAAAAAATAACTGTGTTTCCTACTTATACGGACCATATGCAGTTCAATTCTGCTTATGAAACTGATACAAACTCCTGCTCCTCTTATATAAATGCTCTAGTTAATTGTGAGAATCGCGTTGGGATGTTGAACTGTGAAAAATCATTTGAACCCAAAATTCGCTTGGTTTACCAGAAATGAACTCTTGCTTGTAGGAAGACACAAATCCTGTGGTTTAACTCCGTTTTGAAGGGAAATTCAGACCAGTGTTCTCAACCATGAAACACACTCTGTTTTCACGCAAGAAGCAAGCTCTTCTTTCCAGCATCTCCAATACAGCAAGAACCATGAGCATGCCCAGAAAAAAAGTACTGTGTTTCCTGCTCATATGGACCTTATGTAGTTCAACTCTGCTTATGATACTGATACAAACCAGAGCTCCTCTTACATAAATGCTCTTTAGTTAAATGTGAGAATCGCGTTGGATTCCAGAACTGTGTAAAATCATTTGAGCCCCAAAATCACTTGGTTTACCAGAATTGAACACTTGATTGTAGGAAACACAGATCCTGGGGATTAAATCCGTTTCTGAAGAGAAATTCAGACCAGTGTTCTCATCCATGAAACACACTCTGTTTTCACGCAAGCAGCAAGCTCTTCTTTCCAGGGTCTCCAAAACAGCAAGAACCATGAGTATGCCCAGAAAAAAAGAACTGCGTTTCCGACTGATACGGACCTTATGTAGTTCAACTCGGCTAATGATACTAACCCAAACCAGGGATCCTCTTACATAAATGCTCTTTAGTTAATTGTGTGAATCGCGTTGGGTTCCAGAACTGTGTAAAATCATTTGAGCCCCAAATTTACTTGGTTTACCAGAATTGAACACTTGCTTGTAGGAAACACAGTTCCTGGGGATTAACTCCATTTCTGAAAGGAAATTCAGACCAGTGTTCTCAACCATGAAACTCACTCTGTTTTCACGCAAGAAGCAAGCTCTCCTTTCCAGCATCTCCAATACAGCAAGAACCATGAGCATGCCCAGAAAAAAAGATCTGTGTTTCCGACTGATACGGACCTTATGTAGTTCAACTCTGCTTATGAAACTGACACAAACCACAGCTCCTCTTACATAAATGCTCTTTAGTTAATAGTTTGAATCGCGTTGGGTTCCAGAACTGTGTAAAATCATTTGAGCCCCAAATTCACTTGGTTTACCAGAAATGAACTCTTGCTTGGAGGAAGACACAGATCCTGAAGTTTAACTCCTTTTCTGAAGGGAAATTCAGACCAGTGTTCTCACCATGAAACACACCCCGCTTTCACGCAGGAAGCAAGCTCTTCTTTCCATCATCTCCAATACAGCAAGAACCATGAGCATGCCCAGAAAAAAATAACTGTGTTTCCTACTTATACGGACCATATGCAGTTCAATTCTGCTTATGAAACTGATACAAACTCCTGCTCCTCTTATATAAATGCTCTAGTTAATTGTGAGAATCGCGTTGGGATGTTGAACTGTGAAAAATCATTTGAACCCAAAATTCGCTTGGTTTACCAGAAATGAACTCTTGCTTGTAGGAAGACACAAATCCTGTGGTTTAACTCCGTTTTGAAGGGAAATTCAGACCAGTGTTCTCAACCATGAAACACACTCTGTTTTCACGCAAGAAGCAAGCTCTTCTTTCCAGCATCTCCAATACAGCAAGAACCATGAGCATGCCCAGAAAAAAAGTACTGAGTTTCCTGCTCATACGGACCTTATGTAGTTCAACTCTCCTTATGATACTGATACAAACCAGAGCTCCTCTTACATAAATGCTCTTTAGTTAATTGTGAAAATCGCGTTGGGTTCCAGAACTGTGTAAAATCATTTGAGCCCCAAATTCTCTTGGTTTACCAGAAATTAACTCTTGCATGTAGGAAACACAGATCCTTGGGATTAACTCTGATTGTGAAGGGAAATTCAGACCAGTGTTCTCATCCATGAAACACACTCTGTTTTCACGCAAGCAGCATGCTCTTCTTTCCAGGGTCTCCAATAGAGCAATAACCATGAGTATGCCCAGAAAAAAAGAACTGTGTTTTCTACTTATAAGGACTATATGTAGTTCAACTCTGCTTATGAAACTTATACAAACCACAGCGTCTCTTACATAAATGCTCTTTAGTTAATAGTTTGAATCGCATTGGTTCCAGAACTGTGTAAAATCATTTGAGACCCAAATTCACTTGGTTTACCAGAAATGAACTCTTGCTTGGAGGAAGACACAGATCCTGAAGTTTAACTCCATTTTTGAGGGGAAATTCAGACCAGTGTTCTCATCCATGAAACACACCCTGCTTTCACGCAGGAAGCAAGCTCTTCTTTCCAGCATCTCCAATACAGCAAGAACCACGAGCATGCCCAGAAAAAAATAACTGTGTTTCCTACTCATACGGACCATATGCAGTTCAATTCTGCTTATGAAACTGATACAAACTACTGCTCCTCTTACATAAATGCTCTAGTTAATTGTGAGAATAGCGTTGGGTTGTTGAACTGTGAAAAATCATTTGAATCCAAAATTCACTTGGTTTACCAGAAATGAACTCTTGCTTGTAGGAAGACACAGATCCTGTGGTTTAACTCCGTTTCTGAAGTGAAATTCAGACCAGTGTTCTCATCCATGAAACCCACCCTGCTTTCACGCAGGAAGCAAGCTCTTCTTTCCAGCATCTCCAATACAGCAAGAACCATGAGCATGCCCAGAAAAAAATAACTGTGTTTCCTACTCATACGGACCATATGCAGTTCAATTCTGCTTATGAAACTGATACAAACTACAGCTCCTCCTACATAAATGCTCTTTAGTTAATTGTGAGAATTGCGTTGGGTTGTTGAACTGTGAAAAATCATTTGAATCCAAAATTCACTTGGTTTACCAGAAATGAACTCTTGCTTGTAGGAAGACACAGATCCTGTGGTTTAACTCCGTTTCTGAAGGGAAATTCAGACCAGTGTTCTCATCCATGAAACACACTATATTTTCACGCAA
This sequence comes from Onychomys arenicola, assembly GCA_949786405.1. NCBI lineage: Eukaryota > Metazoa > Chordata > Mammalia > Rodentia > Cricetidae > Onychomys > Onychomys arenicola. Next base: position 5,838,254 of record CATKUM010000039.1, on the reverse strand, counting down.
GAAGCAAGCTCTCCTTTCCAGCATCTCCAATACAGCAAGGACCATGAGCATTCCCAGAAAAAAAGAACTGTGTTTCCGACTGTTACGGACCTTATGTAGTTCAACTCTGCTTATGAAACTGACACAAACCACAGCTCCTCTTACATAAATGCTCTTTAGTTAATAGTTTGAATCGTGTTGGGTTCCAGAACTGTGTAAAATCATTTTAGCCCCAAATTCACTTGGTTTAAATGAAATGAACTCTTGCTTGGAGGAAGACACAGATCCCTGAAGTTTAACTCCGTTTCTGAAGGGAAATTCAGACCAGTGTTCTCATCCATGAAACACACTCTGTTTTCACGCAAGAAGCAAGCTCTTCTTTCCAGGGTGTCCAATACAGCAAGAACCATGAGTATGCCCAGAAAAAAAGAACTGTGTTTTCTACTCATAAGGACTATATGTAGTTCAACTCTGCTTATGAAACTTATACAAACCACAGCGCCTCTTACATAAATGCTCTTTAGTTAATAGTTTGAATCGCATTGGTTCCAGAACTGTGTAAAATTATTTGAGCCCCAAATTCACTTGGTTTACCAGAAATGATCTCTTGCTTGGAGGAATAAACAGATGCTGAAGTTTAACTCCGTTTCTGAAGGGAAATTCAGACCAGTGTTCTCATCCATGAAAAACACCCTGCTTTCACGCAGGAAGCAAGCTCTTCTTTCCAGCATCTCCAATACAGCAAGAACCATGAGCATGCCCAGAAAAAAATAACTGTGTTTCCTACTCATACGGACCATATGCAGTTCAATTCTGCTTATGAAACTGATACAAACTACAGCTCCTCGTACATAAATGCTCTTTAGTTAATTGTGAGAATTGTCTTGGGTTGTTGAACTGTGAAAAATCATTTGAAACCAAAATTCACATGGTTTACCAGAAATGAACTCTTGCTTGTAGGAAGAAACAAATCTTGTCGTTTAACTCCGTTTCTGAAGGGAAATTCAGACCAGTGTTCTCAACCATGAAACACACTCTGTTTTCACGCAAGAAGCAAGCTCTTCTTTCCAGCATCTCCAATACAGGAAGAACCATGAGCATGCCCAGAAAAAAAGTACTGTGTTTCCTGCTCATATGGACCTTATGTAGTTCAACTCTGCTTATGATACTGATACAAACCAGAGCTCCTCTTACATAAATGCTCTTTAGTTAAATGTGAGAATCGCGTTGGATTCCAGAACTGTGTAAAATCATTTGAGCCCCAAAATCACTTGGTTTACCAGAATTGAACACTTGATTGTAGGAAACACAGATCCTGGGGATTAAATCCGTTTCTGAAGAGAAATTCAGACCAGTGTTCTCATCCATGAAACACACTCTGTTTTCACGCAAGCAGCAAGCTCTTCTTTCCAGGGTCTCCAAAACAGCAAGAACCATGAGTATGCCCAGAAAAAAAGAACTGCGTTTCCGACTGATACGGACCTTATGTAGTTCAACTCGGCTAATGATACTAACCCAAACCAGGGATCCTCTTACATAAATGCTCTTTAGTTAATTGTGTGAATCGTGTTGGGTTCCAGAACTGTGTAAAATCATTTGAGCCCCAAATTCACTTGGTTTACCAGAATTGAACACTTGCTTGTATGAAACACAGTTCCTGGGGATTAACTCCATTTCTGAAAGGAAATTCAGACCAGTGTTCTTAACCATGAAACTCACTCTGTTTTCACGCAAGAAGCAAGCTCTCCTTTCCAGCATCTCCAATACAGCAAGAACCATGAGCATGCCCAGAAAAAAAGATCTGTGTTTCCGACTGATACGGACCTTATGTAGTTCAACTCTGCTTATGAAACTGACACAAACCACAGCTCCTCTTACATAAATGCTCTTTAGTTAATAGTTTGAATCGCGTTGGGTTCCAGAACTGTGTAAAATCATTTGAGCCCCAAATTCACTTGGTTTACCAGAAATGAACTCTTGCTTGGAGGAAGACACAGTTCCTGAAGTTTAACTCCTTTTCTGAAGGGAAATTCAGACCAGTGTTCTCATCCATGAAACACACCCCGCTTTCACGCAGGAAGCAAGCTCTTCTTTCCAGCATCTCCAATACAGCAAGAACCATGAGCATGCCCAGAAAAAAATAACTGTGTTTCCTACTCATACGGACCATATGCAGTTCAATTCTGCTTATGAAACTGATACAAACTCCTGCTCCTCTTATATAAATGCTCTAGTTAATTGTGAGAATCGCGTTGGGATGTTGAACTGTGAAAAATCATTTGAACCCAAAATTCGCTTGGTTTACCAGAAATGAACTCTTGCTTGTAGGAAGACACAAATCCTGTGGTTTAACTCCGTTTTGAAGGGAAATTCAGACCAGTGTTCTCAACCATGAAACACACTCTGTTTTCACGCAAGAAGCAAGCTCTTCTTTCCAGGATCTCCAATACAGCAAGAACCATGAGCATGCCCAGAAAAAATGTACTGAGTTTCCTGCTCATACGGACCTTATGTAGTTCAACTCTGCTTATGATACTGATACAAACCAGAGCTCCTCTTACATAAATGCTCTTTAGTTAATTGTGAAAATCGCGTTGGGTTCCAGAACTGTGTAAAATCATTTGAGCCCCAAATTCTCTTGGTTTACCAGAAATTAACTCTTGCTTGTAGGAAACACAGATCCTTGGGATTAACTCTGATTGTGAAGGGAAATTCAGACCAGTGTTCTCATCCATGAAACACACTCTGTTTTCACGCAAGCAGCATGCTCTTCTTTCCAGGGTCTCCAATAGAGCAAGAACCATGAGTATGCCCAGAAAAAAAGAACTGTGTTTTCTACTTATAAGGACTATATGTAGTTCAACTCTGCTTATGAAACTTATACAAACCACAGCGCCTCTAACATAAATGCTCTTTAGTTAATAGTTTGAATCGCATTGGTTCCAGAACTGTGTAAAATCATTTGAGACCCAAATTCACTTGGTTTACCAGAAATGAACTCTTGCTTGGAGGAAGACACAGATCCTGAAGTTTAACTCCGTTTCTGAGGGGAAATTCAGACCAGTGTTCTCATCCATGAAACACACCCTGCTTTCACGCAGGAAACAAGCTCTTCTTTCCAGCATCTCCAATACAGCAAGAACCACGAGCATGCCCAGAAAAAAATAACTGTGTTTCCTACTCATACGGACCATATGCAGTTCAATTCTGCTTATGAAACTGATACAAACTACTGCTCCTCTTACATAAATGCTCTAGTTAATTGTGAGAATAGCGTTGGGTTGTTGAACTGTGAAAAATCATTTGAATCCAAAATTCACTTGGTTTACCAGAAATGAACTCTTGCTTGTAGGAAGACACAGATCCTGTGGTTTAACTCCGTTTCTGAAGGGAAATTCAGACCAGTGTTCTCATCCATGAAACACACTATATTTTCACGCAAGAAGCAAGCTCTCCTTTCCAGCATCTCCAATACAGCAAGGACCATGAGCATTCCCAGAAAAAAAGAACTGTGTTTCCGACTGTTACGGACCTTATGTAGTTCAACTCTGCTTATGAAACTGACACAAACCACAGCTCCTCTTACATAAATGCTCTTTAGTTAATAGTTTGAATCGTGTTGGGGTCCAGAACTGTGTAAAATCATTTGAGCCCCAAATTCACTTGGTTTAAATGAAATGAACTCTTGCTTGGAGGAAGACACAGATCCCTGAAGTTTAACTCCGTTTCTGAAGGGAAATTCAGACCAGTGTTCTCATCCATGAAACACACTCTGTTTTCACGCAAGAAGCAAGCTCTTCTTTCCAGGGTGTCCAATACAGCAAGAACGATGAGTATGCCCAGAAAAAAAGAACTGTGTTTTCTACTCATAAGGCCTATATGTAGTTCAACTCTGCTTATGAAACTTATACAAACCACAGCGCCTCTTACATAAATGCTCTTTAGTTAATAGTTTGAATCACATTGGTTCCAGAACTGTGTAAAATTATTTGAGCCCCAAATTCACTTGGTTTACCAGAAATGATCTCTTGCTTGGAGGAAGAAACAGATGCTGAAGTTTAACTCCGTTTCTGAAGGGAAATTCAGACCAGTGTTCTCATCCATGAAAAACACCCTGCTTTCACGCAGGAAGCAAGCTCTTCTTTCCAGCATCTCCAATACAGCAAGAACCATGAGCATGCCCAGAAAAAAAGAACTGTGTTTCCGACTGATACGGACCTTATGTAGTTCAACTCTGCTTATGAAACTGACACAAACCACAGCTCCTCTTACATAAATGCTCTAGTTAATTGTGAGAATCGCGTTGGGTTGTTGAACTGTGAAAAATCATTTGAACCCAAAATTCACTTGGTTTACCAGAAATGAACTCTTGCTTGTAGGAAGACACAGATCCTGTGGTTTAACTCCGTTTCTGAAGGGAAATTCAGACCAGTGTTCTCATCCATGAAACACACTATATTTTCACGCAAGAAGCAAGCTCTCCTTTCGAGCATCTCCAATACAGCAAGAACCATGAGCATGCCCAGGAAAAAAGTACTATGTTTCCTGCTCATACGGACCTTATGTAGTTCAACTCTGCTTATGAAACTGATACAAACCAGAGCTCCTCTTACATAAATGCTCTTTAGTTAATTGTGTGAATCGCGTTGGGTTCCAGAACTGTGTAAAATCATTTGAGCACCAAATTCACTTGGTTTACCAGAATTGAACACTTGCTTGTAGGAAACACAGATCCTTGGGATTAACTCCGTTTGTGAAGGGAAATTCAGACCAGTGTTCTCATCCATGAAACAAACTCTGTTTTCACGCAAGCAGCAAGCTCTTCTTTCCAGGGTCTCCAATACAGCAAGAACCATGAGCATGCCCAGAAAAAAACAACTGTGTTTCCTACTCATACGGACCATATGCAGTTCAATTCTGATTATGAAACTGATACAAACTACTGCTCCTCTTACATAAATGCTCTAGTTAATTGTGAGAATCGCGTTGGGTTTTTGAACTGTGAAAAATCATTTGAACCCCAAATTCACTTGGTTTACCAGAAATGAACTCTTGCTTGTAGGAAGTCACAGATCCTGTGGTTTAATTCGGTTTCTGAAGGGAAATTCAGACCAGTGTTCTCATCCATGAAACACACTATATTTTCACGCAAGAAGCAAGCTCTCCTTTAAAGCATCTCCAATACAGCAAGAACCATGAGCATGCCCAGAATAAAAGAACTGTGTTTCCGACTGATACGGACCTTATGTAGTTCAACTCTGCTTATGAAACTGACACAAACCACAGCTCCTCTTACATAATTGCTCTTTAGTTAATAGTTTGAATAGCGTTGGGTTCCAGAACTGTGTAAAATCATTTAAGCCCCAAATTCGCTTGGTTTACCAGAAATGAACTCTTGCTTGTAGGAAGACACAGATCCTGTGGTTTAACTCCGTTTCTGAAGGGAAATTCAGACCAGTGTTCTCATCCATGAAACACCCTATATTTTCACGCAAGAAGCAAGCTCTCCTTTCGAGCATCTCCAATACAGCAAGAACCATGAGCATGCCCAGAAAAAAAGTACTGTGTTTCCTGCTCATACGGACCTTATGTAGTTCAACTCTGCTTATGATACTGATACAAACCAGAGCTCCTCTTACATAAATGCTCTTTAGTTAATTGTGTGAATCGCGTTGGGTTCCAGAACTGTGTAAAATCATTTGAGCACCAAATTCACTTGGTTTACCAGAATTGAACACTTGCTTGTAGGAAACACAGTTCCTGGGGATTAACTCCGTTTCTGAAGAGAAATTCAGACCAGTGTTCTCATCCATGAAACACACTCTGTTTTCATGCAAGCAGCAAGCTCTTCTTTCCAGTGTCTCCAATACAGCAAGAACCATGAGTATGCCCAGAAAAAAAGAACTGTGGTTTCTACTCATAAGGACCATATGTAGTTCAACTCTGCTTACGAAACTTATACAAACTACAGCGCCTCTTACATAAATGCTCTTTAGTTAATAGTTTGAATCGCATTGGTTCCAGAACTGTGTAAAATCATTTGAGCCCCAAATTCACTTGGTTTACCAGAAATGAACTCTTGCTTGTAGGTAACACAGATCCTTGGGATTAACTCCGTTTGTGAAGGGAAATTCAGACCAGTGTTCTCATCCATGAAACAAACTCTGTTTTCACGCAAGCAGCAAGCTCTTCTTTCCAGGGTCTCCAATACAGCAAGAACCATGAGCATGCCCAGAAAAAAACAACTGTGTTTCCTACTCATACGGACCATATGCAGTTCAATTCTGATTATGAAACTGACACAAACCACAGCGCCTCTTACATAAATGCTCTTTAGTTAATAGTTTGAATCGCATTGGTTCCAGAACTGTGTAAAATCATTTGAGACCCAAATTCACTTGGTTTACCAGAAATGAACTCTTGCTTGGAGGAAGACACAGATCCTGAAGTTTAACTCCGTTTCTGAGGGGAAATTCAGACCAGTGTTCTCATCCATGAAACACACCCTGCTTTCACGCAGGAATCAAGCTCTTCTTTCCAGCATCTCCAATAGAGCAAGAACCACAAGCATGCCCAGAAAAAAATAACTGTGTTTCCTACTCATACGGACCATATGCAGTTCAATTCTGCTTATGAAACTGATACAAACTACTGCTCCTCTTACATAAATGCTCTAGTTAATTGTGAGAATAGCGTTGGGTTGTTGAACTGTGAAAAATCATTTGAATCCAAAATTCACTTGGTTTACCAGAAATGAACTCTTGCTTGTAGGAAGACACAGATCCTGTGGTTTAACTCCGTTTCTGAAGTGAAATTCAGACCAGTGTTCTCATCCATGAAACCCACCCTGCTTTCACGCAGGAAGCAAGCTCTTCTTTCCAGCATCTCCAATACAGCAAGAACCATGAGCATGCCCAGAAAAAAATAACTGTGTTTCCTACTCATACGGACCATATGCAGTTCAATTCTGCTTATGAAACTGATACAAACTACAGCTCCTCGTACATAAATGCTCTTTAGTTAATTGTGAGAATTGCGTTGGGTTGTTGAACTGTGAAAAATCATTTGAATCCAAAATTCACTTGGTTTACCAGAAATGAACTCTTGCTTGTATGAAGACACAGGTCCTGTGGTTTAACTCCGTTTCTGAAGGGAAATTCAGACCAGTGTTCTCATCCATGAAACACACTATATTTTCAAGCAAGAAGCAAGCTCTCCTTTCCAGTATCTCCAATACAGCAAGGACCATGAGCATTCCTAGAAAAAAAGAACTGTGTTTCCGACTGTTATGGACCTTATGTAGTTCAACTCTGCTTATGAAACTGACACAAACCACAGCTCCTCTTACATAAATGCTCTTTAGTTAGTAGTTTGAATCGTGTTGGGTTCCAGAACTGTGTAAAATCATTTGAGCCCCAAATTCACTTGGTTTAAATGAAATGAACTCTTGCTTGGAGGAAGACACAGATCCCTGAAGTTTAACTCCGTTTCTGAAGGGAAATTCAGACCAGTGTTCTCATCCATGAAACACACTCTGTTTTCACGCAAGAAGCAAGCTCTTCTTTCCAGGGTGTCCAATACAGCAAGAACCATGAGTATGCCCAGAGAAAAAGAACTGTGTTTTCTACTCATAAGGACTATATGTAGTTCAACTCTGCTTATGAAACTTATACAAACCACAGCGCCTCTTACGTAAATGCTCTTTAGTTAATAGTTTGAATCGCATTGGTTCCAGAACTGTGTAAAATTATATGAGCCCCAAATTCACTTGGTTTACCAGAAATGATCTCTTGCTTGGAGGAATAAACAGATGCTGAAGTTTAACTCCGTTTCTGAAGGGAAATTCAGACCAGTGTTCTCATCCATGAAAAACACCCTGCTTTCACGCAGGAAGCAAGCTCTTCTTTCCAGCATCTCCAATACAGCAAGAACCATGAGCATGCCCAGAAAAAAAGAACTGTGTTTCCGACTGATACGGACCTTATGTAGTTCAACTCTGCTTATGAAACTGACACACACCACAGCTCCTCTTACATAAATGCTCTAGTTAATTGTGAGAATCACGTTGGGTTGTTGAACTGTGAAAAATCATTTGAACCCAAAATTCACTTGGTTTACCAGAAATGAACTCTTGCTTGTAGGAAGACACAGATCCTGTGGTTTAACTCCGTTTCTGAAGGGAAATTCAGACCAGTGTTCTCATCCATGAAACACACTATATTTTCACGCAAGAAGCAAGCTCTCCTTTCGAGCATCTCCAATACAGCAAGAACCATGAGCATGCCCAGGAAAAAAGTACTATGTTTCCTGCTCATACGGACCTTATGTAGTTCAACTCTGCTTATGATACTGATACAAACCAGAGCTCCTCTTACATAAATGCTCTTTAGTTAATTGTGTGAATCGCGTTGGGTTCCAGAACTGTGTAAAATCATTTGAGCACCAAATTCACTTGGTTTACCAGAATTGAACACTTGCTTGTAGGAAACACAGATCCTTGGGATTAACTCCGTTTGTGAAGGGAAATTCAGACCAGTGTTCTCATCCATGAAACAAACTCTGTTTTCACGCAAGCGGCAAGCTCTTCTTTCCAGGGTCTCCAATACAGCAAGAACCATGAGCATGCCCAGAAAAAAACAACTGTGTTTCCTACTCATACGGACCATATGCAGTTCAATTCTGATTATGAAACTGATACAAACTACTGCTCCTCTTACATAAATGCTCTAGTTAATTGTGAGAATCGCGTTGGGTTGTTGAACTGTGAAAAATCATTTGAGCCCCAAATTCACTTGGTTTACCAGAAATGAACTCTTGCTTGTAGGAAGACACAGATCCTGTGGTTTAATTCCGTTTCTGAAGGGAAATTCAGACCAGTGTTCTCATCCACGAAACACACTATATTTTCTCGCAAGAAGCAAGCTGTCCTTTAAAGCATCTCCAATACAGCAAGAACCATGAGCATGCCCAGAATAAAAGAACTGTGTTTCCGACTGATACGGACCTTATGTAGTTCAACTCTGCTTATGAAACTGACACAAACCACAGCTCCTCTTACATAATTGCTCTTTAGTTAATAGTTTGAATAGCGTTGGGTTCCAGAACTGTGTAAAATCATTTGAGCCCCAATATCTTTTGGTTTACCAGAAATTAACTCTTGCTTGTAGGAAACACAGATCCTTGGGATTAACTCCGATTGTGAAGGGAAATTCAGACCAGTGTTCTCATCCATGAAACACACACTGTTTTCACGCAAGCAGCATGCTCTTCTTTCCAGGGTCTCCAATAGAGCAAGAACCATGAGTATGCCCAGAAAAAAAGAACTGTGTTTTCTACTTATAAGGACTATATGTAGTTCAACTCTGCTTATGAAACTTATACAAACCACAGCGCCTCTTACATAAATGCTCTTTAGTTAATAGTTTGAATCGCATTGGTTCCAGAACTGTGTAAAATTATTTGAGCCCCAAATTCACTTGGTTTACCAGAAATGATCTCTTGCTTGGAGGAAGAAACAGATGCTGAAGTTTAACTCCGTTTCTGAAGGGAAATTCAGACCAGTGTTCTCATCCATGAAAAACACCCTGCTTTCACGCAGGAAGCAAGCTCTTCTTTCCAGCATCTCCAATACAGCAAGAACCATGAGCATGCCCAGAAATAAAGAACTGTGTTTCCGACTGATACGGACCTTATGTAGTTCAACTCTGCTTATGAAACTGACACAAACCACAGCTCCTCTTACATAAATGCTCTAGTTAATTGTGAGAATCGCGTTGGGTTGTTGAACTGTGAAAAATCATTTGAACCCAAAATTCACTTGGTTTACCAGAAATGAACTCTTGCTTGTAGGAAGACACAGATCCTGTGGTTTACCTCCGTTTCTGAAGGGAAATTCAGACCAGTTTTCTCATCCATGAAACACACTATATTTTCACGCAAGAAGCAAGCTCTCCTTTCGAGCATCTCCAATATAGCAAGAACCATGAGCATGCCCAGAAAAAAAGTACTGTGTTTCCTGCTCATACGGACCTTATGTAGTTCAACTCTGCTTATGATACTGATACAAACCAGAGCTCCTCTTACATAAATGCTCTTTAGTTAATTGTGTGATTCGCGTTCGGTTCCAGAACTGTGTAAAATCATTTGAGCCCCAAAATCACTTGGTTTACCAGAATTGAACACTTGCTTGTAGGAAACACAGTTCCTGGGGATTAACTCCGTTTCTGAAGAGAAATTCAGACCAGTGTTCTCATCCATGAAACACACTCTGTTTTCATGCAAGCAGCAAGCTCTTCTTTCCAGTTTCTCCAATACAGCAAGAACCATGAGTATGCCCAGAAAAAAAGAACTGAGGTTTGTACTCATAAGGACCATATGTAGTTCAACTCTGCTTACGAAACTTATACAAACTACAGCGCCTCTTACATAAATGCTCTTTAGTTAATAGTTTGAATCGCATTGGTTCCAGAACTGTGTAAAATCATTTGAGCCCCAAATTCACTTGGTTTACCAGAAATGAACTCTTGCTTGTAGGTAACACAGATCCTTGGGATTAACTCCGTTTGTGAAGGGAAATTCAGACCAGTGTTCTCATCCATGAAACAAACTCTGTTTTCACGCAAGCAGCAAGCTCTTCTTTCCAGGGTCTCCAATACAGCAAGAACCATGAGCATGCCCAGAAAAAAACAACTGTGTTTCCGACTGATACGGACCTTATGTAGTTCAACTCTGCTTATGAAACTGACACAAACCACAGCTCCTCTTACATAAATGCTCTAGTTAATTGTGAGAATCGCGTTGGGTTGTTGAACTGTGAAAAATCATTTGAACCCAAAATTCACTTGGTTTACCAGAAATGAACTCTTGCTTGTAGGAAGACACAGATCCTGTGGTTTAACTCCGTTTCTGAAGGGAAATTCAGACCAGTGTTCTCATCCATGAAACACACTATATTTTCACGCAAGAAGCAAGCTCTCCTTTCGAGCATCTCCAATACAGCAAGAACCATGAGCATGCCCAGGAAAAAAGTACTATGTTTCCTGCTCATACGGACCTTATGTAGTTCAACTCTGCTTATGATACTGATACAAACCAGAGCTCCTCTTACATAAATGCTCTTTAGTTAATTGTGTGAATCGCGTTGGGTTCCAGAACTTTGTAAAATCATTTGAGCACCAAATTCACTTGGTTTACCAGAATTGAACACTTGCTTGTAGGAAACACAGATCCTTGGGATTAACTCCGTTTGTGAAGGGAAATTCAGACCAGTGTTCTCATCCATGAAACAAACTCTGTTTTCACGCAAGCAGCAAGCTCTTCTTTCCAGGGTCTCCAATACAGCAAGAACCATGAGCATGCCCAGAAAAAAACAACTGTGTTTCCTACTCATACGGACCATATGCAGTTCAATTCTGATTATGAAACTGATACAAACTACTGCTCCTCTTACATAAATGCTCTAGTTAATTGTAAGAATCGCGTTGGGTTGTTGAACTGTGAAAAATCATTTGAGCCCCAAATTCACTTGGTTTACCAGAAATGAACTCTTGCTTGTAGGAAGACACAGATCCTGTGGTTTAATTCCGTTTCTGAAGGGAAATTCAGACCAGTGTTCTCATCCATGAAACACACTCTGTTTTCATGCAAGAAGCAAGCTCTTCTTTCCAGCATCTCCAATACAGCAAGAACCATGAGCATGCCCAGAAAAAAAGAACTGTGTTTTCTACTCATAAGGACTATATGTAGTTCAACTCTGCTTATGAAACTTATACAAACCACAGCGCCTCTTACATAAATGCTCTTTAGTTAATAGTTTGAATCGCATTGGTTCCAGAACTGTGTAAAATTATTTGAGCCCCAAAATCACTTGGTTTACCAGAAATGATCTCTTGCTTGGAGGAAGAAACAGATGCTGAAGTTTAACTCCGTTTCTGAAGGGAAATTCAGACCAGTGTTCTCATCCATGAAAAACACACTGCTTTCACGCAGGAAGCAAGCTCTTCTTTCCAGCATCTCCAATACAGCAAGAACCATGAGCATGCCCAGAAAAAAAGAACTGTGTTTACGACTGATACGGACCTTATGTAGTTCAACTCTGCTTATGAAACTGACACAAACCACAGCTCCTCTTACATAATTGCTCTTTAGTTAATAGTTTGAATAGCGTTGGGTTCCAGAACTGTGTAAAATCATTTGAGCCCCAATATCTCTTGGTTTACCAGAAATTAACTCTTGCTTGTAGGAAACACAGATCCTTGGGATTAACTCCGATTGTGAAGGGAAATTCAGACCAGTGTTCTCATCCATGAAACACACACTGTTTTCACGCAAGCAGCATGCTCTTCTTTCCAGGGTCTCCAATAGAGCAAGAACCATGAGTATGCCCAGAAAAAAAGAACTGTGTTTTCTACTTATAAGGACTATATGTAGTTCAACTCTGCTTATGAAACTTATACAAACCACAGCGCCTCTTACATAAATGCTCTTTAGTTAATAGTTTGAATCGCATTGGTTCCAGAACTGTGTAAAATTATTTGAGCCCCAAATTCACTTGGTTTACCAGAAATGATCTCTTGCTTGGAGGAAGAAACAGATGCTGAAGTTTAACTCCGTTTCTGAAGGGAAATTCAGACCAGTGTTCTCATCCATGAAAAACACCCTGCTTTCACGCAGGAAGCAAGCTCTTCTTTCCAGCATCTCCAATACAGCAAGAACCATGAGCATGCCCAGAAATAAAGAACTGTGTTTCCGACTGATACGGACCTTATGTAGTTCAACTCTGCTTATGAAACTGACACAAACCACAGCTCCTCTTACATAAATGCTCTAGTTAATTGTGAGAATCGCGTTGGGTTGTTGAACTGTGAAAAATCATTTGAACCCAAAATTCACTTGGTTTACCAGAAATGAACTCTTGCTTGTAGGAAGACACAGATCCTGTGGTTTAACTCCGTTTCTGAAGGGAAATTCAGACCAGTGTTCTCATCCATGAAACACACTATATTTTCACGCAAGAAGCAAGCTCTCCTTTCGAGCATCTCCAATACAGCAAGAACCATGAGCATGCCCAGAAAAAAAGTACTGTGTTTCCTGCTCATACGGACCTTATGTAGTTCAACTCTGCTTATGATACTGATACAAACCAGAGCTCCTCTTACATAAATGCTCTTTAGTTAATTGTGTGATTCGCGTTGGGTTCCAGAACTGTGTAAAATCATTTGAGCCCCAAAATCACTTGGTTTACCAGAATTGAACACTTGCTTGTAGGAAACACAGTTCCTGGGGATTAACTCCGTTTCTGAAGAGAAATTCAGACCAGTGTTCTCATCCATGAAACACACTCTGTTTTCATGCAAGCAGCAAGCTCTTCTTTCCAGTTTCTCCAATACAGCAAGAACCATGAGTATGCCCAGAAAAAAAGAACTGTGGTTTGTACTCATAAGGACCATATGTAGTTCAACTCTGCTTACGAAACTTATACAAACTACAGCGCCTCTTACATAAATGCTCTTTAGTTAATAGTTTGAATCGCATTGGTTCCAGAACTGTGTAAAATCATTTGAGCCCCAAATTCACTTGGTTTACCAGAAATGATCTCTTGCTTGGAGGAAGAAACAGATGCTGAAGTTTAACTCCGTTTCTGAAGGGAAATTCAGACCAGTGTTCTCATCCATGAAAAACACCCTGCTTTCACGCAGGAAGCAAGCTCTTCTTTCCAGCATCTCCAATACAGCAAGAACCATGAGCATGCCCAGAAATAAAGAACTGTGTTTCCGACTGATACGGACCTTATGTAGTTCAACTCTGCTTATGAAACTGACACAAACCACAGCTCCTCTTACATAAATGCTCTAGTTAATTGTGAGAATCGCGTTGGGTTGTTGAACTGTGAAAAATCATTTGAACCCAAAATTCACTTGGTTTACCAGAAATGAACTCTTGCTTGTAGGAAGACACAGATCCTGTGGTTTAACTCCGTTTCTGAAGGGAAATTCAGACCAGTGTTCTCATCCATGAAACACACTATATTTTCACGCAAGAAGCAAGCTCTCCTTTCGAGCATCTCCAATACAGCAAGAACCATGAGCATGCCCAGAAAAAAAGTACTGTGTTTCCTGCTCATACGGACCTTATGTAGTTCAACTCTGCTTATGATACTGATACAAACCAGAGCTCCTCTTACATAAATGCTCTTTAGTTAATTGTGTGATTCGCGTTGGGTTCCAGAACTGTGTAAAATCATTTGAGCCCCAAAATCACTTGGATTACCAGAATTGAACACTTGCTTGTAGGAAACACAGTTCCTGGGGATTAACTCCGTTTCTGAAGAGAAATTCAGACCAGTGTTCTCATCCATGAAACACACTCTGTTTTCATGCAAGCAGCAAGCTCTTCTTTCCAGTTTCTCCAATACAGCAAGAACCATGAGTATGCCCAGAAAAAAAGAACTGAGGTTTGTACTCATAAGGACCATATGTAGTTCAACTCTGCTTACGAAACTTATACAAACTACAGCGCCTCTTACATAAATGCTCTTTAGTTAATAGTTTGAATCGCATTGGTTCCAGAACTGTGTAAAATCATTTGAGCCCCAAATTCACTTGGTTTACCAGAAATGAACTCTTGCTTGTAGGTAACACAGATCCTTGGGATTAACTCCGTTTGTGAAGGGAAATTCAGACCAGTGTTCTCATCCATGAAACAAACTCTGTTTTCACGCAAGCAGCAAGCTCTTCTTTCCAGGGTCTCCAATACAGCAAGAACCATGAGCATGCCCAGAAAAAAACAACTGTGTTTCCGACTGATACGGACCTTATGTAGTTCAACTCTGCTTATGAAACTGACACAAACCACAGCTCCTCTTACATAAATGCTCTAGTTAATTGTGAGAATCGCGTTGGGTTGTTGAACTGTGAAAAATCATTTGAACCCAAAATTCACTTGGTTTACCAGAAATGAACTCTTGCTTGTAGGAAGACACAGATCCTGTGGTTTAACTCCGTTTCTGAAGGGAAATTCAGACCAGTGTTCTCATCCATGAAACACACTATATTTTCACGCAAGAAGCAAGCTCTCCTTTCGAGCATCTCCAATACAGCAAGAACCATGAGCATGCCCAGGAAAAAAGTATTATGTTTCCTGCTCATACGGACCTTATGTAGTTCAACTCTGCTTATGATACTGATACAAACCAGAGCTCCTCTTACATAAATGCTCTTTAGTTAATTGTGTGAATCGCGTTGGGTTCCAGAACTTTGTAAAATCATTTGAGCACCAAATTCACTTGGTTTACCAGAATTGAACACTTGCTTGTAGGAAACACAGATCCTTGGGATTAACTCCGTTTGTGAAGGGAAATTCAGACCAGTGTTCTCATCCATGAAACAAACTCTGTTTTCACGCAAGCAGCAAGCTCTTCTTTCCAGGGTCTCCAATACAGCAAGAACCATGAGCATGCCCAGAAAAAAACAACTGTGTTTCCTACTCATACGGACCATATGCAGTTCAATTCTGATTATGAAACTGATACAAACTACTGCTCCTCTTACATAAATGCTCTAGTTAATTGTGAGAATCGCGTTGGGTTGTTGAACTGTGAAAAATCATTTGAGCCCCAAATTCACTTGGTTTACCAGAAATGAACTCTTGCTTGTAGGAAGACACAGATCCTGTGGTTTAATTCCGTTTCTGAAGGGAAATTCAGACCAGTGTTCTCATCCACGAAACACACTATATTTTCTCGCAAGAAGCAAGCTGTCCTTTAAAGCATCTCCAATACAGCAAGAACCATGAGCATGCCCAGAATAAAAGAACTGTGTTTCCGACTGATACGGACCTAATGTAGTTCAACTCTGCTTATGAAACTGACACAAACCACAGCTCCTCTTACATAATTGCTCTTTAGTTAATAGTTTGAATAGCGTTGGGTTCCAGAACTGTGTAAAATCATTTAAGCCCCAAATTCGCTTGGTTTAGCAGAAATGAACTCTTGCTTGTAGGAAGACACAGATCCTGGGGTTTAACTCCGTTTCTGAAGGGAAATTCAGACCAGTGTTCTCATCCATGAAACACACTCTGTTTTCATGCAAGAAGCAAGCTCTTCTTTCCAGCATCTCCAATACAGCAAGAACCATGAGCATGCCCAGAAAAAAAGAACTGTGTTTTCTACTCATAAGGACTATATGTAGTTCAACTCTGCTTATGAAACTTATACAAACCACAGCGCCTCTTACATAAATGCTCTTTAGTTAATAGTTTGAATCGCATTGGTTCCAGAACTGTGTAAAATTATTTGAGCCCCAAAATCACTTGGTTTACCAGAAATGATCTCTTGCTTGGAGGAAGAAACAGATGCTGAAGTTTAACTCCGTTTCTGAAGGGAAATTCAGACCAGTGTTCTCATCCATGAAAAACACACTGCTTTCACGCAGGAAGCAAGCTCTTCTTTCCAGCATCTCCAATACAGCAAGAACCATGAGCATGCCCAGAAATAAAGAACTGTGTTTCCGACTGATACGGACCTTATGTAGTTCAACTCTGCTTATGAAACTGACACAAACCACAGCTCCTCTTACATAAATGCTCTAGTTAATTGTGAGAATCGCGTTGGGTTGTTGAACTGTGAAAAATCATTTGAACCCAAAATTCACTTGGTTTACCAGAAATGAACTCTTGCTTGTAGGAAGACACAGATCCTGTGGTTTAACTCCGTTTCTGAAGGGAAATTCAGACCAGTGTTCTCATCCATGAAACACACTATATTTTCACGCAAGAAGCAAGCTCTCCTTTCGAACATCTCCAATACAGCAAGAACCATGAGCATGCCCAGAAAAAAAGTACTGTGTTTCCTGCTCATACGGACCTTATGTAGTTCAACTCTGCTTATGATACTGATACAAACCAGAGCTCCTCTTACATAAATGCTCTTTAGTTAATTGTGTGATTCGCGTTGGGTTCCAGAACTGTGTAAAATCATTTGAGCCCCAAAATCACTTGGTTTACCAGAATTGAACACTTGCTTGTAGGAAACACAGTTCCTGGGGATTAACTCCGTTTCTGAAGAGAAATTCAGACCAGTGTTCTCATCCATGAAACACACTCTGTTTTCATGCAAGCAGCAAGCTCTTCTTTCCAGTTTCTCCAATACAGCAAGAACCATGAGTATGCCCAGAAAAAAAGAACTGTGGTTTGTACTCATAAGGACCATATGTAGTTCAACTCTGCTTACGAAACTTATACAAACTACAGCGCCTCTTACATAAATGCTCTTTAGTTAATAGTTTGAATCGCATTGGTTCCAGAACTGTGTAAAATCATTTGAGCCCCAAATTCACTTGGTTTACCAGAAATGATCTCTTGCTTGGAGGAAGAAACAGATGCTGAAGTTTAACTCCGTTTCTGAAGGGAAATTCAGACCAGTGTTCTCATCCATGAAAAACACCCTGCTTTCACGCAGGAAGCAAGCTCTTCTTTCCAGCATCTCCAATACAGCAAGAACCATGAGCATGCCCAGAAATAAAGAACTGTGTTTCCGACTGATACGGACCTTATGTAGTTCAACTCTGCTTATGAAACTGACACAAACCACAGCTCCTCTTACATAAATGCTCTAGTTAATTGTGAGAATCGCGTTGGGTTGTTGAACTGTGAAAAATCATTTGAACCCAAAATTCACTTGGTTTACCAGAAATGAACTCTTGCTTGTAGGAAGACACAGATCCTGTGGTTTAACTCCGTTTCTGAAGGGAAATTCAGACCAGTGTTCTCATCCATGAAACACACTATATTTTCACGCAAGAAGCAAGCTCTCCTTTCGAGCATCTCCAATACAGCAAGAACCATGGGCATGCCCAGAAAAAAAGTACTGTGTTTCCTGCTCATACGGACCTTATGTAGTTCAACTCTGCTTATGATACTGATACAAACCAGAGCTCCTCTTACATAAATGCTCTTTAGTTAATTGTGTGATTCGCGTTGGGTTCCAGAACTGTGTAAAATCATTTGAGCCCCAAAATCACTTGGTTTACCAGAATTGAACACTTGCTTGTAGGACACAGTTCCTGGGGATTAACTCCGTTTCTGAAGAGAAATTCAGACCAGTGTTCTCATCCATGAAACACACTCTGTTTTCATGCAAGCAGCAAGCTCTTCTTTCCAGTTTCTCCAATACAGCAAGAACCATGAGTATGCCCAGAAAAAAAGAACTGTGGTTTGTACTCATAAGGACCATATGTAGTTCAACTCTGCTTACGAAACTTATACAAACTACAGCGCCTCTTACATAAATGCTCTTTAGTTAATAGTTTGAATCGCATTGGTTCCAGAACTGTGTAAAATCATTTGAGCCCCAAATTCACTTGGTTTACCAGAAATGAACTCTTGCTTGTAGGTAACACAGATCCTTGGGATTAACTCCGTTTGTGAAGGGAAATTCAGACCAGTGTTCTCATCCATGAAACAAACTCTGTTTTCACGCAAGCAGCCATCTCTTCTTTCCAGGGTCTCCAATACAGCAAGAACCATGAGCATGCCCAGAAAAAAACAACTGTGTTTCCGACTGATACGGACCTTATGTAGTTCAACTCTGCTTATGAAACTGACACAAACCACAGCTCCTCTTACATAAATGCTCTAGTTAATTGTGAGAATCGCGTTGGGTTGTTGAACTGTGAAAAATCATTTGAACCCAAAATTCACTTGGTTTACCAGAAATGAACTCTTGCTTGTAGGAAGACACAGATCCTGTGGTTTAACTCCGTTTCTGAAGGGAAATTCAGACCAGTGTTCTCATCCATGAAACACACTATATTTTCACGCAAGAAGCAAGCTCTCCTTTCGAGCATCTCCAATACAGCAAGAACCATGAGCATGCCCAGGAAAAAAGTACTATGTTTCCTGCTCATACGGACCTTATGTAGTTCAACTCTGCTTATGATACTGATACAAACCAGAGCTCCTCTTACATAAATGCTCTTTAGTTAATTGTGTGAATCGCGTTGGGTTCCAGAACTGTGTAAAATCATTTGAGCACCAAATTCACTTGGTTTACCAGAATTGAACACTTGCTTGTAGGAAACACAGATCCTTGGGATTAACTCCGTTTGTGAAGGGAAATTCAGACCAGTGTTCTCATCCATGAAACAAACTCTGTTTTCACGCAAGCAGCAAGCTCTTCTTTCCAGGGTCTCCAATACAGCAAGAACCATGAGCATGCCCAGAAAAAAACAACTGTGTTTCCTACCCATACGGACCATATGCAGTTCAATTCTGATTATGAAACTGATACAAACTACTGCTCCTCTTACATAAATGCTCTAGTTAATTGTGAGAATCGCGTTGGGTTGTTGAACTGTGAAAAATCATTTGAGCCCCAAATTCACTTGGTTTACCAGAAATGAACTCTTGCTGGTAGGAAGACACAGATCCTGTGGTTTAATTCCGTTTCTGAAGGGAAATTCAGACCAGTGTTCTCATCCACGAAACACACTATATTTTCTCGCAAGAAGCAAGCTGTCCTTTAAAGCATCTCCAATACAGCAAGAACCATGAGCATGCCCAGAATAAAAGAACTGTGTTTCCGACTGATACGGACCTTATGTAGTTCAACTCTGCTTATGAAACTGACACAAACCACAGCTCCTCTTACATAATTGCTCTTTAGTTAATAGTTTGAATAGCGTTGGGTCCCAGAACTGTGTAAAATCATTTAAGCCCCAAATTCGCTTGGTTTACCAGAAATGAACTCTTGCTTGTAGGAAGACACAGATCCTGGGGTTTAACTCCGTTTCTGAAGGGAAATTCAGACCAGTGTTCTCATCCATGAAACACACTCTGTTTTCATGCAAGAAGCAAGCTCTTCTTTCCAGCATCTCCAATACAGCAAGAACCATGAGCATGCCCAGAAAAAAAGAACTGTGTTTTCTACTCATAAGGACTATATGTAGTTCAACTCTGCTTATGAAACTTATACAAACCACAGCGCCTCTTACATAAATGCTCTTTAGTTAATAGTTTGAATCGCATTGGTTCCAGAACTGTGTAAAATTATTTGAGCCCCAAAATCACTTGGTTTACCAGAAATGATCTCTTGCTTGGAGGAAGAAACAGATGCTGAAGTTTAACTCCGTTTCTGAAGGGAAATTCAGACCAGTGTTCTCATCCATGAAAAACACCCTGCTTTCACGCAGGAAGCAAGCTCTTCTTTCCAGCATCTCCAATACAGCAAGAACCATGAGCATGCCCAGAAATAAAGAACTGTGTTTCCGACTGATACGGACCTTATGTAGTTCAACTCTGCTTATGAAACTGACACAAACCACAGCTCCTCTTACATAAATGCTCTAGTTAATTGTGAGAATCGCGTTGGGTTGTTGAACTGTGAAAAATCATTTGAACCCAAAATTCACTTGGTTTACCAGAAATGAACTCTTGCTTGTAGGAAGACACAGATCCTGTGGTTTAACTCCGTTTCTGAAGGGAAATTCAGACCAGTGTTCTCATCCATGAAACACACTATATTTTCACGCAAGAAGCAAGCTCTCCTTTCGAACATCTCCAATACAGCAAGAACCATGAGCATGCCCAGAAAAAAAGTACTGTGTTTCCTGCTCATACGGACCTTATGTAGTTCAACTCTGCTTATGATACTGATACAAACCAGAGCTCCTCTTACATAAATGCTCTTTAGTTAATTGTGTGATTCGCGTTGGGTTCCAGAACTGTGTAAAATCATTTGAGCCCCAAAATCACTTGGTTTACCAGAATTGAACACTTGCTTGTAGGAAACACAGTTCCTGGGGATTAACTCCGTTTCTGAAGAGAAATTCAGACCAGTGTTCTCATCCATGAAACACACTCTGTTTTCATGCAAGCAGCAAGCTCTTCTTTCCAGTTTCTCCAATACAGCAAGAACCATGAGTATGCCCAGAAAAAAAGAACTGTGGTTTGTACTCATAAGGACCATATGTAGTTCAACTCTGCTTACGAAACTTATACAAACTACAGCGCCTCTTACATAAATGCTCTTTAGTTAATAGTTTGAATCGCATTGGTTCCAGAACTGTGTAAAATCATTTGAGCCCCAAATTCACTTGGTTTACCAGAAATGATCTCTTGCTTGGAGGAAGAAACAGATGCTGAAGTTTAACTCCGTTTCTGAAGGGAAATTCAGACCAGTGTTCTCATCCATGAAAAACACCCTGCTTTCACGCAGGAAGCAAGCTCTTCTTTCCAGCATCTCCAATACAGCAAGAACCATGAGCATGCCCAGAAATAAAGAACTGTGTTTCCGACTGATACGGACCTTATGTAGTTCAACTCTGCTTATGAAACTGACACAAACCACAGCTCCTCTTACATAAATGCTCTAGTTAATTGTGAGAATCGCGTTGGGTTGTTGAACTGTGAAAAATCATTTGAACCCAAAATTCACTTGGTTTACCAGAAATGAACTCTTGCTTGTAGGAAGACACAGATCCTGTGGTTTAACTCCGTTTCTGAAGGGAAATTCAGACCAGTGTTCTCATCCATGAAACACACTATATTTTCACGCAAGAAGCAAGCTCTCCTTTCGAGCATCTCCAATACAGCAAGAACCATGGGCATGCCCAGAAAAAAAGTACTGTGTTTCCTGCTCATACGGACCTTATGTAGTTCAACTCTGCTTATGATACTGATACAAACCAGAGCTCCTCTTACATAAATGCTCTTTAGTTAATTGTGTGATTCGCGTTGGGTTCCAGAACTGTGTAAAATCATTTGAGCCCCAAAATCACTTGGTTTACCAGAATTGAACACTTGCTTGTAGGACACAGTTCCTGGGGATTAACTCCGTTTCTGAAGAGAAATTCAGACCAGTGTTCTCATCCATGAAACACACTCTGTTTTCATGCAAGCAGCAAGCTCTTCTTTCCAGTTTCTCCAATACAGCAAGAACCATGAGTATGCCCAGAAAAAAAGAACTGTGGTTTGTACTCATAAGGACCATATGTAGTTCAACTCTGCTTACGAAACTTATACAAACTACAGCGCCTCTTACATAAATGCTCTTTAGTTAATAGTTTGAATCGCATTGGTTCCAGAACTGTGTAAAATCATTTGAGCCCCAAATTCACTTGGTTTACCAGAAATGAACTCTTGCTTGTAGGTAACACAGATCCTTGGGATTAACTCCGTTTGTGAAGGGAAATTCAGACCAGTGTTCTCATCCATGAAACAAACTCTGTTTTCACGCAAGCAGCAATCTCTTCTTTCCAGGGTCTCCAATACAGCAAGAACCATGAGCATGCCCAGAAAAAAACAACTGTGTTTCCGACTGATACGGACCTTATGTAGTTCAACTCTGCTTATGAAACTGACACAAACCACAGCTCCTCTTACATAAATGCTCTAGTTAATTGTGAGAATCGCGTTGGGTTGTTGAACTGTGAAAAATCATTTGAACCCAAAATTCACTTGGTTTACCAGAAATGAACTCTTGCTTGTAGGAAGACACAGATCCTGTGGTTTAACTCCGTTTCTGAAGGGAAATTCAGACCAGTGTTCTCATCCATGAAACACACTATATTTTCACGCAAGAAGCAAGCTCTCCTTTCGAGCATCTCCAATACAGCAAGAACCATGAGCATGCCCAGGAAAAAAGTACTATGTTTCCTGCTCATACGGACCTTATGTAGTTCAACTCTGCTTATGATACTGATACAAACCAGAGCTCCTCTTACATAAATGCTCTTTAGTTAATTGTGTGAATCGCGTTGGGTTCCAGAACTGTGTAAAATCATTTGAGCACCAAATTCACTTGGTTTACCAGAATTGAACACTTGCTTGTAGGAAACACAGATCCTTGGGATTAACTCCGTTTGTGAAGGGAAATTCAGACCAGTGTTCTCATCCATGAAACAAACTCTGTTTTCACGCAAGCAGCAAGCTCTTCTTTCCAGGGTCTCCAATACAGCAAGAACCATGAGCATGCCCAGAAAAAAACAACTGTGTTTCCTACTCATACGGACCATATGCAGTTCAATTCTGATTATGAAACTGATACAAACTACTGCTCCTCTTACATAAATGCTCTAGTTAATTGTGAGAATCGCGTTGGGTTTTTGAACTGTGAAAAATCATTTGAGCCCCAAATTCACTTGGTTTACCAGAAATGAACTCTTGCTGGTAGGAAGACACAGATCCTGTGGTTTAATTCCGTTTCTGAAGGGAAATTCAGACCAGTGTTCTCATCCACGAAACACACTATATTTTCTCGCAAGAAGCAAGCTGTCCTTTAAAGCATCTCCAATACAGCAAGAACCATGAGCATGCCCAGAATAAAAGAACTGTGTTTCCGACTGATACGGACCTTATGTAGTTCAACTCTGCTTATGAAACTGACACAAACCACAGCTCCTCTTACATAATTGCTCTTTAGTTAATAGTTTGAATAGCGTTGGGTTCCAGAACTGTGTAAAATCATTTAAGCCCCAAATTCGCTTGGTTTACCAGAAATGAACTCTTGCTTGTAGGAAGACACAGATCCTGGGGTTTAACTCCGTTTCTGAAGGGAAATTCAGACCAGTGTTCTCATCCATGAAACACACTCTGTTTTCATGCAAGAAGCAAGCTCTTCTTTCCAGCATCTCCAATACAGCAAGAACCATGAGCATGCCCAGAAAAAAAGAACTGTGTTTTCTACTCATAAGGACTATATGTAGTTCAACTCTGCTTATGAAACTTATACAAACCACAGCGCCTCTTACATAAATGCTCTTTAGTAAATAGTTTGAATCGCATTGGTTCCAGAACTGTGTAAAATTATTTGAGCCCCAAAATCACTTGGTTTACCAGAAATGATCTCTTGCTTGGAGGAAGAAACAGATGCTGAAGTTTAACTCCGTTTCTGAAGGGAAATTCAGACCAGTGTTCTCATCCATGAAAAACACCCTGCTTTCACGCAGGAAGCAAGCTCTTCTTTCCAGCATCTCCAATACAGCAAGAACCATGAGCATGCCCAGAAAAAAACAACTGTGTTTCCGACTGATACGGACCTTATGTAGTTCAATTCTGCTTATGAAACTGACACAAACCACAGCTCCTCTTACATAAATGCTCTAGTTAATTGTGAGAATCGCGTTGGGTTGTTGAACTGTGAAAAATCATTTGAACCCAAAATTCACTTGGTTTACCAGAAATGAACTCTTGCTTGTAGGAAGACACAGATCGTGTGGTTTTACTCCATTTCTGAAGGGAAATTCAGACCAGTGTTCTCATCCATGAAACACACTCTGTTTTCATGCAAGAAGCAAGCTCTTCTAGAAAGGATCTCCAATACAGCAAGAACCATGAGCATGCCCAGAAAAAATGAACTGTGTTTCCTACTCATATGGACCATATGCAGTTCAATTCTGCTTATGAAACTGATACAAACTACAGCTCCTCTTACATAAATGCTCTTTAGTTAATTGTGAAAATCGCGTTGGGTTCCAGAACTGTGTAAAATCATTTGAGCCCCAATATCTCTTGGTTTACCAGAAATTAACTCTTGCTTGTAGGAAACACAGATCCTTGGGATTAACTCCGATTGTGAAGGGAAATTCAGACCAGTGTTCTCATCCATGAAACACACACTGTTTTCACGCAAGCAGCATGCTCTTCTTTCCAGGGTCTCCAATAGAGCAAGAACCATGAGTATGCCCAGAAAAAAAGAACTGTGTTTTCTACTTATAAGGACTATATGTAGTTCAACTCTGCTTATGAAACTTATACAAACCACAGCGCCTCTTACATAAATGCTCTTTAGTTAATAGTTTGAATCGCATTGGTTCCAGAACTGTGTAAAATTATTTGAGCCCCAAATTCACTTGGTTTACCAGAAATGATCTCTTGCTTGGAGGAAGAAACAGATGCTGAAGTTTAACTCCGTTTCTGAAGGGAAATTCAGACCAGTGTTCTCATCCATGAAAAACACCCTGCTTTCACGCAGGAAGCAAGCTCTTCTTTCCAGCATCTCCAATACAGCAAGAACCATGAGCATGCCCAGAAATAAAGAACTGTGTTTCCGACTGATACGGACCTTATGTAGTTCAACTCTGCTTATGAAACTGACACAAACCACAGCTCCTCTTACATAAATGCTCTAGTTAATTGTGAGAATCGCGTTGGGTTGTTGAACTGTGAAAAATCATTTGAACCCAAAATTCACTTGGTTTACCAGAAATGATCTCTTGCTTGTAGGAAGACACAGATCCTGTGGTTTAACTCCGTTTCTGAAGGGAAATTCAGACCAGTGTTCTCATCCATGAAATACACTATATTTTCACGCAAGAAGCAGGCTCTCCTTTCGAGCATCTCCAATACAGCAAGAACCATGAGCATGCCCAGAAAAAAAGTACTGTGTTTCCTGCTCATACGGACCTTATGTAGTTCAACTCTGCTTATGATACTGATACAAACCAGAGCTCCTCTTACATAAATGCTCTTTAGTTAATTGTGTGATTCGCGTTGGGTTCCAGAACTGTGTAAAATCATTTGAGCACCAAATTCACTTGGTTTACCAGAATTGAACACTTGCTTGTAGGAAACACAGTTCCTGGGGATTAACTCCGTTTCTGAAGAGAAATTCAGACCAGTGTTCTCATCCATGAAACAAACTCTGTTTTCATGCAAGCAGCAAGCTCTTCTTTCCAGTTTCTCCAATACAGCAAGAACCATGAGTATGCCCAGAAAAAAAGAACTGTGGTTTGTACTCATAAGGACCATATGTAGTTCAACCCTGCTTACGAAACTTATACAAACTACAGCGCCTCTTACATAAATGCTCTTTAGTTAATAGTTTGAATCGCATTGGTTCCAGAACTGTGTAAAATCATTTGAGCCCCAAATTCACTTGGTTTACCAGAAATGAACTCTTGCTTGTAGGTAACACAGATCCTTGGGATTAACTCCGTTTGTGAAGGGAAATTCAGACCAGTGTTCTCATCCATGAAACAAACTCTGTTTTCACGCAAGCAGCAAGCTCTTCTTTCCAGGGTCTCCAATACAGCAAGAAACATGACCATGCCCAGAAAAAAAGAACTGTGTTTTCTACTCATAAGGACTATATGTAGTTCAACTCTGCTTATGAAACTTATACAAACCACAGCTCCTCTTACATAAATGCTCTTTAGTTAATAGTTTGAATCACATTGGTTCCAGAACTGTGTAAAATTATTTGAGCCCCAAATTCACTTGGTTTACCAGAAATGATCTCTTGCTTGGAGGAAGAAACAGATGCTGAAGTTTAACTCCGTTTCTGAAGTGAAATTCAGACCAGTGTTCTCATCCATGAAAAACACCCTGCTTTCACGCAGGAAGCAAGCTCTTCTTTCCAGCATCTCCAATACAGCAAGAACCATGAGCATGCCCAGAAAAAAAGAACTATGTTTCCGACTGATACGGACCTTATGTAGTTCAACTCTGCTTATGAAACTGACACAAACCACAGCTCCTCTTACATAAATGCTCTAGTTAATTGTGAGAATCGCGTTGGGTTGTTGAACTGTGAAAAATCATTTGAACCCCAAATTCACTTGGTTTACCAGAAATGAACTCTTGCTTGTAGGAAGACACAGATCCTGTGGTTTATTTCCGTTTCTGAAGGGAAATTCAGACCAGTGTTCTCATCCATGAAACACACTATATTTTCACGCAAGAAGCAAGCTCTCCTTTAAAGCATCTCCAATACAGCAAGGACCATGAGCATGCCCAGAATAAAAGAACTGTGTTTCCGACTGATACGGACCTTATGTAGTTCAACTCTGCTTATGAAACTGACACAAACCACAGCTCCTCTTACATAAATGCTCTAGTTAATTGTGAGAATCGCGTTGGGTTGTTGAACTGTGAAAAATCATTTGAACCCCAAATTCACTTGGTTTACCAGAAATGAACTCTTGCTTGTAGGAAGACACAGATCCTGTGGTTTATTTCCGTTTCTGAAGGGAAATTCAGACCAGTGTTCTCATCCATGAAACACACTATATTTTCACGCAAGAAGCAAGCTCTCCTTTAAAGCATCTCCAATACAGCAAGGACCATGAGCATGCCCAGAATAAAAGAACTGTGTTTCCGACTGATACGGACCTTATGTAGTTCAACTCTGCTTATGAAACTGACACAAACCACAGCTCCTCTTACATAATTGCTCTTTAGTTAATAGTTTGAATAGCGTTGGGTTCCAGAACTGTGTAAAATCATTTAAGCCCCAAATTCGCTTGGTTTACCAGAAATGAACTCTTGCTTGTAGGAAGACACAGATCCTGTGGTTTAACTCCGTTTCTGAAGGGAAATTCAGACCAGTGTTCTCATCCATGAAACACACTATATTTTCACGCAAGAAGCAAGCTCTCCTTTCGAGCATCTCCAATACAGCAAGAACCATGAGCATGCCCAGAAAAAAAGTACTGTGTTACCTGCTCATACGGACCTTATGTAGTTCAACTCTGCTTATGATACTGATACAAACCAGAGCTCCTCTTACATAAATGCTCTTTAGTTAATTGTGTGAATCGCGTTGGGTTCCAGAACTGTGTAAAATCATTTGAGCACCAAATTCACTTGGTTTACCAGAATTGAACACTTGCTTGTAGGAAACACAGTTCCTGGGGATTAACTCCGTTTCTGAAGAGAAATTCAGACCAGTGTTCTCATCCATGAAACACACTCTGTTTTCATGCAAGCAGCAAGCTCTTCTTTCCAGTGTCTCCAATACAGCAAGAACCATGAGTATGCCCAGAAAAAAAGAACTGTGGTTTCTACTCATAAGGACCATATGTAGTTCAACTCTGCTTACGAAACTTATACAAACTACAGCGCCTCTTACATAAATGCTCTTTAGTTAATAGTTTGAATCGCATTGGTTCCAGAACTGTGTAAAATCATTTGAGCCCCAAATTCACTTGGTTTACCAGAAATGAACTCTTGCTTGTAGGTAACACAGATCCTTTGGATTAACTCCGTTTGTGAAGGGAAATTCAGACCAGTGTTCTCATCCATGAAACAAACTCTGTTTTCAGGCAAGCAGCAAGCTCTTCTTTCCAGGGTCTCCAATACAGCAAGAACCATGAGCATGCCCAGAAAAAAACAACTGTGTTTCCTACTCATACGGGCCATATGCAGTTCAATTCTGATTATGAAACTGATACAAACTACTGCTCCTCTTACATAAATGCTCTAGTTAATTGTGAGAATCGCGTTGGGTTGTTGAACTGTGAAAAATCATTTGAACCCCAAATTCACTTGGTTTACCAGAAATGAACTCTTGCTTGTAGGAAGACACAGATCCTGTGGTTTAATTCCGTTTCTGAAGGGAAATTCAGACCAGTGTTCTCATCCATGTAACACACTATATTTTCACGCAAGAAGCAAGCTCTCCTTTAAAGCATCTCCAATACAGCAAGAACCATGAGCATGCCCAGAAAAAAAGAACTGTGTTTACGACTGATACGGACCTTATGTAGTTCAACTCTGCTTATGAAACTGACACAAACCACAGCTCCTCTTACATAATTGCTCTTTAGTTAATAGTTTGAATAGCGTTGGGTTCCAGAACTGTGTAAAATCATTTAAGCCCCAAATTCGCTTGGTTTACCAGAAATGAACTCTTGCTTGTAGGAAGACACAGATCCTGGGGTTTAACTCTGTTTCTGAAGGGAAATTCAGACCAGTGTTCTCATCCATGAAAATCACCCTGCTTTCACGCAGGAAGCAAGCTCTTCTTTCCAGCATCTCCAATACAGCAAGAACCATGAGCATGCCCAGAAAAAAAGAACTGTGTTTACGACTGATACGGACCTTATGTAGTTCAACACTGCTTATGAAACTGACACAAACCACAGCTCCTCTTACATAAATGCTCTAGTTAATTGTGAGAATCGCATTGGGTTGTTGAACTGTGAAAAATCATTTGAACCCAAAATTCACTTGGTTTACCAGAAATGAACTCTTGCTTGTAGGAAGACACAGATCCTGTGGTTTAACTCCGTTTCTGAAGGGAAATTCAGACCAGTGTTCTCATCCATGAAACACACTATATTTTCACGCAAGAAGCAAGCTCTCCTTTTGAGCATCTCCAATACAGCAAGAACCATGAGCATGCCCAGAAAAAAAGTACTGTGTTTCCTGCTCATACGGACCTTATGTAGTTCAACTCTGCTTATGATACTGATACAAACCAGAGCTCCTCTTACATAAATGCTCTTTAGTTAATTGTGTGATTCGCGTTGGGTTCCAGAACTGTGTAAAATCATTTGAGCACCAAATTCACTTGGTTTACCAGAATTGAACACTTGCTTGTAGGAAACACAGTTCCTGGGGAATAACTCCGTTTCTGAAGAGAAATTCAGACCAGTGTTCTCATCCATGAAACACACTCTGTTTTCATGCAAGCAGCAAGCTCTTCTTTCCAGTTTCTCCAATACAGCAAGAACCATGAGTATGCCCAGAAAAAAAGAACTGTGGTTTGTACTCATAAGGACCATATGTAGTTCAACTCTGCTTACGAAACTTATACAAACTACAGCGCCTCTTACATAAATGCTCTTTAGTTAATAGTTTGAATCGCATTGGTTCCAGAACTGTGTAAAATCATTTGAGCCCCAAATTCACTTGGTTTACCAGAAATGAACTCTTGCTTGTAGGTAACACAGATCCTTGGGATTAACTCCGTTTGTGAAGGGAAATTCAGACCAGTGTTCTCATCCATGAAACAAACTCTGTTTTCACGCAAGCAGCAAGCTCTTCTTTCCAGGGTCTCCAATACAGCAAGAACCATGAGCATGCCCAGAAAAAAACAACTGTGTTTCCTACTCATACGGACCATATGCAGTTCCATTCTGATTATGAAACTGACACAAACCACAGCTCCTCTTACATAATTGCTCTTTAGTTAATAGTTTGAATAGCGTTGGGTTCCAGAACTGTGTAAAATCATTTAAGCCCCAAATTCGCTTGGTTTACCAGAAAGGAACTCTAGCTTGTAGGAAGACACAGATCCTGGGGTTTAACTCCGTTTCTGAAGGGAAATTCAGACCAGTGTTCTCATCCATGAAACACACTCTGTTTTCATGCAAGAAGCAAGCTCTTCTTTCCAGCATCTCCAATACAGCAAGAACCATGAG
This sequence comes from Onychomys arenicola, assembly GCA_949786405.1. Taxonomy (NCBI): domain Eukaryota; kingdom Metazoa; phylum Chordata; class Mammalia; order Rodentia; family Cricetidae; genus Onychomys; species Onychomys arenicola. The sequence goes on along the minus strand of CATKUM010000039.1, from coordinate 5,808,135 downwards.
CATGCCCAGAAAAAAAGAACTGTGTTTTCTACTCATAAGGACTATATGTAGTTCAACTCTGCTTATGAAACTTATACAAACCACAGCGCCTCTTACATAAATGCTCTTTAGTTAATAGTTTGAATCGAATTGGTTCCAGAACTGTGTAAAATTATTTGAGCCCCAAATTCACTTGGTTTACCAGAAATGATCTCTTGCTTGGAGGAAGAAACAGATGCTGAAGTTTAACTCCGTTTCTGAAGTGAAATTCAGACCAGTGTTCTCATCCATGAAAAACACCCTGCTTTCACGCAGGAAGCAAGCTCTTCTTTCCAGCATCTCCAATACAGCAATAACCATGAGCATGCCCAGAAAAAAAGAACTGTGTTTCCGACTGATACGGACCTTATGTAGTTCAACTCTGCTTATGAAACTGACACAAACCACAGCTCCTCTTACATAAATGCTCTAGTTAATTGTGAGAATCGCGTTGGGTTGTTGAACTGTGAAAAATCATTTGAACCCCAAATTCACTTGGTTTACCAGAAATGAACTCTTGCTTGTAGGAAGACACAGATCCTGTGGTTTAATTCCGTTTCTGAAGGGAAATTCAGACCAGTGTTCTCATCCATGAAACACACTATATTTTCACGCAAGAAGCAAGCTCTCCTTTAAAGCATCTCCAATACAGCAAGAACCATGAGCATGCCCAGAATAAAAGAACTGTGTTTCCGACTGATACGGACCTTATGTAGTTCAACTCTGCTTATGAAACTGACACAAACCACAGCTCCTCTTACATAATTGCTCTTTAGTTAATAGTTTGAATAGCGTTGGGTTCCAGAACTGTGTAAAATCATTTAAGCCCCAAATTCGCTTGGTTTACCAGAAATGAACTCTTGCTTGTAGGAAGACACAGATCCTGGGGTTTAACTCTGTTTCTGAAGGGAAATTCAGACCAGTGTTCTCATCCATGAAAAACACCCTGCTTTCACGCAGGAAGCAAGCTCTTCTTTCCAGCATCTCCAATACAGCAAGAACCATGAGCATGCCCAGAAAAAAAAGAACTGTGTTTACGACTGATACGGACCTTATGTAGTTCAACACTGCTTATGAAACTGACACAAACCACAGCTCCTCTTACATAAATGCTCTAGTTAATTGTGAGAATCGCATTGGGTTGTTGAACTGTGAAAAATCATTTGAACCCAAAATTCACTTGGTTTACCAGAAATGAACTCTTGCTTGTAGGAAGACACAGATCCTGTGGTTTAACTCCGTTTCTGAAGGGAAATTCAGACCAGTGTTCTCATCCATGAAACACACTATATTTTCACGCAAGAAGCAAGCTCTCCTTTCGAGCATCTCCAATACAGCAAGAACCATGAGCATGCCCAGAAAAAAAGTACTGTGTTTCCTGCTCATACGGACCTTATGTAGTTCAACTCTGCTTATGATACTGATACAAACCAGAGCTCCTCTTACATAAATGCTCTTTAGTTAATTGTGTGATTCGCGTTGGGTTCCAGAACTGTGTAAAATCATTTGAGCACCAAATTCACTTGGTTTACCAGAATTGAACACTTGCTTGTAGGAAACACAGTTCCTGGGGAATAACTCCGTTTCTGAAGAGAAATTCAGACCAGTGTTCTCATCCATGAAACACACTCTGTTTTCATGCAAGCAGCAAGCTCTTCTTTCCAGTTTCTCCAATACAGCAAGAACCATGAGTATGCCCAGAAAAAAAGAACTGTGGTTTGTACTCATAAGGACCATATGTAGTTCAACTCTGCTTACGAAACTTATACAAACTACAGCGCCTCTTACATAAATGCTCTTTAGTTAATAGTTTGAATCGCATTGGTTCCAGAACTGTGTAAAATCATTTGAGCCCCAAATTCACTTGGTTTACCAGAAATGAACTCTTGCTTGTAGGTAACACAGATCCTTGGGATTAACTCCGTTTGTGAAGGGAAATTCAGACCAGTGTTCTCATCCATGAAACAAACTCTGTTTTCACGCAAGCAGCAAGCTCTTCTTTCCAGGGTCTCCAATACAGCAAGAACCATGAGCATGCCCAGAAAAAAACAACTGTGTTTCCTACTCATACGGACCATATGCAGTTCCATTCTGATTATGAAACTGACACAAACCACAGCTCCTCTTACATAATTGCTCTTTAGTTAATAGTTTGAATAGCGTTGGGTTCAAGAACTGTGTAAAATCATTTAAGCCCCAAATTCGCTTGGTTTACCAGAAATGAACTCTAGCTTGTAGGAAGACACAGATCCTGGGGTTTAACTCCGTTTCTGAAGGGAAATTCAGACCAGTGTTCTCATCCATGAAACACACTCTGTTTTCATGCAAGAAGCAAGCTCTTCTTTCCAGCATCTCCAATACAGCAAGAACCATGAGCATGCCCAGAAAAAAAGAACTGTGTTTTCTACTCATAAGGACTATATGTAGTTCAACTCTGCTTATGAAACTTATACAAACCACAGCGCCTCTTACATAAATGCTCTTTAGTTAATAGTTTGAATCGCATTGGTTCCAGAACTGTGTAAAATTATTTGAGCCCCAAATTCACTTGGTTTACCAGAAATGATCTCTTGCTTGGAGGAAGAAACAGATGCTGAAGTTTAACTCCGTTTCTGAAGTGAAATTCAGACCAGTGTTCTCATCCATGAAAAACACCCTGCTTTCACGCAGGAAGCAAGCTCTTCTTTCCAGCATCTCCAATACAGCAAGAACCATGAGCATGCCCAGAAAAAAAGAACTGTGTTTCCGACTGATACGGACCTTATGTAGTTCAACTCTGCTTATGAAACTGACACAAACCACAGCTCCTCTTACATAAATGCTCTAGTTAATTGTGAGAATCGCGTTGGGTTGTTGAACTGTGAAAAATCATTTGAACCCCAAATTCACTTGGTTTACCAGAAATGAACTCTTGCTTGTAGGAAGACACAGATCCTGTGGTTTAATTCCGTTTCTGAAGGGAAATTCAGACCAGTGTTCTCATCCATGTAACACACTATATTTTCACGCAAGAAGCAAGCTCTCCTTTAAAGCATCTCCAATACAGCAAGAACCATGAGCATGCCCAGAAAAAAAGAACTGTGTTTACGACTGATACGGACCTTATGTAGTTCAACTCTGCTTATGAAACTGACACAAACCACAGCTCCTCTTACATAATTGCTCTTTAGTTAATAGTTTGAATAGCGTTGGGTTCCAGAACTGTGTAAAATCATTTAAGCCCCAAATTCGCTTGGTTTACCAGAAATGAACTCTTGCTTGTAGGAAGACACAGATCCTGGGGTTTAACTCTGTTTCTGAAGGGAAATTCAGACCAGTGTTCTCATCCATGAAAATCACCCTGCTTTCACGCAGGAAGCAAGCTCTTCTTTCCAGCATCTCCAATACAGCAAGAACCATGAGCATGCCCAGAAAAAAAGAACTGTGTTTACGACTGATACGGACCTTATGTAGTTCAACACTGCTTATGAAACTGACACAAACCACAGCTCCTCTTACATAAATGCTCTAGTTAATTGTGAGAATCGCATTGGGTTGTTGAACTGTGAAAAATCATTTGAACCCAAAATTCACTTGGTTTACCAGAAATGAACTCTTGCTTGTAGGAAGACACAGATCCTGTGGTTTAACTCCGTTTCTGAAGGGAAATTCAGACCAGTGTTCTCATCCATGAAACACACTATATTTTCACGCAAGAAGCAAGCTCTCCTTTTGAGCATCTCCAATACAGCAAGAACCATGAGCATGCCCAGAAAAAAAGTACTGTGTTTCCTGCTCATACGGACCTTATGTAGTTCAACTCTGCTTATGATACTGATACAAACCAGAGCTCCTCTTACATAAATGCTCTTTAGTTAATTGTGTGATTCGCGTTGGGTTCCAGAACTGTGTAAAATCATTTGAGCACCAAATTCACTTGGTTTACCAGAATTGAACACTTGCTTGTAGGAAACACAGTTCCTGGGGAATAACTCCGTTTCTGAAGAGAAATTCAGACCAGTGTTCTCATCCATGAAACACACTCTGTTTTCATGCAAGCAGCAAGCTCTTCTTTCCAGTTTCTCCAATACAGCAAGAACCATGAGTATGCCCAGAAAAAAAGAACTGTGGTTTGTACTCATAAGGACCATATGTAGTTCAACTCTGCTTACGAAACTTATACAAACTACAGCGCCTCTTACATAAATGCTCTTTAGTTAATAGTTTGAATCGCATTGGTTCCAGAACTGTGTAAAATCATTTGAGCCCCAAATTCACTTGGTTTACCAGAAATGAACTCTTGCTTGTAGGTAACACAGATCCTTGGGATTAACTCCGTTTGTGAAGGGAAATTCAGACCAGTGTTCTCATCCATGAAACAAACTCTGTTTTCACGCAAGCAGCAAGCTCTTCTTTCCAGGGTCTCCAATACAGCAAGAACCATGAGCATGCCCAGAAAAAAACAACTGTGTTTCCTACTCATACGGACCATATGCAGTTCCATTCTGATTATGAAACTGACACAAACCACAGCTCCTCTTACATAATTGCTCTTTAGTTAATAGTTTGAATAGCGTTGGGTTCCAGAACTGTGTAAAATCATTTAAGCCCCAAATTCGCTTGGTTTACCAGAAAGGAACTCTAGCTTGTAGGAAGACACAGATCCTGGGGTTTAACTCCGTTTCTGAAGGGAAATTCAGACCAGTGTTCTCATCCATGAAACACACTCTGTTTTCATGCAAGAAGCAAGCTCTTCTTTCCAGCATCTCCAATACAGCAAGAACCATGAGCATGCCCAGAAAAAAAGAACTGTGTTTTCTACTCATAAGGACTATATGTAGTTCAACTCTGCTTATGAAACTTATACAAACCACAGCGCCTCTTACATAAATGCTCTTTAGTTAATAGTTTGAATCGCATTGGTTCCAGAACTGTGTAAAATTATTTGAGCCCCAAATTCACTTGGTTTACCAGAAATGATCTCTTGCTTGGAGGAAGAAACAGATGCTGAAGTTTAACTCCGTTTCTGAAGTGAAATTCAGACCAGTGTTCTCATCCATGAAAAACACCCTGCTTTCACGCAGGAAGCAAGCTCTTCTTTCCAGCATCTCCAATACAGCAATAACCATGAGCATGCCCAGAAAAAAAGAACTGTGTTTCCGACTGATACGGACCTTATGTAGTTCAACTCTGCTTATGAAACTGACACAAACCACAGCTCCTCTTACATAAATGCTCTAGTTAATTGTGAGAATCGCGTTGGGTTGTTGAACTGTGAAAAATCATTTGAACCCCAAATTCACTTGGTTTACCAGAAATGAACTCTTGCTTGTAGGAAGACACAGATCCTGTGGTTTAATTCCGTTTCTGAAGGGAAATTCAGACCAGTGTTCTCATCCATGAAACACACTATATTTTCACGCAAGAAGCAAGCTCTCCTTTAAAGCATCTCCAATACAGCAAGAACCATGAGCATGCCCAGAATAAAAGAACTGTGTTTCCGACTGATACGGACCTTATGTAGTTCAACTCTGCTTATGAAACTGACACAAACCACAGCTCCTCTTACATAATTGCTCTTTAGTTAATAGTTTGAATAGCGTTGGGTTCCAGAACTGTGTAAAATCATTTAAGCCCCAAATTCGCTTGGTTTACCAGAAATGAACTCTTGCTTGTAGGAAGACACAGATCCTGGGGTTTAACTCTGTTTCTGAAGGGAAATTCAGACCAGTGTTCTCATCCATGAAAAACACCCTGCTTTCACGCAGGAAGCAAGCTCTTCTTTCCAGCATCTCCAATACAGCAAGAACCATGAGCATGCCCAGAAAAAAAAGAACTGTGTTTACGACTGATACGGACCTTATGTAGTTCAACACTGCTTATGAAACTGACACAAACCACAGCTCCTCTTACATAAATGCTCTAGTTAATTGTGAGAATCGCATTGGGTTGTTGAACTGTGAAAAATCATTTGAACCCAAAATTCACTTGGTTTACCAGAAATGAACTCTTGCTTGTAGGAAGACACAGATCCTGTGGTTTAACTCCGTTTCTGAAGGGAAATTCAGACCAGTGTTCTCATCCATGAAACACACTATATTTTCACGCAAGAAGCAAGCTCTCCTTTCGAGCATCTCCAATACAGCAAGAACCATGAGCATGCCCAGAAAAAAAGTACTGTGTTTCCTGCTCATACGGACCTTATGTAGTTCAACTCTGCTTATGATACTGATACAAACCAGAGCTCCTCTTACATAAATGCTCTTTAGTTAATTGTGTGATTCGCGTTGGGTTCCAGAACTGTGTAAAATCATTTGAGCACCAAATTCACTTGGTTTACCAGAATTGAACACTTGCTTGTAGGAAACACAGTTCCTGGGGAATAACTCCGTTTCTGAAGAGAAATTCAGACCAGTGTTCTCATCCATGAAACACACTCTGTTTTCATGCAAGCAGCAAGCTCTTCTTTCCAGTTTCTCCAATACAGCAAGAACCATGAGTATGCCCAGAAAAAAAGAACTGTGGTTTGTACTCATAAGGACCATATGTAGTTCAACTCTGCTTACGAAACTTATACAAACTACAGCGCCTCTTACATAAATGCTCTTTAGTTAATAGTTTGAATCGCATTGGTTCCAGAACTGTGTAAAATCATTTGAGCCCCAAATTCACTTGGTTTACCAGAAATGAACTCTTGCTTGTAGGTAACACAGATCCTTGGGATTAACTCCGTTTGTGAAGGGAAATTCAGACCAGTGTTCTCATCCATGAAACAAACTCTGTTTTCACGCAAGCAGCAAGCTCTTCTTTCCAGGGTCTCCAATACAGCAAGAACCATGAGCATGCCCAGAAAAAAACAACTGTGTTTCCTACTCATACGGACCATATGCAGTTCCATTCTGATTATGAAACTGACACAAACCACAGCTCCTCTTACATAATTGCTCTTTAGTTAATAGTTTGAATAGCGTTGGGTTCAAGAACTGTGTAAAATCATTTAAGCCCCAAATTCGCTTGGTTTACCAGAAATGAACTCTAGCTTGTAGGAAGACACAGATCCTGGGGTTTAACTCCGTTTCTGAAGGGAAATTCAGACCAGTGTTCTCATCCATGAAACACACTCTGTTTTCATGCAAGAAGCAAGCTCTTCTTTCCAGCATCTCCAATACAGCAAGAACCATGAGCATGCCCAGAAAAAAAGAACTGTGTTTTCTACTCATAAGGACTATATGTAGTTCAACTCTGCTTATGAAACTTATACAAACCACAGCGCCTCTTACATAAATGCTCTTTAGTTAATAGTTTGAATCGCATTGGTTCCAGAACTGTGTAAAATTATTTGAGCCCCAAATTCACTTGGTTTACCAGAAATGATCTCTTGCTTGGAGGAAGAAACAGATGCTGAAGTTTAACTCCGTTTCTGAAGTGAAATTCAGACCAGTGTTCTCATCCATGAAAAACACCCTGCTTTCACGCAGGAAGCAAGCTCTTCTTTCCAGCATCTCCAATACAGCAAGAACCATGAGCATGCCCAGAAAAAAAGAACTGTGTTTCCGACTGATACGGACCTTATGTAGTTCAACTCTGCTTATGAAACTGACACAAACCACAGCTCCTCTTACATAAATGCTCTAGTTAATTGTGAGAATCGCGTTGGGTTGTTGAACTGTGAAAAATCATTTGAACCCCAAATTCACTTGGTTTACCAGAAATGAACTCTTGCTTGTAGGAAGACACAGATCCTGTGGTTTAATTCCGTTTCTGAAGGGAAATTCAGACCAGTGTTCTCATCCATGAAACACACTATATTTTCACGCAAGAAGCAAGCTCTCCTTTAAAGCATCTCCAATACAGCAAGGACCATGAGCATGCCCAGAATAAAAGAACTGTGTTTCCGACTGATACGGACCTTATGTAGTTCAACTCTGCTTATGAAACTGACACAAACCACAGCTCCTCTTACATAATTGCTCTTTAGTTAATAGTTTGAATAGCGTTGGGTTCCAGAACTGTGTAAAATCATTTAAGCCCCAAATTCGCTTGGTTTACCAGAAATGAACTCTTGCTTGTAGGAAGACACAGATCCTGGGGTTTAACTCTGTTTCTGAAGGGAAATTCAGACCAGTGTTCTCATCCATGAAAAACACCCTGCTTTCACGCAGGAAGCAAGCTCTTCTTTCCAGCATCTCCAATACAGCAAGAACCATGAGCATGCCCAGAAAAAAAGAACTGTGTTTACGACTGATACGGACCTTATGTAGTTCAACACTGCTTATGAAACTGACACAAACCACAGCTCCTCTTACATAAATGCTCTAGTTAATTGTGAGAATCGCATTGGGTTGTTGAACTGTGAAAAATCATTTGAACCCAAAATTCACTTGGTTTACCAGAAATGAACTCTTGCTTGTAGGAAGACACAGATCCTGTGGTTTAACTCCATTTCTGAAGGGAAATTCAGACCAGTGTTCTCATCCATGAAACACACTATATTTTCACGCAAGAAGCAAGCTCTCCTTTCGAGCATCTCCAATACAGCAAGAACCATGAGCATGCCCAGAAAAAAAGTACTGTGTTTCCTGCTCATACGGACCTTATGTAGTTCAACTCTGCTTATGATACTGATACAAACCAGAGCTCCTCTTACATAAATGCTCTTTAGTTAATTGTGTGATTCGCGTTGGGTTCCAGAACTGTGTAAAATCATTTGAGCACCAAATTCACTTGGTTTACCAGAATTGAACACTTGCTTGTAGGAAACACAGTTCCTGGGGAATAACTCCGTTTCTGAAGAGAAATTCAGACCAGTGTTCTCATCCATGAAACACACTCTGTTTTCATGCAAGCAGCAAGCTCTTCTTTCCAGTTTCTCCAATACAGCAAGAACCATGAGTATGCCCAGAAAAAAAGAACTGTGGTTTGTACTCATAAGGACCATATGTAGTTCAACTCTGCTTACGAAACTTATACAAACTACAGCGCCTCTTACATAAATGCTCTTTAGTTAATAGTTTGAATCGCATTGGTTCCAGAACTGTGTAAAATCATTTGAGCCCCAAATTCACTTGGTTTACCAGAAATGAACTCTTGCTTGTAGGTAACACAGATCCTTGGGATTAACTCCGTTTGTGAAGGGAAATTCAGACCAGTGTTCTCATCCATGAAACAAACTCTGTTTTCACGCAAGCAGCAAGCTCTTCTTTCCAGGGTCTCCAATACAGCAAGAACCATGAGCATGCCCAGAAAAAAAGAACTGTGTTTCCGACTGATACGGACCTTATGTAGTTCAACTCTGCTTATGAAACTGACACAAACCACAGCTCCTCTTACATAAATGCTCTAGTTAATTGTGAGAATCGCGTTGGGTTGTTGAACTGTGAAAAATCATTTGAACCCCAAATTCACTTGGTTTACCAGAAATGAACTCTTGCTTGTAGGAAGACACAGATCCTGTGGTTTAATTCCGTTTCTGAAGGGAAATTCAGACCAGTGTTCTCATCCATGAAACACACTATATTTTCACGCAAGAAGCAAGCTCTCCTTTAAAGCATCTCCAATACAGCAAGAACCATGAGCATGCCCAGAATAAAAGAACTGTGTTTCCGACTGATACGGACCTTATGTAGTTCAACTCTGCTTATGAAACTGACACAAACCACAGCTCCTCTTACATAATTGCTCTTTAGTTAATAGTTTGAATAGCGTTGGGTTCCAGAACTGTGTAAAATCATTTAAGCCCCAAATTCGCTTGGTTTACCAGAAATGAACTCTTGCTTGTAGGAAGACACAGATCCTGGGGTTTAACTCTGTTTCTGAAGGGAAATTCAGACCAGTGTTCTCATCCATGAAAAACACCCTGCTTTCACGCAGGAAGCAAGCTCTTCTTTCCAGCATCTCCAATACAGCAAGAACCATGAGCATGCCCAGAAAAAAAGAACTGTGTTTACGACTGATACGGACCTTATGTAGTTCAACACTGCTTATGAAACTGACACAAACCACAGCTCCTCTTACATAAATGCTCTAGTTAATTGTGAGAATCGCATTGGGTTGTTGAACTGTGAAAAATCATTTGAACCCAAAATTCACTTGGTTTACCAGAAATGAACTCTTGCTTGTAGGAAGACACAGATCCTGTGGTTTAACTCCGTTTCTGAAGGGAAATTCAGACCAGTGTTCTCATCCATGAAACACACTATATTTTCACGCAAGAAGCAAGCTCTCCTTTCGAGCATCTCCAATACAGCAAGAACCATGAGCATGCCCAGAAAAAAAGTACTGTGTTTCCTGCTCATACGGACCTTATGTAGTTCAACTCTGCTTATGATACTGATACAAACCAGAGCTCCTCTTACATAAATGCTCTTTAGTTAATTGTGTGATTCGCGTTGGGTTCCAGAACTGTGTAAAATCATTTGAGCACCAAATTCACTTGGTTTACCAGAATTGAACACTTGCTTGTAGGAAACACAGTTCCTGGGGAATAACTCCGTTTCTGAAGAGAAATTCAGACCAGTGTTCTCATCCATGAAACACACTCTGTTTTCATGCAAGCAGCAAGCTCTTCTTTCCAGTTTCTCCAATACAGCAAGAACCATGAGTATGCCCAGAAAAAAAGAACTGTGGTTTGTACTCATAAGGACCATATGTAGTTCAACTCTGCTTACGAAACTTATACAAACTACAGCGCCTCTTACATAAATGCTCTTTAGTTAATAGTTTGAATCGCATTGGTTCCAGAACTGTGTAAAATCATTTGAGCCCCAAATTCACTTGGTTTACCAGAAATGAACTCTTGCTTGTAGGTAACACAGATCCTTGGGATTAACTCCGTTTGTGAAGGGAAATTCAGACCAGTGTTCTCATCCATGAAACAAACTCTGTTTTCACGCAAGCAGCAAGCTCTTCTTTCCAGGGTCTCCAATACAGCAAGAACCATGAGCATGCCCAGAAAAAAACAACTGTGTTTCCTACTCATACGGACCATATGCAGTTCCATTCTGATTATGAAACTGACACAAACCACAGCTCCTCTTACATAATTGCTCTTTAGTTAATAGTTTGAATAGCGTTGGGTTCCAGAACTGTGTAAAATCATTTAAGCCCCAAATTCGCTTGGTTTACCAGAAATGAACTCTAGCTTGTAGGAAGACACAGATCCTGGGGTTTAACTCCGTTTCTGAAGGGAAATTCAGACCAGTGTTCTCATCCATGAAACACACTCTGTTTTCATGCAAGAAGCAAGCTCTTCTTTCCAGCATCTCCAATACAGCAAGAACCATGAGCATGCCCAGAAAAAAAGAACTGTGTTTTCTACTCATAAGGACTATATGTAGTTCAACTCTGCTTATGAAACTTATACAAACCACAGCGCCTCTTACATAAATGCTCTTTAGTTAATAGTTTGAATCGCATTGGTTCCAGAACTGTGTAAAATTATTTGAGCCCCAAATTCACTTGGTTTACCAGAAATGATCTCTTGCTTGGAGGAAGAAACAGATGCTGAAGTTTAACTCCGTTTCTGAAGTGAAATTCAGACCAGTGTTCTCATCCATGAAAAACACCCTGCTTTCACGCAGGAAGCAAGCTCTTCTTTCCAGCATCTCCAATACAGCAAGAACCATGAGCATGCCCAGAAAAAAAGAACTGTGTTTCCGACTGATACGGACCTTATGTAGTTCAACTCTGCTTATGAAACTGACACAAACCACAGCTCCTCTTACATAAATGCTCTAGTTAATTGTGAGAATCGCGTTGGGTTGTTGAACTGTGAAAAATCATTTGAACCCCAAATTCACTTGGTTTACCAGAAATGAACTCTTGCTTGTAGGAAGACACAGATCCTGTGGTTTAATTCCGTTTCTGAAGGGAAATTCAGACCAGTGTTCTCATCCATGAAACACACTATATTTTCACGCAAGAAGCAAGCTCTCCTTTAAAGCATCTCCAATACAGCAAGGACCATGAGCATGCCCAGAATAAAAGAACTGTGTTTCCGACTGATACGGACCTCATGTAGTTCAACTCTGCTTATGAAACTGACACAAACCACAGCTCCTCTTACATAATTGCTCTTTAGTTAATAGTTTGAATAGCGTTGGGTTCCAGAACTGTGTAAAATCATTTAAGCCCCAAATTCGCTTGGTTTACCAGAAATGAACTCTTGCTTGTAGGAAGACACAGATCCTGTGGTTTAACTCCGTTTCTGAAGGGAAATTCAGACCAGTGTTCTCATCCATGAAACACACTATATTTTCACGCAAGAAGCAAGCTCTCCTTTCGAGCATCTCCAATACAGCAAGAACCATGAGCATGCCCAGAAAAAAAGTACTGTGTTACCTGCTCATACGGACCTTATGTAGTTCAACTCTGCTTATGATACTGATACAAACCAGAGCTCCTCTTACATAAATGCTCTTTAGTTAATTGTGTGAATCGCGTTGGGTTCCAGAACTGTGTAAAATCATTTGAGCACCAAATTCACTTGGTTTACCAGAATTGAACACTTGCTTGTAGGAAACACAGTTCCTGGGGATTAACTCCGTTTCTGAAGAGAAATTCAGACCAGTGTTCTCATCCATGAAACACACTCTGTTTTCATGCAAGCAGCAAGCTCTTCTTTCCAGTGTCTCCAATACAGCAAGAACCATGAGTATGCCCAGAAAAAAAGAACTGTGTTTTCTACTCATAAGGACCATATGTAGTTCAACTCTGCTTACGAAACTTATACAAACTACAGCGCCTCTTACATAAATGCTCTTTAGTTAATAGTTTGAATCGCATTGGTTCCAGAACTGTGTAAAATCATTTGAGCCCCAAATTCACTTGGTTTACCAGAAATGAACTCTTGCTTGTAGGTAACACAGATCCTTGGGATTAACTCCGTTTGTGAAGGGAAATTCAGACCAGTGTTCTCATCCATGAAACAAACTCTGTTTTCAGGCAAGCAGCAAGCTCTTCTTTCCAGGGTCTCCAATACAGCAAGAACCATGAGCATGCCCAGAAAAAAACAACTGTGTTTCCTACTCATACGGGCCATATGCAGTTCAATTCTGATTATGAACCTGATACAAACTACTGCTCCTCTTACATAAATGCTCTAGTTTATTGTGAGAATCGCGTTGGGTTGTTGAACTGTGAAAAATCTTTTGAACCCCAAATTCACTTGGTTTACCAGAAATGAACTCTTGCTTGTAGGAAGACACAGATCCTGTGGTTTAATTCCGTTTCTGAAGGGAAATTCAGACCAGTGTTCTCATCCATGAAACACACTATATTTTCACGCAAGAAGCAAGCTCTCCTTTAAAGCATCTCCAATACAGCAAGAACCATGAGCATGCCCAGAATAAAAGAACTGTGTTTCCGACTGATACGGACCTTATGTAGTTCAACTCTGCTTATGAAACTGACACAAACCACAGCTCCTCTTACATAATTGCTCTTTAGTTAATAGTTTGAATAGCGTTGGGTTCCAGAACTGTGTAAAATCATTTAAGCCCCAAATTCGCTTGGTTTACCAGAAATGAACTCTTGCTTGTAGGAAGACACAGATCCTGGGGTTTAACTCTGTTTCTGAAGGGAAATTCAGACCAGTGTTCTCATCCATGAAAAACACCCTGCTTTCACGCAGGAAGCAAGCTCTTCTTTCCAGCATCTCCAATACAGCAAGAACCATGAGCATGCCCAGAAAAAAAGAACTGTGTTTACGACTGATACGGACCTTATGTAGTTCAACACTGCTTATGAAACTGACACAAACCACAGCTCCTCTTACATAAATGCTCTAGTTAATTGTGAGAATCGCATTGGGTTGTTGAACTGTGAAAAATCATTTGAACCCAAAATTCACTTGGTTTACCAGAAATGAACTCTTGCTTGTAGGAAGACACAGATCCTGTGGTTTAACTCCGTTTCTGAAGGGAAATTCAGACCAGTGTTCTCATCCATGAAACACACTATATTTTCACGCAAGAAGCAAGCTCTCCTTTCGAGCATCTCCAATACAGCAAGAACCATGAGCATGCCCAGAAAAAAAGTACTGTGTTTCCTGCTCATACGGACCTTATGTAGTTCAACTCTGCTTATGATACTGATACAAACGAGAGCTCCTCTTACATAAATGCTCTTTAGTTAATTGTGTGATTCGCGTTGGGTTCCAGAACTGTGTAAAATCATTTGAGCACCAAATTCACTTGGTTTACCAGAATTGAACACTTGCTTGTAGGAAACACAGTTCCTGGGGATTAACTCCGTTTCTGAAGAGAAATTCAGACCAGTGTTCTCATCCATGAAACACACTCTGTTTTCATGCAAGCAGCAAGCTCTTCTTTCCAGTGTCTCCAATACAGCAAGAACCATGAGTATGCCCAGAAAAAAAGAACTGTGGTTTGTACTCATAAGGACCATATGTAGTTCAACTCTGCTTACGAAACTTATACAAACTACAGCGCCTCTTACATAAATGCTCTTTAGTTAATAGTTTGAATCGCATTGGTTCCAGAACTGTGTAAAATCATTTGAGCCCCAAATTCACTTGGTTTACCAGAAATGAACTCTTGCTTGTAGGTAACACAGATCCTTGGGATTAACTCCGTTTGTGAAGGGAAATTCAGACCAGTGTTCTCATCCATGAAACAAACTCTGTTTTCACGCAAGCAGCAAGCTCTTCTTTCCAGGGTCTCCAATACAGCAAGAACCATGAGCATGCCCAGAAAAAAACAACTGTGTTTCCTACTCATACGGACCATATGCAGTTCAATTCTGATTATGAAACTGATACAAACTACTGCTCCTCTTACATAAATGCTCTAGTTAATTGTGAGAATCGCGTTGGGTTGTTGAACTGTGAAAAATCTTTTGAACCCCAAATTCACTTGGTTTACCAGAAATGAACTCTTGCTTGTAGGAAGACACAGATCCTGTGGTTTAATTCCGTTTCTGAAGGGAAATTCAGACCAGTGTTCTCATCCATGAAACACACTATATTTTCACGCAAGAAGCAAGCTCTCCTTTAAAGCATCTCCAATACAGCAAGAACCATGAGCATGCCCAGAATAAAAGAACTGTGTTTCCGACTGATACGGACCTTATGTAGTTCAACTCTGCTTATGAAACTGACACAAACCACAGCTCCTCTTACATAATTGCTCTTTAGTTAATAGTTTGAATAGCGTTGGGTTCCAGAACTGTGTAAAATCATTTAAGCCCCAAATTCGCTTGGTTTACCAGAAATGAACTCTTGCTTGTAGGAAGACACAGATCCTGTGGTTTAACTCCGTTTCTGAAGGGAAATTCAGACCAGTGTTCTCATCCATGAAACACACTATATTTTCACGCAAGAAGCAAGCTCTCCTTTCGAGCATCTCCAATACAGCAAGAACCATGAGCATGCCCAGAAAAAAAGTACTGTGTTTCCTGCTCATACGGACCTTATGTAGTTCAACTCTGCTTATGATACTGATACAAACCAGAGCTCCTCTTACATAAATGCTCTTTAGTTAATTGTGTGAATCGCGTTGGGTTCCAGAACTGTGTAAAATCATTTGAGCACCAAATTCACTTGGTTTACCAGAATTGAACACTTGCTTGTAGGAAACACAGTTCCTGGGGATTAACTCCGTTTCTGAAGAGAAATTCAGACCAGTGTTCTCATCCATGAAACACACTCTGTTTTCATGCAAGCAGCAAGCTCTTCTTTCCAGTGTCTCCAATACAGCAAGAACCATGAGTATGCCCAGAAAAAAAGAACTGTGGTTTCTACTCATAAGGACCATATGGAGTTCAACTCTGCTTACGAAACTTATACAAACTACAGCGCCTCTTACATAAATGCTCTTTAGTTAATAGTTTGAATCGCATTGGTTCCAGAACTGTGTAAAATCATTTGAGCCCCAAATTCACTTGGTTTACCAGAAATGAACTCTTGCTTGTAGGTAACACAGATCCTTGGGATTAACTCCGTTTGTGAAGGGAAATTCAGACCAGTGTTCTCATCCATGAAACAAACTCTGTTTTCACGCAAGCAGCAAGCTCTTCTTTCCAGGGTCTCCAATACAGCAAGAACCATGAGCATGCCCAGAAAAAAACAACTGTGTTTCCTACTCATACGGGCCATATGCAGTTCAATTCTGATTATGAAACTGATACAAACTACTGCTCCTCTTACATAAATGCTCTAGTTAATTGTGAGAATCGCGTTGGGTTGTTGAACTGTGAAAAATCATTTGAACCCCAAATTCACTTGGTTTACCAGAAATGAACTCTTGCTTGTAGGAAGACACAGATCCTGTGGTTTAATTCCGTTTCTGAAGGGAAATTCAGACCAGTGTTCTCATCCATGAAACACACTATATTTTCACGCAAGAAGCAAGCTCTCCTTTAAAGCATCTCCAATACAGCAAGAACCATGAGCATGCCCAGAATAAAAGAACTGTGTTTCCGACTGATACGGACCTTATGTAGTTCAACTCTGCATATGAAACTGACACAAACCACAGCTCCTCTTACATAATTGCTCTTTAGTTAATAGTTTGAATAGCGTTGGGTTCCAGAACTGTGTAAAATCATTTAAGCCCCAAATTCGCTTGGTTTACCAGAAATGAACTCTTGCTTGTAGGAAGACACAGATCCTGGGGTTTAACTCTGTTTCTGAAGGGAAATTCAGACCAGTGTTCTCATCCATGAAAAACACCCTGCTTTCACGCAGGAAGCAAGCTCTTCTTTCCAGCATCTCCAATACAGCAAGAACCATGAGCATGCCCAGAAAAAAAGAACTGTGTTTACGACTGATACGGACCTTATGTAGTTCAACACTGCTTATGAAACTGACACAAACCACAGCTCCTCTTACATAAATGCTCTAGTTAATTGTGAGAATCGCATTGGGTTGTTGAACTGTGAAAAATCATTTGAACCCAAAATTCACTTGGTTTACCAGAAATGAACTCTTGCTTGTAGGAAGACACAGATCCTGTGGTTTAACTCCGTTTCTGAAGGGAAATTCAGACCAGTGTTCTCATCCATGAAACACACTATATTTTCACGCAAGAAGCAAGCTCTCCTTTCGAGCATCTCCAATACAGCAAGAACCATGAGCATGCCCAGAAAAAAAGTACTGTGTTTCCTGCTCATACGGACCTTATGTAGTTCAACTCTGCTTATGATACTGATACAAACGAGAGCTCCTCTTACATAAATGCTCTTTAGTTAATTGTGTGATTCGCGTTGGGTTCCAGAACTGTGTAAAATCATTTGAGCACCAAATTCACTTGGTTTACCAGAATTGAACACTTGCTTGTAGGAAACACAGTTCCTGGGGAATAACTCCGTTTCTGAAGAGAAATTCAGACCAGTGTTCTCATCCATGAAACACACTCTGTTTTCATGCAAGCAGCAAGCTCTTCTTTCCAGTTTCTCCAATACAGCAAGAACCATGAGTATGCCCAGAAAAAAAGAACTGTGGTTTGTACTCATAAGGACCATATGTAGTTCAACTCTGCTTACGAAACTTATACAAACTACAGCGCCTCTTACATAAATGCTCTTTAGTTAATAGTTTGAATCGCATTGGTTCCAGAACTGTGTAAAATCATTTGAGCCCCAAATTCACTTGGTTTACCAGAAATGAACTCTTGCTTGTAGGTAACACAGATCCTTGGGATTAACTCCGTTTGTGAAGGGAAATTCAGACCAGTGTTCTCATCCATGAAACAAACTCTGTTTTCACGCAAGCAGCAAGCTCTTCTTTCCAGGGTCTCCAATACAGCAAGAACCATGAGCATGCCCAGAAAAAAACAACTGTGTTTCCTACTCATACGGACCATATGCAGTTCAATTCTGATTATGAAACTGATACAAACTACTGCTCCTCTTACATAAATGCTCTAGTTAATTGTGAGAATCGCGTTGGGTTGTTGAACTGTGAAAAATCTTTTGAACCCCAAATTCACTTGGTTTACCAGAAATGAACTCTTGCTTGTAGGAAGACACAGATCCTGTGGTTTAATTCCGTTTCTGAAGGGAAATTCAGACCAGTGTTCTCATCCATGAAACACACTATATTTTCACGCAAGAAGCAAGCTCTCCTTTAAAGCATCTCCAATACAGCAAGAACCATGAGCATGCCCAGAATAAAAGAACTGTGTTTCCGACTGATACGGACCTTATGTAGTTCAACTCTGCTTATGAAACTGACACAAACCACAGCTCCTCTTACATAATTGCTCTTTAGTTAATAGTTTGAATAGCGTTGGGTTCCAGAACTGTGTAAAATCATTTAAGCCCCAAATTCGCTTCGTTTACCAGAAATGAACTCTTGCTTGTAGGAAGACACAGATCCTGTGGTTTAACTCCGTTTCTGAAGGGAAATTCAGACCAGTGTTCTCATCCATGAAACACACTATATTTTCACGCAAGAAGCAAGCTCTCCTTTCGAGCATCTCCAATACAGCAAGAACCATGAGCATGCCCAGAAAAAAAGTACTGTGTTTCCTGCTCATACGGACCTTATGTAGTTCAACTCTGCTTATGATACTGATACAAACCAGAGCTCCTCTTACATAAATGCTCTTTAGTTAATTGTGTGAATCGCGTTGGGTTCCAGAACTGTGTAAAATCATTTGAGCACCAAATTCACTTGGTTTACCAGAATTGAACACTTGCTTGTAGGAAACACAGTTCCTGGGGATTAACTCCGTTTCTGAAGAGAAATTCAGACCAGTGTTCTCATCCATGAAACACACTCTGTTTTCATGCAAGCAGCAAGCTCTTCTTTCCAGTGTCTCCAATACAGCAAGAACCATGAGTATGCCCAGAAAAAAAGAACTGTGGTTTCTACTCATAAGGACCATATGGAGTTCAACTCTGCTTACGAAACTTATACAAACTACAGCGCCTCTTACATAAATGCTCTTTAGTTAATAGTTTGAATCGCATTGGTTCCAGAACTGTGTAAAATCATTTGAGCCCCAAATTCACTTGGTTTACCAGAAATGAACTCTTGCTTGTAGGTAACACAGATCCTTGGGATTAACTCCGTTTGTGAAGGGAAATTCAGACCAGTGTTCTCATCCATGAAACAAACTCTGTTTTCACGCAAGCAGCAAGCTCTTCTTTCCAGGGTCTCCAATACAGCAAGAACCATGAGCATGCCCAGAAAAAAACAACTGTGTTTCCTACTCATACGGGCCATATGCAGTTCAATTCTGATTATGAAACTGATACAAACTACTGCTCCTCTTACATAAATGCTCTAGTTAATTGTGAGAATCGCGTTGGGTTGTTGAACTGTGAAAAATCATTTGAACCCCAAATTCACTTGGTTTACCAGAAATGAACTCTTGCTTGTAGGAAGACACAGATCCTGTGGTTTAATTCCGTTTCTGAAGGGAAATTCAGACCAGTGTTCTCATCCATGAAACACACTATATTTTCACGCAAGAAGCAAGCTCTCCTTTAAAGCATCTCCAATACAGCAAGAACCATGAGCATGCCCAGAATAAAAGAACTGTGTTTCCGACTGATACGGACCTTATGTAGTTCAACTCTGCATATGAAACTGACACAAACCACAGCTCCTCTTACATAATTGCTCTTTAGTTAATAGTTTGAATAGCGTTGGGTTCCAGAACTGTGTAAAATCATTTAAGCCCCAAATTCGCTTGGTTTACCAGAAATGAACTCTTGCTTGTAGGAAGACACAGATCCTGGGGTTTAACTCTGTTTCTGAAGGGAAATTCAGACCAGTGTTCTCATCCATGAAAAACACCCTGCTTTCACGCAGGAAGCAAGCTCTTCTTTCCAGCATCTCCAATACAGCAAGAACCATGAGCATGCCCAGAAAAAAAGAACTGTGTTTACGACTGATACGGACCTTATGTAGTTCAACACTGCTTATGAAACTGACACAAACCACAGCTCCTCTTACATAAATGCTCTAGTTAATTGTGAGAATCGCATTGGGTTGTTGAACTGTGAAAAATCATTTGAACCCAAAATTCACTTGGTTTACCAGAAATGAACTCTTGCTTGTAGGAAGACACAGATCCTGTGGTTTAACTCCGTTTCTGAAGGGAAATTCAGACCAGTGTTCTCATCCATGAAACACACTATATTTTCACGCAAGAAGCAAGCTCTCCTTTCGAGCATCTCCAATACAGCAAGAACCATGAGCATGCCCAGAAAAAAAGTACTGTGTTTCCTGCTCATACGGACCTTATGTAGTTCAACTCTGCTTATGATACTGATACAAACGAGAGCTCCTCTTACATAAATGCTCTTTAGTTAATTGTGTGATTCGCGTTGGGTTCCAGAACTGTGTAAAATCATTTGAGCACCAAATTCACTTGGTTTACCAGAATTGAACACTTGCTTGTAGGAAACACAGTTCCTGGGGAATAACTCCGTTTCTGAAGAGAAATTCAGACCAGTGTTCTCATCCATGAAACACACTCTGTTTTCATGCAAGCAGCAAGCTCTTCTTTCCAGTTTCTCCAATACAGCAAGAACCATGAGTATGCCCAGAAAAAAAGAACTGTGGTTTGTACTCATAAGGACCATATGTAGTTCAACTCTGCTTACGAAACTTATACAAACTACAGCGCCTCTTACATAAATGCTCTTTAGTTAATAGTTTGAATCGCATTGGTTCCAGAACTGTGTAAAATCATTTGAGCCCCAAATTCACTTGGTTTACCAGAAATGAACTCTTGCTTGTAGGTAACACAGATCCTTGGGATTAACTCCGTTTGTGAAGGGAAATTCAGACCAGTGTTCTCATCCATGAAACAAACTCTGTTTTCACGCAAGCAGCAAGCTCTTCTTTCCAGGGTCTCCAATACAGCAAGAACCATGAGCATGCCCAGAAAAAAACAACTGTGTTTCCTACTCATACGGACCATATGCAGTTCAATTCTGATTATGAACCTGATACAAACTACTGCTCCTCTTACATAAATGCTCTAGTTTATTGTGAGAATCGCGTTGGGTTGTTGAACTGTGAAAAATCTTTTGAACCCCAAATTCACTTGGTTTACCAGAAATGAACTCTTGCTTGTAGGAAGACACAGATCCTGTGGTTTAATTCCGTTTCTGAAGGGAAATTCAGACCAGTGTTCTCATCCATGAAACACACTATATTTTCACGCAAGAAGCAAGCTCTCCTTTAAAGCATCTCCAATACAGCAAGAACCATGAGCATGCCCAGAATAAAAGAACTGTGTTTCCGACTGATACGGACCTTATGTAGTTCAACTCTGCTTATGAAACTGACACAAACCACAGCTCCTCTTACATAATTGCTCTTTAGTTAATAGTTTGAATAGCGTTGGGTTCCAGAACTGTGTAAAATCATTTAAGCCCCAAATTCGCTTCGTTTACCAGAAATGAACTCTTGCTTGTAGGAAGACACAGATCCTGTGGTTTAACTCCGTTTCTGAAGGGAAATTCAGACCAGTGTTCTCATCCATGAAACACACTATATTTTCACGCAAGAAGCAAGCTCTCCTTTCGAGCATCTCCAATACAGCAAGAACCATGAGCATGCCCAGAAAAAAAGTACTGTGTTTCCTGCTCATACGGACCTTATGTAGTTCAACTCTGCTTATGATACTGATACAAACCAGAGCTCCTCTTACATAAATGCTCTTTAGTTAATTGTGTGAATCGCGTTGGGTTCCAGAACTGTGTAAAATCATTTGAGCACCAAATTCACTTGGTTTACCAGAATTGAACACTTGCTTGTAGGAAACACAGTTCCTGGGGATTAACTCCGTTTCTGAAGAGAAATTCAGACCAGTGTTCTCATCCATGAAACACACTCTGTTTTCATGCAAGCAGCAAGCTCTTCTTTCCAGTGTCTCCAATACAGCAAGAACCATGAGTATGCCCAGAAAAAAAGAACTGTGGTTTCTACTCATAAGGACCATATGGAGTTCAACTCTGCTTACGAAACTTATACAAACTACAGCGCCTCTTACATAAATGCTCTTTAGTTAATAGTTTGAATCGCATTGGTTCCAGAACTGTGTAAAATCATTTGAGCCCCAAATTCACTTGGTTTACCAGAAATGAACTCTTGCTTGTAGGTAACACAGATCCTTGGGATTAACTCCGTTTGTGAAGGGAAATTCAGACCAGTGTTCTCATCCATGAAACAAACTCTGTTTTCACGCAAGCAGCAAGCTCTTCTTTCCAGGGTCTCCAATACAGCAAGAACCATGAGCATGCCCAGAAAAAAACAACTGTGTTTCCTACTCATACGGACCATATGCAGTTCAATTCTGATTATGAAACTGATACAAACTACTGCTCCTCTTACATAAATGCTCTAGTTAATTGTGAGAATCGCGTTGGGTTGTTGAACTGTGAAAAATCTTTTGAACCCCAAATTCACTTGGTTTACCAGAAATGAACTCTTGCTTGTAGGAAGACACAGATCCTGTGGTTTAATTCCGTTTCTGAAGGGAAATTCAGACCAGTGTTCTCATCCATGAAACACACTATATTTTCACGCAAGAAGCAAGCTCTCCTTTAAAGCATCTCCAATACAGCAAGAACCATGAGCATGCCCAGAATAAAAGAACTGTGTTTCCGACTGATACGGACCTTATGTAGTTCAACTCTGCTTATGAAACTGACACAAACCACAGCTCCTCTTACATAATTGCTCTTTAGTTAATAGTTTGAATAGCGTTGGGTTCCAGAACTGTGTAAAATCATTTAAGCCCCAAATTCGCTTGGTTTACCAGAAATGAACTCTTGCTTGTTGGAAGACACAGATCCTGTGGTTTAACTCCGTTTCTGAAGGGAAATTCAGACCAGTGTTCTCATCCATGAAACACACTATATTTTCACGCAAGAAGCAAGCTCTCCTTTCGAGCATCTCCAATACAGCAAGAACCATGAGCATGCCCAGAAAAAAAGTACTGTGTTTCCTGCTCATACGGACCTTATGTAGTTCAAATCTGCTTATGATACTGATACAAACCAGAGCTCCTCTTACATAAATGCTCTTTAGTTAATTGTGTGATTCGCGTTGGGTTCCAGAACTGTGTAAAATCATTTGAGCACCAAATTCACTTGGTTTACCAGAATTGAACACTTGCTTGTAGGAAACACAGTTCCTGGGGAATAACTCCGTTTCTGAAGAGAAATTCAGACCAGTGTTCTCATCCATGAAACACACTCTGTTTTCATGCAAGCAGCAAGCTCTTCTTTCCAGTTTCTCCAATACAGCAAGAACCATGAGTATGCCCAGAAAAAAAGAACTGTGGTTTGTACTCATAAGGACCATATGTAGTTCAACTCTGCTTACGAAACTTATACAAACTACAGCGCCTCTTACATAAATGCTCTTTAGTTAATAGTTTGAATCGCATTGGTTCCAGAACTGTGTAAAATCATTTGAGCCCCAAATTCACTTGGTTTACCAGAAATGAACTCTTGCTTGTAGGTAACACAGATCCTTGGGATTAACTCCGTTTGTGAAGGGAAATTCAGACCAGTGTTCTCATCCATGAAACAAACTCTGTTTTCACGCAAGCAGCAAGCTCTTCTTTCCAGGGTCTCCAATACAGCAAGAACCATGAGCATGCCCAGAAAAAAACAACTGTGTTTCCTACTCATACGGACCATATGCAGTTCAATTCTGATTATGAAACTGATACAAACTACTGCTCCTCTTACATAAATGCTCTAGTTAATTGTGAGAATCGCGTTGGGTTGTTGAACTGTGAAAAATCTTTTGAACCCCAAATTCACTTGGTTTACCAGAAATGAACTCTTGCTTGTAGGAAGACACAGATCCTGTGGTTTAATTCCGTTTCTGAAGGGAAATTCAGACCAGTGTTCTCATCCATGAAACACACTATATTTTCACGCAAGAAGCAAGCTCTCCTTTAAAGCATCTCCAATACAGCAAGAACCATGAGCATGCCCAGAATAAAAGAACTGTGTTTCCGACTGATACGGACCTTATGTAGTTCAACTCTGCTTATGAAACTGACACAAACCACAGCTCCTCTTACATAATTGCTCTTTAGTTAATAGTTTGAATAGCGTTGGGTTCCAGAACTGTGTAAAATCATTTAAGCCCCAAATTCGCTTCGTTTACCAGAAATGAACTCTTGCTTGTAGGAAGACACAGATCCTGTGGTTTAACTCCGTTTCTGAAGGGAAATTCAGACCAGTGTTCTCATCCATGAAACACACTATATTTTCACGCAAGAAGCAAGCTCTCCTTTCGAGCATCTCCAATACAGCAAGAACCATGAGCATGCCCAGAAAAAAAGTACTGTGTTTCCTGCTCATACGGACCTTATGTAGTTCAACTCTGCTTATGATACTGATACAAACCAGAGCTCCTCTTACATAAATGCTCTTTAGTTAATTGTGTGAATCGCGTTGGGTTCCAGAACTGTGTAAAATCATTTGAGCACCAAATTCACTTGGTTTACCAGAATTGAACACTTGCTTGTAGGAAACACAGTTCCTGGGGATTAACTCCGTTTCTGAAGAGAAATTCAGACCAGTGTTCTCATCCATGAAACACACTCTGTTTTCATGCAAGCAGCAAGCTCTTCTTTCCAGTGTCTCCAATACAGCAAGAACCATGAGTATGCCCAGAAAAAAAGAACTGTGGTTTCTACTCATAAGGACCATATGTAGTTCAACTCTGCTTACGAAACTTATACAAACTACAGCGCCTCTTACATAAATGCTCTTTAGTTAATAGTTTGAATCGCATTGGTTCCAGAACTGTGTAAAATCATTTGAGCCCCAAATTCACTTGGTTTACCAGAAATGAACTCTTGCTTGTAGGTAACACAGATCCTTGGGATTAACTCCGTTTGTGAAGGGAAATTCAGACCAGTGTTCTCATCCATGAAACAAACTCTGTTTTCACGCAAGCAGCAAGCTCTTCTTTCCAGGGTCTCCAATACAGCAAGAACCATGAGCATGCCCAGAAAAAAACAACTGTGTTTCCTACTCATACGGACCATATGCAGTTCAATTCTGATTATGAAACTGATACAAACTACTGCTCCTCTTACATAAATGCTCTAGTTAATTGTGAGAATCGCGTTGGGTTGTTGAACTGTGAAAAATCTTTTGAACCCCAAATTCACTTGGTTTACCAGAAATGAACTCTTGCTTGTAGGAAGACACAGATCCTGTGGTTTAATTCCGTTTCTGAAGGGAAATTCAGACCAGTGTTCTCATCCATGAAACACACTATATTTTCACGCAAGAAGCAAGCTCTCCTTTAAAGCATCTCCAATACAGCAAGAACCATGAGCATGCCCAGAATAAAAGAACTGTGTTTCCGACTGATACGGACCTTATGTAGTTCAACTCTGCTTATGAAACTGACACAAACCACAGCTCCTCTTACATAATTGCTCTTTAGTTAATAGTTTGAATAGCGTTGGGTTCCAGAACTGTGTAAAATCATTTAAGCCCCAAATTCGCTTGGTTTACCAGAAATGAACTCTTGCTTGTAGGAAGACACAGATCCTGTGGTTTAACTCCGTTTCTGAAGGGAAATTCAGACCAGTGTTCTCATCCATGAAACACACTATATTTTCACGCAAGAAGCAAGCTCTCCTTTCGAGCATCTCCAATACAGCAAGAACCATGAGCATGCCCAGAAAAAAAGTACTGTGTTTCCTGCTCATACGGACCTTATGTAGTTCAACTCTGCTTATGATACTGATACAAACCAGAGCTCCTCTTACATAAATGCTCTTTAGTTAATTGTGTGAATCGCGTTGGGTTCCAGAACTGTGTAAAATCATTTGATCACCAAATTCACTTGGTTTACCAGAATTGAACACTTGCTTGTAGGAAACACAGTTCCTGGGGATTAACTCCGTTTCTGAAGAGAAATTCAGACCAGTGTTCTCATCCATGAAACACACTCTGTTTTCATGCAAGCAGCAAGCTCTTCTTTCCAGTGTCTCCAATACAGCAAGAACCATGAGTATGCCCAGAAAAAAAGAACTGTGGTTTCTACTCATAAGGACCATATGTAGTTCAACTCTGCTTACGAAACTTATACAAACTACAGCGCCTCTTACATAAATGCTCTTTAGTTAATAGTTTGAATCGCATTGGTTCCAGAACTGTGTAAAATCATTTGAGCCCCAAATTCACTTGGTTTACCAGAAATGAACTCTTGCTTGTAGGTAACACAGATCCTTGGGATTAACTCCGTTTGTGAAGGGAAATTCAGACCAGTGTTCTCATCCATGAAACAAACTCTGTTTTCACGCAAGCAGCAAGCTCTTCTTTCCAGGGTCTCCAATACAGCAAGAACCATGAGCATGCCCAGAAAAAAACAACTGTGTTTCCTACTCATACGGACCATATGCAGTTCAATTCTGATTATGAAACTGATACAAACTACTGCTCCTCTTACATAAATGCTCTAGTTAATTGTGAGAATCGCGTTGGGTTGTTGAACTGTGAAAAATCTTTTGAACCCCAAATTCACTTGGTTTACCAGAAATGAACTCTTGCTTGTAGGAAGACACAGATCCTGTGGTTTAATTCCGTTTCTGAAGGGAAATTCAGACCAGTGTTCTCATCCATGAAACACACTATATTTTCACGCAAGAAGCAAGCTCTCCTTTAAAGCATCTCCAATACAGCAAGAACCATGAGCATGCCCAGAATAAAAGAACTGTGTTTCCGACTGATACGGACCTTATGTAGTTCAACTCTGCTTATGAAACTGACACAAACCACAGCTCCTCTTACATAATTGCTCTTTAGTTAATAGTTTGAATAGCGTTGGGTTCCAGAACTGTGTAAAATCATTTAAGCCCCAAATTCGCTTGGTTTACCAGAAATGAACTCTTGCTTGTAGGAAGACACAGATCCTGTGGTTTAACTCCGTTTCTGAAGGGAAATTCAGACCAGTGTTCTCATCCATGAAACACACTATATTTTCACGCAAGAAGCAAGCTCTCCTTTCGAGCATCTCCAATACAGCAAGAACCATGAGCATGCCCAGAAAAAAAGTACTGTGTTTCCTGCTCATACGGACCTTATGTAGTTCAACTCTGCTTATGATACTGATACAAACCAGAGCTCCTCTTACATAAATGCTCTTTAGTTAATTGTGTGAATCGCGTTGGGTTCCAGAACTGTGTAAAATCATTTGAGCACCAAATTCACTTGGTTTACCAGAATTGAACACTTGCTTGTAGGAAACACAGTTCCTGGGGATTAACTCCGTTTCTGAAGAGAAATTCAGACCAGTGTTCTCATCCATGAAACACACTCTGTTTTCATGCAAGCAGCAAGCTCTTCTTTCCAGTGTCTCCAATACAGCAAGAACCATGAGTATGCCCAGAAAAAAAGAACTGTGGTTTCTACTCATAAGGACCATATGGAGTTCAACTCTGCTTACGAAACTTATACAAACTACAGCGCCTCTTACATAAATGCTCTTTAGTTAATAGTTTGAATCGCATTGGTTCCAGAACTGTGTAAAATCATTTGAGCCCCAAATTCACTTGGTTTACCAGAAATGAACTCTTGCTTGTAGGTAACACAGATCCTTGGGATTAACTCCGTTTGTGAAGGGAAATTCAGACCAGTGTTCTCATCCATGAAACAAACTCTGTTTTCACGCAAGCAGCAAGCTCTTCTTTCCAGGGTCTCCAATACAGCAAGAACCATGAGCATGCCCAGAAAAAAACAACTGTGTTTCCTACTCATACGGACCATATGCAGTTCAATTCTGATTATGAAACTGATACAAACTACTGCTCCTCTTACATAAATGCTCTAGTTAATTGTGAGAATCGCGTTGGGTTGTTGAACTGTGAAAAATCTTTTGAACCCCAAATTCACTTGGTTTACCAGAAATGAACTCTTGCTTGTAGGAAGACACAGATCCTGTGGTTTAATTCCGTTTCTGAAGGGAAATTCAGACCAGTGTTCTCATCCATGAAACACACTATATTTTCACGCAAGAAGCAAGCTCTCCTTTAAAGCATCTCCAATACAGCAAGAACCATGAGCATGCCCAGAATAAAAGAACTGTGTTTCCGACTGATACGGACCTTATGTAGTTCAACTCTGCTTATGAAACTGACACAAACCACAGCTCCTCTTACATAATTGCTCTTTAGTTAATAGTTTGAATAGCGTTGGGTTCCAGAACTGTGTAAAATCATTTAAGCCCCAAATTCGCTTGGTTTACCAGAAATGAACTCTTGCTTGTAGGAAGACACAGATCCTGTGGTTTAACTCCGTTTCTGAAGGGAAATTCAGACCAGTGTTCTCATCCATGAAACACACTATATTTTCACGCAAGAAGCAAGCTCTCCTTTCGAGCATCTCCAATACAGCAAGAACCATGAGCATGCCCAGAAAAAAGTACTGTGTTTCCTGCTCATACGGACCTTATGTAGTTCAACTCTGCTTATGATACTGATACAAACCAGAGCTCCTCTTACATAAATGCTCTTTAGTTAATTGTGTGAATCGCGTTGGGTTCCAGAACTGTGTAAAATCATTTGAGCACCAAATTCACTTGGTTTACCAGAATTGAACACTTGCTTGTAGGAAACACAGTTCCTGGGGATTAACTCCGTTTCTGAAGAGAAATTCAGACCAGTGTTCTCATCCATGAAACACACTCTGTTTTCATGCAAGCAGCAAGCTCTTCTTTCCAGTGTCTCCAATACAGCAAGAACCATGAGTATGCCCAGAAAAAAAGAACTGTGGTTTCTACTCATAAGGACCATATGGAGTTCAACTCTGCTTACGAAACTTATACAAACTACAGCGCCTCTTACATAAATGCTCTTTAGTTAATAGTTTGAATCGCATTGGTTCCAGAACTGTGTAAAATCATTTGAGCCCCAAATTCACTTGGTTTACCAGAAATGAACTCTTGCTTGTAGGTAACACAGATCCTTGGGATTAACTCCGTTTGTGAAGGGAAATTCAGACCAGTGTTCTCATCCATGAAACAAACTCTGTTTTCACGCAAGCAGCAAGCTCTTCTTTCCAGGGTCTCCAATACAGCAAGAACCATGAGCATGCCCAGAAAAAAACAACTGTGTTTCCTACTCATACGGACCATATGCAGTTCAATTCTGATTATGAAACTGATACAAACTACTGCTCCTCTTACATAAATGCTCTAGTTAATTGTGAGAATCGCGTTGGGTTGTTGAACTGTGAAAAATCTTTTGAACCCCAAATTCACTTGGTTTACCAGAAATGAACTCTTGCTTGTAGGAAGATACAGATCCTGTGGTTTAATTCCGTTTCTGAAGGGAAATTCAGACCAGTGTTCTCATCCATGAAACACACTATATTTTCACGCAAGAAGCAAGCTCTCCTTTAAAGCATCTCCAATACAGCAAGAACCATGAGCATGCCCAGAATAAAAGAACTGTGTTTCCGACTGATACGGACCTTATGTAGTTCAACTCTGCTTATGAAACTGACACAAACCACAGCTCCTCTTACATAATTGCTCTTTAGTTAATAGTTTGAATAGCGTTGGGTTCCAGAACTGTGTAAAATCATTTAAGCCCCAAATTCGCTTGGTTTACCAGAAATGAACTCTTGCTTGTTGGAAGACACAGATCCTGTGGTTTAACTCCGTTTCTGAAGGGAAATTCAGACCAGTGTTCTCATCCATGAAACACACTATATTTTCACGCAAGAAGCAAGCTCTCCTTTCGAGCATCTCCAATACAGCAAGAACCATGAGCATGCCCAGAAAAAAAGTACTGTGTTTCCTGCTCATACGGACCTTATGTAGTTCAACTCTGCTTATGATACTGATACAAACCAGAGCTCCTCTTACATAAATGCTCTTTAGTTAATTGTGTGATTCGCGTTGGGTTCCAGAACTGTGTAAAATCATTTGAGCACCAAATTCACTTGGTTTACCAGAATTGAACACTTGCTTGTAGGAAACACAGTTCCTGGGGAATAACTCCGTTTCTGAAGAGAAATTCAGACCAGTGTTCTCATCCATGAAACACACTCTGTTTTCATGCAAGCAGCAAGCTCTTCTTTCCAGTTTCTCCAATACAGCAAGAACCATGAGTATGCCCAGAAAAAAACAACTGTGTTTCCTACTCATACGGACCATATGCAGTTCCATTCTGATTATGAAACTGACACAAACCACAGCTCCTCTTACATAAATGCTCTTTAGTTAATTGTGTGAATCGCGTTGGGTTCCAGAACTGTGTAAAATCATTTGAGCACCAAATTCACTTGGTTTACCAGAATTGAACACTTGCTTGTAGGAAACACAGTTCCTGGGGATTAACTCCGTTTCTGAAGAGAAATTCAGACCAGTGTTCTCATCCATGAAACACACTCTGTTTTCATGCAAGCAGCAAGCTCTTCTTTCCAGTTTCTCCAATACAGCAAGAACCATGAGTATGCCCAGAAAAAAAGAACTGTGGTTTCTACTCATAAGGACCATATGTAGTTCAACTCTGCTTACGAAACTTATACAAACTACAGCGCCTCTTACATAAATGCTCTTTAGTTAATAGTTTGAATCGCATTGGTTCCAGAACTGTGTAAAATCATTTGAGCCCCAAATTCACTTGGTTTACCAGAAATGAACTCTTGCTTGTAGGTAACACAGATCCTTGGGATTAACTCCGTTTGTGAAGGGAAATTCAGACCAGTGTTCTCATCCATGAAACAAACTCTGTTTTCACGCAAGCAGCAAGCTGTTCTTTCCAGGGTCTCCAATACAGCAAGAACCATGAGCATGCCCAGAAAAAAACAACTGTGTTTCCTACTCATACGGACCATATGCAGTTCAATTCTGATTATGAAACTGATACAAACTACTGCTCCTCTTACATAAATGCTCTAGTTAATTGTGAGAATCGCGTTGGGTTGTTGAACTGTGAAAAATCTTTTGAACCCCAAATTCACTTGGTTTACCAGAAATGAACTCTTGCTTGTAGGAAGACACAGATCCTGTGGTTTAATTCCGTTTCTGAAGGGAAATTCAGACCAGTGTTCTCATCCATGAAACACACTATATTTTCACGCAAGAAGCAAGCTCTCCTTTAAAGCATCTCCAATACAGCAAGAACCATGAGCATGCCCAGAATAAAAGAACTGTGTTTCCGACTGATACGGACCTTATGTAGTTCAACTCTGCTTATGAAACTGACACAAACCACAGCTCCTCTTACATAATTGCTCTTTAGTTAATAGTTTGAATAGCGTTGGGTTCCAGAACTGTGTAAAATCATTTAAGCCCCAAATTCGCTTCGTTTACCAGAAATGAACTCTTGCTTGTAGGAAGACACAGATCCTGTGGTTTAACTCCGTTTCTGAAGGGAAATTCAGACCAGTGTTCTCATCCATGAAACACACTATATTTTCACGCAAGAAGCAAGCTCTCCTTTCGAGCATCTCCAATACAGCAAGAACCATGAGCATGCCCAGAAAAAAAGTACTGTGTTTCCTGCTCATACGGACCTTATGTAGTTCAACTCTGCTTATGATACTGATACAAACCAGAGCTCCTCTTACATAAATGCTCTTTAGTTAATTGTGTGAATCGCGTTGGGTTCCAGAACTGTGTAAAATCATTTGAGCACCAAATTCACTTGGTTTACCAGAATTGAACACTTGCTTGTAGGAAACACAGTTCCTGGGGATTAACTCCGTTTCTGAAGAGAAATTCAGACCAGTGTTCTCATCCATGAAACACACTCTGTTTTCATGCAAGCAGCAAGCTCTTCTTTCCAGTGTCTCCAATACAGCAAGAACCATGAGTATGCCCAGAAAAAAAGAACTGTGGTTTCTACTCATAAGGACCATATGTAGTTCAACTCTGCTTACGAAACTTATACAAACTACAGCGCCTCTTACATAAATGCTCTTTAGTTAATAGTTTGAATCGCATTGGTTCCAGAACTGTGTAAAATCATTTGAGCCCCAAATTCACTTGGTTTACCAGAAATGAACTCTTGCTTGTAGGTAACACAGATCCTTGGGATTAACTCCGTTTGTGAAGGGAAATTCAGACCAGTGTTCTCATCCATGAAACAAACTCTGTTTTCACGCAAGCAGCAAGCTCTTCTTTCCAGGGTCTCCAATACAGCAAGAACCATGAGCATGCCCAGAAAAAAACAACTGTGTTTCCTACTCATACGGACCATATGCAGTTCAATTCTGATTATGAAACTGATACAAACTACTGCTCCTCTTACATAAATGCTCTAGTTAATTGTGAGAATCGCGTTGGGTTGTTGAACTGTGAAAAATCTTTTGAACCCCAAATTCACTTGGTTTACCAGAAATGAACTCTTGCTTGTAGGAAGACACAGATCCTGTGGTTTAATTCCGTTTCTGAAGGGAAATTCAGACCAGTGTTCTCATCCATGAAACACACTATATTTTCACGCAAGAAGCAAGCTCTCCTTTAAAGCATCTCCAATACAGCAAGAACCATGAGCATGCCCAGAATAAAAGAACTGTGTTTCCGACTGATACGGACCTTATGTAGTTCAACTCTGCTTATGAAACTGACACAAACCACAGCTCCTCTTACATAATTGCTCTTTAGTTAATAGTTTGAATAGCGTTGGGTTCCAGAACTGTGTAAAATCATTTAAGCCCCAAATTCGCTTGGTTTACCAGAAATGAACTCTTGCTTGTAGGAAGACACAGATCCTGTGGTTTAACTCCGTTTCTGAAGGGAAATTCAGACCAGTGTTCTCATCCATGAAACACACTATATTTTCACGCAAGAAGCAAGCTCTCCTTTCGAGCATCTCCAATACAGCAAGAACCATGAGCATGCCCAGAAAAAAAGTACTGTGTTTCCTGCTCATACGGACCTTATGTAGTTCAACTCTGCTTATGATACTGATACAAACCAGAGCTCCTCTTACATAAATGCTCTTTAGTTAATTGTGTGAATCGCGTTGGGTTCCAGAACTGTGTAAAATCATTTGAGCACCAAATTCACTTGGTTTACCAGAATTGAACACTTGCTTGTAGGAAACACAGTTCCTGGGGATTAACTCCGTTTCTGAAGAGAAATTCAGACCAGTGTTCTCATCCATGAAACACACTCTGTTTTCATGCAAGCAGCAAGCTCTTCTTTCCAGTGTCTCCAATACAGCAAGAACCATGAGTATGCCCAGAAAAAAAGAACTGTGGTTTCTACTCATAAGGACCATATGTAGTTCAACTCTGCTTACGAAACTTATACAAACTACAGCGCCTCTTACATAAATGCTCTTTAGTTAATAGTTTGAATCGCATTGGTTCCAGAACTGTGTAAAATCATTTGAGCCCCAAATTCACTTGGTTTACCAGAAATGAACTCTTGCTTGTAGGTAACACAGATCCTTGGGATTAACTCCGTTTGTGAAGGGAAATTCAGACCAGTGTTCTCATCCATGAAACAAACTCTGTTTTCACGCAAGCAGCAAGCTCTTCTTTCCAGGGTCTCCAATACAGCAAGAACCATGAGCATGCCCAGAAAAAAACAACTGTGTTTCCTACTCATACGGACCATATGCAGTTCAATTCTGATTATGAAACTGATACAAACTACTGCTCCTCTTACATAAATGCTCTAGTTAATTGTGAGAATCGCGTTGGGTTGTTGAACTGTGAAAAATCTTTTGAACCCCAAATTCACTTGGTTTACCAGAAATGAACTCTTGCTTGTAGGAAGACACAGATCCTGTGGTTTAATTCCGTTTCTGAAGGGAAATTCAGACCAGTGTTCTCATCCATGAAACACACTATATTTTCACGCAAGAAGCAAGCTCTCCTTTAAAGCATCTCCAATACAGCAAGAACCATGAGCATGCCCAGAATAAAAGAACTGTGTTTCCGACTGATACGGACCTTATGTAGTTCAACTCTGCTTATGAAACTGACACAAACCACAGCTCCTCTTACATAATTGCTCTTTAGTTAATAGTTTGAATAGCGTTGGGTTCCAGAACTGTGTAAAATCATTTAAGCCCCAAATTCGCTTGGTTTACCAGAAATGAACTCTTGCTTGTAGGAAGACACAGATCCTGTGGTTTAACTCCGTTTCTGAAGGGAAATTCAGACCAGTGTTCTCATCCATGAAACACACTATATTTTCACGCAAGAAGCAAGCTCTCCTTTCGAGCATCTCCAATACAGCAAGAACCATGAGCATGCCCAGAAAAAAAGTACTGTGTTTCCTGCTCATACGGACCTTATGTAGTTCAACTCTGCTTATGATACTGATACA
Organism: Onychomys arenicola; assembly: GCA_949786405.1. NCBI lineage: Eukaryota > Metazoa > Chordata > Mammalia > Rodentia > Cricetidae > Onychomys > Onychomys arenicola. Next base: position 5,773,880 of record CATKUM010000039.1, on the reverse strand, counting down.
AACCAGAGCTCCTCTTACATAAATGCTCTTTAGTTAATTGTGTGAATCGCGTTGGGTTCCAGAACTGTGTAAAATCATTTGAGCACCAAATTCACTTGGTTTACCAGAATTGAACACTTGCTTGTAGGAAACACAGTTCCTGGGGATTAACTCCGTTTCTGAAGAGAAATTCAGACCAGTGTTCTCATCCATGAAACACACTCTGTTTTCATGCAAGCAGCAAGCTCTTCTTTCCAGTGTCTCCAATACAGCAAGAACCATGAGTATGCCCAGAAAAAAAGAACTGTGGTTTCTACTCATAAGGACCATATGGAGTTCAACTCTGCTTACGAAACTTATACAAACTACAGCGCCTCTTACATAAATGCTCTTTAGTTAATAGTTTGAATCGCATTGGTTCCAGAACTGTGTAAAATCATTTGAGCCCCAAATTCACTTGGTTTACCAGAAATGAACTCTTGCTTGTAGGTAACACAGATCCTTGGGATTAACTCCGTTTGTGAAGGGAAATTCAGACCAGTGTTCTCATCCATGAAACAAACTCTGTTTTCACGCAAGCAGCAAGCTCTTCTTTCCAGGGTCTCCAATACAGCAAGAACCATGAGCATGCCCAGAAAAAAACAACTGTGTTTCCTACTCATACGGACCATATGCAGTTCAATTCTGATTATGAAACTGATACAAACTACTGCTCCTCTTACATAAATGCTCTAGTTAATTGTGAGAATCGCGTTGGGTTGTTGAACTGTGAAAAATCTTTTGAACCCCAAATTCACTTGGTTTACCAGAAATGAACTCTTGCTTGTAGGAAGACACAGATCCTGTGGTTTAATTCCGTTTCTGAAGGGAAATTCAGACCAGTGTTCTCATCCATGAAACACACTATATTTTCACGCAAGAAGCAAGCTCTCCTTTAAAGCATCTCCAATACAGCAAGAACCATGAGCATGCCCAGAATAAAAGAACTGTGTTTCCGACTGATACGGACCTTATGTAGTTCAACTCTGCTTATGAAACTGACACAAACCACAGCTCCTCTTACATAATTGCTCTTTAGTTAATAGTTTGAATAGCGTTGGGTTCCAGAACTGTGTAAAATCATTTAAGCCCCAAATTCGCTTGGTTTACCAGAAATGAACTCTTGCTTGTAGGAAGACACAGATCCTGTGGTTTAACTCCGTTTCTGAAGGGAAATTCAGACCAGTGTTCTCATCCATGAAACACACTATATTTTCACGCAAGAAGCAAGCTCTCCTTTCGAGCATCTCCAATACAGCAAGAACCATGAGCATGCCCAGAAAAAAAGTACTGTGTTTCCTGCTCATACGGACCTTATGTAGTTCAACTCTGCTTATGATACTGATACAAACCAGAGCTCCTCTTACATAAATGCTCTTTAGTTAATTGTGTGATTCGCGTTAGGTTCCAGAACTGTGTAAAATCATTTGAGCACCAAATTCACTTGGTTTACCAGAATTGAACACTTGCTTGTAGGAAACACAGTTCCTGGGGAATAACTCCGTTTCTGAAGAGAAATTCAGACCAGTGTTCTCATCCATGAAACACACTCTGTTTTCATGCAAGCAGCAAGCTCTTCTTTCCAGTTTCTCCAATACAGCAAGAACCATGAGTATGCCCAGAAAAAAAGAACTGTGGTTTGTACTCATAAGGACCATATGTAGTTCAACTCTGCTTACGAAACTTATACAAACTACAGCGCCTCTTACATAAATGCTCTTTAGTTAATAGTTTGAATCGCATTGGTTCCAGAACTGTGTAAAATCATTTGAGCCCCAAATTCACTTGGTTTACCAGAAATGAACTCTTGCTTGTAGGTAACACAGATCCTTGGGATTAACTCCGTTTGTGAAGGGAAATTCAGACCAGTGTTCTCATCCATGAAACAAACTCTGTTTTCACGCAAGCAGCAAGCTCTTCTTTCCAGGGTCTCCAATACAGCAAGAACCATGAGCATGCCCAGAAAAAAACAACTGTGTTTCCTACTCATACGGACCATATGCAGTTCAATTCTGATTATGAAACTGATACAAACTACTGCTCCTCTTACATAAATGCTCTAGTTAATTGTGAGAATCGCGTTGGGTTGTTGAACTGTGAAAAATCTTTTGAACCCCAAATTCACTTGGTTTACCAGAAATGAACTCTTGCTTGTAGGAAGACACAGATCCTGTGGTTTAATTCCGTTTCTGAAGGGAAATTCAGACCAGTGTTCTCATCCATGAAACACACTATATTTTCACGCAAGAAGCAAGCTCTCCTTTAAAGCATCTCCAATACAGCAAGAACCATGAGCATGCCCAGAATAAAAGAACTGTGTTTCCGACTGATACGGACCTTATGTAGTTCAACTCTGCTTATGAAACTGACACAAACCACAGCTCCTCTTACATAATTGCTCTTTAGTTAATAGTTTGAATAGCGTTGGGTTCCAGAACTGTGTAAAATCATTTAAGCCCCAAATTCGCTTCGTTTACCAGAAATGAACTCTTGCTTGTAGGAAGACACAGATCCTGTGGTTTAACTCCGTTTCTGAAGGGAAATTCAGACCAGTGTTCTCATCCATGAAACACACTATATTTTCACGCAAGAAGCAAGCTCTCCTTTCGAGCATCTCCAATACAGCAAGAACCATGAGCATGCCCAGAAAAAAAGTACTGTGTTTCCTGCTCATACGGACCTTATGTAGTTCAACTCTGCTTATGATACTGATACAAACCAGAGCTCCTCTTACATAAATGCTCTTTAGTTAATTGTGTGAATCGCGTTGGGTTCCAGAACTGTGTAAAATCATTTGAGCACCAAATTCACTTGGTTTACCAGAATTGAACACTTGCTTGTAGGAAACACAGTTCCTGGGGATTAACTCCGTTTCTGAAGAGAAATTCAGACCAGTGTTCTCATCCATGAAACACACTCTGTTTTCATGCAAGCAGCAAGCTCTTCTTTCCAGTGTCTCCAATACAGCAAGAACCATGAGTATGCCCAGAAAAAAAGAACTGTGGTTTCTACTCATAAGGACCATATGTAGTTCAACTCTGCTTACGAAACTTATACAAACTACAGCGCCTCTTACATAAATGCTCTTTAGTTAATAGTTTGAATCGCATTGGTTCCAGAACTGTGTAAAATCATTTGAGCCCCAAATTCACTTGGTTTACCAGAAATGAACTCTTGCTTGTAGGTAACACAGATCCTTGGGATTAACTCCGTTTGTGAAGGGAAATTCAGACCAGTGTTCTCATCCATGAAACAAACTCTGTTTTCACGCAAGCAGCAAGCTGTTCTTTCCAGGGTCTCCAATACAGCAAGAACCATGAGCATGCCCAGAAAAAAACAACTGTGTTTCCTACTCATACGGACCATATGCAGTTCAATTCTGATTATGAAACTGATACAAACTACTGCTCCTCTTACATAAATGCTCTAGTTAATTGTGAGAATCGCGTTGGGTTGTTGAACTGTGAAAAATCTTTTGAACCCCAAATTCACTTGGTTTACCAGAAATGAACTCTTGCTTGTAGGAAGACACAGATCCTGTGGTTTAATTCCGTTTCTGAAGGGAAATTCAGACCAGTGTTCTCATCCATGAAACACACTATATTTTCACGCAAGAAGCAAGCTCTCCTTTAAAGCATCTCCAATACAGCAAGAACCATGAGCATGCCCAGAATAAAAGAACTGTGTTTCCGACTGATACGGACCTTATGTAGTTCAACTCTGCTTATGAAACTGACACAAACCACAGCTCCTCTTACATAATTGCTCTTTAGTTAATAGTTTGAATAGCGTTGGGTTCCAGAACTGTGTAAAATCATTTAAGCCCCAAATTCGCTTGGTTTACCAGAAATGAACTCTTGCTTGTAGGAAGACACAGATCCTGTGGTTTAACTCCGTTTCTGAAGGGAAATTCAGACCAGTGTTCTCATCCATGAAACACACTATATTTTCACGCAAGAAGCAAGCTCTCCTTTCGAGCATCTCCAATACAGCAAGAACCATGAGCATGCCCAGAAAAAAAGTACTGTGTTTCCTGCTCATACGGACCTTATGTAGTTCAACTCTGCTTATGATACTGATACAAACCAGAGCTCCTCTTACATAAATGCTCTTTAGTTAATTGTGTGAATCGCGTTGGGTTCCAGAACTGTGTAAAATCATTTGAGCACCAAATTCACTTGGTTTACCAGAATTGAACACTTGCTTGTAGGAAACACAGTTCCTGGGGATTAACTCCGTTTCTGAAGAGAAATTCAGACCAGTGTTCTCATCCATGAAACACACTCTGTTTTCATGCAAGCAGCAAGCTCTTCTTTCCAGTGTCTCCAATACAGCAAGAACCATGAGTATGCCCAGAAAAAAAGAACTGTGGTTTCTACTCATAAGGACCATATGTAGTTCAACTCTGCTTACGAAACTTATACAAACTACAGCGCCTCTTACATAAATGCTCTTTAGTTAATAGTTTGAATCGCATTGGTTCCAGAACTGTGTAAAATCATTTGAGCCCCAAATTCACTTGGTTTACCAGAAATGAACTCTTGCTTGTAGGTAACACAGATCCTTGGGATTAACTCCGTTTGTGAAGGGAAATTCAGACCAGTGTTCTCATCCATGAAACAAACTCTGTTTTCACGCAAGCAGCAAGCTCTTCTTTCCAGGGTCTCCAATACAGCAAGAACCATGAGCATGCCCAGAAAAAAACAACTGTGTTTCCTACTCATACGGACCATATGCAGTTCAATTCTGATTATGAAACTGATACAAACTACTGCTCCTCTTACATAAATGCTCTAGTTAATTGTGAGAATCGCGTTGGGTTGTTGAACTGTGAAAAATCTTTTGAACCCCAAATTCACTTGGTTTACCAGAAATGAACTCTTGCTTGTAGGAAGACACAGATCCTGTGGTTTAATTCCGTTTCTGAAGGGAAATTCAGACCAGTGTTCTCATCCATGAAACACACTATATTTTCACGCAAGAAGCAAGCTCTCCTTTAAAGCATCTCCAATACAGCAAGAACCATGAGCATGCCCAGAATAAAAGAACTGTGCTTCCGACTGATACGGACCTTATGTAGTTCAACTCTGCTTATGAAACTGACACAAACCACAGCTCCTCTTACATAATTGCTCTTTAGTTAATAGTTTGAATAGCGTTGGGTTCCAGAACTGTGTAAAATCATTTAAGCCCCAAATTCGCTTGGTTTACCAGAAATGAACTCTTGCTTGTAGGAAGACACAGATCCTGTGGTTTAACTCCGTTTCTGAAGGGAAATTCAGACCAGTGTTCTCATCCATGAAACACACTATATTTTCACGCAAGAAGCAAGCTCTCCTTTCGAGCATCTCCAATACAGCAAGAACCATGAGCATGCCCAGAAAAAAAGTACTGTGTTTCCTGCTCATACGGACCTTATGTAGTTCAACTCTGCTTATGATACTGATACAAACCAGAGCTCCTCTTACATAAATGCTCTTTAGTTAATTGTGTGAATCGCGTTGGGTTCCAGAACTGTGTAAAATCATTTGAGCACCAAATTCACTTGGTTTACCAGAATTGAACACTTGCTTGTAGGAAACACAGTTCCTGGGGATTAACTCCGTTTCTGAAGAGAAATTCAGACCAGTGTTCTCATCCATGAAACACACTCTGTTTTCATGCAAGCAGCAAGCTCTTCTTTCCAGTGTCTCCAATACAGCAAGAACCATGAGTATGCCCAGAAAAAAAGAACTGTGGTTTCTACTCATAAGGACCATATGTAGTTCAACTCTGCTTACGAAACTTATACAAACTACAGCGCCTCTTACATAAATGCTCTTTAGTTAATAGTTTGAATCGCATTGGTTCCAGAACTGTGTAAAATCATTTGAGCCCCAAATTCACTTGGTTTACCAGAAATGAACTCTTGCTTGTAGGTAACACAGATCCTTGGGATTAACTCCGTTTGTGAAGGGAAATTCAGACCAGTGTTCTCATCCATGAAACAAACTCTGTTTTCACGCAAGCAGCAAGCTCTTCTTTCCAGGGTCTCCAATACAGCAAGAACCATGAGCATGCCCAGAAAAAAACAACTGTGTTTCCTACTCATACGGACCATATGCAGTTCAATTCTGATTATGAAACTGATACAAACTACTGCTCCTCTTACATAAATGCTCTAGTTAATTGTGAGAATCGCGTTGGGTTGTTGAACTGTGAAAAATCTTTTGAACCCCAAATTCACTTGGTTTACCAGAAATGAACTCTTGCTTGTAGGAAGACACAGATCCTGTGGTTTAATTCCGTTTCTGAAGGGAAATTCAGACCAGTGTTCTCTTCCATGAAACACACTATATTTTCAGGCAAGAAGCAAGCTCTCCTTTAAAGCATCTCCAATACAGCAAGAACCATGAGCATGCCCAGAATAAAAGAACTGTGCTTCCGACTGATACGGACCTTATGTAGTTCAACTCTGCTTATGAAACTGACACAAACCACAGCTCCTCTTACATAATTGCTCTTTAGTTAATAGTTTGAATAGCGTTGGGTTCCAGAACTGTGTAAAATCATTTAAGCCCCAAATTCGCTTGGTTTACCAGAAATGAACTCTTGCTTGTAGGAAGACACAGATCCTGTGGTTTAACTCCGTTTCTGAAGGGAAATTCAGACCAGTGTTCTCATCCATGAAACACACTATATTTTCACGCAAGAAGCAAGCTCTCCTTTCGAGCATCTCCAATACAGCAAGAACCATGAGCATGCCCAGAAAAAAAGTACTGTGTTTCCTGCTCATACGGACCTTATGTAGTTCAACTCTGCTTATGATACTGATACAAACCAGAGCTCCTCTTACATAAATGCTCTTTAGTTAATTGTGTGAATCGCGTTGGGTTCCAGAACTGTGTAAAATCATTTGAGCACCAAATTCACTTGGTTTACCAGAATTGAACACTTGCTTGTAGGAAACACAGTTCCTGGGGATTAACTCCGTTTCTGAAGAGAAATTCAGACCAGTGTTCTCATCCATGAAACACACTCTGTTTTCATGCAAGCAGCAAGCTCTTCTTTCCAGTGTCTCCAATACAGCAAGAACCATGAGTATGCCCAGAAAAAAAGAACTGTGGTTTCTACTCATAAGGACCATATGTAGTTCAACTCTGCTTACGAAACTTATACAAACTACAGCGCCTCTTACATAAATGCTCTTTAGTTAATAGTTTGAATCGCATTGGTTCCAGAACTGTGTAAAATCATTTGAGCCCCAAATTCACTTGGTTTACCAGAAATGAACTCTTGCTTGTAGGTAACACAGATCCTTGGGATTAACTCCGTTTGTGAAGGGAAATTCAGACCAGTGTTCTCATCCATGAAACAAACTCTGTTTTCACGCAAGCAGCAAGCTCTTCTTTCCAGGGTCTCCAATACAGCAAGAACCATGAGCATGCCCAGAAAAAAACAACTGTGTTTCCTACTCATACGGACCATATGCAGTTCAATTCTGATTATGAAACTGATACAAACTACTGCTCCTCTTACATAAATGCTCTAGTTAATTGTGAGAATCGCGTTGGGTTGTTGAACTGTGAAAAATCTTTTGAACCCCAAATTCACTTGGTTTACCAGAAATGAACTCTTGCTTGTAGGAAGACACAGATCCTGTGGTTTAATTCCGTTTCTGAAGGGAAATTCAGACCAGTGTTCTCATCCATGAAACACACTATATTTTCACGCAAGAAGCAAGCTCTCCTTTAAAGCATCTCCAATACAGCAAGAACCATGAGCATGCCCAGAATAAAAGAACTGTGTTTCCGACTGATACGGACCTTATGTAGTTCAACTCTGCTTATGAAACTGACACAAACCACAGCTCCTCTTACATAATTGCTCTTTAGTTAATAGTTTGAATAGCGTTGGGTTCCAGAACTGTGTAAAATCATTTGAGCACCAAATTCACTTGGTTTACCAGAATTGAACACTTGCTTGTAGGAAACACAGTTCCTGGGGAATAACTCCGTTTCTGAAGAGAAATTCAGACCAGTGTTCCCATCCATGAAACACACTCTGTTTTCATGCAAGCAGCAAGCTCTTCTTTCCAGTGTCTCCAATACAGCAAGAACCATGAGTATGCCCAGAAAAAAAGAACTGTGGTTTCTACTCATAAGGACCATATGTAGTTCAACTCTGCTTACGAAACTTATACAAACTACAGCGCCTCTTACATAAATGCTCTTTAGTTAATAGTTTGAATCGCATTGGTTCCAGAACTGTGTAAAATCATTTGAGCCCCAAATTCACTTGGTTTACCAGAAATGAACTCTTGCTTGTAGGTAACACAGATCCTTGGGATTAACTCCGTTTGTGAAGGGAAATTCAGACCAGTGTTCTCATCCATGAAACAAACTCTGTTTTCACGCAAGCAGCAAGCTCTTCTTTCCAGGGTCTCCAATACAGCAAGAACCATGAGCATGCCCAGAAAAAAACAACTGTGTTTCCTACTCATACGGACCATATGCAGTTCAATTCTGATTATGAAACTGATACAAACTACTGCTCCTCTTACATAAATGCTCTAGTTAATTGTGAGAATCGCGTTGGGTTGTTGAACTGTGAAAAATCTTTTGAACCCCAAATTCACTTGGTTTACCAGAAATGAACTCTTGCTTGTAGGAAGACACAGATCCTGTGGTTTAATTCCGTTTCTGAAGGGAAATTCAGACCAGTGTTCTCATCCATGAAACACACTATATTTTCAGGCAAGAAGCAAGCTCTCCTTTAAAGCATCTCCAATACAGCAAGAACCATGAGCATGCCCAGAATAAAAGAACTGTGTTTCCGACTGATACGGACCTTATGTAGTTCAACTCTGCTTATGAAACTGACACAAACCACAGCTCCTCTTACATAATTGCTCTTTAGTTAATAGTTTGAATAGCGTTGGGTTCCAGAACTGTGTAAAATCATTTAAGCCCCAAATTCGCTTGGTTTACCAGAAATGAACTCTTGCTTGTAGGAAGACACAGATCCTGTGGTTTAACTCCGTTTCTGAAGGGAAATTCAGACCAGTGTTCTCATCCATGAAACACACTATATTTTCACGCAAGAAGCAAGCTCTCCTTTCGAGCATCTCCAATACAGCAAGAACCATGAGCATGCCCAGAAAAAAAGTACTGTATTTCCTGCTCACACGGACCTTATGTAGTTCAACTCTGCTTATGATACTGATACAAACCAGAGCTCCTCTTACATAAATGCTCTTTAGTTAATTGTGTGAATCGCGTTGGGTTCCAGAACTGTGTAAAATCATTTGAGCACCAAATTCACTTGGTTTACCAGAATTGAACACTTGCTTGTAGGAAACACAGTTCCTGGGGATTAACTCCGTTTCTGAAGAGAAATTCAGACCAGTGTTCTCATCCATGAAACACACTCTGTTTTCATGCAAGCAGCAAGCTCTTCTTTCCAGTGTCTCCAATACAGCAAGAACCATGAGCATGCCCAGAAAAAAACAACTGTGTTTCCTACTCATACGGACCATATGCAGTTCAATTCTGATTATGAAACTGACACAAACCACAGCGCCTCTTACATAAATGCTCTTTAGTTAATAGTTTGAATCGCATTGGTTCCAGAACTGTGTAAAATCATTTGAGACCCAAATTCACTTGGTTTACCAGAAATGAACTCTTGCTTGGAGGAAGACACAGATCCTGAAGTTTAACTCCGTTTCTGAGGGGAAATTCAGACCAGTGTTCTCATCCATGAAACCCACCCTGCTTTCACGCAGGAAGCAAGCTCTTCTTTCCAGCATCTCCAATACAGCAAGAACCATGAGCATGCCCAGAAAAAAATAACTGTGTTTCCTACTCATACGGACCATATGCAGTTCAATTCTGCTTATGAAACTGATACAAACTACAGCTCCTCGTACATAAATGCTCTTTAGTTAATTGTGAGAATTGAGTTGGGTTGTTGAACTGTGAAAAATCATTTGAATCCAAAATTCACTTGGTTTACCAGAAATGAACTCTTGCTTGTAGGAAGACACAGATCCTGTGGTTTAACTCCGTTTCTGAAGGGAAATTCAGACCAGTGTTCTCAACCATGAAACACACTATATTTTCACGCAAGAAGCAAGCTCTCCTTTCCAGTATCTCCAATACAGCAAGGACCATGAGCATTCCTAGAAAAAAAGAACTGTGTTTCCGACTGTTACGGACCTTATGTAGTTCAACTCTGCTTATGAAACTGACACAAACCACAGCTCCTCTTACATAAATGCTCTTTAGTTAATAGTTTGAATCGTGTTGGGTTCCAGAACTGTGTAAAATCATTTGAGCCCCAAATTCACTTGGTTTAAATGAAATGAACTCTTGCTTGGAGGAAGACACAGATCCCTGAAGTTTAACTCCGTTTCTGAAGGGAAATTCAGACCAGTGTTCTCATCCATGAAACACACTCTGTTTTCACGCAAGAAGCAAACTCTTCTTTCCAGGGTGTCCAATACAGCAAGAACCATGAGTATGCCCAGAGAAAAAGAACTGTGTTTTCTACTCATAAGGACTATATGTAGTTCAACTCTGCTTATGAAACTTATACAAACCACAGCGCCTCTTACATAAATGCTCTTTAGTTAATAGTTTGAATCGCATTGGTTCCAGAACTGTGTAAAATTATTTGAGCCCCAAATTCACTTGGTTTACCAGAAATGATCTCTTGCTTGGAGGAAGAAACAGATGCTGAAGTTTAACTCCGTTTCTGAAGTGAAATTCAGACCAGTGTTCTCATCCATGAAAAACACCCTGCTTTCACGCAGGAAGCAAGCTCTTCTTTCCAGCATCTCCAATACAGCAAGAACCATGAGCATGCCCAGAAAAAAAGAACTGTGTTTCCGACTGATACGGACCTTATGTAGTTCAACTCTGCTTATGAAACTGACACAAACCACAGCTCCTCTTACATAAATGCTCTAGTTAATTGTGAGAATCGCGTTGGGTTGTTGAACTGTGAAAAATCATTTGAACCCCAAATTCACTTGGTTTACCAGAAATGAACTCTTGCTTGTAGGAAGACACAGATCCTGTGGTTTAATTCCGTTTCTGAAGGGAAATTCAGACCAGTGTTCTCATCCATGAAACACACTATATTTTCACGCAAGAAGCAAGCTCTCCTTTAAAGCATCTCCAATACAGCAAGGACCATGAGCATGCCCAGAATAAAAGAACTGTGTTTCCGACTGATACGGACCTTATGTAGTTCAACTCTGCTTATGAAACTGACACAAACCACAGCTCCTCTTACATAATTGCTCTTTAGTTAATAGTTTGAATAGCGTTGGGTTCCAGAACTGTGTAAAATCATTTAAGCCCCAAATTCGCTTGGTTTACCAGAAATGAACTCTTGCTTGTAGGAAGACACAGATCCTGTGGTTTAACTCCGTTTCTGAAGGGAAATTCAGACCAGTGTTCTCATCCATGAAACACACTATATTTTCACGCAAGAAGCAAGCTCTCCTTTCGAGCATCTCCAATACAGCAAGAACCATGAGCATGCCCAGAAAAAAAGTACTGTGTTACCTGCTCATACGGACCTTATGTAGTTCAACTCTGCTTATGATACTGATACAAACCAGAGCTCCTCTTACATAAATGCTCTTTAGTTAATTGTGTGAATCGCGTTGGGTTCCAGAACTGTGTAAAATCATTTGAGCACCAAATTCACTTGGTTTACCAGAATTGAACACTTGCTTGTAGGAAACACAGTTCCTGGGGATTAACTCCGTTTCTGAAGAGAAATTCAGACCAGTGTTCTCATCCATGAAACACACTCTGTTTTCATGCAAGCAGCAAGCTCTTCTTTCCAGTGTCTCCAATACAGCAAGAACCATGAGTATGCCCAGAAAAAAAGAACTGTGGTTTCTACTCATAAGGACCATATGTAGTTCAACTCTGCTTACGAAACTTATACAAACTACAGCGCCTCTTACATAAATGCTCTTTAGTTAATAGTTTGAATCGCATTGGTTCCAGAACTGTGTAAAATCATTTGAGCCCCAAATTCACTTGGTTTACCAGAAATGAACTCTTGCTTGTAGGTAACACAGATCCTTGGGATTAACTCCGTTTGTGAAGGGAAATTCAGACCAGTGTTCTCATCCATGAAACAAACTCTGTTTTCAGGCAAGCAGCAAGCTCTTCTTTCCAGGGTCTCCAATACAGCAAGAACCATGAGCATGCCCAGAAAAAAACAACTGTGTTTCCTACTCATACGGGCCATATGCAGTTCAATTCTGATTATGAAACTGATACAAACTACTGCTCCTCTTACATAAATGCTCTAGTTAATTGTGAGAATCGCATTGGGTTGTTGAACTGTGAAAAATCATTTGAACCCCAAATTCACTTGGTTTACCAGAAATGAACTCTTGCTTGTAGGAAGACACAGATCCTGTGGTTTAATTCCGTTTCTGAAGGGAAATTCAGACCAGTGTTCTCATCCATGAAACACACTATATTTTCACGCAAGAAGCAAGCTCTCCTTTAAAGCATCTCCAATACAGCAAGAACCATGAGCATGCCCAGAATAAAAGAACTGTGTTTCCGACTGATACGGACCTTATGTAGTTCAACTCTGCTTATGAAACTGACACAAAACACAGCTCCTCTTACATAATTGCTCTTTAGTTAATAGTTTGAATAGCGTTGGGTTCCAGAACTGTGTAAAATCATTTAAGCCCCAAATTCGCTTGGTTTACCAGAAATGAACTCTTGCTTGTAGGAAGACACAGATCCTGGGGTTTAACTCTGTTTCTGAAGGGAAATTCAGACCAGTGTTCTCATCCATGAAAAACACCCTGCTTTCACGCAGGAAGCAAGCTCTTCTTTCCAGCATCTCCAATACAGCAAGAACCATGAGCATGCCCAGAAAAAAAGAACTGTGTTTACGACTGATACGGACCTTATGTAGTTCAACACTGCTTATGAAACTGACACAAACCAGAGCTCCTCTTACATAAATGCTCTAGTTAATTGTGAGAATCGCATTGGGTTGTTGAACTGTGAAAAATCATTTGAACCCAAAATTCACTTGGTTTACCAGAAATGAACTCTTGCTTGTAGGAAGACACAGATCCTGTGGTTTAACTCCGTTTCTGAAGGGAAATTCAGACCAGTGTTCTCATCCATGAAACACACTATATTTTCACGCAAGAAGCAAGCTCTCCTTTCGAGCATCTCCAATACAGCAAGAACCATGAGCATGCCCAGAAAAAAAGTACTGTGTTTCCTGCTCATACGGACCTTAAGTAGTTCAACTCTGCTTATGATACTGATACAAACCAGAGCTCCTCTTACATAAATGCTCTTTAGTTAATTCTGTGATTCGCGTTGGGTTCCAGAACTGTGTAAAATCATTTGAGCACCAAATTCACTTGGTTTACCAGAATTGAACACTTGCTTGTAGGAAACACAGTTCCTGGGGAATAACTCCGTTTCTGAAGAGAAATTCAGACCAGTGTTCTCATCCATGAAACACACTCTGTTTTCATGCAAGCAGCAAGCTCTTCTTTCCAGTTTCTCCAATACAGCAAGAACCATGAGTATGCCCAGAAAAAAAGAACTGTGGTTTGTACTCATAAGGACCATATGTAGTTCAACTCTGCTTACGAAACTTATACAAACTACAGCGCCTCTTACATAAATGCTCTTTAGTTAATAGTTTGAATCGCATTGGTTCCAGAACTGTGTAAAATCATTTGAGCCCCAAATTCACTTGGTTTACCAGAAATGAACTCTTGCTTGTAGGTAACACAGATCCTTGGGATTAACTCCGTTTGTGAAGGGAAATTCAGACCAGTGTTCTCATCCATGAAACAAACTCTGTTTTCACGCAAGCAGCAAGCTCTTCTTTCCAGGGTCTCCAATACAGCAAGAACCATGAGCATGCCCAGAAAAAAACAACTGTGTTTCCTACTCATACGGGCCATATGCAGTTCAATTCTGATTATGAAACTGATACAAACTACTGCTCCTCTTACATAAATGCTCTAGTTAATTGTGAGAATCGCGTTGGGTTGTTGAACTGTGAAAAATCATTTGAACCCCAAATTCACTTGGTTTACCAGAAATGAACTCTTGCTTGTAGGAAGACACAGATCCTGTGGTTTAATTCCGTTTCTGAAGGGAAATTCAGACCAGTGTTCTCATCCATGAAACACACTATATTTTCACGCAAGAAGCAAGCTCTCCTTTAAAGCATCTCCAATACAGCAAGAACCATGAGCATGCCCAGAATAAAAGAACTGTGTTTCCGACTGATACGGACCTTATGTAGTTCAACTCTGCTTATGAAACTGACACAAACCACAGCTCCTCTTACATAAATGCTCTAGTTAATTGTGAGAATCGCATTGGGTTGTTGAACTGTGAAAAATCATTTGAACCCAAAATTCACTTGGTTTACCAGAAATGAACTCTTGCTTGTAGGAAGACACAGATCCTGTGGTTTAACTCCGTTTCTGAAGGGAAATTCAGACCAGTGTTCTCATCCATGAAACACACTATATTTTCACGCAAGAAGCAAGCTCTCCTTTAAAGCATCTCCAATACAGCAAGAACCATGAGCATGCCCAGAATAAAAGAACTGTGTTTCCGACTGATACGGACCTTATGTAGTTCAACTCTGCTTATGAAACTGACACAAACCACAGCTCCTCTTACATAATTGCTCTTTAGTTAATAGTTTGAATAGCGTTGGGTTCCAGAACTGTGTAAAATCATTTAAGCCCCAAATTCGCTTGGTTTACCAGAAATGAACTCTTGCTTGTAGGAAGACACAGATCCTGGGGTTTAACTCTGTTTCTGAAGGGAAATTCAGACCAGTGTTCTCATCCATGAAAAACACCCTGCTTTCACGCAGGAAGCAAGCTCTTCTTTCCAGCATCTCCAATACAGCAAGAACCATGAGCATGCCCAGAAAAAAAGAACTGTGTTTACGACTGATACGGACCTTATGTAGTTCAACACTGCTTATGAAACTGACACAAACCAGAGCTCCTCTTACATAAATGCTCTAGTTAATTGTGAGAATCGCATTGGGTTGTTGAACTGTGAAAAATCATTTGAACCCAAAATTCACTTGGTTTACCAGAAATGAACTCTTGCTTGTAGGAAGACACAGATCCTGTGGTTTAACTCCGTTTCTGAAGGGAAATTCAGACCAGTGTTCTCATCCATGAAACACACTATATTTTCACGCAAGAAGCAAGCTCTCCTTTCGAGCATCTCCAATACAGCAAGAACCATGAGCATGCCCAGAAAAAAAGTACTGTGTTTCCTGCTCATACGGACCTTAAGTAGTTCAACTCTGCTTATGATACTGATACAAACCAGAGCTCCTCTTACATAAATGCTCTTTAGTTAATTGTGTGATTCGCGTTGGGTTCCAGAACTGTGTAAAATCATTTGAGCACCAAATTCACTTGGTTTACCAGAATTGAACACTTGCTTGTAGGAAACACAGTTCCTGGGGAATAACTCCGTTTCTGAAGAGAAATTCAGACCAGTGTTCTCATCCATGAAACACACTCTGTTTTCATGCAAGCAGCAAGCTCTTCTTTCCAGTTTCTCCAATACAGCAAGAACCATGAGTATGCCCAGAAAAAAAGAACTGTGGTTTGTACTCATAAGGACCATATGTAGTTCAACTCTGCTTACGAAACTTATACAAACTACAGCGCCTCTTACATAAATGCTCTTTAGTTAATAGTTTGAATCGCATTGGTTCCAGAACTGTGTAAAATCATTTGAGCCCCAAATTCACTTGGTTTACCAGAAATGAACTCTTGCTTGTAGGTAACACAGATCCTTGGGATTAACTCCGTTTGTGAAGGGAAATTCAGACCAGTGTTCTCATCCATGAAACAAACTCTGTTTTCACGCAAGCAGCAAGCTCTTCTTTCCAGGGTCTCCAATACAGCAAGAACCATGAGCATGCCCAGAAAAAAACAACTGTGTTTCCTACTCATACGGGCCATATGCAGTTCAATTCTGATTATGAAACTGATACAAACTACTGCTCCTCTTACATAAATGCTCTAGTTAATTGTGAGAATCGCGTTGGGTTGTTGAACTGTGAAAAATCATTTGAACCCCAAATTCACTTGGTTTACCAGAAATGAACTCTTGCTTGTAGGAAGACACAGATCCTGTGGTTTAATTCCGTTTCTGAAGGGAAATTCAGACCAGTGTTCTCATCCATGAAACACACTATATTTTCACGCAAGAAGCAAGCTCTCCTTTAAAGCATCTCCAATACAGCAAGAACCATGAGCATGCCCAGAATAAAAGAACTGTGTTTCCGACTGATACGGACCTTATGTAGTTCAACTCTGCTTATGAAACTGACACAAACCACAGCTCCTCTTACATAAATGCTCTAGTTAATTGTGAGAATCGCATTGGGTTGTTGAACTGTGAAAAATCATTTGAACCCAAAATTCACTTGGTTTACCAGAAATGAACTCTTGCTTGTAGGAAGACACAGATCCTGTGGTTTAACTCCGTTTCTGAAGGGAAATTCAGACCAGTGTTCTCATCCATGAAACACACTATATTTTCACGCAAGAAGCAAGCTCTCCTTTCGAGCATCTCCAATACAGCAAGAACCATGAGCATGCCCAGAAAAAAAGTACTGTGTTTCCTGCTCATACGGACCTTATGTAGTTCAACTCTGCTTATGATACTGATACAAACCAGAGCTCCTCTTACATAAATGCTCTTTAGTTAATTGTGTGATTCGCATTGGGTTCCAGAACTGTGTAAAATCATTTGAGCACCAAATTCACTTGGTTTACCAGAATTGAACACTTGCTTGTAGGAAACACAGTTCCTGGGGAATAACTCCGTTTCTGAAGAGAAATTCAGACCAGTGTTCTCATCCATGAAACACACTCTGTTTTCATGCAAGCAGCAAGCTCTTCTTTCCAGTGTCTCCAATACAGCAAGAACCATGAGTATGCCCAGAAAAAAAGAACTGTGGTTTGTACTCATAAGGACCATATGTAGTTCAACTCTGCTTACGAAACTTATACAAACTACAGCGCCTCTTACATAAATGCTCTTTAGTTAATAGTTTGAATCGCATTGGTTCCAGAACTGTGTAAAATCATTTGAGCCCCAAATTCACTTGGTTTACCAGAAATGAACTCTTGCTTGTAGGTAACACAGATCCTTGGGATTAACTCCGTTTGTGAAGGGAAATTCAGACCAGTGTTCTCATCCATGAAACAAACTCTGTTTTCACGCAAGCAGCAAGCTCTTCTTTCCAGGGTCTCCAATACAGCAAGAACCATGAGCATGCCCAGAAAAAAACAACTGTGTTTCCTACTCATACGGGCCATATGCAGTTCAATTCTGATTATGAAACTGATACAAACTACTGCTCCTCTTACATAAATGCTCTAGTTAATTGTGAGAATCGCGTTGGGTTGTTGAACTGTGAAAAATCATTTGAACCCCAAATTCACTTGGTTTACCAGAAATGAACTCTTGCTTGTAGGAAGACACAGATCCTGTGGTTTAATTCCGTTTCTGAAGGGAAATTCAGACCAGTGTTCTCATCCATGAAACACACTATATTTTCACGCAAGAAGCAAGCTCTCCTTTAAAGCATCTCCAATACAGCAAGAACCATGAGCATGCCCAGAATAAAAGAACTGTGTTTCCGACTGATACGGACCTTATGTAGTTCAACTCTGCTTATGAAACTGACACAAACCACAGCTCCTCTTACATAAATGCTCTAGTTAATTGTGAGAATCGCATTGGGTTGTTGAACTGTGAAAAATCATTTGAACCCAAAATTCACTTGGTTTACCAGAAATGAACTCTTGCTTGTAGGAAGACACAGATCCTGTGGTTTAACTCCGTTTCTGAAGGGAAATTCAGACCAGTGTTCTCATCCATGAAACACACTATATTTTCACGCAAGAAGCAAGCTCTCCTTTCGAGCATCTCCAATACAGCAAGAACCATGAGCATGCCCAGAAAAAAAGTACTGTGTTTCCTGCTCATACGGACCTTATGTAGTTCAACTCTGCTTATGATACTGATACAAACCAGAGCTCCTCTTACATAAATGCTCTTTAGTTAATTGTGTGATTCGCGTTGGGTTCCAGAACTGTGTAAAATCATTTGAGCACCAAATTCACTTGGTTTACCAGAATTGAACACTTGCTTGTAGGAAACACAGTTCCTGGGGAATAACTCCGTTTCTGAAGAGAAATTCAGACCAGTGTTCTCATCCATGAAACACACTCTGTTTTCATGCAAGCAGCAAGCTCTTCTTTCCAGTTTCTCCAATACAGCAAGAACCATGAGTATGCCCAGAAAAAAAGAACTGTGGTTTGTACTCATAAGGACCATATGGAGTTCAACTCTGCTTACGAAACTTATACAAACTACAGCGCCTCTTACATAAATGCTCTTTAGTTAATAGTTTGAATCGCATTGGTTCCAGAACTGTGTAAAATCATTTGAGCCCCAAATTCACTTGGTTTACCAGAAATGAACTCTTGCTTGTAGGTAACACAGATCCTTGGGATTAACTCCGTTTGTGAAGGGAAATTCAGACCAGTGTTCTCATCCATGAAACAAACTCTGTTTTCACGCAAGCAGCAAGCTCTTCTTTCCAGGGTCTCCAATACAGCAAGAACCATGAGCATGCCCAGAAAAAAACAACTGTGTTTCCTACTCATACGGACCATATGCAGTTCAATTCTGATTATGAAACTGATACAAACTACTGCTCCTCTTACATAAATGCTCTAGTTAATTGTGAGAATCGCGTTGGGTTGTTGAACTGTGAAAAATCTTTTGAACCCCAAATTCACTTGGTTTACCAGAAATGAACTCTTGCTTGTAGGAAGACACAGATCCTGTGGTTTAATTCCGTTTCTGAAGGGAAATTCAGACCAGTGTTCTCATCCATGAAACACACTATATTTTCACGCAAGAAGCAAGCTCTCCTTTAAAGCATCTCCAATACAGCAAGAACCATGAGCATGCCCAGAATAAAAGAACTGTGTTTCCGACTGATACGGACCTTATGTAGTTCAACTCTGCTTATGAAACTGACACAAACCACAGCTCCTCTTACATAATTGCTCTTTAGTTAATAGTTTGAATAGCGTTGGGTTCCAGAACTGTGTAAAATCATTTAAGCCCCAAATTCGCTTCGTTTACCAGAAATGAACTCTTGCTTGTAGGAAGACACAGATCCTGTGGTTTAACTCCGTTTCTGAAGGGAAATTCAGACCAGTGTTCTCATCCATGAAACACACTATATTTTCACGCAAGAAGCAAGCTCTCCTTTCGAGCATCTCCAATACAGCAAGAACCATGAGCATGCCCAGAAAAAAAGTACTGTGTTTCCTGCTCATACGGACCTTATGTAGTTCAACTCTGCTTATGATACTGATACAAACCAGAGCTCCTCTTACATAAATGCTCTTTAGTTAATTGTGTGAATCGCGTTGGGTTCCAGAACTGTGTAAAATCATTTGAGCACCAAATTCACTTGGTTTACCAGAATTGAACACTTGCTTGTAGGAAACACAGTTCCTGGGGATTAACTCCGTTTCTGAAGAGAAATTCAGACCAGTGTTCTCATCCATGAAACACACTCTGTTTTCATGCAAGCAGCAAGCTCTTCTTTCCAGTGTCTCCAATACAGCAAGAACCATGAGTATGCCCAGAAAAAAAGAACTGTGGTTTCTACTCATAAGGACCATATGTAGTTCAACTCTGCTTACGAAACTTATACAAACTACAGCGCCTCTTACATAAATGCTCTTTAGTTAATAGTTTGAATCGCATTGGTTCCAGAACTGTGTAAAATCATTTGAGCCCCAAATTCACTTGGTTTACCAGAAATGAACTCTTGCTTGTAGGTAACACAGATCCTTGGGATTAACTCCGTTTGTGAAGGGAAATTCAGACCAGTGTTCTCATCCATGAAACAAACTCTGTTTTCACGCAAGCAGCAAGCTGTTCTTTCCAGGGTCTCCAATACAGCAAGAACCATGAGCATGCCCAGAAAAAAACAACTGTGTTTCCTACTCATACGGACCATATGCAGTTCAATTCTGATTATGAAACTGATACAAACTACTGCTCCTCTTACATAAATGCTCTAGTTAATTGTGAGAATCGCGTTGGGTTGTTGAACTGTGAAAAATCTTTTGAACCCCAAATTCACTTGGTTTACCAGAAATGAACTCTTGCTTGTAGGAAGACACAGATCCTGTGGTTTAATTCCGTTTCTGAAGGGAAATTCAGACCAGTGTTCTCATCCATGAAACACACTATATTTTCACGCAAGAAGCAAGCTCTCCTTTAAAGCATCTCCAATACAGCAAGAACCATGAGCATGCCCAGAATAAAAGAACTGTGTTTCCGACTGATACGGACCTTATGTAGTTCAACTCTGCTTATGAAACTGACACAAACCACAGCTCCTCTTACATAATTGCTCTTTAGTTAATAGTTTGAATAGCGTTGGGTTCCAGAACTGTGTAAAATCATTTAAGCCCCAAATTCGCTTCGTTTACCAGAAATGAACTCTTGCTTGTAGGAAGACACAGATCCTGTGGTTTAACTCCGTTTCTGAAGGGAAATTCAGACCAGTGTTCTCATCCATGAAACACACTATATTTTCACGCAAGAAGCAAGCTCTCCTTTCGAGCATCTCCAATACAGCAAGAACCATGAGCATGCCCAGAAAAAAAGTACTGTGTTTCCTGCTCATACGGACCTTATGTAGTTCAACTCTGCTTATGATACTGATACAAACCAGAGCTCCTCTTACATAAATGCTCTTTAGTTAATTGTGTGAATCGCGTTGGGTTCCAGAACTGTGTAAAATCATTTGAGCACCAAATTCACTTGGTTTACCAGAATTGAACACTTGCTTGTAGGAAACACAGTTCCTGGGGATTAACTCCGTTTCTGAAGAGAAATTCAGACCAGTGTTCTCATCCATGAAACACACTCTGTTTTCATGCAAGCAGCAAGCTCTTCTTTCCAGTGTCTCCAATACAGCAAGAACCATGAGTATGCCCAGAAAAAAAGAACTGTGGTTTCTACTCATAAGGACCATATGTAGTTCAACTCTGCTTACGAAACTTATACAAACTACAGCGCCTCTTACATAAATGCTCTTTAGTTAATAGTTTGAATCGCATTGGTTCCAGAACTGTGTAAAATCATTTGAGCCCCAAATTCACTTGGTTTACCAGAAATGAACTCTTGCTTGTAGGTAACACAGATCCTTGGGATTAACTCCGTTTGTGAAGGGAAATTCAGACCAGTGTTCTCATCCATGAAACAAACTCTGTTTTCACGCAAGCAGCAAGCTCTTCTTTCCAGGGTCTCCAATACAGCAAGAACCATGAGCATGCCCAGAAAAAAACAACTGTGTTTCCTACTCATACGGACCATATGCAGTTCAATTCTGATTATGAAACTGATACAAACTACTGCTCCTCTTACATAAATGCTCTAGTTAATTGTGAGAATCGCGTTGGGTTGTTGAACTGTGAAAAATCTTTTGAACCCCAAATTCACTTGGTTTACCAGAAATGAACTCTTGCTTGTAGGAAGACACAGATTCTGTGGTTTAATTCCGTTTCTGAAGGGAAATTCAGACCAGTGTTCTCATCCATGAAACACACTATATTTTCACGCAAGAAGCAAGCTCTCCTTTAAAGCATCTCCAATACAGCAAGAACCATGAGCATGCCCAGAATAAAAGAACTGTGCTTCCGACTGATACGGACCTTATGTAGTTCAACTCTGCTTATGAAACTGACACAAACCACAGCTCCTCTTACATAATTGCTCTTTAGTTAATAGTTTGAATAGCGTTGGGTTCCAGAACTGTGTAAAATCATTTAAGCCCCAAATTCGCTTGGTTTACCAGAAATGAACTCTTGCTTGTAGGAAGACACAGATCCTGTGGTTTAACTCCGTTTCTGAAGGGAAATTCAGACCAGTGTTCTCATCCATGAAACACACTATATTTTCACGCAAGAAGCAAGCTCTCCTTTCGAGCATCTCCAATACAGCAAGAACCATGAGCATGCCCAGAAAAAAAGTACTGTGTTTCCTGCTCATACGGACCTTATGTAGTTCAACTCTGCTTATGATACTGATACAAACCAGAGCTCCTCTTACATAAATGCTCTTTAGTTAATTGTGTGAATCGCGTTGGGTTCCAGAACTGTGTAAAATCATTTGAGCACCAAATTCACTTGGTTTACCAGAATTGAACACTTGCTTGTAGGAAACACAGTTCCTGGGGATTAACTCCGTTTCTGAAGAGAAATTCAGACCAGTGTTCTCATCCATGAAACACACTCTGTTTTCATGCAAGCAGCAAGCTCTTCTTTCCAGTGTCTCCAATACAGCAAGAACCATGAGTATGCCCAGAAAAAAAGAACTGTGGTTTCTACTCATAAGGACCATATGTAGTTCAACTCTGCTTACGAAACTTATACAAACTACAGCGCCTCTTACATAAATGCTCTTTAGTTAATAGTTTGAATCGCATTGGTTCCAGAACTGTGTAAAATCATTTGAGCCCCAAATTCACTTGGTTTACCAGAAATGAACTCTTGCTTGTAGGTAACACAGATCCTTGGGATTAACTCCGTTTGTGAAGGGAAATTCAGACCAGTGTTCTCATCCATGAAACAAACTCTGTTTTCACGCAAGCAGCAAGCTCTTCTTTCCAGGGTCTCCAATACAGCAAGAACCATGAGCATGCCCAGAAAAAAACAACTGTGTTTCCTACTCATACGGACCATATGCAGTTCAATTCTGATTATGAAACTGATACAAACTACTGCTCCTCTTACATAAATGCTCTAGTTAATTGTGAGAATCGCGTTGGGTTGTTGAACTGTGAAAAATCTTTTGAACCCCAAATTCACTTGGTTTACCAGAAATGAACTCTTGCTTGTAGGAAGACACAGATCCTGTGGTTTAATTCCGTTTCTGAAGGGAAATTCAGACCAGTGTTCTCATCCATGAAACACACTATATTTTCACGCAAGAAGCAAGCTCTCCTTTAAAGCATCTCCAATACAGCAAGAACCATGAGCATGCCCAGAATAAAAGAACTGTGTTTCCGACTGATACGGACCTTATGTAGTTCAACTCTGCTTATGAAACTGACACAAACCACAGCTCCTCTTACATAATTGCTCTTTAGTTAATAGTTTGAATAGCGTTGGGTTCCAGAACTGTGTAAAATCATTTGAGCACCAAATTCACTTGGTTTACCAGAATTGAACACTTGCTTGTAGGAAACACAGTTCCTGGGGAATAACTCCGTTTCTGAAGAGAAATTCAGACCAGTGTTCCCATCCATGAAACACACTCTGTTTTCATGCAAGCAGCAAGCTCTTCTTTCCAGTGTCTCCAATACAGCAAGAACCATGAGTATGCCCAGAAAAAAAGAACTGTGGTTTCTACTCATAAGGACCATATGTAGTTCAACTCTGCTTACGAAACTTATACAAACTACAGCGCCTCTTACATAAATGCTCTTTAGTTAATAGTTTGAATCGCATTGGTTCCAGAACTGTGTAAAATCATTTGAGCCCCAAATTCACTTGGTTTACCAGAAATGAACTCTTGCTTGTAGGTAACACAGATCCTTGGGATTAACTCCGTTTGTGAAGGGAAATTCAGACCAGTGTTCTCATCCATGAAACAAACTCTGTTTTCACGCAAGCAGCAAGCTCTTCTTTCCAGGGTCTCCAATACAGCAAGAACCATGAGCATGCCCAGAAAAAAACAACTGTGTTTCCTACTCATACGGACCATATGCAGTTCAATTCTGATTATGAAACTGATACAAACTACTGCTCCTCTTACATAAATGCTCTAGTTAATTGTGAGAATCGCGTTGGGTTGTTGAACTGTGAAAAATCTTTTGAACCCCAAATTCACTTGGTTTACCAGAAATGAACTCTTGCTTGTAGGAAGACACAGATCCTGTGGTTTAATTCCGTTTCTGAAGGGAAATTCAGACCAGTGTTCTCATCCATGAAACACACTATATTTTCAGGCAAGAAGCAAGCTCTCCTTTAAAGCATCTCCAATACAGCAAGAACCATGAGCATGCCCAGAATAAAAGAACTGTGTTTCCGACTGATACGGACCTTATGTAGTTCAACTCTGCTTATGAAACTGACACAAACCACAGCTCCTCTTACATAATTGCTCTTTAGTTAATAGTTTGAATAGCGTTGGGTTCCAGAACTGTGTAAAATCATTTAAGCCCCAAATTCGCTTGGTTTACCAGAAATGAACTCTTGCTTGTAGGAAGACACAGATCCTGTGGTTTAACTCCGTTTCTGAAGGGAAATTCAGACCAGTGTTCTCATCCATGAAACACACTATATTTTCACGCAAGAAGCAAGCTCTCCTTTCGAGCATCTCCAATACAGCAAGAACCATGAGCATGCCCAGAAAAAAAGTACTGTATTTCCTGCTCACACGGACCTTATGTAGTTCAACTCTGCTTATGATACTGATACAAACCAGAGCTCCTCTTACATAAATGCTCTTTAGTTAATTGTGTGAATCGCGTTGGGTTCCAGAACTGTGTAAAATCATTTGAGCACCAAATTCACTTGGTTTACCAGAATTGAACACTTGCTTGTAGGAAACACAGTTCCTGGGGATTAACTCCGTTTCTGAAGAGAAATTCAGACCAGTGTTCTCATCCATGAAACACACTCTGTTTTCATGCAAGCAGCAAGCTCTTCTTTCCAGTGTCTCCAATACAGCAAGAACCATGAGCATGCCCAGAAAAAAACAACTGTGTTTCCTACTCATACGGACCATATGCAGTTCAATTCTGATTATGAAACTGACACAAACCACAGCGCCTCTTACATAAATGCTCTTTAGTTAATAGTTTGAATCGCATTGGTTCCAGAACTGTGTAAAATCATTTGAGACCCAAATTCACTTGGTTTACCAGAAATGAACTCTTGCTTGGAGGAAGACACAGATCCTGAAGTTTAACTCCGTTTCTGAGGGGAAATTCAGACCAGTGTTCTCATCCATGAAACACACCCTGCTTTCACGCAGGAAGCAAGCTCTTCTTCTTAGCATCTCCAATACAGCAAGAACCACGAGCATGCCCAGAAAAAAATAACTGTGTTTCCTACTCATACGGACCATATGCAGTTCAATTCTGCTTATGAAACTGATACAAACTACTGCTCCTCTTACATAAATGCTCTAGTTAATTGTGAGAATAGCGTTGGGTTGTTGAACTGTGAAAAATCATTTGAATCCAAAATTCACTTGGTTTACCAGAAATGAACTCTTGCTTGTAGGAAGACACAGATCCTGTGGTTTAACTCCGTTTCTGAAGTGAAATTCAGACCAGTGTTCTCATCCATGAAACCCACCCTGCTTTCACGCAGGAAGCAAGCTCTTCTTTCCAGCATCTCCAATACAGCAAGAACCATGAGCATGCCCAGAAAAAAATAACTGTGTTTCCTACTCATACGGACCATATGCAGTTCAATTCTGCTTATGAAACTGATACAAACTACAGCTCCTCGTACATAAATGCTCTTTAGTTAATTGTGAGAATTGAGTTGGGTTGTTGAACTGTGAAAAATCATTTGAATCCAAAATTCACTTGGTTTACCAGAAATGAACTCTTGCTTGTAGGAAGACACAGATCCTGTGGTTTAACTCCGTTTCTGAAGGGAAATTCAGACCAGTGTTCTCAACCATGAAACACACTATATTTTCACGCAAGAAGCAAGCTCTCCTTTCCAGTATCTCCAATACAGCAAGGACCATGAGCATTCCTAGAAAAAAAGAACTGTGTTTCCGACTGTTACGGACCTTATGTAGTTCAACTCTGCTTATGAAACTGACACAAACCACAGCTCCTCTTACATAAATGCTCTTTAGTTAATAGTTTGAATCGTGTTGGGTTCCAGAACTGTGTAAAATCATTTGAGCCCCAAATTCACTTGGTTTAAATGAAATGAACTCTTGCTTGGAGGAAGACACAGATCCCTGAAGTTTAACTCCGTTTCTGAAGGGAAATTCAGACCAGTGTTCTCATCCATGAAACACACTCTGTTTTCACGCAAGAAGCAAACTCTTCTTTCCAGGGTGTCCAATACAGCAAGAACCATGAGTATGCCCAGAGAAAAAGAACTGTGTTTTCTACTCATAAGGACTATATGTAGTTCAACTCTGCTTATGAAACTTATACAAACCACAGCGCCTCTTACATAAATGCTCTTTAGTTAATAGTTTGAATCGCATTGGTTCCAGAACTGTGTAAAATTATTTGAGCCCCAAATTCACTTGGTTTACCAGAAATGATCTCTTGCTTGGAGGAAGAAACAGATGCTGAAGTTTAACTCCGTTTCTGAAGTGAAATTCAGACCAGTGTTCTCATCCATGAAAAACACCCTGCTTTCACGCAGGAAGCAAGCTCTTCTTTCCAGCATCTCCAATACAGCAAGAACCATGAGCATGCCCAGAAAAAAAGAACTGTGTTTCCGACTGATACGGACCTTATGTAGTTCAACTCTGCTTATGAAACTGACACAAACCACAGCTCCTCTTACATAAATGCTCTAGTTAATTGTGAGAATCGCGTTGGGTTGTTGAACTGTGAAAAATCATTTGAACCCCAAATTCACTTGGTTTACCAGAAATGAACTCTTGCTTGTAGGAAGACACAGATCCTGTGGTTTAATTCCGTTTCTGAAGGGAAATTCAGACCAGTGTTCTCATCCATGAAACACACTATATTTTCACGCAAGAAGCAAGCTCTCCTTTAAAGCATCTCCAATACAGCAAGGACCATGAGCATGCCCAGAATAAAAGAACTGTGTTTCCGACTGATACGGACCTTATGTAGTTCAACTCTGCTTATGAAACTGACACAAACCACAGCTCCTCTTACATAATTGCTCTTTAGTTAATAGTTTGAATAGCGTTGGGTTCCAGAACTGTGTAAAATCATTTAAGCCCCAAATTCGCTTGGTTTACCAGAAATGAACTCTTGCTTGTAGGAAGACACAGATCCTGTGGTTTAACTCCGTTTCTGAAGGGAAATTCAGACCAGTGTTCTCATCCATGAAACACACTATATTTTCACGCAAGAAGCAAGCTCTCCTTTCGAGCATCTCCAATACAGCAAGAACCATGAGCATGCCCAGAAAAAAAGTACTGTGTTACCTGCTCATACGGACCTTATGTAGTTCAACTCTGCTTATGATACTGATACAAACCAGAGCTCCTCTTACATAAATGCTCTTTAGTTAATTGTGTGAATCGCGTTGGGTTCCAGAACTGTGTAAAATCATTTGAGCACCAAATTCACTTGGTTTACCAGAATTGAACACTTGCTTGTAGGAAACACAGTTCCTGGGGATTAACTCCGTTTCTGAAGAGAAATTCAGACCAGTGTTCTCATCCATGAAACACACTCTGTTTTCATGCAAGCAGCAAGCTCTTCTTTCCAGTGTCTCCAATACAGCAAGAACCATGAGTATGCCCAGAAAAAAAGAACTGTGGTTTCTACTCATAAGGACCATATGTAGTTCAACTCTGCTTACGAAACTTATACAAACTACAGCGCCTCTTACATAAATGCTCTTTAGTTAATAGTTTGAATCGCATTGGTTCCAGAACTGTGTAAAATCATTTGAGCCCCAAATTCACTTGGTTTACCAGAAATGAACTCTTGCTTGTAGGTAACACAGATCCTTGGGATTAACTCCGTTTGTGAAGGGAAATTCAGACCAGTGTTCTCATCCATGAAACAAACTCTGTTTTCAGGCAAGCAGCAAGCTCTTCTTTCCAGGGTCTCCAATACAGCAAGAACCATGAGCATGCCCAGAAAAAAACAACTGTGTTTCCTACTCATACGGGCCATATGCAGTTCAATTCTGATTATGAAACTGATACAAACTACTGCTCCTCTTACATAAATGCTCTAGTTAATTGTGAGAATCGCATTGGGTTGTTGAACTGTGAAAAATCATTTGAACCCCAAATTCACTTGGTTTACCAGAAATGAACTCTTGCTTGTAGGAAGACACAGATCCTGTGGTTTAATTCCATTTCTGAAGGGAAATTCAGACCAGTGTTCTCATCCATGAAACACACTATATTTTCACGCAAGAAGCAAGCTCTCCTTTAAAGCATCTCCAATACAGCAAGAACCATGAGCATGCCCAGAATAAAAGAACTGTGTTTCCGACTGATACGGACCTTATGTAGTTCAACTCTGCTTATGAAACTGACACAAACCACAGCTCCTCTTACATAATTGCTCTTTAGTTAATAGTTTGAATAGCGTTGGGTTCCAGAACTGTGTAAAATCATTTAAGCCCCAAATTCGCTTGGTTTACCAGAAATGAACTCTTGCTTGTAGGAAGACACAGATCCTGGGGTTTAACTCTGTTTCTGAAGGGAAATTCAGACCAGTGTTCTCATCCATGAAAAACACCCTGCTTTCACGCAGGAAGCAAGCTCTTCTTTCCAGCATCTCCAATACAGCAAGAACCATGAGCATGCCCAGAAAAAAAGAACTGTGTTTACGACTGATACGGACCTTATGTAGTTCAACACTGCTTATGAAACTGACACAAACCAGAGCTCCTCTTACATAAATGCTCTAGTTAATTGTGAGAATCGCATTGGGTTGTTGAACTGTGAAAAATCATTTGAACCCAAAATTCACTTGGTTTACCAGAAATGAACTCTTGCTTGTAGGAAGACACAGATCCTGTGGTTTAACTCCGTTTCTGAAGGGAAATTCAGACCAGTGTTCTCATCCATGAAACACACTATATTTTCACGCAAGAAGCAAGCTCTCCTTTCGAGCATCTCCAATACAGCAAGAACCATGAGCATGCCCAGAAAAAAAGTACTGTGTTTCCTGCTCATACGGACCTTAAGTAGTTCAACTCTGCTTATGATACTGATACAAACCAGAGCTCCTCTTACATAAATGCTCTTTAGTTAATTCTGTGATTCGCGTTGGGTTCCAGAACTGTGTAAAATCATTTGAGCACCAAATTCACTTGGTTTACCAGAATTGAACACTTGCTTGTAGGAAACACAGTTCCTGGGGAATAACTCCGTTTCTGAAGAGAAATTCAGACCAGTGTTCTCATCCATGAAACACACTCTGTTTTCATGCAAGCAGCAAGCTCTTCTTTCCAGTTTCTCCAATACAGCAAGAACCATGAGTATGCCCAGAAAAAAAGAACTGTGGTTTGTACTCATAAGGACCATATGTAGTTCAACTCTGCTTACGAAACTTATACAAACTACAGCGCCTCTTACATAAATGCTCTTTAGTTAATAGTTTGAATCGCATTGGTTCCAGAACTGTGTAAAATCATTTGAGCCCCAAATTCACTTGGTTTACCAGAAATGAACTCTTGCTTGTAGGTAACACAGATCCTTGGGATTAACTCCGTTTGTGAAGGGAAATTCAGACCAGTGTTCTCATCCATGAAACAAACTCTGTTTTCACGCAAGCAGCAAGCTCTTCTTTCCAGGGTCTCCAATACAGCAAGAACCATGAGCATGCCCAGAAAAAAACAACTGTGTTTCCTACTCATACGGGCCATATGCAGTTCAATTCTGATTATGAAACTGATACAAACTACTGCTCCTCTTACATAAATGCTCTAGTTAATTGTGAGAATCGCGTTGGGTTGTTGAACTGTGAAAAATCATTTGAACCCCAAATTCACTTGGTTTACCAGAAATGAACTCTTGCTTGTAGGAAGACACAGATCCTGTGGTTTAATTCCGTTTCTGAAGGGAAATTCAGACCAGTGTTCTCATCCATGAAACACACTATATTTTCACGCAAGAAGCAAGCTCTCCTTTAAAGCATCTCCAATACAGCAAGAACCATGAGCATGCCCAGAATAAAAGAACTGTGTTTCCGACTGATACGGACCTTATGTAGTTCAACTCTGCTTATGAAACTGACACAAACCACAGCTCCTCTTACATAAATGCTCTAGTTAATTGTGAGAATCGCATTGGGTTGTTGAACTGTGAAAAATCATTTGAACCCAAAATTCACTTGGTTTACCAGAAATGAACTCTTGCTTGTAGGAAGACACAGATCCTGTGGTTTAACTCCGTTTCTGAAGGGAAATTCAGACCAGTGTTCTCATCCATGAAACACACTATATTTTCACGCAAGAAGCAAGCTCTCCTTTAAAGCATCTCCAATACAGCAAGAACCATGAGCATGCCCAGAATAAAAGAACTGTGTTTCCGACTGATACGGACCTTATGTAGTTCAACTCTGCTTATGAAACTGACACAAACCACAGCTCCTCTTACATAATTGCTCTTTAGTTAATAGTTTGAATAGCGTTGGGTTCCAGAACTGTGTAAAATCATTTAAGCCCCAAATTCGCTTGGTTTACCAGAAATGAACTCTTGCTTGTAGGAAGACACAGATCCTGGGGTTTAACTCTGTTTCTGAAGGGAAATTCAGACCAGTGTTCTCATCCATGAAAAACACCCTGCTTTCACGCAGGAAGCAAGCTCTTCTTTCCAGCATCTCCAATACAGCAAGAACCATGAGCATGCCCAGAAAAAAAGAACTGTGTTTACGACTGATACGGACCTTATGTAGTTCAACACTGCTTATGAAACTGACACAAACCAGAGCTCCTCTTACATAAATGCTCTAGTTAATTGTGAGAATCGCATTGGGTTGTTGAACTGTGAAAAATCATTTGAACCCAAAATTCACTTGGTTTACCAGAAATGAACTCTTGCTTGTAGGAAGACACAGATCCTGTGGTTTAACTCCGTTTCTGAAGGGAAATTCAGACCAGTGTTCTCATCCATGAAACACACTATATTTTCACGCAAGAAGCAAGCTCTCCTTTCGAGCATCTCCAATACAGCAAGAACCATGAGCATGCCCAGAAAAAAAGTACTGTGTTTCCTGCTCATACGGACCTTAAGTAGTTCAACTCTGCTTATGATACTGATACAAACCAGAGCTCCTCTTACATAAATGCTCTTTAGTTAATTCTGTGATTCGCGTTGGGTTCCAGAACTGTGTAAAATCATTTGAGCACCAAATTCACTTGGTTTACCAGAATTGAACACTTGCTTGTAGGAAACACAGTTCCTGGGGAATAACTCCGTTTCTGAAGAGAAATTCAGACCAGTGTTCTCATCCATGAAACACACTCTGTTTTCATGCAAGCAGCAAGCTCTTCTTTCCAGTTTCTCCAATACAGCAAGAACCATGAGTATGCCCAGAAAAAAAGAACTGTGGTTTGTACTCATAAGGACCATATGTAGTTCAACTCTGCTTACGAAACTTATACAAACTACAGCGCCTCTTACATAAATGCTCTTTAGTTAATAGTTTGAATCGCATTGGTTCCAGAACTGTGTAAAATCATTTGAGCCCCAAATTCACTTGGTTTACCAGAAATGAACTCTTGCTTGTAGGTAACACAGATCCTTGGGATTAACTCCGTTTGTGAAGGGAAATTCAGACCAGTGTTCTCATCCATGAAACAAACTCTGTTTTCACGCAAGCAGCAAGCTCTTCTTTCCAGGGTCTCCAATACAGCAAGAACCATGAGCATGCCCAGAAAAAAACAACTGTGTTTCCTACTCATACGGGCCATATGCAGTTCAATTCTGATTATGAAACTGATACAAACTACTGCTCCTCTTACATAAATGCTCTAGTTAATTGTGAGAATCGCGTTGGGTTGTTGAACTGTGAAAAATCATTTGAACCCCAAATTCACTTGGTTTACCAGAAATGAACTCTTGCTTGTAGGAAGACACAGATCCTGTGGTTTAATTCCGTTTCTGAAGGGAAATTCAGACCAGTGTTCTCATCCATGAAACACACTATATTTTCACGCAAGAAGCAAGCTCTCCTTTAAAGCATCTCCAATACAGCAAGAACCATGAGCATGCCCAGAATAAAAGAACTGTGTTTCCGACTGATACGGACCTTATGTAGTTCAACTCTGCTTATGAAACTGACACAAACCACAGCTCCTCTTACATAAATGCTCTAGTTAATTGTGAGAATCGCATTGGGTTGTTGAACTGTGAAAAATCATTTGAACCCAAAATTCACTTGGTTTACCAGAAATGAACTCTTGCTTGTAGGAAGACACAGATCCTGTGGTTTAACTCCGTTTCTGAACGGAAATTCAGACCAGTGTTCTCATCCATGAAACACACTATATTTTCACGCAAGAAGCAAGCTCTCCTTTCGAGCATCTCCAATACAGCAAGAACCATGAGCATGCCCAGAAAAAAAGTACTGTGTTTCCTGCTCATACGGACCTTATGTAGTTCAACTCTGCTTATGATACTGATACAAACCAGAGCTCCTCTTACATAAATGCTCTTTAGTTAATTGTGTGATTCGCGTTGGGTTCCAGAACTGTGTAAAATCATTTGAGCACCAAATTCACTTGGTTTACCAGAATTGAACACTTGCTTGTAGGAAACACAGTTCCTGGGGAATAACTCCGTTTCTGAAGAGAAATTCAGACCAGTGTTCTCATCCATGAAACACACTCTGTTTTCATGCAAGCAGCAAGCTCTTCTTTCCAGTTTCTCCAATACAGCAAGAACCATGAGTATGCCCAGAAAAAAAGAACTGTGGTTTGTACTCATAAGGACCATATGTAGTTCAACTCTGCTTACGAAACTTATACAAACTACAGCGCCTCTTACATAAATGCTCTTTAGTTAATAGTTTGAATCGCATTGGTTCCAGAACTGTGTAAAATCATTTGAGCCCCAAATTCACTTGGTTTACCAGAAATGAACTCTTGCTTGTAGGTAACACAGATCCTTGGGATTAACTCCGTTTGTGAAGGGAAATTCAGACCAGTGTTCTCATCCATGAAACAAACTCTGTTTTCACGCAAGCAGCAAGCTCTTCTTTCCAGGGTCTCCAATACAGCAAGAACCATGAGCATGCCCAGAAAAAAACAACTGTGTTTCCTACTCATACGGGCCATATGCAGTTCAATTCTGATTATGAAACTGATACAAACTATTGCTCCTCTTACATAAATGCTCTAGTTAATTGTGAGAATCGCGTTGGGTTGTTGAACTGTGAAAAATCATTTGAACCCCAAATTCACTTGGTTTACCAGAAATGAACTCTTGCTTGTAGGAAGACACAGATCCTGTGGTTTAATTCCGTTTCTGAAGGGAAATTCAGACCAGTGTTCTCATCCATGAAACACACTATATTTTCACGCAAGAAGCAAGCTCTCCTTTAAAGCATCTCCAATACAGCAAGAACCATGAGCATGCCCAGAATAAAAGAACTGTGTTTCCGACTGATACGGACCTTATGTAGTTCAACTCTGCTTATGAAACTGACACAAACCACAGCTCCTCTTACATAAATGCTCTAGTTAATTGTGAGAATCGCATTGGGTTGTTGAACTGTGAAAAATCATTTGAACCCAAAATTCACTTGGTTTACCAGAAATGAACTCTTGCTTGTAGGAAGACACAGATCCTGTGGTTTAACTCCGTTTCTGAAGGGAAATTCAGACCAGTGTTCTCATCCATGAAACACACTATATTTTCACGCAAGAAGCAAGCTCTCCTTTCGAGCATCTCCAATACAGCAAGAACCATGATCATGCCCAGAAAAAAAGTACTGTGTTTCCTGCTCATACGGACCTTATGTAGTTCAACTCTGCTTATGATACTGATACAAACCAGAGCTCCTCTTACATAAATGCTCTTTAGTTAATTGTGTGATTCGCGTTGGGTTCCAGAACTGTGTAAAATCATTTGAGCACCAAATTCACTTGGTTTACCAGAATTGAACACTTGCTTGTAGGAAACACAGTTCCTGGGGAATAACTCCGTTTCTGAAGAGAAATTCAGACCAGTGTTCTCATCCATGAAACACACTCTGTTTTCATGCAAGCAGCAAGCTCTTCTTTCCAGTGTCTCCAATACAGCAAGAACCATGAGTATGCCCAGAAAAAAAGAACTGTGGTTTGTACTCATAAGGACCATATGTAGTTCAACTCTGCTTACGAAACTTATACAAACTACAGCGCCTCTTACATAAATGCTCTTTAGTTAATAGTTTGAATCGCATTGGTTCCAGAACTGTGTAAAATCATTTGAGCCCCAAATTCACTTGGTTTACCAGAAATGAACTCTTGCTTGTAGGTAACACAGATCCTTGGGATTAACTCCGTTTGTGAAGGGAAATTCAGACCAGTGTTCTCATCCATGAAACAAACTCTGTTTTCACGCAAGCAGCAAGCTCTTCTTTCCAGGGTCTCCAATACAGCAAGAACCATGAGCATGCCCAGAAAAAAACAACTGTGTTTCCTACTCATACGGACTATATGCAGTTCAATTCTGATTTTGAAACTGACACAAACTACTGCTCCTCTTACATAAATGCTCTAGTTAATTGTGAGAATCGCGTTGGGTTGTTGAACTGTGAAAAATCTTTTGAACCCCAAATTCACTTGGTTTACCAGAAATGAACTCTTGCTTGTAGGAAGACACAGATCCTGTGGTTTAATTCCGTTTCTGAAGGGAAATTCAGACCAGTGTTCTCATCCATGAAACACACTATATTTTCATGCAAGAAGCAAGCTCTCCTTTAAAGCATCTCCAATACAGCAAGAACCATGAGCATGCCCAGAATAAAAGAACTGTGTTTCCGACTGATACGGACCTTATGTAGTTCAACTCTGCTTATGAAACTGACACAAACCACAGCTCCTCTTACATAATTGCTCTTTAGTTAATAGTTTGTATAGCGTTGGGTTCAGGAACTGTGTAAAATCATTTAAGCCCCAAATTCGCTTGGTTTACCAGAAATGAACTCTTGCTTGTAGGAAGACACAGATCCTGTGGTTTAACTCCGTTTCTGAAGGGAAATTCAGACCAGTGTTCTCATCCATGAAACACACTATATTTTCACGCAAGAAGCAAGCTCTCCTTTCGAGCATCTCCAATACAGCAAGAACCATGAGCATGCCCAGAAAAAAAGTACTGTGTTTCCTGCTCATACGGACCTTATGTAGTTCAACTCTGCTTATGATACTGATACAAACCAGAGCTCCTCTTACATAAATGCTCTTTAGTTAATTGTGTGAATCGCGTTGGGTTCCAGAACTGTGTAAATTCATTTGAGGACCAAATTCACTTGGTTTACCAGAAATGATCTCTTGCTTGTAGGAAGACACAGATCGTGTGGTTTTACTCCGTTTCTGAAGGGAAATTCAGACCAGTGTTCTCATCCATGAAACACACTCTGTTTTCATGCAAGAAGCAAGCTCTTCTTTCCAGCATCTCCAATACAGCAAGAACCATGAGCATGCCCAGAAAAAATGAACTGTGTTTCCTACTCATATGGACCATATGCAGTTCAATTCTGCTTATGAAACTGATACAAACTACAGCTCCTCTTGCATAAATGCTCTTTAGTTAATTGTGAAAATCGCGTTGGGTTCCAGAACTGTGTAAAATCATTTGAGCCCCAATATCTCTTGGTTTACCAGAAATTAACTCTTGCTTGTAGGAAACACAGATCCTTGGGATTAACTCCGATTGTGAAGGGAAATTCAGACCAGTGTTCTCATCTATGAAACACACACTGTTTTCACGAAAGCAGCATGCTCTTCTTTCCAGGGTCTCCAATAGAGCAAGAACCATGAGTATGCCCAGAAAAAAAGAACTGTGGTTTGTACTCATAAGGACCATATGTAGTTCAACTCTGCTTACGAAACTTATACAAACTACAGCGCCTCTTACATAAATGCTCTTTAGTTAATAGTTTGAATCGCATTGGTTCCAGAACTGTGTAAAATCATTTGAGCCCCAAATTCACTTGGTTTACCAGAAATGAACTCTTGCTTGTAGGTAACACAGATCCTTGGGATTAACTCCGTTTGTGAAGGGAAATTCAGACCAGTGTTCTCATCCATGAAACAAACTCTGTTTTCACGCAAGCAGCAAGCTCTTCTTTCCAGGGTCTCCAATACAGCAAGAACCATGAGCATGCCCAGAAAAAAACAACTGTGTTTCCTACTCATACGGGCCATATGCAGTTCAATTCTGATTATGAAACTGATACAAACTACTGCTCCTCTTACATAAATGCTCTAGTTAATTGTGAGAATCGCGTTGGGTTGTTGAACTGTGAAAAATCATTTGAACCCCAAATTCACTTGGTTTACCAGAAATGAACTCTTGCTTGTAGGAAGACACAGATCCTGTGGTTTAATTCCGTTTCTGAAGGGAAATTCAGACCAGTGTTCTCATCCATGAAACACACTATATTTTCACGCAAGAAGCAAGCTCTCCTTTAAAGCATCTCCAATACAGCAAGAACCATGAGCATGCCCAGAATAAAAGAACTGTGTTTCCGACTGATACGGACCTTATGTAGTTCAACTCTGCTTATGAAACTGACACAAACCACAGCTCCTCTTACATAAATGCTCTAGTTAATTGTGAGAATCGCATTGGGTTGTTGAACTGTGAAAAATCATTTGAACCCAAAATTCACTTGGTTTACCAGAAATGAACTCTTGCTTGTAGGAAGACACAGATCCTGTGGTTTAACTCCGTTTCTGAAGGGAAATTCAGACCAGTGTTCTCATCCATGAAACACACTATATTTTCACGCAAGAAGCAAGCTCTCCTTTCGAGCATCTCCAATACAGCAAGAACCATGAGCATGCCCAGAAAAAAAGTACTGTGTTTCCTGCTCATACGGACCTTATGTAGTTCAACTCTGCTTATGATACTGATACAAACCAGAGCTCCTCTTACATAAATGCTCTTTAGTTAATTGTGTGATTCGCGTTGGGTTCCAGAACTGTGTAAAATCATTTGAGCACCAAATTCACTTTGTTTACCAGAATTGAACACTTGCTTGTAGGAAACACAGTTCCTGGGGAATAACTCCGTTTCTGAAGAGAAATTCAGACCAGTGTTCTCATCCATGAAACACACTCTGTTTTCATGCAAGCAGCAAGCTCTTCTTTCCAGTTTCTCCAATACAGCAAGAACCATGAGTATGCCCAGAAAAAAAGAACTGTGGTTTGTACTCATAAGGACCATATGTAGTTCAACTCTGCTTACGAAACTTATACAAACTACAGCGCCTCTTACATAAATGCTCTTTAGTTAATAGTTTGAATCGCATTGGTTCCAGAACTGTGTAAAATCATTTGAGCCCCAAATTCACTTGGTTTACCAGAAATGAACTCTTGCTTGTAGGTAACACAGATCCTTGGGATTAACTCCGTTTGTGAAGGGAAATTCAGACCAGTGTTCTCATCCATGAAACAAACTCTGTTTTCACGCAAGCAGCAAGCTCTTCTTTCCAGGGTCTCCAATACAGCAAGAACCATGAGCATGCCCAGAAAAAAACAACTGTGTTTCCTACTCATACGGACTATATGCAGTTCAATTCTGATTTTGAAACTGACACAAACTACTGCTCCTCTTACATAAATGCTCTAGTTAATTGTGAGAATCGCGTTGGGTTGTTGAACTGTGAAAAATCTTTTGAACCCCAAATTCACTTGGTTTACCAGAAATGAACTCTTGCTTGTAGGAAGACACAGATCCTGTGGTTTAATTCCGTTTCTGAAGGGAAATTCAGACCAGTGTTCTCATCCATGAAACACACTATATTTTCATGCAAGAAGCAAGCTCTCCTTTAAAGCATCTCCAATACAGCAAGAACCATGAGCATGCCCAGAATAAAAGAACTGTGTTTCCGACTGATAGGGACCTTATGTAGTTCAACTCTGCTTATGAAACTGACACAAACCACAGCTCCTCTTACATAATTGCTCTTTAGTTAATAGTTTGTATAGCGTTGGGTTCAGGAACTGTGTAAAATCATTTAAGCCCCAAATTCGCTTGGTTTACCAGAAATGAACTCTTGCTTGTAGGAAGACACAGATCCTGTGGTTTAACTCCGTTTCTGAAGGGAAATTCAGACCAGTGTTCTCATCCATGAAACACACTATATTTTCATGCAAGAAGCAAGCTCTCCTTTCGAGCATCTCCAATACAGCAAGAACCATGAGCATGCCCAGAAAAAAAGTACTGTGTTTCCTGCTCATACGGACCTTATGTAGTTCAACTCTGCTTATGATACTGATACAAACCAGAGCTCCTCTTACATAAATGCTCTTTAGTTAATTGTGTGAATCGCGTTGGGTTCCAGAACTGTGTAAATTCATTTGAGGACCAAATTCACTTGGTTTACCAGAAATGATCTCTTGCTTGTAGGAAGACACAGATCGTGTGGTTTTACTCCGTTTCTGAAGGGAAATTCAGACCAGTGTTCTCATCCATGAAACACACTCTGTTTTCATGCAAGAAGCAAGCTCTTCTTTCCAGCATCTCCAATACAGCAAGAACCATGAGCATGCCCAGAAAAAATGAACTGTGTTTCCTACTCATATGGACCATATGCAGTTCAATTCTGCTTATGAAACTGATACAAACTACAGCTCCTCTTGCATAAATGCTCTTTAGTTAATTGTGAAAATCGCGTTGGGTTCCAGAACTGTGTAAAATCATTTGAGCCCCAATATCTCTTGGTTTACCAGAAATTAACTCTTGCTTGTAGGAAACACAGATCCTTGGGATTAACTCCGATTGTGAAGGGAAATTCAGACCAGTGTTCTCATCTATGAAACACACACTGTTTTCACGAAAGCAGCATGCTCTTCTTTCCAGGGTCTCCAATAGAGCAAGAACCATGAGTATGCCCAGAAAAAAAGAACTGTGTTGCCTACTTATAAGGACTATATGTAGTTCAACTCTGCTTATGAAACTTATACAAACCACAGCGCCTCTTACATAAATGCTCTTTAGTTAATAGTTTGAATCGCATTGGTTCCAGAACTGTGTAAAATTATTTGAGCCCCAAATTCACTTGGTTTACCAGAAATGATCTCTTGCTTGGAGGAAGAAACAGATGCTGAAGTTTAACTCCGTTTCTGAAGGGAAATTCAGACCAGTGTTCTCATCCATGAAAAACACCCTGCTTTCACGCAGGAAGCAAGCTCTTCTTTCCAGCATCTCCAATACAGCAAGAACCATGAGCATGCCCAGAAATAAAGAACTGTGTTTCCGACTGATACGGACCTTATGTAGTTCAACTCTGCTTATGAAACTGACACAAACCACAGCTCCTCTTACATAAATGCTCTAGTTAATTGTGAGAATCGCGTTGGGTTGTTGAACTGTGAAAAATCATTTGAACCCAAAATTCACTTGGTTTACATGAAATGATCTCTTGCTTGTAGGAAGACACAGATCCTGTGGTTTAACTCCGTTTCTGAAGGGAAATTCAGACCAGTGTTCTCATCCATGAAACACACTATATTTTCACGCAAGAAGCAAGCTCTCCTTTCGAGCATCTCCAATACAGCAAGAACCATGAGCATGCCCAGAAAAAAAGTACTGTGTTTCCTGCTCATACGGACCTTATGTAGTTCAACTCTGCTTATGATACTGATACAAACCAGAGCTCCTCTTACATAAATGCTCTTTAGTTAATTGTGTGATTCGCGTTGGGTTCCAGAACTGTGTAAAATCATTTGAGCACCAAATTCACTTGGTTTACCAGAATTGAACACTTGCTTGTAGGAAACACAGTTCCTGGGGATTAACTCCGTTTCTGAAGAGAAATTCAGACCAGTGTTCTCATCCATGAAACACACTCTGTTTCCATGCAAGCAGCAAGCTCTTCTTTCCAGTTTCTCCAATACAGCAAGAACCATGAGTATGCCCAGAAAAAAAGAACTGTGGTTTGTACTCATAAGGACCATATGTAGTTCAACTCTGCTTACGAAACTTATACAAACTACAGCGCCTCTTACATAAATGCTCTTTAGTTAATAGTTTGAATCGCATTGGTTCCAGAACTGTGTAAAATCATTTGAGCCCCAAATTCACTTGGTTTACCAGAAATGAACTCTTGCTTGTAGGTAACACAGATCCTTGGGATTAACTCCGTTTGTGAAGGGAAATTCAGACCAGTGTTCTCATCCATGAAACAAACTCTGTTTTCACGCAAGCAGCAAGCTCTTCTTTCCAGGGTCTCCAATACAGCAAGAACCATGAGTATGCCCAGAAAAAAAGAACTGTGTTGCCTACTTATAAGGACTATATGTAGTTCAACTCTGCTTATGAAACTTATACAAACCACAGCGCCTCTTACATAAATGCTCTTTAGTTAATAGTTTGAATCGCATTGGTTCCAGAACTGTGTAAAATTATTTGAGCCCCAAATTCACTTGGTTTACCAGAAATGATCTCTTGCTTGGAGGAAGAAACAGATGCTGAAGTTTAACTCCGTTTCTGAAGGGAAATTCAGACCAGTGTTCTCATCCATGAAAAACACCCTGCTTTCACGCAGGAAGCAAGCTCTTCTTTCCAGCATCTCCAATACAGCAAGAACCATGAGCATGCCCAGAAATAAAGAACTGTGTTTCCGACTGATACGGACCTTATGTAGTTCAACTCTGCTTATGAAACTGACACAAACCACAGCTCCTCTTACATAAATGCTCTAGTTAATTGTGAGAATCGCGTTGGGTTGTTGAACTGTGAAAAATCATTTGAACCCAAAATTCACTTGGTTTACCAGAAATGATCTCTTGCTTGTAGGAAGACACAGATCCTGTGGTTTAACTCCGTTTCTGAAGGGAAATTCAGACCAGTGTTCTCATCCATGAAACACACTATATTTTCTCGCAAGAAGCAAACTCTCCTTTCGAGCATCTCCAATACAGCAAGAACCATGAGCATGCCCAGAAAAAAAGTACTGTGTTTCCTGCTCATACGGACCTTATGTAGTTCAACTCTGCTTATGATACTGATACAAACCAGAGCTCCTCTTACATAAATGCTCTTTAGTTAATTGTGTGATTCGCGTTGGGTTCCAGAACTGTGTAAAATCATTTGAGCACCAAATTCACTTGGTTTACCAGAATTGAACACTTGCTTGTAGGAAACACAGTTCCTGGGGATTAACTCCGTTTCTGAAGAGAAATTCAGACCAGTGTTCTCATCCATGAAACACACTCTGTTTTCATGCAAGCAGCAAGCTCTTCTTTCCAGTTTCTCCAATACAGCAAGAACCATGAGTATGCCCAGAAAAAAAGAACTGTGGTTTGTACTCATAAGGACCATATGTAGTTCAACTCTGCTTACGAAACTTATACAAACTACAGCGCCTCTTACATAAATGCTCTTTAGTTAATAGTTTGAATCGCATTGGTTCCAGAACTGTGTAAAATCATTTGAGCCCCAAATTCACTTGGTTTACCAGAAATGAACTCTTGCTTGTAGGTAACACAGATCCTTGGGATTAACTCCGTTTGTGAAGGGAAATTCAGACCAGTGTTCTCATCCATGAAACAAACTCTGTTTTCACGCAAGCAGCAAGCTCTTCTTTCCAGGGTCTCCAATACAGCAAGAACCATGAGCATGCCCAGAAAAAAACAACTGTGTTTCCTACTCATACGGACCATATGCAGTTCAATTCTGATTATGAAACTGATACAAACTACTGCTCCTCTTACATAAATGCTCTAGTTAATTGTGAGAATCGCGTTGGGTTGTTGAACTGTGAAAAATCATTTGAACCCCAAATTCACTTGGTTTACCAGAAATGAACTCTTGCTTGTAGGAAGACACAGATCCTGTGGTTTAATTCCGTTTCTGAAGGGAAATTCAGACCAGTATTCTCATCCATGAAACACACTATATTTTCACGCAAGAAGCAAGCTCTCCTTTAAAGCATCTCCAATACAGCAAGAACCATGAGCATGCCCAGAAAAAAAGTACTGTGTTTCCTGCTCATACGGACCTTATGTAGTTCAACTCTGCTTATGCTACTGATACAAACCAGAGCTCCTCTTACATAAATGCTCTTTAGTTAAATGTGAGAATCGCGTTGGGTCCAGAACTGTGTAAAATCATTTGAGCCCCAAATTCACTTGTTTTACCAGAATTGAACACTTGCTTGTAGGAAACACAGATCCTTGGGATTAACTCCGTTTGTAAAGGGAAATTCAGACCCGTGTTCTCAT
The DNA here is from genome assembly GCA_949786405.1 of Onychomys arenicola. Lineage (NCBI taxonomy): Eukaryota > Metazoa > Chordata > Mammalia > Rodentia > Cricetidae > Onychomys > Onychomys arenicola. Next base: position 5,731,666 of record CATKUM010000039.1, on the reverse strand, counting down.
CCATGAAACACACTCTGTTTTCACGCAAGCAGCAAGCTCTTTTTTCCAGGGTCTCCAAAACAGCAAGAACCATGAGTATTCCCAGAAAAAAAGAACTGTGTTTTCTACTCATAAGGACTATATGTAGTTCAACTCTGCTTATGAAACTTATACAAACCACAGCGCCTCTTACATAGATGCTCTTTAGTTAATAGTTTGAATCGCATTGGTTCCAGAACTGTGTAAAATCATTTGAGCCTGAAATTCACTTGGTTTACCAGAAATGAACTCTTGCTTGGAGGATGACACAGATACTGAAGTTTAACTCCGTTTCTGAAGGGAAATTCAGACCAGTGTTCTCATCCATGAAACACACCCTGCTTTCACTCAGGAAGCAAGCTCTTCTTTCCAGCATCTCCAATGCAGCACGAACCATGGGCATGCCAAGAAAAAATTAACTGTGTTTCCTACTCATTCGGACCATATGCAGTTCAACTCTGCTTATGAAACTGACACAAACCACAGCTCCTCTTACATAATTGCTCTTTAGTTAATAGTTTGAATAGCGTTGGGTTCCAGAACTGTGTAAAATCATTTAAGCCCCAAATTCGCTTGGTTTACCAGAAATGAACTCTTGCTTGGAGGAAGACACAGATCCTGGGGTTTAACTCTGTTTCTGAAGGGAAATTCAGACCAGTGTTCTCATCCATGAAAAACACCCTGCTTTCACGCAGGAAGCAAGCTCTTCTTTCCAGCATCTCCAATACAGCAAGAACCATGAGCATGCCCAGAAAAAAAGAACTGTGTTTACGACTGATACGGACCTTATGTAGTTCAACACTGCTTATGAAACTGACACAAACCACAGCTCCTCTTACATAAATGCTCTAGTTAATTGTGAGAATCGCATTGGGTTGTTGAACTGTGAAAAATAATTTGAACCCAAAATTCACTTGGTTTACCAGAAATGAACTCTTGCTTGTAGGAAGACACAGATCCTGTGGTTTAACTCCGTTTCTGAAGGGAAATTCAGACCAGTGTTCTCATCCATGAAACACACTATATTTTCACGCAAGAAGCAAGCTCTCCTTTTGAGCATCTCCAATACAGCAAGAACCATGAGCATGCCCAGAAAAAAAGTACTGTGTTTCCTGCTCATACGGACCTTATGTAGTTCAACTCTGCTTATGATACTGATACAAACCAGAGCTCCTCTTACATAAATGCTCTTTAGTTAATTGTGTGAATCGCGTTGGGTTCCAGAACTGTGTAAAATCATTTGAGCACCAAATTCTCTTGGTTTACCAGAATTGAACACTTGCTTGTAGGAAACACAGTTCCTGGGGATTAACTCCGTTTCTGAAGAGAAATTCAGACCAGTGTTCTCATCCATGAAACACACTCTGTTTTCATGCAAGCAGCAAGCTCTTCTTTCCAGTGTCTCCAATACAGCAAGAACCATGAGTATGCCCAGAAAAAAAGAACTGTGGTTTCTACTCATAAGGACCATAGGTAGTTCAACTCTGCTTACGAAACTTATACAAACTACAGCGCCTCTTACATAAATGCTCTTTAGTTAATAGTTTGAATCGCATTGGTTCCAGAACTGTGTAAAATCATTTTAGCCCCAAATTCACTTGGTTTACCAGAAATGAACTCTTGCTTGTAGGTAACACATATCCTTGGGATTAACTCCATTTGTGAAGGGAAATTCAGACCAGTGTTCCCATCCATGAAACAAACTCTGTTTTCACGCAAGCATCAAGCTCTTCTTTCCAGGGTCTCCAATACAGCAAGAACCATGAGCATGCCCAGAAAAAAACAACTGTGTTTCCTACTCATACGGACCATATGCAGTTCAATTCTGATTATGATACTGATACAAACTACTGCTCCTCTTACATAAATGCTCTAGTTAATTGTGAGAATCGCGTTGGGTTGTTGAACTGTGAAAAATCATTTGAACCCCAAATTCACTTGGTTTACCAGAAATGAACTCTTGCTTGTAGGAAGACACAGATCCTGTGGTTTAATTCCGTTTCTGAAGGGAAATTCAGACCAGTATTCTCATCCATGAAACACACTATATTTTCACGCAAGAAGCAAGCTCTCCTTTAAAGCATCTCCAATACAGCAAGAACCATGAGCATGCCCAGAATAAAAGAACTGTGTTTCCGATAGATATGGACCTTATGTAGTTCAACTCTGCTTATGAAACTGACACAAACCACAGCTCCTCTTACATAATTGCTCTTTAGTTAATACTTTGAATAGCGTTGGGTTCCAGAACTGTGTAAAATCATTTAAGCCCCAAAATCGCTTGGTTTACCAGAAATGAACTCTTGCTTGTAGGAAGACACAGATCCTGGGGTTTAACTCCGTTTCTGAAGGGAAATTCAGACCAGTGTTCTCATCCATGAAACACACTCTGTTTTCATGCAAGAAGCAAGCTCTTCTTTCCAGCATCTCCAATACAGCAAGAACCATGAGCATGCCCAGAAAAAAAGAACTGTGTTTCCTACTCATACGGACCATATGCAGTTCAATTCTGCTTATGAAACTGATAAAAACTACAGCTCCTCTTACATAAATGCTCTTTAGTTAATTGTGAGAATTGCGTTGGGTTGTTGAACTGTGAAAAATCATTTGAACCCAAAATTCACATGGTTTACCAGAAATGAACTCTTGCTTGTAGGAAGAAACAAATCCTGTCGTTTAACTCCGGTTCTGAAGGGAAATTCAGACCAGTGTTCTCAACCATGAAACACACTCTGTTTTCACGCAAGAAGCAAGCTCTTCTTTCTAGCATCTCCAATACAGCAAGAACCATGAGCATGCCCAGAAAAAAAGTACTGTGTTTCCTGCTCATACGGACCTTATGTAGTTCAACTCTGCTTATGCTACTGATACAAACCAGAGCTCCTCTTACATAAATGCTCTTTAGTTAAATGTGAGAATCGCGTTGGGTCCAGAACTGTGTAAAATCATTTGAGCCCCAAATTCACTTGTTTTACCAGAATTGAACACTTGCTTGTAGGAAACACAGATCCTTGGGATTAACTCCGTTTGTAAAGGGAAATTCAGACCCATGTTCTCATCCATGAAACACATTCTGTTTTCACGCAAGCAGCAAGCTCTTTTTTCCAGGGTTTCCAAAACAGCAAGAACCATGAGTATTCCCAGAAAAAAAGAACTGTGTTTTCTACTCATAAGGACTATATGTAGTTCAACTCTGCTTATGAAACTTATACAAACCACAGCGCCTCTTACATAAATGCTCTTTAGTTAATAGTTTGAATCGCATTGGTTCCAGAACTGTGTAAAATCATTTGAGCCTGAAATTCACTTGGTTTACCAGAAATGAACTCTTGCTTGGAGGATGACACAGATACTGAAGTTTAACTCCGTTTCTGAAGGGAAATTCAGACCAGTGTTCTCATCCATGAAACACACCCTGCTTTCACGCAGGAAGCAAGCTCTTCTTTCCAGCATCTCCAATGCAGCACGAACCATGGGCATGCCAAGAAAAAATTAACTGTGTTTCCTACTCATTCGGACCATATGCAGTTCAATTCTGCTTATAAAACTGATACAAACTACTGCTCCTCTTACATAAATGCTCTAGTTAATTGTGAGAACCGCGTTGGGTTGTTGAACTGTGAAAAATCATTTGAACCCAAAATTCACTTGGTTTACCAGAAATGAACTCTTGCTTGGAGGAAGACACAGATCCTGAAGTTTAACTCCGTTTCTGAAGGGAAATTCAGACCAGTGTTCTCATCCATGAAACACACCCTGCTTTCACGCAGGAAGCAAGCTCTTCTTTCCAATGTCTACAATACAGCAAGAACCATGAGAATGCCCAGAAAAAAAGAACTGTGTTTTCTACTCCTAAGGACCATATGTAGTTCAACTCTGCTTATGAAACTTATACAAACTACAGCGCCTCTTACATAAATGCTCTTTAGTTAATAGTATGAATCACATTGGTTCCAGAACTTGGTAAAATCATTTGAGCCCCAAATTCACTTGGTTTACCAGAAATGAACTCTTGCTTGTAGGAAACACAGATCCTTGGGATTAACTCCGTTTGTGAAGGGAAATTCAGACCAGTGTTCTCATCCATGAAACAAACTCTGTTTTCACGCAAGCAGCAAGCTCTTCTTTCCAGGGTCTCCAATACAGCAAGAACCATGAGCATGCCCAGAAAAAAACACCTGTGTTTCCTACTCATACGGACCATATGCAGTTCAATTCTGATTATGGAACTGATACAAACTACTGCTCCTCTTACATAAATGCTCTAGTTAATTGTGAGAATCGCGTTGGGTTGTTGAACTGTGAAAAATCATTTGAACCCCAAATTCACTTGGTTTACCAGAAATGAACTCTTGCTTGTAGGAAGACACAGATCATGTGGTTTAATTCCGTTTCTGAAGGGAAATTCAGACCAGTGTTCTCATCCATGAAACACACTATATTTTCACGCAAGAAGCAAGCTCTCCTTTAAAGCATCTCCAATACAGCAAGAACCATGAGCATGCCCAGAATAAAAGAACTGTGTTTCCTACTCATACGGACCATATGCAGTTCAATTCTGCTTATGAAACTGATAAAAACTACAGCTCCTCTTACATAAATGCTCTTTAGTTAATTGTGAGAATTGCGTTGGGTTGTTGAACTGTGAAAAATCATTTGAACCCAAAATTCACATGGGTTACCAGAAATGAACTCTTGCTTGTAGGAAGAAACAAATCCTGTGGTTTAACTCCGGTTCTGAAGGGAAATTCAGAACAGTGTTCTCAACCATGAAACACACTCTGTTTTCTCGCAAGAAGCAAGCTCTTCTTTCCAGCATCTCCAATACAGCAAGAACCATGAGCATGCCCAGAACAAAAGTACTGTGTTTCCTGCTTATATGGACCTTATGTAGTTCAACTAGCTTATGATACTGATACAAACCAGAGCTCCTATAACATAAATGCTCTTTAGTTAAATGTGAGAATAGCGTTGGGTTCCAGAACTGTGTAAAATCATTTGAGCCCCAAATTCACTTGGTTTACCAGAATTGAACACTTGCTTGTAGGAAACACAGATCCTGGGGATTAACTCCGTTTCTGAAGAGAAATTCAGACCAGTGTTCTCATCCATGAAACACAGTCTGTTTTCACACAAGCAGCAAGCTCTTCTTTCTAGTGTCTCCAATACTGCAAGAACCATGAGTATGCCCAGAAAAAAAGAACTGTGTTTTCTACTCATAAGGACCATATGTAGTTCAACTCTGCTTATGAAACTTATACAAACCACAGCGCCTCTTACATAAATGCTCTTTATTTAATAGTTTGAATCGCATTGGTTCCAGAACTGTGTAAAGTCATTTGAGCCCCAAATTCACTTGGTTTACCAGAAATGAAATCTTGCTTGTAGGAAACACAGACCCGTGGGATTAACTCCGTTTGTGAAGGGAAATTCAGACCAGTGTTCTCATCCATGAAACACACTATATTTTCACGCAAGAAGCAAGCTCTCCTTTCCAGCATCTCCAATACAGCAAGAACCATGAACATGCCCAGAAAAAAAGAACTGTGTTTCCGACTGATACGGACCTTATGTAGTTCAACTCTGCTTATGAAACTGACACAAACCACAGCTCCTCTTACATAAATGCTCTTTAGTTAATAGTTTGAATCGCGTTGGGTTCCAGAACTGTGTAAAATCATTTGAGCCCCAAATTCACTTGGTTTAACAGAAAGGAACTCTTGCTTGTAGGAAGACACAGATCCTGTAGTTTAACTCCGTTTCTGAAGGGAAATTCAGACCTGTGTTCTCTTCCATGAAACCCACCCTGTTTTCACGCAAGAAGCAAGCTCTTCTTTCCAGTGTCTCCAATAGAGCAAGAACCATGAGCATGCCCAGAAAAAAAGAACTGTGTTTCCTGCTCATACGAATCTTATGTAGTTCAACTCTGCTTATTAAACTGATACAAACCCAAGCTCATCTTACATAAATGCTCTTTAGTTAATAGTTTGAATTGCGTTGGGTTCCAGAACTGTGTAAAATCATTTGAGCCAGAAGTTCACTTGGTTTACCAGAAATGAACACTGTCTTGTAGGAAGACACAGATCCTGGGGTTTAACTCCGTTTCTGATGGGAAGTTCAGACCAGTGTTCTCATCCATGAAATACACTCTGTTTTCAGTCAAGAAGCAAGCTCTTCTTTTCAGCATCTCCAATACAGCAAGAACCATGAGCATGCCCAGAAAAAAAGAACTGTGTTTCCTACTCATACGGACCATATGCAGTTCAACTCTGCTTATGAATCTGATAAAAACCACAGCTCCTCTTACATAAATGCTCTTTAGTTAATAGTTTGAATCGCGTTGGTTTCCAGAACTGTGTAAAATCATTTGAGCCCAAAATTCACTTGGATAACCACAAATGAACTCTTGCTTGTAGGAAGACACATATCCTATGGTTTTACTCCGTTTCTGAAGGGAAATTCAGACCAGTTTTCTCATCCATGAAACACTCTGTTTTCTCGCAAGAAGCAAGCTCTTCTTTCCAGTGTTTCCAATGCAGCAAGAACCATGAGCATGCCCAGAAAAAAAGAACTGTGTTTTCTGCTCATACGGACCTTATGTAGTTCAACTCTGCTTTTGAAACTGATACAAACCACAGCTCCTCTTACATAAATGCTCTTAATTTAATAGTGAGAATCTCATTGGGTTCGTATACTGTGTAAAATCAGTTGAGCCCAAAATTCACTGGGTTTACCAGAAATGAACTCTTGCTTATAGGAATACACAGATCATCTGGTTTAACTCTGTTTTTGAAGGGAAATTCAGACCAGTCTTCTCATCCATGAAACCCACTCTGTTTTCATGCTAGAAGCAAGCTCTTCTTTCCAGCATCTCCAATACAGCAATAACAATGAGCATGCCCAGAAAAAATAACAATGAGCATGCCCAGAAAAAAAAGAACTGTGTTTCCGACTGATACGGACCTTATGTAGTTCAACTCTGCTTATGAAACTGACACAAACCACAGCTCCTCTTACATAATTGCTCTTTAGTTAATAGTTTGAATAGCGTTGGGTTCCAGAACTGTGTAAAATCATTTAAGCCCCAAATTCGCTTGGTTTACCAGAAATGAACTCTTGCTTGTAGGAAGACACAGATCCTGTGGTTTAACTCCGTTTCTGAAGGGAAATTCAGACCAGTGTTCTCATCCATGAAACACACTATATTTTCACGCAAGAAGCAAGCTCTCCTTTTGAGCATCTCCAATACAGCAAGAACCATGAGCATGCCCAGAAAAAAAGTACTGTGTTTCCTGCTCATACGGACCTTATGTAGTTCAACTCTGCTTATGATACTGATACAAACCAGAGCTCCTCTTACATAAATGCTCTTTAGTTAATTGTGTGAATCACGTTGGGTTCCAGAACTGTGTAAAATCATTTGAGCACCAAATTCACTTGGTTTACCAGAATTGAACACTTGCTTGTAGGAAACACAGTTCCAGGGGATTAACTCCGTTTCTGAAGAGAAATTCAGACCAGTGTTCTCATCCATGAAACACACTCTGTTTTCATGCAAGCAGCAAGCTCTTCTTTCCAGTGTCTCCAATACAGCAAGAACCATGAGTATGCCCAGAAAAAAAGAACTGTGGTTTCTACTCATAAGGACCATATGTAGTTCAACTCTGCTTACGAAACTTATACAAACTACAGCGCCTCTTACATAAATGCTCTTTAGTTAATAGTTTGAATCGCATTGGTTCCAGAACTGTGTAAAATCATTTGAGCCCCAAATTCACTTGGTTTACCAGAAATGAACTCTTGCTTGTAGATAACACAGATCCTTGGGATTAACTCCGTTTGTGAAGGGAAATTCAGACCAGTGTTCTCATCCATGAAACAAACTCTGTTTTCACGCAAGCAGCAAGCTCTTCTTTCCAGGGTCTCCAATACAGCAAGAACCATGAGCATGCCCAGAAAAAAACAACTGTGTTTCCTACTCATACGGGCCATATGCAGTTCAATTCTGATTATGAAACTGATACAAACTACTGCTCCTCTTACATAAATGCTCTAGTTAATTGTGAGAATCGCGTTGGGTTGTTGAACTGTGAAAAATCATTTGAACCCCAAATTCACTTGGTTTACCAGAAATGAACTCTTGCTTGTAGGAAGACACAGATCCTGTGGTTTAATTCCGTTTCTGAAGGGAAATTCAGACCAGTGTTCTCATCCATGAAAAACACCCTGCTTTCACGCAGGAAGCAAGCTCTTCTTTCCAGCATCTCCAATACAGCAAGAACCATGAGCATGCACAGAAAAAAAGAACTGTGTTTACGACTGATACGGACCTTATGTAGTTCAACACTGCTTATGAAACTGACACAAACCACAGCTCCTCTTACATAAATGCTCTAGTTAATTGTGAGAATCGCATTGGGTTGTTGAACTGTGAAAATCATTTGAACCCAAAATTCACTTGGTTTACCAGAAATGAACTCTTGCTTGTAGGAAGACACAGATCCTGTGGTTTAACTCCGTTTCTGAAGGGAAATTCAGACCAGTGTTCTCATCCATGAAACACACTATATTTTCACACAAGAAGCAAGCTCTCCTTTTGAGCATCTCCAATATAGCAAGAACCATGAGCATGCCCAGAAAAAAAGTACTGTGTTTCCTGCTCATACGGACCTTATGTAGTTCAACTCTGCTTATGATACTGATACAAACCAGAGCTCCTCTTACATAAATGCTCTTTAGTTAATTGTGTGAATCGCGTTGGGTTCCAGAACTGTGTAAAATCATTTGAGCACCAAATTCTCTTGGTTTACCAGAATTGAACACTTGCTTGTAGGAAACACAGTTCCTGGGGATTAACTCCGTTTCTGAAGAGAAATTCAGACCAGTGTTCTCATCCATGAAACACACTCTGTTTTCATGCAAGCAGCAAGCTCTTCTTTCCAATGTCTCTAATACAGCAAGAACCATGAGTATGCCCAGAAAAAAAGAACTGTGGTTTCTACTCATAAGGACCATAGGTAGTTCAACTCTGCTTACGAAACTTATACAAACTACAGCGCCTCTTACATAAATGCTCTTTAGTTAATAGTTTGAATCGCATTGGTTCCAGAACTGTGTAAAACCATTTGAGCCCCAAATTCACTTGGTTTACCAGAAATGATCTCTTGCTTGTAGGTAACACATATCCTTGGGATTAACTCCGTTTGTGAAGGGAAATTCAGACCAGTGTTCTCATCCATGAAACAAACTCTGTTTTCACGCAAGCAGCAAGCTCTTCTTTCCAGGTTCTCCAATACAGCAAGAACCATGAGTATGCCCAGAAAAAAAGAACTGTGTTTCCTACTCATACGGACCATATGCAGTTCAATTCTGATTATGAAACTGATACAAACCAGAGCTCCTCTTACATAAATGCTCTAGTTAATTGTGAGAATCGCGTTGGGTTGTTGAACTGTGAAAAATCATTTGAACCCCAAATTCACTTGGTTGACCAGAAATGAACTCTTGCTTGTAGGAAGACACAGATCCTGTGGTTTAATTCCGTTTCTGAAGGGAAATTCAGACCAGTATTCTCATCCATGAAACACACTATATTTTCACGCAAGAAGCAAGCTCTCCTTTAAAGCATCTCCAATACAGCAAGAACCATGAGCATGCCCAGAATAAAAGAACTGTGTTCCCACTGATACGGACCTTATGTAGTTCAACTCTGCTTATGAAACTGACACAAACCACAGCTCCTCTTACAAAATTGCTCTTTAGTTAATACTTTGAATAGCGTTGGGTTCCAGAACTGTGTAAAATCATTTAAGCCCCAAATTCGCTTGGTTTACCAGAAATGAACTCTTGCTTGTAGGAAGACACAGATCCTGGGGTTTAACTCCGTTTCTGAAGGGAAATTCAGACCAGTGTTCTCATCCATGAAACACACTCTGTTTTCATGCATGAAGCAAGCTCTTCTTTCCAGCATCTCCAATACAGCAAGAACCATGAGCATGCCCAGAAAAAAAGAACTGTGTTTCCTACTCATACGGACCATATGCAGTTCAATTCTGCTTATGAAACTGATAAAAACTACAGCTCCTCTTACATAAATGCTCTTTAGATAATTGTGAGAATTGCGTTGGGTTGTTGAACTGTGAAAAATCATTTGAACCCAAAATTCACATGGTTTACCAGAAATGTACTCTTGCTTGTAGGAAGAAACAAATCCTGTGGTTTAACTCCGGTTCTGAAGGGAAATTCAGACCAGTGTTCTCAACCATGAAACACACTCTGTTTTCACGCAAGAAGCAAGCTCTTCTTTCTAGCATCTCCAATACAGCAAGAACCATGAGCATGCCCAGAAGAAAATTACTGTGTTTCCTGCTCATACGGACCTTATGTAGTTCAACTCTGCTTATGCTACTGATACAAACCAGAGCTCCTCTTACATAAATGCTCTTTAGTTAAATGTGAGAATCGCGTTGGGTCCAGAACTGTGTAAAATCATTTGAGCCCCAAATTCACTTGTTTTACCAGAATTGAACACTTGCTTGTAGGAAACACAGATCCTTGGGATTAACTCCGTTTGTAAAGGGAAATTCAGACCCGTGTTCTCATCCATGAAACACACTCTGTTTTCACGCAAGCAGCAAGCTCTTTTTTCCAGGGTCTCCAAAACAGCAAGAACCATGAGTATTCCCAGAAAAAAAGAACTGTGTTTTCTACTCATAAGGACTATATGTAGTTCAACTCTGCTTATGAAACTTATACAAACCACAGCGCCTCTTACATAAATGCTCTTTAGTTAATAGTTTGAATCGCATTGGTTCCAGAACTGTGTAAAATCATCTGAGCCTGAAATTCACTTGGTTTACCAGAAATGAACTCTTGCTTGGAGGATGACACAGATACTGAAGTTTAACTCCGTTTCTGAAGGGAAATTCAGACCAGTGTTCTCATCCATGAAACACACCCTGCTTTCACTCAGGAAGCAAGCTCTTCTTTCCAGCATCTCCAATGCAGCACGAACCATGGGCATGCCAAGAAAAAATTAACTGTGTTTCCTACTCATTCGGACCATATGCAGTTCAATTCTGCTTATAAAACTGATACAAACTACTGCTCCTCTTACATAAATGCTCTAGTTAATTGTGAGAACCGCGTTGGGTTGTTGAACTGTGAAAAATCATTTGAACCCAAAATTCACTTGGTTTACCAAAAATGAACTCTTGCTTGGAGGAAGACACAGATCCTGAAGTTTAACTCCGTTTCTGAAGGGAAATTCAGACCAGTGTTCTCATCCATGAAACACACCCTGCTTTCACGCAGGAAGCAAGCTCTTCTTTCCAGTGTCTCCAATACAGCAAGAACCATGAGAATGCCCAGAAAAAAAGAACTGTGTTTTCTACTCCTAAGGACCATATGTAGTTCAACTCTGCTTATGAAACTTATACAAACTACAGCGCCTCTTACATAAATGCTCTTTAGTTAATAGTATGAATCGCATTGGTTCCAGAACTTGGTAAAATCATTTGAGCCCCAAAATCACTTGGTTTACCAGAAATGAACTCTTGCTTGTAGGAAACACAGATCCTTGGGATTAACTCCGTTTGTGAAGGGAAATTCAGACCAGTGTTCTCATCCATGAAACAAACTCTGTTTTCACGCAAGCAGCAAGCTCTTCTTTCCAGGGTCTCCAATACAGCAAGAACCATGAGCATGCCCAGAAAAAAACACCTGTGTTTCCTACTCATACGGACCATATGCAGTTCAATTCTGATTATGGAACTGATACAAACTACTGCTCCTCTTACATAAATGCTCTAGTTAATTGTGAGAATCGCGTTGGGTTGTTGAACTGTGAAAAATCATTTGAACCCCAAATTCACTTGGTTTACCAGAAATGAACTCTTGCTTGTAGGAAGACACAGATCGTGTGGTTTAATTCCGTTTCTGAAGGGAAATTCAGACCAGTGTTCTCATCCATGAAACACACTATATTTTCACGCAAGAAGCAAGCTCTCCTTTAAAGCATCTCCAATACAGCAAGAAACATGAGCATGCCCAGAATAAAAGAACAGTGTTTCCGACTGATATGGACCTTATGTAGTTCAACTCTGCTTATGAAACTTACACAAACCACAGCTTCTGTTACATAATTGCTCTTTAGTTAATAGTTTGAATAGCGTTGGGTTCCAGAACTGTGTAAAATCATTTAAGCCCCAAATTCGCTAGGTTTACCAGAAATGAACTCTTGCTTGTAGGAAGACACAGATCCTGGGGTTTAACTCCGTTTCTGAAGGGAAATTCAGACCAGTGTTCTCATCCATGAAACACACTCTGTTTTCATGCATGAAGCAAGCTCTTCTTTTCAGCATCTCCAATACAGCAAGAACCATGAGCATGCCCAGAAAACAAGAACTGTGTTTCCTACTCATACGGACCATATGCAGTTCAATTCTGCTTATGAAACTGATAAAAACTACAGCTCCTCTTACATAAATGCTCTTTAGTTAATTGTGAGAATTGCGTTGGGTTGTTGAACTGTGAAAAATCATTTGAACCCAAAATTCACATGGGTTACCAGAAATGAACTCTTGCTTGTAGGAAGAAACAAATCCTGTGGTTTAACTCCGGTTCTGAAGGGAAATTCAGAGCAGTGTTCTCAACCATGAAACACACTCTGTTTTCACGCAAGAAGCAAGCTCTTCTTTCCAGCATCTCCAATACAGCAAGAACCATGAGCATGCCCAGAAAAAAAGAACTGTGTTTTCTACTCATAAGGACTATATGTAGTTCAACTCTGCTTATGAAACTTATACAAACCACAGCGCCTCTTACATAAATGCTCTTTAGTTAATAGTTTGAATCGCATTGGTTCCAGAACTGTGTAAAATTATTTGAGCCCCAAATTCACTTGGTTTACCAGAAATGATCTCTTGCTTGGAGGAAGAAACAGATGCTGAAGTTTAACTCCGTTTCTGAAGTGAAATTCAGACCAGTGTTCTCATCCATGAAAAACACCCTGCTTTCACGCAGGAAGCAAGCTCTTCTTTCCAGCATCTCCAATACAGCAAGAACCATGAGCATGCCCAGAAAAAAAGAACTGTGTTTCCGTCTGATACGGACCTTATGTAGTTCAACTCTGCTTATGAAACTGACACAAACCACAGCTCCTCTTACATAAATGCTCTAGTTAATTGTGAGAATCGCGTTGGGTTGTTGAACTGTGAAAAATCATTTGAACCCCAAATTCACTTGGTTTACCAGAAATGAACTCTTGCTTGTAGGAAGACACAGATCCTGTGGTTTAATTCCGTTTCTGAAGGGAAATTCAGACCAGTGTTCTCATCCATGAAACACACTATATTTTCACGCAAGAAGCAAGCTCTCCTTTAAAGCATCTCCAATACAGCAAGAACCATGAGCATGCCCAGAATAAAAGAACTGTGTTTCCGACTGATACGGACCTTATGTAGTTCAACTCTGCTTATGAAACTGACACAAACCACAGCTCCTCTTACATAATTGCTATTTAGTTAATAGTTTGAATAGCGTGGGGTTCCAGAACTGTGTAAAATCATTTAAGCCCCAAATTCGCTTGGTTTACCAGAAATGAACTCTTGCTTGTAGGAAGACACAGATCCTGTGGTTTAACTCCGTTTCTGAAGGGAAATTCAGACCAGGGTTCTCATCCATGAAACACACTCTGTTTTCATGCAAGAAGCAAGCTCTTCTTTCCAGCATCTCCAATACAGCAAGAACCATGAGCATGCCCAGAAAAAAAGAACTGTGTTTTCTACTCATAAGGACTATATGTAGTTCAACTCTGCTTATGAATCTTATACAAACCACAGCGCCTCTTACATAAATGCTCTTTAGTTAATAGTTTGAATCGCATTGGTTCCAGAACTGTGTAAAATTATTTGAGCCCCAAAATCACTTGGTTTACCAGAAATGATCTCTTGCTTGGAGGAAGAAACAGATGCTGAAGTTTAACTCCGTTTCTGAAGGGAAATTCAGACCAGTGTTCTCATCCATGAAAAACACCCTGCTTTCACGCAGGAAGCAAGCTCTTCTTTCCAGCATCTCCAATACAGCAAGAACCATGAGCATGCCCAGAAATAAAGAACTGTGTTTCCGACTGATACGGACCTTATGTAGTTCAACTCTGCTTATGAAACTGACACAAACCACAGCTCCTCTTACATAAATGCTCTAGTTAATTGTGAGAATCGCGTTGGGTTGTTGAACTGTGAAAAATCATTTGAACCCAAAATTCACTTGGTTTACCAGAAATGATCTCTTGCTTGTAGGAAGACACAGATCCTGTGGTTTAACTCCGTTTCTGAAGGGAAATTCAGACCAGTGTACTCATCCATGAAACACACTATATTTTCACGCAAGAAGCAAACTCTCCTTTCGAGCATCTCCAATACAGCAAGAACCATGAGCATGCCCAGAAAAAAAGTACTGTGTTTCCTGCTCATACGGACCTTATGTAGTTCAAGTCTGCTTATGATACTGATACAAACCAGAGCTCCTCTTACATAAATGCTCTTTAGTTAATTGTGTGATTCGCGTTGGGTTCCAGAACTGTGTAAAATCATTTGAGCACCAAATTCACTTGGTTTACCAGAATTGAACACTTGCTTGTAGGAAACACAGTTCCTGGGGATTAACTCCGTTTCTGAAGAGAAATTCAGACCAGTGTTCTCATCCATGAAACACACTCTGTTTTCATGCAAGCAGCAAGCTCTTCTTTCCAGTTTCTCCAATACAGCAAGAATCATGAGTATGCCCAGAAAAAAAGAACTGTGGTTTGTACTCATAAGGACCATATGTAGTTCAACTCTGCTTACGAAACTTATACAAACTACAGCGCCTCTTACATAAATGCTCTTTAGTTAATAGTTTGAGTCGCATTGGTTCCAGAACTGTGTAAAATCATTTGAGCCCCAAATTCACTTGGTTTACCAGAAATGAACTCTTGCTTGTAGGTAACACATATCCTTGGGATTAACTCCATTTGTGAAGGGAAATTCAGACCAGTGTTCTCATCCATGAAACAAACTCTGTTTTCACGCAAGCAGCAAGCTCTTCTTTCCAGGGTCTCCAATACAGCAAGAACCATGAGCATGCCCAGAAAAAAACAACTGTGTTTCCTACTCATACGGACCATATGCAGTTCAATTCTGATTATGAAACTGATACAAACTACTGCTCCTCTTACATAAATGCTCTAGTTAATTGTGAGAATCGCGTTGGGTTGTTGAACTGTGAAAAATCATTTGAACCCCAAATTCACTTGGTTTACCAGAAATGAACTCTTGCTTGTAGGAAGACACAGATCCTGTGGTTTAATTCCGTTTCTGAAGGGAAATTCAGACCAGTATTCTCATCCATGAAACACACTATATTTTCACGCAAGAAGCAAGCTCTCCTTTAAAGCATCTCCAATACAGCAAGAACCATGAGCATGCCCAGAATAAAAGAACTGTGTTTCCGACTGATATGGACCTTATGTAGTTCAACTCTGCTTATGAAACTGACACAAACCAGAGCTCCTCTTACATAATTGCTCTTTAGTTAATACTTTGAATAGCGTTGGGTTCCAGAACTGTGTAAAATCATTTAAGCCCCAAAATCGCTTGGTTTACCAGAAATGAACTCTTGCTTGTAGGAAGACACAGATCCTGGGGTTTAACTCCGTTTCTGACGGGAAATTCAGACCAGTGTTCTCATCCATGAAACACACTCTGTTTTCATGCAAGAAGCAAGCTCTTCTTTCCAGCATCTCCAATACAGCAAGAACCATGAGCATGCCCAGAAAAAAAGAACTGTGTTTCCTACTCATACGGACCATATGCAGTTCAATTCTGCTTATGAAACTGATAAAAACTACAGCTCCTCTTACATAAATGCTCTTTAGTTAATTGTGAGAATTGCGTTGGGTTGTTGAACTGTGAAAAATCATTTGAACCCAAAATTCACATGGTTTACCAGAAATGAACTCTTGCTTGTAGGAAGAAACAAATCCTGTCGTTTAACTCCAGTTCTGAAGGGAAATTCAGACCAGTGTTCTCAACCATGAAACACACTCTGTTTTCACGCAAGAAGCAAGCTCTTCTTTCTAGCATCTCCAATACAGCAAGAACCATGAGCATGCCCAGAAAAAAAGTACTGTGTTTCCTGCTCATACGGACCTTATGTAGTTCAACTCTGCTTATGCTACTGATACAAACCAGAGCTCCTCTTACATAAATGCTCTTTAGTTAAATGTGAGAATCGCGTTGGGTCCAGAACTGTGTAAAATCATTTGAGCCCCAAATTCACTTGTTTTACCAGAATTGAACACTTGCTTGTAGGAAACACAGATCCTTGGGATTAACTCCGTTTGTAAAGGGAAATTCAGACCCGTGTTCTCATCCATGAAACACACTCTGTTTTCACGCAAGCAGCAAGCTCTTTTTTCCAGGGTTTCCAAAACAGCAAGAACCATGAGTATTCCCAGAAAAAAAGAACTGTGTTTTCTACTCATAAGGACTATATGTAGTTCAACTCTGCTTATGAAACTTATACAAACCACAGCGCCTCTTACATAAATGCTCTTTAGTTAATAGTTTGAATCGCATTGGTTCCAGAACTGTGTAAAATCATTTGAGCCTGAAATTCACTTGGTTTACCAGAAATGAACTCTTGCTTGGAGGATGACACAGATACTGAAGTTTAACTCCGTTTCTGAAGGGAAATTCAGACCAGTGTTCTCATCCATGAAACACACCCTGCTTTCACTCAGGAAGCCAGCTCTTCTTTCCAGCATCTCCAATGCAGCACGAACCATGGGCATGCCAAGAAAAAATTAACTGTGTTTCCTACTCATTCGGATCATATGCAGTTCAATTCTGCTTATAAAACTGATACAAACTACTGCTCCTCTTACATAAATGCTCTAGTTAATTGTGAGAACCGCGTTGGGTTGTTGAACTGTGAAAAATCATTTGAACCCAAAATTCACTTGGTTTACCAGAAATGAACTCTTGCTTGGAGGAAGACACAGATCCTGAAGTTTAACTCCGTTTCTGAAGGGAAATTCAGACCAGTGTTCTCATCCATGAAACACACCCTGCTTTCACGCAGGAAGCAAGCTCTTCTTTCCAGTGTCTCCAATACAGCAAGAACCATGAGAATGCCCAGAAAAAAAGAACTGTGTTTTCTACTCCTAAGGACCATATGTAGTTCAACTCTGCTTATGAAACTTATACAAACTACAGCGCCTCTTACATAAATGCTCTTTAGTTAATAGTATGAATCGCATTGGTTCCAGAACTTGGTAAAATCATTTGAGCCCCAAATTCACTTGGTTTACCAGAAATGAACTCTTGCTTGTAGGAAACACAGATCCTTGGGATTAACTCCGTTTGTGAAGGGAAATTCAGACCAGTGTTCTCATCCATGAAACAAACTCTGTTTTCACGCAAGCAGTAAGCTCTTCTTTCCAGGGTCTCCAATACAGCAAGAACCATGAGCATGCCCAGAAAAAAACACCTGTGTTTCCTACTCATACGGACCATATGCAGTTCAATTCTGATTATGGAACTGATACAAACTACTGCTCCTCTTACATAAATGCTCTAGTTAATTGTGAGAATCGCGTTGGGTTGTTGAACTGTGAAAAATCATTTGAACCCCAAATTCACTTGGTTTACCAGAAATGAACTCTTGCTTGTAGGAAGACACAGATCATGTGGTTTAATTCCGTTTCTGAAGGGAAATTCAGACCAGTGTTCTCATCCATGAAACACACTATATTTTCACGCAAGAAGCAAGCTCTCCTTTAAAGCATCTCCAATACAGCAAGAACCATGAGCATGCCCAGAAGAAAAGAACTGTGTTTCCTACTCATACGGACCATATGCAGTTCAATTCTGCTTATGAAACTGATAAAAACTACAGCTCCTCTTACATAAATGCTCTTTAGTTAATTGTGAGAATTGCGTTGGGTTGTTGAACTGTGAAAAATCATTTGAACCCAAAATTCACATGGGTTACCAGAAATGAACTCTTGCTTGTAGGAAGAAACAAATCCTGTGGTTTAACTCCGGTTCTGAAGGGAAATTCAGAACAGTGTTCTCAACCATGAAACACACTCTGTTTTCACGCAAGAAGCAAGCTCTTCTTTCCAGCATCTCCAATACAGCAAGAACCATGAGCATGCCCAGAAAAAAAGTACTGTGTTTCCTGCTTATATGGACCTTATGTAGTTCAACTCTGCTTATGATACTGATACAAACCAGAGCTCCTATAACATAAATGCTCTTTAGTTAAATGTGAGAATAGCGTTGGGTTCCAGAACTGTGTAAAATCATTTGAGCCCCAAATTCACTTGGTTTACCAGAGTTGAACACTTGCTTGTAGGAAACACAGATCCTGGGGATTAACTCCGTTTCTGAAGAGAAATTCAGACCAGTGTTCTCATCCATGAAACACAGTCTGTTTTCACACAAGCAGCAAGCTCTTCTTTCTAGTGTCTCCAATACTGCAAGAACCATGAGTATGCCCAGAAAAAAAGAACTGTGTTTTCTACTCATAAGGACCATATGTAGTTCAACTCTGCTTATGAAACTTATACAAACCACAGCGCCTCTTACATAAATGCTCTTTAGTTAATAGTTGGAATCGCATTGGTTCCAGAACTGTGTAAAGTCATTTTAGCCCCAAATTCACTTGGTTTACCAGAAATGAAATCTTGCTTGTAGGAAACACAGACCCGTGGGATTAACTCCGTTTGTGAAGGGAAATTCAGACCAGTGTTCTCATCCATGAAACACACTATATTTTCACACAAGCAGCAAGCTCTTCTTTCTAGTGTCTCCAATACAGCAAGAACCATGAACATGCCCAGAAAAAAAGAACTGTGTTTCCGACTGATACGGACCTTATGTAGTTCAACTCTGCTTATGAAACTGACACAAACCACAGCTCCTCTTACATAAATGCTCTTTAGTTAATAGTTTGAATCGCGTTGGGTTCCAGAACTGTGTAAAATCATTTGAGCCCCAAATTCACTTGGTTTAACAGAAAGGAACTCTTGCTTGTAGGAAGACACAGATCCTGTAGTTTAACTCCGTTTCTGAAGGGAAATTCAGACCTGTGTTCTCATCCATGAAACCCACCCTGTTTTCACGCAAGAAGCAAGCTCTTCTTTCCAGTGTCTCCAATAGAGCAAGAACCATGAGCATGCCCAGAAAAAAAGAACTGTGTTTCCTGCTCATACGAATCTTATGTAGTTCAACTCTGCTTATTAAACTGATACAAACCCAAGCTCATCTTACATAAATGCTCTTTAGTTAATAGTTTGAATTGCGTTGGGTTCCAGAACTGTGTAAAATCATTTGAGCCAGAAGTTCACTTGGTTTACCAGAAATGAACACTGTCTTGTAGGAAGACACAGATCCTGGGGTTTAACTCCGTTTCTGATGGGAAGTTCAGACCAGTGTTCTCATCCATGTAATACACTCTGTTTTCAGTCAAGAAGCAAGCTCTTCTTTTCAGCATCTCCAATACAGCAAGAACCATGAGCATGCCCAGAAAAAAAGAACTGTGTTTCCTACTCATACGGACCATATGCAGTTCAACTCTGCTTATGAATCTGATAAAAACCACAGCTCCTCTTACATAAATGCTCTTTAGTTAATAGTTTGAATCGCGTTGGTTTCCAGAACTGTGTAAAATCATTTGAGCCCAAAATTCACTTGGATAACCACAAATGAACTCTTGCTTGTAGGAAGACACATATCCTGTGGTTTTACTCCGTTTCTGAAGGGAAATTCAGACCAGTTTTCTCATCCATGAAACACTCTGTTTTCTCGCAAGAAGCAAGCTCTTCTTTCCAGTGTTTCCAATGCAGCAAGAACCATGAGCATGCCCAGAAAAAAAGAACTGTGTTTTCTGCTCATACGGACCTTATGTAGTTCAACTCTGCTTTTGAAACTGATACAAACCACAGCTCCTCTTACATAAATGCTCTTAAGTTAATAGTGAGAATCTCATTGGGTTCGTATACTGTGTAAAATCAGTTGAGCCCAAAATTCACTGGGTTTACCAGAAATGAACTCTTGCTTATAGGAATACACAGATCATCTGGTTTAACTCTGTTTTTGAAGGGAAATTCAGACCAGTCTTCTCATCCATGAAACCCACTCTGTTTTCATGCTAGAAGCAAGCTCTTCTTTCCAGCATCTCCAATACAGCAATAACAATGAGCATGCCCAGAAAAAATAACAATGAGCATGCCCAGAAAAAAAGAACTGTGTTACCTACTTATAAGGACCATATGTAGTTCACCTCTGCTTAAGAAAATGATACAAACCACAGCTCCTCTTACATTAATCCTCTTTATTTAATAGTGAGAATCGCGTTGTGTTGTTGAACTGTGAAAAAATATTTGTCCCAAAATTCTCTTGTTTTACCAGAAATGAACTCTTGCCTGTAGGAAGACACAGATCCTGGGATTTAACTCCATTTATGAAAGGAAATTCAGACCAGTTTTCTCATCCATGAAACACACTCTGTTTTCTTGCAAGAAGCAAGCTATTTTTTCCAGAGTCCCCAATACAGCAAGAACCATGAGTATTCCCAGAAAAAAAGAATTGTGTTTCCTACTCATACGGACCCTATGTAGGTCAACTCTCCTATTGAAACTGATACAAAACGCAACTCCACTTACATAAATGCTCTTTAGTTAATTGTTCTAATCATGTTGGCTTCTAGAACTCTGTAAAATCATTTGAGCCCCAGATTCACTTGGTTTACCAGAAATGAACTCTTGCTTGTAGGAATACACAGATCCTGTACTTTAACCCTGTTTCTGAAGGGAAATTCAGACCAGTGTTCTCATCCATGAAACACATTCTGTTTTCACGCAAGAAGCAAGCTCTAATTTCCAGCCTATCCAATACACCAAGAAATATGAGCATGCCCAGAAAAAAAGAACTGTGTTTCCTACTCATACAGACCATATGCAGTTCAATTCTGCTTATGAAACTGATACCAACTACAGCTCCTCTTACATAAATGCTCTTTAGTTAATTGTGAGAATCGCGTTGGGTTGTTGAACTGTGAAAAATCATTTGAGCCCAAAAGTCACTTGGTTTACCAGAAATGAACTCTTGCTTGTAGGAAAACACAGATCCTGTGGTTTAACTCCGTTTTTGAAGTTTAAATTCAGACCACTATTCTCATCCATGAAACACACTCTCTTTTCAAGCAAGAAGCAAGCTCTTAATTCCAGCGTCCCCAATACAGCAAGAACCATGAGCATGCCCAGAAAAAAAGAATGGTGTTTCCTACTCATACGGACCATATGTTTTTCAACTCTTCTTATGAAACTGATAAAAACCAGAGCTCCTCTTACATAAATGCTCTTTAGTTAATAGTGAGAATAAAGTTGGGTTCCAGAACTGTGTATAATCATTAGAGCCCAAAATTCACTTGGATTACCAGAAATGAACTCTTCCTTGTAGGAAGACGGAGATCCTAGGGTTTAAATCCGTTTCTGAAGGGAAATTCAGACCAGTGTTCTCATCCATGAAATACACTCTGTTTTCACGCAAGAAGAAAGCTTGTCTTTCCCTCGTCTCCATTAGAGGAAGAACCATGAGCATGCCCAGATTGAAAAAAAAAACAACTGTGTTTCCTACTCATACTGACAATATGTCGTTCATCTCTGCTCATGAAACTGATACAAAACACAGCTCTTCTTACATAAATGCTCTTTAGTTAATAGTTCTAATCATGTTGGGTTCTAGAACTGTGTAAAATCATTTGAGCCCAAAATGCACTTGGATTACCAGAAATGAACTCTTCCTTGTAGGAAGACAAACATCCTGGGGTTTAACTCCCTTTCTGAATGGAAATTCAGACCAGTGTTCCCATCCATGAAACACACTCTGTTTTCACGCAAGAAGCAAGCTCTTCTTTCCAGCATCTCCAATACAGGAAGAACCATGAGCATGCCCAGAAAAAAAGAACTGTGTTTCCTACTCATACGGACCATATATAGTTCAACTCTGCTTGTGAAACTGATAAACGACAGCTCCTCTTACACAAATGCTATTTAGTTAATAGTGAGAATCGTGTTGGGTTCGTGAACTGTGTAAAATCATTTGAGCCCAAAATTCACTTGGTGTACCAGAAATGAACTCTTGCTTGTAGGAAGACACAGATCCCGGGGTTTTAATCCATTTCTCAAGGGAAATTCAGACCAGTGCTCTCATCCATGGAACACACTCTGTTTTAATGCAATAAGCAAGCTCTTCTTTCCTGTGTCTTCAATAAACAAGGACCATTAGCATGTCCAGAAAAAAGAACTGTGTTTCCTACTCATACAGACCAAATGTAGTTCAACTCTACTTATGAAACTGATACAAACGACAGCTCCTCTTACATAAATGCACTTTAGTTTATAGTTTGAATCGCGTTGGGTTCCAGAACTGTGTAAAATCATTTGAGCAAGAAGTTCACTTGGTTTACCAGAAATGAACTCTGTCTTAGGAAGACACAGTTCCTGGGGTTTAACTCCGTTTCTGATGGAAAGTTCAGACAAGTGTTCTCATCCATGAAAAACACTCTCTTTTCACGCAAGAAGCAAGCTCTTCTTTCCAGCATCTCCAATACAGCAAGAACCATGAGCATGCCCAGAAAAAAAGAACTGTGTTTCCTATTCATACGGACCATAGGCAGGTCAACTCTGCTTAAGAAACTGATACAAACCACAGCTCCTCTTAAATAAACGCTCTTTAGTTAAAAGTGAGAATCTTGTTCAGTTCGTGTACTGTGTAATATCATTTGAGCCCAAAATTCACCAGGTTTACCAAAAAAGAACTCTTTCTGGTAGGAAGACACAGATCCTGTGGTTTAACACCGTTTCTGAAGGGAAATACAGACCAGTGTTCTCCTCCATGAAACACACTCTGTTTTAACGCAAGAAGCAAGCTCTTCTTTCCAGCTTATCCAATACAGCGAGAACAATGAGCTTGCCCAGAAAAAAAGAACTGTGTTACCTACTTATAAGGACCATATGTAGTTCAACTCTGCTTATGAAACTGATACATACTACAGCTCCTCTTACATTTATCCTCTTTAGTTAATAGTGAGAATCGTGTTGGGTTGTTGAACTGTGAAAAATCATTTGAGCCCAAAATTCACTTGGTTTACCAGAAATGAACTCTTGCTTGTAGGAAAACACAGATCCTGTGGTTTAATTCCGTTTCTGAAGGGAAATTCAGACCAGTGTTCTCATCCATGAAACACACCCTGCTTTCACAAAGGAAGCAAGCTCTTCTTTCCAGCATCTCCAATACAGCAAGAACCACGAGCATGCCCAGAAAAAAAGAATGGTGTTTCCTACTCATACGGACCATATGTTGTTCAACTC
The DNA here is from genome assembly GCA_949786405.1 of Onychomys arenicola. Lineage (NCBI taxonomy): Eukaryota > Metazoa > Chordata > Mammalia > Rodentia > Cricetidae > Onychomys > Onychomys arenicola. The sequence continues at coordinate 5,708,226 of CATKUM010000039.1, read as the reverse complement.
TGCTTATGAAGCTGATACAAACGACAGCTCCAATAATATAAATGCTCTTTAGTATATAGTGAGAATCGCGATGGGTTTGTGAACTGTGTAAAATCATTTGAGCCCAAAATTCACTTTGTTTACCAGAAATGAACTCTTGCTTGTGGGAAGGCACAGATCCTGGGGTTTTACTCCGTTTCGGAAGGGAAATTCAGACCAGTGTTCTCATCCATGAAACACACTCTATATTCAAGATCGAAGCAAGCTCTTATTTCCAGCGTCTCCACTATAGCAAGAACAATGAGCATGCCCAGTAAAAAAGATCTGTGTGGCCTCCTCTTACGGATTATATGTAGTTCAACTCTGCTTATGAAACTGATACAAACCACAGCTCCTCTTATATAAATGCTCTTTAGTTAATAGTGAGATCGCGTTGGGTTCGTGAACTGCTAATAATCGTTTGAGCCCAAAATTCACAGGGTTTACCAGAAATGAACTCTTGCTTATGGGATTACACAGATCCTGGGGTTTAACTCCGTTTGTGAAGGGAAATTCAGACCAGTGTTCTCATCCATGAAACACACTCTGTTTTAATGCATGAAGCAATCTCTTCTTTCCAGCTTTTCCAATGCAGTAAGAACCATTAGAATGGCAAGAAGAAAATTACCGTGTTTCCTACATATATGGACCATATGTTGTTCAACTGTGCTTATGTAACTGGTAGAAACCACAGCTCCTCTTACATAAATGCTCTTTAGTTAATAGTGAGAATCGTGTTGGGTTCGTGAAGTGCAAAAATCATTGAGCCCAAAATTGACTTGGTTTACTAGAAATGAACTCTTGCTTGTAGGGAGACACAGATCCTGGGGATTAACTCCATTTACGAAGGGAAATTCAGACCAGTGTTCTCATCCATGAAACACACTCTGTTTTCAAGCAAGAAGCAAGCTCTTCTTTCCAGCGTCTCCAATGCAGCAAGAACCATTAGAATGGCCAGAAAAAAATTACTGTGTTTCCTACTTATATGGACCATATGTAGTTCAACTCTGCTTACGTAACTGGTAGAAACCACAGCTCCTCTTACATAAATGCTCTTTAGTTAATAGTGAGAATCACGTTGGGTTTGTCAACTGTGTGCAATCATTTGAGCCCTAAATTCACATTGTTTAACAGAAATGAACTCTTGCTTGTGGGAAGACAAAGATCCTGGGGTTTAACTCCGTTTCTGAAGGGAAATTCATACCAGTGTTCTCATTCATGAAACACACTCTGCTTTCACGCAAGAAGCAAGCTCTTCTTTCCAGGGTCTCCAATAGAGCAAGGAACCATCAGCATGCCTAGAAAAAAAGTACTGTGTTTCCGACTCAAACTGACCATATGTAGATCAACTCTGCTTATGAAACTGATACAAACCACAGCTACATCTTACATAAATGCGCTTGGGTTAATAGTGAGATTCGTGTATTGTTGGTGTACTGTGTGAAATCATTTGAGCCCCAAATTCACTTGGTTTCCCAGAAATGAACTCCTGCATGTAGGAAGACACAGATCCTGGTGTTTAACTCCGGTTCTGAAGGGAAATGCAGACCAGTGTTCTCATCCATGAAACACACTCTGTTTTCAAGCATGAAGCAAGCTCTTCTTTCCAGCGTCTCCAACACAGCAAGAAAAATGAGCATGCCCAGAAAAAAGATCTGTGTTTCCTCTTCATACGGATTATATGAAGTTCAACACTGCTTATGAAACTTATACAAATCACAGTTCCTCTTACATAAATGCTCTTTAGTTAATAGTGAGAATCCCCTTAGGTTCGAGAACTGTGTAAAATCATTTGAGCCCAAAATTCACTGGGTTTACCAGAAATGAACTCTTGCTTGTAGAAAGACACAGATCCTGGGTTTAACTCCGTTTCAGAAGAGAAATTCAGACCAGTGTTCTCATCCATGAAACACACTCTGTTTTAACGCAAGAAGCAAGCTCTTCTTTCCACCGTCTCCAATAGAGCAAGAACCATCAGCATGCCCAGAAAAAAAGAACTTTGTTTCCTACTCAAATTGACCATATGTAGATCAACTCTGCTTATGAAACTGATACAAACCACAGCTGAACCTTAACATAAATGCGTTTTAGTTAATACTGAGAATCATGTAATATGGGTGTACTGTGTGAAATCATTGGAGCCCAAAATTCAATTGGTTTCCCAGGAATGAACTCCTGCATGTAGGAAGACACAGATACTGTGGTTTAAATCCATTTCTGAAGGGAAATTCAGACCAGTGTTCTCATCCATGAAACACACTCTGTTTTCAACCAAGAAGCAAGCTCTTCTTTCCAGTGTCTCCAATACAGCAAGAACAATGAGCATGCCCAGAAATAAAGATCTGTGTTTCCTCTTCATACGTATTATATGTAGTTCAACTCTTCTTATGAAACTGATATAAACCACAGCTCCTATTAAATAAATGCTCTTTAGTTAATAGTGAAAATCGCGTTGGATTCATGAACTCCTAAAAATAATTTGAGCCCAAAATTCCCTTGTTTTTCCATAAATGAACTCTTGCTTGTAGGAAGATACAGACCCTGGGGTTTAACTCCGTTTCTGAAGGTTAATTCAGACCAGAGTTCTCATCCATGAAACACACTCTGTTTTAAAGCAAGAAGCAAGCTCTTCTTTCCAGCGTCTCCAATACAGCAAGAACAATGAGCATGCCCAGAAAAAAAAAATCTGTGTTTCCGCATCATACGGGTTATATGTAGTTCAACTCTTCTTATGAAACTGATACAAACCACAGTTCCTCTTATATAAATGCTCTTTAGTTAATAGTGAGAATCGCCTTGGGTTTGAGAACTGTGTAAAATCGTTTGAGCCCAAAATTCACTGGGTTTACCAGAAATGAACTCTTGCTTGTAGGAAGACACAGATCCTGGGGTTTAACTCTGTTCTGCAGGGAAATTCAGACAAGTGATCTCTTCCATGAAACAAACTCTGATTTCACAAAAGAAGCAAGCTCTTCTTTTCAGTGTCTCCAATATAGCAAGAAGGAAGAGCATACCCAGGAAAAAATAACTGTGTTTCCTACTCAAACAGATCATATCCAGTTCAACTCTGCTCATGAAACTGATACAAACAAAGCTACTCTTACATAAATTCTCTTTAGCTAATTGTGAGAATCGCGTTGGTTTCGAGAACTGTGTAAAATCATTTGAGCCCAAAATTCAATGGGTGTACAAGAAATGAACTCTTGCTTGTAGGAAGACACAGATCCTGGGGTTTACCTCCGTTTCTGAAGGGAAATTCAGACCAGTGTTCTCATCCATGAAACACATGCTGTTTGAAAGCAAGAAGCATCCTCTTCTATTCTGAGTCTCCAATACGGCAAGAAAAATGAGAATTCCCAGAAAAAAAGAACTGTGTTTCCTACTCATAAAGATCATATGCAGTTCAACTCTGATTATGAAACTGAAACAAACCACAGCTCTTATTAAATAAATGCTCTTTAGTTAATAGTGAGAATCACGATTGGTTTCTGAACTGTGTAAATTCATTCGAGCCCAAAATTCACTTGGTTTACCAGAAATGAACTCTTGCTTGTAGGAAGACACAGATCCTGGGCTTCAAATCCGTTTCTGAAGGTTATTTCAGACCAGAGTTCTCATCCATGATACACAGTGTGTTTTCACGCAAGAAGCAAGCTCTTATTTCCAGCGTCTCCAATACAGCAAGTACCATGAGAAGGCCCAGAAAAAATGAACTGTGTTTCCTACTTATACAGACCATACGTAGTTCAACTCTGCTTATGAAACAGATACAAACCACAGCTCCTCTTAAATAAATGCTCTTTAGTTACTAGTTAGAATCACGTTGGGTTCGTGAACTGCTAAAAATCATTGAGCACAAAATTCACTGGGTTTACCAGAAATGAACTCTTGCTTGTCTGATGACACAGATCCTGGGGATTAACTCCGTTTCTGAAGGGAAATTCAGACCAGTGTTCTCATCCATGAAACACATGCTGTTTGAACACAAGAAGCATCCTCTTCTTTCTGGAGTCAACAATACAGCAAGAACCATGAGATTGCCCAGAAAAAAAGAACTGTGTTTCCTGCTCATAAAGATCACATGTAGTTCAACTCTGCTTATGAAACTGATACAAACCACAGCTCCCATTACATAAATGCTCTTTAGATAATAGTGAGAATCGCGGTGGTTTCTGAACTGTTTAAATACATTTGAGCCCAAATTTCACTTGGTTTACCAGAAATGAACCGTTGCTTGTAGGAAGACACAGATGCTGGGGTTTCCCTCCAATTCTGAAGGGAAATTCAGAACAGAGATCTCAACCCTGAAACAACTCTGTTTTAAGGCAAGAGGCATCCTCTTCTTTCCAGTGTCTCTAATACAGCAAGAACCATGAGCATGCCAAGCAAAAAATTAACTGTGTTTCCAACTCATATGGACCATATGTAGTTCAACTCTGCTTATGAAACTGATACAAACCACAGCTCCTATTACATAAATACTCTTTAGATAATAGTGAGAATCGCGATTGTTACTGAACAGTTTAATTGCATTTGAGCCCAAAATTCACTTGGTTTACCAGAAATGAACCATTGATTGTAGGAAGACACAGATGCTGGGGTTTCCCTCCATTTCTGAAGGGAAATTCAGACCAGAGATCTCATCCCTGAAACTACTCTGTTTTAAGGCAAGAGGCATCCTCTTCTTTTGAGTGTCTCCAATACAGCAAGAACAATGAGAATGCCCAGAAAAAAAGAACATTGTTTCCTACTCAGAAAAGATCATATGCAGTTCAACTCTGCTTATGAAACTGATACAAACCACAGCTCCTATTACATAAATGCTCTTTAGTTAATAATGAGAATCGCGTTGGATTCGTGAGCTCCTAAAAATAATTTGAGACCAAAATTCACTTGGTTATCCATTAATGAACTCTTGCTTGTAGGAAGATACAGATCCTGGTGTTTAACTCCATTTCTTAAGGGAAATTCAGACCAGAGTTCTCATCCATGAAACACAATGTGCTTTAACGCAAGAAGCAAGCTCTTCTTTTCATCGTCTCTAATACAGCAAGAACCATGAGCATGCACAGAAAAAAAGAAGTGTGTTTCCTACTCATACAGATCATATGCAGTTCAACTCTGCATATGAAGCTAATAAAAACCACAGCTCCAATTACATAAATGCTCTTTAGTTAATAGTGAGAATCGCGTTGGGTTCTTGAACTGTGTAAAATCATTTGAGCAAAAATTCACTTGGTTTACCAGAAATGAACTCTTGCTTGTAGGAAGACACAAATCCTGTGGTTTAACTCCGTTTCTGAAGGGAAATTCAGACCAGTGTTCTCATACATGAAACACACTCTGTTTTAACGCAAGAAGCTAGTTCTTCTTTCCATCGTCTCAAATACAGCAAGAACCATGAGAATGCACAGAAAAAAGAACTGTGTTTTTACTCATACGGACCATATGAAACTGATATAAACCAAAGCTCTTCTTACATAAATGCTCTTTAGTTAATAGTGATAATCACGTTGGGTTCTTGAACTGTGTAATATCATTTGAGCCCAAAATTCACTTGGTTTACCAGAAATGAACTCTTGCTTGTATTAAGCCACAGATCCTGGTTTTAACTCTGTTTATGAGGGGAAATTTAGACCAGAGTTCTCATCCATGAAACACTCTCTGTTTTAACACAAGAAGCAAGCTCTTCTTTCCAGCGTCTCCAATACAGGAAGAAACATGAGCATGCCCTCAAAAAAGAACTGTGTTTCCTACTCAAATGGACCATATGTAGATCATGTCTTCTTATGAAACTGATAAAAACACTGCTCCTCTTACTTAAATGCTCTTTAGTTAATAGTGAGAATCGCCTTGGGTTTGAGAACAGTGTTAAATCATTTGAGCCCAAAATACACTGGGTTTACCAGAAATGAACTCTTGCTTGTAGGAAGACACAGATCCTGGGGTTTAACTCCGTTTCTGAAGGGAAATTCAGACCAGTGTTCTCATCCATGAAACACATGCTGTTTTCACGCAAGAAGCAAGCTTTTTTTTCATCGTCTCTAATACAGCAAGAACCATGAGCATGCCCAGAAAAAAAGAACTGTGTTTGCTACTCATAAAGATCATATGCAGTTCAACTCTGCTTATGAAACTGATACAAACCACAGCTCTTAATACATAAATGCTCTTTAGTTAATAGTGAGAATCGCGATGGGTTTCTGAACTGTTTAAATGCATTTGAGCCCAAAATTCACTTGGTTTACCAGAAATGAACCGTTGCTTGTAGGAAGACACAGATGCTGGGGTTTCCCTCCATTTCTGAAGGGAAATTCAGACCAGAGATCTCATCCCTGAAACTAATCTGTTTTAAGGCAAGAGGCATCCTCTTCTTTCGAGTGTCTCCAATACAGCAAGAACAATGAGAATGCCCAGAACAAAAGAACATTGTTTCAAACTCATAAAGATAATATGCAGTTCAACACTGCTTATGAAACTGATACAAACCACAGCTCCTATTAAATAAATGCTCTTTAGTTAATAGTGAGAATCGCGTTTGATTGGGGGAACTCCTAAAAATAATTTGAGCCCAAAATTCACTGTGTTTACCAGAAATGAACTCTTGCTTGTAGGAAGACACAGATCCTGGGGTTTAACTCCGTTTCTGAAGGGAAATTCAGACCAGTATTCTCATCCATGAAACACATGCTGTTTGAACGCAAGAAGTATCCTCTTCTTTCCTGAGTCTCCAATACAGCAAGAACAATGAGAATGCCCAGAAAAAAAGAACTTTGTTTCCCACTCATAAAGAACATATGCAGTTCAACTCTGCTTATGAAACTGATACAAACCACAGCTCCTATTAAATAAATGCTCTTTAGTTAATAGTGAGAATCGCGTTGGATTCGTGATCTCCTAAAAATAATTTGAGCCCAAAATTCACTTTGTTTTCCATAAATGAACTCTTGCTGTTAGGAAGATTCCGACCCTGGGGTTTTAACTCCGTTTCTGAAGGTTAATTCAGACCAGAGTTCTCATCCATGAAACACACTCTGTTTTAAAGCAAGAAGCAAGCTCTTCTTTCCAGCTTCTTCATTACAGCATGAACAATGAGTATACCCAGAAAAATGTACTGTGTTTCCTACTCATACAGACCATATGCAGTTCAACTCTGCTAATGAAACTGATACAAACCACAGCTCCTCTTACATAAATGCTCTTTAGTTAATAGTGAGAATCGCGTTGGGTTCTAGAAGTGTGTAAAACCATTTGAGCCCAAAATTCACTTGGTTTACCAGAAATTAATTCTTGCTTGTAGGAAGACACAGATCCTGGGTTTAACTCCGTTTCTGAGGGGAAAGTCAGACCAAGGTTCTCATCCATGAAACACACTCTGTTTTAACACGAGAAGCAAGGGCTTCTTTCCAGCATCTCAAATACAGCGAAAACCATAAAGATTCCCTAAAAATAAGAACTGTGTTTCCTACTCATTGGGACTATATGTAGTTCAACTCTGCTTACGAAACTGATACAAACCACAGCTACACCTTACATAAATGCTCTTAAGTTAATAGTGAGAATCGCATTGGGTTCTTGAACTGTGTAAAATACTTTAGCCCAAAATTCACTTGGTATTCCAGTAAAGAAGTCTTGCTTGTAGGAAGACACAGATCCTGGGGTTTAACTCCGTTCTGAAGGCAAATTCAGACCAGTGTTCTCATCCATGAAACACTCTCTGTTTTAAAGCAAGAAGCAAGCTCTTCTTTTCATTGTCTCTAATACAGCAAGAACCATGAGCATGCCCAGAAAAAAAGAACTGTGTTTGCTACTCATAAAGATCATATGTAGTTCAACTCTGCTTATGAATCTGATACAAACCACGGCTGTGTTACATAAATGCTCTTTCGATAATAGTGAGAATCGCCTTGGGTTTGAGAACTGTGTAAAATCATTTGAGCCCAAAATTCACTGGGTTTACCAGAAATGAACTCTTGCTTGGAGGAAGACACAGATGCTGGGGTTTCCCTCCATTTCTGAAGGGAAATCAGACCAGAGATCTCATCCCTTAAACTACTCTGTTTTAAGGCAAGAGGAATCCTCTTCTTTGGAGTTTCTCCAATACAGCAAGGACAATGAGAATGCCCAGAAAAAAAGAACTTTGTTTCCTACTCAAAAAGATCATATGCAGTTCAACTCTGCTTATGAAACTGATATAAACCACAGCTCCTATTAAATAAATGCTTTTTAGTTAATAGTGAGAATCGCATTGGATTCATGAACTCCTAAAAATAATTTGAGCCCAAAATTCCCTTGTTTTTCCATAAATGAACTCTTGCTTGTAGGAAGATACAGACCCTGGCGTTTAACTCCGTTTCTGAAGGTTAATTCAGACCAGAGTTCTCATCCATGAAACACACTCTGTTTTAAAGCAAGAAGCAAGCTCTTCTTTCCAGCTTCTCCATTACAGCAAGAACAATGAGTATACCCAGAAAAATGTACTGTGTTTCCGACTCATACAGACCATATGCAGTTCAACTCTGCTTATGAAACTGATACAAACCACAGCTCCTCTTACATAAATGCTCTTAAGTTAATAGTGAGAATCGCCTTGGGTTCTAGAACTGTGTGAAATCATTTGAGCCCAAAATTCACTTGGTTTACCAGAATTGAACTCCAGCTTGTAGGAAGACACAGATCCTGGGTTTAACTCTGTTTCTGAGGGGAAAGTCAGACCAAGGTTCTCATCCATGAAACACAGTCTGTTTTAACATGAGAAGCAAGGGCTTCTTTCCAGCATCTCAAATACAGCGAAAGCCATAAAGATGCCCTAAAAAAAGAACTGTGTTTCCTACTCAAAAGGACCATGTATAGATCAACTCTGCTTATGAAACTGATACAAACCACAGCTAATCCTTACATAAATGCTCTCTAGTTAACAGTGAGAATTGCTTGGGTTCTTGACCTGTGCAAAATCTTTTGAGCCCAAAATTCCCTTGGTATTTCAGTAAAGAACTCTTGCTTGTAGGAAGAAACAGATCCTTGAGTTTAACTCTGTTCTGATGGGAAATTCAGACCTGTGTTCTCATCCATGAAACACTCTCTGTTTTCACGCAAAAAGTAAGCTATTCTTTTCATCATCTCCAATACAGCAAGAACCATGAGCATGCCCAGAAAAAAAGAACTGTGTTTCCTACTCATACAGATCATATGCAGTTCAACTCTGCTTATGAAACTAATACAAAACACAGCTCCAATACATAAATGCTCTTTAGTTAATGGTGAGTATCGCGTTGGGTTCTTGAACTGTGTAAAATTATTTGAGCCCAAAATTCACTTGGTTTTCCAGAAATGAACACTTGCTTGTAGGAAGACAGAGATCCTGTGGTTTCACTCCCTTTCTGAAGCGAAATTCAGACCTGTGTTCTCATCCATGAAACACACTCTGTTTTAACGCAAGAAGCAAGTTCTTCTTTCCAGCGTCTCAAATACAGCAAGAACCATGAGAATGCACAGAAAAAAGAACTGTGTTTTTACTCATACGGACCATATGAAACTGATATAAACCAAAGCTCTTCTTACATAAATGCTTTTTAGTTAATAGTGATAATCACGTTGGGTTTGAGAACTGTGTAATATCATTTGAGCCCAAAATTCACTTGGTTTACCAGAAATGAACTCTTGCTTGTATTAAGCCACAGATCCTGGTTTTAACTCTGTTTTTGAGGGGAAATTTAGACCAGAGTTCTCATCCATGAAACACTCTCTGTTTTAACAGAAGAAGCAAACTCTTCTTTCCAGCGTCTCCAATACAGGAAGAAACATGAGCATGCCCTCAAAAAAGAACTGTGTTTCCTACTCAAATGGACCATATGTAGATCATGTCTTCTTATGAAACTGATAAAAACACTGCTCCTCTTACTTAAATGCTCTTTAGTTAATAGTGAGAATCGCCTTGGGTTCGAGAACTGTGTAAAATCATTTGAGCCCAAAATTCACTGGGTTTACCAGAAATGAAAACTTGGTTGTTGGAAGACACAGATCCTGGGGTTTAACTCCGTTTCTGAAGGGAAATTCAGACAAGTGTTCTCATCCACGAAACACATGCTGTTTGAACGCAAGAAGCATCCTCTTCTTTCCTGAGTCTCCAAAACAGCAAGAACAATGAGAATGCCTAGAAAAAAAGAACTGTGTTTCCTTCTCATACAGATCATATGCAGTTCAACTCTGCTTATGAAACTGATACAAACCACAGCTCTTATTACATAAATGCTCTTTAGTTAATAGTGAGAATGGCGATGGGTTTCTGAACTGTGTAAATTCATTTGAGCCCAAAATTCACTTGAATTAACACAAATGAACTCTTGCTTGAGGGAAGACACAGATCCTGGGGTTTTAGTCCATTTCTGAAGGGAAATTCAGACCAGTGTTCTCATCCATGAAACACACTCTGTTTTCAACCAAGAAGCAAGCTCTTCTTTCCAGCCTCTCCAATACAGCAAGAACAATGAGCATGCCCAGAAAAAAAGATCTGTGTTTCCACTTCATAAGGGTTATATGTAGTTCAACTCTTCTTATGAAACTGATACAAACCACAGATCCTCTTATATAAATGCTCTTTAGTTAATAGTGAGAATCGCGTTGGGTTTGAGAACTGTGTAAAATCATTTGAGCCCAAAATTCACTTGGTTTACCAGAAATGAACTCTTGCTTGTAGGAAGACACAGATCCTGGGTTTAACTCCGTTTTTGAGGGGAAATTTAGACCAGAGTTATCATCCATGAAACACTCTCTGTTTTAACACAAGAAGCAAGCTCTACTTTCCAGCGTCTCCAATACAGCAAGAAGCATGAGCATGCCCTCAAATAAGAACTGTGTTTCCTACTCAAATGGACCATATGTAGATCAAGTCTGCTTATGAAACTGATACAAACACTGCTCCTCTTACATAAATGCTCTTTAGTTAATAGTGAGAATCGCCTTGGGTTCGAGAACTGTGTAAAATCATTTGACCCCAAAATTCACTGGGTTTACCAGAAATGAACTCTTGCTTGTAGGAAGACACAGATCCTGGGGTTTAACTCCGTTCTGTAGGGAAATTCAGACAAGTGATCTCTTCCATGAAACAAACTCTGATTTCACTCAAGAAGCAAGCTCTTCTTTTCGGGGTCTCCAATATAGCAAGAACGAAGAGCATGCCCAGGAAAAATGAACTGTGTTTCCTCCTCATACAGATTATATGCAGTTCAACTCTGCTCATGAAACTGATACAAACCACAGCTCTTATTACATAAATGCTCTTTAGTTAATAGTGAGAATCGCAATGGGTTTCTGAACTGTTTAAATTCTTTGAGCCCAAAATTCACATGGTTTACAAGAAATGAACTCTTGCTTGTAGGAAGACACAGATCCTGGGGATTAACTCCGTTTCTGAAGGGAAATTTAGACCAGAGTTCTTATCCATGAAACACACTGTGTTTTAACACTAGAAGCAAGCTCTTCTTTCCAGCTTCTCCAATACAGCAAGAACCATGAGCATGCCCAGAAAAAACGATCTGTGTTTCCTCTTCATGGGGACTATATGTAGTTCAACTCTGCTTACGAAACTGATACAAACCACAGCTACACCTTACATTAATGCTCTTAAGTTAATAGTGAGAATTGCGTTGGGTTCTTGAACTGTGTAAAATTATTTGAGCCCAAAATTCACTTGGTTTTCCAGAAATGAACACTTGCTTGTAGGAAGACAGAGATCCTGTGGTTTCACTCCGTTTCTGAAGCGAAATTCAGACCTGTGTTCTCATCCATGAAACACACTCTGTTTTAACGCAAGAAGCAAGTTCTGCTTTCCATCGTCTCAAATACAGCAAGAACCATGAGAATGCACAGAAAAAAGAACTGTGTTTTTACTCATACGGACCATATGAAACTGATATAAACCAAAGCTCTCCTTACATAAATGCTCTTTAGTTAATAGTGGTAATCACGTTGGGTTCTTGAACTGTGTAATATCATTTGAGCCCAAAATTCACTTGGTTTACCAGAAATGAACTCTTGCTTGTATTAAGCCACAGATCCTGGTTTTAACTCTGTTTTTGAGGGGAAATTTAGACCGGAGTTCTCATCCATGAAAAACTCTCTGTTTTAACACAAGAAGCAAGCTCTTCTTTCCAGCGTCTCCAATACAGGAAGAAACACGAGCATGCCCTCAAAAAAGAACTGTGTTTCCTACTCAAATGGACAATATGTAGATCATGTCTTCTTATGAAACTGATAAAAACACTGCTCCTCTTACTTAAATGCTCTTTAGTTAATAGTGAGAATCGCCTTGGGTTCGAGAACTGTGTAAAATCATTTGAGCCCAAAATTCACTGGGTTTACCAGAAATGAACTCTTGCTTGTAGGAAGACACAGATCCTTGGGTTTATCTCCGTTCTGTAGGGAAATTCAGACAAGTGATCTCTTCCATGAAACAAACTCTGATTTCACGCAAGAAGCAAGCTCTTCTTTTCAGTATCTCCAATATAGCAAGAACGAAGAGCATGCCCAGGAAAAAAGAACTGTGTTTCCTCCTCATACAGATTATATGCAGTTCAACTCTGCTTATGAAACTGATACAAACCACAGCTCTTATTACATAAATGCTCTTTAGTTAATAGTGAGAATGGCAATGGGTTTCTGAACTGTGTAAATTCATTTGAGCCCAAAATTCACTTGAATTACCACAAATGAACTCTTGCTTGTAAGAAGACACAGATCCTGGGGTTTTAGTCCATTTCTTAAGGGAAATTCAGACCAGAGTTTTCATCCATGAAACACATTGAGTTTTAACGCAAGAAGCAAGCCCTTCTTTCCAGCGTCTCCAATACAGCAAGAACCATGAGTATGCCCAGAAGAAAAGAACTGTGTTTATTACTTATACAGACCATATGTAGTTCAACTCTGATTATGAAACTGATACAAACCAAAGCTCCTCTTACATAAATGCTCTTTAGCTAATTGTGAGTATCACGTTGGGTTCTAGAACTGTGAAAAATCATTTGAGCCCAAAATTCACTTGGTTTACCAGAAATGAACTCTTGCTTGTAGGAAGACACAGATCCTGGGTTTAACTCCGTTTTTGAGGGGAAATTTAGACCAGAGTTCTCATCCATGAAACACTCTCTGTTTTAACACAAGAAGCAAGCTCTACTTTCCAGCGTCTCCAATACAGCAAGAAAGATGAGCATGCCCTCAAATAAGAACTGTGTTTCCTACTCAAATGGACCATATGTAGATCAAGTCTGCTTATGAAACTGATACAAACACCGCTCCTCTTACATAAATGCTCTTTAGTTAATAGTGAGAATCGCCTTGGGTTCGAGAACTGTGTAAAATCATTTGACCCCAAAATTCACTGGGTTTACCAGAAATGAACTCTTGCTTGTAGGAAGACACAGATCCTGGGGTTTAACTCCGTTCTGCAGGGAAATTCAGACAAGTGATCTCTTCCATGAAACAAACTCTGATTTCACGCAAGAAGCAAGCTCTTCTTGTCAGTGTCTCCAATATAGCAAGAACGAAGAGCATGCCCAGGAAAAAAGAACTGTGTTTCCTCCTCATACAGATTATATGCAGTTCAACTCTGCTTATGAAACTGATACAAACCACAGCTCTTCTTACATAAAGGCTCTTTAGGTAATAGTGAGAGTTACATTGGGTTCTTGAACTGTGTAAAATCATTTGAGCCCAAAAATGACTTGGTTTACTAGAAATGAACTCTTGCTTGTAGGAAGACACAGATCCTGGGGTTTACCTCCATTTCAGAAGGGAAATTCAGACCAGTGTTCTCATCCATGAAACACATGCTGTTTGAACGCAAGAAGCATCCTCTTCTATCCTGAGTCTCCAATACAGCAAGAAACATGAGAATTCCCAGAAAAAAGAACTGTGTTTCCTACTCATAAAGATCATATGCAGTTCTACTCTGCTTATGAAACTGATACAAACCACAGCTCTTATTACATAAATGCTCTTTAGTTAATAGTGAGAATCACGATGGGTTTCTGAACTGTGTAAATTCTTTGAGCCCAAAATTCACTGGGTTTACCAGAAATGAACTCTTGCTTCTAGGAAGACACAGATCCTGGGGTTTAACTCCGTTTCTCAAGGGAAATTCAGACCAGTGTTCTCATCCATGAAACACATGCTGTTTTCACGCAAGAAGCAAGCTCTTCTTTTCATCGTCTCTAATACAGCAAGAACCATGAGCATGCCCAGAAAAAAAGAAATGTGTTTGCTACTCATAAAGATCATATGCAGTTCAACTCTGCTTCTGAAACTGATACAAACCACAGCTCTTCTTACATAAAGGCTCTTTAGGTAATAGTGAGAGTTACGTTGGGTTCTTGAACTGTGTAAAATCATTTGAGCCCAAAAATGACTTGGTTTACCAGAAATGAACTCTTGCTTGTAGGAAGACACAGATCCTGGAGTTTACCTCCGTTTCTGAAGGGAAATTAAGACCATTGTTCTCATCCATGAAACACATGCTGTTTGAACGCAAGAAGCATCCTCTTCTATCCTGAGTCTCCAATACAGCAAGAAACATGAGAATTCCCAGAAAAAAAGAACTGTGTTTCCTACTCATAAAGATCATATGCAGTTCTACTCTGCTTATGAAACTGATACAAACCACAGCTCTTATTACATAAATGCTCTTTAGTTAATAGTGAGAATCGCGATGGGTTTCTGAACTGTGTAAATTCTTTGAGCCCAAAATTCTCTTGGTTTTCCATAAATGAACTCTTGCTTGTAGGAAGATACAGACCCTGGGATTTAACTCCGTTTCTGAAGGGAAATTCAGACCAGAGTTTTCATTCATGAAACACACTGAGTTTTAATGCAAGAAGCAAGCTCTTCTTTCCAGCTTCTCCAATACAGCAAGAACCATGAGTATGCCCAGAAAAAAGTACTGTGTTTCCTACTCATACAAACCATATGTAGTTCAACTCTGCTTATGAAACTGATACAAACCACAGCTCCTCTTACGTAAATGCTCTTTAGTTAATAGTGAGAGTCAAGTTGGGTTCTAGAACTATGTAAAATCATTTCAGCCAAAAATTCACTTGGTTTTCCAATAAAGAACTCTTGCTTGTAGGAAGACACATACCCTGAGGTTTAACTCCATTCTGAAGGGAAATTAAGACCAGTGTTCTCATCCATTAAACACACTCTGTTTTCAACCAAGAAGCAAGCTCTTCTTTTCAGCGTCTCTAATACAGCAAGTACCATGAGCATGCCCAGAAAAAAAGAACTGTGTTTCCTTCTCATACAGATCATATGCAGTTCAACTCTGCTTATGAAACTGATACAAACCACTGCTCTTATTACATAAATGCTCTTTAGTTAATAGTGAGAATGGCGATGGGTTTCTGAACTGTGTAAATTCATTTGAGCCCAAAATTCACTTGAATTACCACAAATGAACTCTTGCTTGTAGGAAGACACAGATCCTGGGGTTTTAGTCCATTTCTGAAGGGAAATACAGACCAGTGTTCTCATCCATGAAACACACTCTGTTTTCCACCAAGAAGCAAGCTCTTCTTTCCAGCGTCTCCAATACTGCAAGAACAATGAGCATGCCCAGAAAAAAAGATCTGTGTTTCCACTTCATACGGGTTATATGTAGTTCAACTCTTCTTATGAAACTGATACAAACCACAGTTCCTCTTATATAAATGCTCTTTAGTTAATAGTGAGAATCGCGTTGGGTTTGAGAACTGTGTAAAATCATTTGAGCCCAAAATTCACTTGGTTTACCATAAATGAACTCTTGCTTGTAGGAAGACACAGATCCTGGGTTTAACTCCGTTTCTTAAGGGAAATTCAGACCAGAGTTTTCATCCATGAAACACACTGTGTTTTAATGCAAGAAGCACGCTCTTCTTTCCAGTGTCTCCAATACAGCAAGAACCATGAGTATGCCCAGAAGAAAAGAACTGTGTTTATTACTTATACAGACCATATGTAGTTCAACTCTGATTGTGAAACTGATACAAACCAAACTCCTCTTACATAAATGCTATTTAGCTAATTGTGAGTATCACAATGGGTTCTAGAACTGTGAAAAATCATTTGAGCCCAAAATTCACTTGGTTTACCAGAAATGAACTCTTGCTTGTAGGAAGACACAGATCCTGGGTTTAACTCCGTTTTTGAGGGGAAATTTAGACCAGAGTTCTCATCCATGAAACATTCTCTGTTTTAACACAAGAAGCAAGCTCTACTTTCCAGCGTCTCCAATACAGCAAGAAAGATGAGCATGCCCTCAAATAAGAACTGTGTTTCCTACTCAAATGGACCATATGTAGATCAAGTCTGCTTATGAAACTGATACAAACACCGCTCCTCTTACATAAATGCTCTTTAGTTAATAGTGAGAATTGCCTTGGGTTCGAGAACTGTGTAAAATCATTTGACCCCAAAATTCACTGGGTTTACCAGAAATGAACTCTTGCTTGTAGGAAGACACAGATCCTGGGGTTTAACTCCGTTCTGCAGGGAAATTCAGACAAGTGATCTCTTCCATGAAACAAACTCTGATTTCACGCAAGAAGCAAGCTCTTCTTGTCAGTGTCTCCAATATAGCAAGAACGAAGAGCATGCCCAGGAAAAAAGAACTGTGTTTCCTCCTCATACAGATTATATGCAGTTCAACTCTGCTTATGAAACTGATACAAACCACAGCTCTTCTTACATAAAGGCTCTTTAGGTAATAGTGAGAGTTACATTGGGTTCTTGAACTGTGTAAAATCATTTGAGCCCAAAAATGACTTGGTTTACTAGAAATGAACTCTTGCTTGTAGGAAGACACAGATCCTGGGGTTTACCTCCATTTCAGAAGGGAAATTCAGACCAGTGTTCTCATCCATGAAACACATGCTGTTTGAACGCAAGAAGCATCCTCTTCTATCCTGAGTCTCCAATACAGCAAGAAACATGAGAATTCCCAGAAAAAAGAACTGTGTTTCCTACTCATAAAGATCATATGCAGTTCTACTCTGCTTATGAAACTGATACAAACCACAGCTCTTATTATATAAATGCTCTTTAGTTAATAGTGAGAATCACGATGGGTTTCTGAACTGTGTAAATTCTTTGAGCCCAAAATTCACTGGGTTTACCAGAAATGAACTCTTGCTTCTAGGAAGACACAGATCCTGGGGTTTAACTCCGTTTCTCAAGGGAAATTCAGACCAGTGTTCTCATCCATGAAACACATGCTGTTTTCACGCAAGAAGCAAGCTCTTCTTTTCATCGTCTCTAATACAGCAAGAACCATGAGCATGCCCAGAAAAAAAGAACTGTGTTTGCTACTCATAAAGATCATATGCAGTTCAACTCTGCTTATGAAACTGATACAAACCACAGCTCTTAATACATAAATGCTCTTTAGTTAATAGTGAGAATCCCGATGGGTTTCTGAACTTTGTAAATTCATTTGAGCCCAAAATTCACTTGGTTTACCAGAAATGAACTCTTGCTTGTAGGATGACACAGTTCCTGGGGATTAACTCCGTTTCTGAAGGGAAATTTAGACCAGAGTTCTCATCCATGAAACACACTGTGTTTTAACGCTAGAAGCAACTTCTTCTTTCCAGCTTCTCCAATACAGCAAGAACCATGAGCATGCCCAGAAAAAACAATCTGTGTTTCCTCTTCATTGGGACTATATGTAGTTCAACTCTGCTTACGAAACTGATACAAACCACAGCTACACCTTACATAAATGCTCTTAAGTTAATAGTGAGAATCGCATTGGGTTCTTGAACAGTGTAAAATAATTTGAGCTCAAAATTCACTTGGTATTCCAGTAAAGAAGTGTTGCTTGTAGGAAGACACAGATCCTGGGGTTTAACTCCGCTCTGAAGGGAAATTCAGACCAGTGTTCTCATCCATGAAACACACTCTGTTTTCACGCAAGAAGCAAACTCTTCCTTTCATTTTCTCTAATACAGCAAGAACCATGAGCATGCCCAGAAAAAAAGAACTGTGTTTGCTACTCATAAAGATCATATGGAGTTCTACTCTGCTTATGAATCTGATACAAACCACGGCTGCGTTACATAAATGCTCTTTAGATAATAGTGAGAATCGCGATGGTTTCTGAACTGTTTAAATACATTTGAGCCCAAAATTCACTTGGTTTACCAGAAATGAACCGTTGCTTGTAGGAAGACACAGATGCTGGGGTTTCCCTCCATTTCTGAAGGGAAATTCAGACCAGAGATCTCATCCCTGAAACTACTCTGTTTTAAGGCCAGAGGCATCCTCTTCTTTCGAGTGTCTCCAATACAGCAAGAACAATGAGAATGCCCAGAAAAAAAGAACTTTGTTTCCTACTCATAAAGATCATATGCAGTTCAACTCTGCTTATGAAACTGATACAAACCACAGCTCCTCTTACATAAATGCTCTTTAGCTAATTGTGAGTATCACCTTGGGTTCTAGAACTGTGAAAAATCATTTGAGCCCAAAATTCCCTTGGTGTTTCAGTAAAGAACTCTTGCTTGTAGGAAGACACAGATCCTTGGGTTTAACTCCGTTCTGATGGGAAAATCAGACCTGTGTTCTCATCCATGAAATGCTCTCTGTTTTCACGCAAAAAGTAAGCTATTCTTTTCATCGTCTCCAATACAGCAAGAACCATGAGCATGCCCAGAAAAAAAGAACTGTGTTTCCTACTCATACAGATCATATGCAGTTCAACTCTGCTTATGAAACTAATACAAAACACATCTCCAATTACATAAATGCTCTTTAGTTAATAGTGAGAATCGCGTTGGGTTCTTGAACTGTGTAAAATATTTGAGCCCAAAATTCATTTGGTTTTTCAGAAATGAACACTTGCTTGTAGGAAAACAGAGATCCTGTGGTTTCACTCCGTTTCTGAAGCGAAATTCAGACCTGTGTTCTCATCCATGAAACACACTCTGTTTTAACGCAAGAAGCAAGTTCTTCTTTCCATCATCTCAAATACAGCAAGAACCATGAGAATGCACAGAAAAAAGAACTGTGTTTTTACTCATACGGACCATATGAAACTGATATAAACCAAAGCTCTTCTTACATAAATGCTCTTTAGTTAATAGTGATAATCACGTTGGGTTCTTGAACTGTGTAATATCATTTGAGCCCAAAATTCATTTGGTTTACCAGAAATGAACTCTTGCTTGTATTAAGCCACAGATCCTGGTTTTAACTCTGTTTTTGAGGGGAAATTTAGACCAGAGTTCTCATCCATGAAACACTCTCTGTTTTAACACAAGAAGCAAGCTCTTCTTTCCAGCGTCTCCAATACAGGAAGAAACATGAGCATGCCCTCAAAAAAGAACTGTGTTTCCTACTCAAATGGACCATATGTAGATCATGTCTTCTTATGAAACTGATAAAAACACTGCTCCTCTTACTTAAATGCTCTTTAGTTAATAGTGAGAATCGCCTTGGGTTCGAGAACTGTGTAAAATCATTTGAGCCCAAAATTCACTTGGTTTACGAGAAATGAACTCTTGCTTGTAGGAAGACACAGATCCTGGGGTTTAACTCCGTTTCTCAAGGGAAATTCAGACCAGTGTTCTCATCCATGAAACACACTCTGTTTTCACTCAAGAAGCAAGCTCTTCTTTCTAGTTTTTCCAGTACAGCAAGAAACATGAGAATTCCCAGAATAAAAGAACTGTGTTTCCTACTCATAAAGATCATATGCAGTTCTACTCTGCTTATGAAACTGATACAAACCACAGCTCTTATTACATAAATGCTCTGTAGTTAATTGTGAGAATCGCGATGGGTTTCTGAACTGTGTAAATTCTTTGAGCCCAAAATTCACTTGGTTTACAAGAAATGAACTCTTGCTTGTAGGAAGACACAGATCCTGGTGATTAACTCCGTTTCTGAAGGGAAATTTAGACCAGAGTTCTCATCCATGAAACACACTGTGTTTTAACGCTAGAAGCACGCTATTTTTTCCAGCTTCTCCAATACAGCAAGAACCATGAGCATGCCCAGAAAAATCGATCTGTGTTTCCTCTTCATTGGGACTATATGTAGTTCAACTCTGATTACGAAACTGATACAAACCACAGCTACACCTTACATAAATGCTCTTAAGTAAATAGTGAGAATCGCGTAGGGTTCTTGAACTGTGTAAAATTATTTGAGCCCAAAATTCACTTGGTTTTCCAGAAATGAACACTTGCTTGTAGGAAGACAGAGATCCTGTGGTTTCACTCCCTTTCTGAAGCGAAATTCAGACCAGTGTTCTCATCCATGAAACACACTCTGTTTTAACACAAGAAGCAAGTTCTTCTTTCCAGCGTCTCAAATACAGCAAGAACCATGAGAATGCACAGAAAAAAGAACTGTGTTTTTACTCATACGGACCATATGAAACTGATTCAAACCACGGCTCCTCTTACATAAATGCTCTTTAGTTAATAGTGAGAATCACGTTGGGTTCTTGAACTGTGTAATATCATTTGAGCCCAAAATTCACTTGGTTTACCAGAAATGAACTCTTGCTTGTATTAAGCCACAGATCCTGGTTTTAACTCTGTTTTTGAGGGGAATTTTAGACCAGAGTTCTCATCCATGAAACACTCTCTGTTTTAACACAAGAAGCAAGCTCTTCTTTCCAGCGTCTCCAATACAGGAAGAAACATGAGCATGCCCTCAAAAAAGAACTGTGTTTCCTACTCAAATGGACCATATGTAGATCAGGCCTTCTTATGAAACTGATACAAACCACAGCTCCTCTTACATAAATGCTCTTTAGCTAATTGTATCACGTTGGGTTCTAGAACTGTGAAAAATCATTTGAGCCCAAAATTCACTTGGTTTACCAGAAATGAACTCTTGCTTGTAGGAAGACACAGATCCTGGGTTTAACTCCGTTTTTGAGGGGAAATTTAGAATATAGTTCTCATCCATGAAACACTCTCTGTTTTAACACAAGAAGCAAGCTCTACTTTCCAGCGTCTCCAATACAGGAAGAAACATGAGCATGCCCTCAAAAAAGAACTGTGTTTCCTACTCAAATGGACCATATGTAGAACAGGCCTTCTTATGAAACTGATAAAAACACTGCTCCTCTTACTTAAATGCTCTTTAGTTAATAGTGAGAATCGCCTTGGGTTCGAGAACTGTGTAAAATCATTTGAGCCCAAAATTCACTGGGTTTACCAGAAATGAACTCTTGCTTGTAGGAAGACACAGATGCTGGGGTTTAACTCCGTTTCTCAAGGGAAATTCAGACCAGTGTTCTCATCCATGAAACACATGCTGTTTGAACGCAAGAAGCATCCTCTTCTTTCCTGAGTCTCCAAAACAGCAAGAACAATGAGAATGCCCAGAAAAAAAGAACTTTGTTTCCTATTCCTAAACATCATATGCAGTTCTACTCTGCTTATGAAAGTGATACAAACCACAGCTCTTATTACATAAATGCTCTTTAGTTAATAGTGAGAATCGCGATGGGTTTCTGAACTGTGTAAATTATTTGAGCCCAAAATTCACTTGGTTTTCCATAAATGAACTCTTGCTTGTAGGAAGATACAGACGCTGGGGTTTAACTCCGTTTCTTAAGGGAAATTCAGACCAGAGTTTTCATTCATGAAACACACTGTGTTTTAACGCAAGAAGCAAGCTCTTCTTTCCAGCTTCTCCAATACAGCAAGAACCATGAGTATGCCCAGAAAAAAGTACTGTGTTTCCTACTCCTACAAACCATTTGTAGTTCAACTCTGATTATGAAACTGATACAAACCACAGCTCCTCTTACATAAATGCTCTTTAGTTAATAGTGAGAATCGCGTTGGGTTCTAGAACTATGTAAAATCATTTCAGCCAAAAATTCACTTGTTTTTCCATTAAAGAACTCTTGCTTATAGGAAGACACATATCCTGAGGTTTAACTCCATTCTGAAGGGAAATTAAGACCAGTGTTCTCATCCATTAAACACACTCTGTTTTCAACCAAGAAGCAAGCTCTTCTTTTCAGCGTCTCCAATAGAGCAAGTACCATGAGCATGCCCAGAAAAAAAGAACTGTGTTTCCTTCTCATACAGATCATATGCAGTTCAACTCTGTTTATGAAACTGATACAAACCACAGCTCTTATTACATAAATGCTCTTTAGTTAATAGTGAGAATGGCAATGGGTTTCTGATCTGTGTAAATTCATTTGAGCCCAAAATTCACTTGAATTACCACAAATGAACTCTTGCTTGTAAGAAGACACAGATCCTGGGGTTTTAGTCCATTTCTGGAGGGAAATTCAGACCAGTGTTCTCATCCATGAAACACACTCTGTTTTCAACCAAGAAGCAAGCTCTTCTTTCCAGCGTCTCCAATACAGCAAGAACAATGAGCATGCCCAGAAAAAAAGATCTGTGTTTCCACTTCATACGGGTTATATGTAGTTCAACTCTTCTTATGAAACTGATACAAACCACAGTTCCTCTTATATAAATGCTCTTTAGTTAATAGTGAGAATCGCGTTGGGTTTGAGAACTGTGTAAAATCATTTGAACCCAAAATTCACTTGGTTTACAATAAATGAACTCTTGCTTGTAGGAAGACACTGATCCTGGGTTTAACTCCGTTTCTTAAGGGAAATTCAGACCAGAGTTTTCATCCATGAAACACATTGAGTTTTAACGCAAGAAGCAAGCTCTTCTTTCCAGTGTCTCCAATACAGCAAGAACCATGAGTATGCCCAGAAGAAAAGAACTGTGTTTATTACTTATACAGACCATATGTAGTTCAACTCTGATTATGAAACTGATACAAACCAAAGCTCCTCTTACATAAATGCTCTTTAGCTAATTGTGAGTATCACGTTGGGTTCTAGAACTGTGAAAAATCATTTGAGCCCAAAATTCACTTGGTTTACCAGAAATGAACTCTTGCTTGTAGGAAGACACAGATCCTGGGTTTAACTCCGTTTTTGAGGGGAAATTTAGACCAGAGTTCTCATCCATGAAACACTCTCTGTTTTAACACAAGAAGCAAGCTCTACTTTCCAGCGTCTCCAATACAGCAAGAAAGATGAGCATGCCCTCAAATAAGAACTGTGTTTCCTACTCAAATGGACCATATGTAGATCAAGTCTGCTTATGAAACTGATACAAACACAGCTCCTCTTACATAAATGCTCTTTAGTTAATAGTGAGAATCGCCTTGGGTTCGAGAACTGTGTAAAATCATTTGACCCCAAAATTCACTGGGTTTACCAGAAATGAACTCTTGCTTGTAGGAAGACACAGATCCTGGGGTTTAACTCCGTTCTGCAGGGAAATTCAGACAAGTGATCTCTTCCATGAAACAAACTCTGATTTCACGCAAGAAGCAAGCTCTTCTTGTCAGTGTCTCCAATATAGCAAGAACGAAGAGCATGCCCAGGAAAAAAGAACTGTGTTTCCTCCTCATACAGATTATATGCAGTTCAACTCTGCTTATGAAACTGATACAAACCACAGCTCTTCTTACATAAAGGCTCTTTAGGTAATAGTGAGAGTTACATTGGGTTCTTGAACTGTGTAAAATCATTTGAGCCCAAAAATGACTTGGTTTACTAGAAATGAACTCTTGCTTGTAGGAAGACACAGATCCTGGGGTTTACCTCCATTTCAGAAGGGAAATTCAGACCAGTGTTCTCATCCATGAAACACATGCTGTTTGAACGCAAGAAGCATCCTCTTCTATCCTGAGTCTCCAATACAGCAAGAAACATGAGAATTCCCAGAAAAAAGAACTGTGTTTCCTACTCATAAAGATCATATGCAGTTCTACTCTGCTTATGAAACTGATACAAACCACAGCTCTTATTACATAAATGCTCTTTAGTTAATAGTGAGAATCACGATGGGTTTCTGAACTGTGTAAATTCTTTGAGCCCAAAATTCACTGGGTTTACCAGAAATGAACTCTTGCTTCTAGGAAGACACAGATCCTGGGGTTTAACTCCGTTTCTCAAGGGAAATTCAGACCAGTGTTCTCATCCATGAAACACATGCTGTTTTCACGCAAGAAGCAAGCTCTTCTTTTCATCGTCTCTAATACAGCAAGAACCATGAGCATGCCCAGAAAAAAAGAAATGTGTTTGCTACTCATAAAGATCATATGCAGTTCAACTCTGCTTATGAAACTGATACAAACCACAGCTCTTCTTACATAAAGGCTCTTTAGGTAATAGTGAGAGTTACGTTGGGTTCTTGAACTGTGTAAAATCATTTGAGCCCAAAAATGACTTGGTTTACCAGAAATGAACTCTTGCTTGTAGGAAGACACAGATCCTGGAGTTTACCTCCGTTTCTGAAGGGAAATTAAGACCATTGTTCTCATCCATGAAACACATGCTGTTTGAACGCAAGAAGCATCCTCTTCTATCCTGAGTCTCCAATACAGCAAGAAACATGAGAATTCCCAGAAAAAAGAACTGTGTTTCCTACTCATAAAGATCATATGCAGTTCTACTCTGCTTATGAAACTGATACAAACCACAGCTCTTATTACATAAATGCTCTTTAGTTAATAGTGGGAATCGCGATGGGTTTCTGAACTGTGTAAATTCTTTGAGCCCAAAATTCTCTTGGTTTTCCATAAATGAACTCTTGCTTGTAGGAAGATACAGACCCTGGGATTTAACTCCGTTTCTGAAGGGAAATTCAGACCAGAGTTTTCATTCATGAAACACACTGTGTTTTAACGCAAGAAGCAAGCTCTTCTTTCCAGCTTCTCCAATACAGCAAGAACCATGAGTATGCCCAGAAAAAAGTACTGTGTTTCCTACTCATACAAACCATATGTAGTTCAACTCTGCTTATGAAACTGATACAAACCACAGCTCCTCTTACATAAATGCTCTTTAGTTAATAGTGAGAGTCAAGTTGGGTTCTAGAACTATGTAAAATCATTTCAGCCAAAAATTCACTTGGTTTTCCAATAAAGAACTCTTGCTTGTAGGAAGACACATACCCTGAGGTTTAACTCCATTCTGAAGGGAAATTAAGACCAGTGTTCTCATCCATTAAACACACTCTGTTTTCAACCAAGAAGCAAGCTCTTCTTTTCAGCGTCTCTAATACAGCAAGTACCATGAGCATGCCCAGAAAAAAAGAACTGTGTTTCCTTCTCATACAGATCATATGCAGTTCAACTCTGCTTATGAAACTGATACAAACCACTGCTCTTATTACATAAATGCTCTTTAGTTAATAGTGAGAATGGCGATGGGTTTCTGAACTGTGTAAATTCATTTGAGCCCAAAATTCACTTGAATTACCACAAATGAACTCTTGCTTGTAGGAAGACACAGATCCTGGGGTTTTAGTCCATTTCTGAAGGGAAATTCAGACCAGTGTTCTCATCCATGAAACACACTCTGTTTTCCACCAAGAAGCAAGCTCTTCTTTCCAGCGTCTCCAATACTGCAAGAACAATGAGCATGCCCAGAAAAAAAGATCTGTGTTTCCACTTCATACGGGTTATATGTAGTTCAACTCTTCTTATGAAACTGATACAAACCACAGTTCCTCTTATATAAATGCTCTTTAGTTAATAGTGAGAATCGCGTTGGGTTTGAGAACTGTGTAAAACCATTTGAGCCCAAAATTCACTTGGTTTACCATAAATGAACTCTTGCTTGTAGGAAGACACAGATCCTGGGTTTAACTCCGTTTCTTAAGGGAAATTCAGACCAGAGTTTTCATCCATGAAACACACTGTGTTTTAACGCAAGAAGCACGCTCTTCTTTCCAGTGTCTCCAATACAGCAAGAACCATGAGTATGCCCAGAAGAAAAGAACTGTGTTTATTACTTATACAGACCATATGTAGTTCAACTCTGACTATGAAACTGATACAAACCAAACTCCTCTTACATAAATGCTATTTAGCTAATTGTGAGTATCACAATGGGTTCTAGAACTGTGAAAAATCATTTGAGCCCAAAATTCACTTGGTTTACCAGAAATGAACTCTTGCTTGTAGGAAGACACAGATCCTGGGTTTAACTCCGTTTTTGAGGGGAAATTTAGACCAGAGTTCTCATCCATGAAACATTCTCTGTTTTAACACAAGAAGCAAGCTCTACTTTCCAGCGTCTCCAATACAGCAAGAAAGATGAGCATGCCCTCAAATAAGAACTGTGTTTCCTACTCAAATGGACCATATGTAGATCAAGTCTGCTTATGAAACTGATACAAACACCGCTCCTCTTACATAAATGCTCTTTAGTTAATAGTGAGAATCGCCTTGGGTTCGAGAACTGTGTAAAATCATTTGACCCCAAAATTCACTGGGTTTACCAGAAATGAACTCTTGTTTGTAGGAAGACACAGATCCTGGGGTTTAACTCCGTTCTGCAGGGAAATTCAGACAAGTGATCTCTTCCATGAAACAAACTCTGATATCATGCAAGAAGCAAGCTCTTCTTTTCAGTGTCTCCAATATAGCAAGAACGAAG
This sequence comes from Onychomys arenicola, assembly GCA_949786405.1. Taxonomy (NCBI): domain Eukaryota; kingdom Metazoa; phylum Chordata; class Mammalia; order Rodentia; family Cricetidae; genus Onychomys; species Onychomys arenicola. The sequence continues at coordinate 5,681,723 of CATKUM010000039.1, read as the reverse complement.
AGCATGCCCAGGAAAAAAGAACTGTGTTTCCTCCTCATACAGATTATATGCAGTTCAACTCTGCTTGTGAAACTGATACAAACCACAGCTCTTCTTACATAAAGGCTCTTTAGGTAATAGTGAGAGTTACTTTGGGTTCTTGAACTGTGTAAAATCATTTGAGCCCAAAAATGACTTGGTTTACTAGAAATGAACTCTTGCTTGTAGGAAGACACAGATCCTGGGGTTTACCTCCATTTCTGAAGGGAAATTCAGACCAGTGTTCTCATCCATGAAACACATGCTGTTTTCACGCAAGAAGCAAGCTCTTCTTTTCATCGTCTCTAATACAGCAAGAACCATGAGCATGCCCAGAAAAAAAGAACTGTGTTTGCTACTCATAAAGATCATATGCAGTTCAACTCTGCTTATGAAACTGATACAAACCACAGCTCTTAATACATAAATGCTCTTTAGTTAATAGTGAGAATCCCGATGGGTTTCTGAACTTTGTAAATTCATTTGAGCCCAAAATTCACTTGGTTTACCAGAAATGAACTCTTGCTTGTAGGATGACACAGTTCCTGGGGATTAACTCCGTTTCTGAAGGGAAATTTAGACCAGAGTTCTCATCCATGAAACACACTGTGTTTTAACGCTAGAAGCAACTTCTTCTTTCCAGCTTCTCCAATACAGCAAGAACCATGAGCATGCCCAGAAAAAACAATCTGTGTTTCCTCTTCATTGGGACTATATGTAGTTCAACTCTGCTTACGAAACTGATACAAACCACAGCTACACCTTACATAAATGCTCTTAAGTTAATAGTGAGAATCGCATTGGGTTCTTGAACAGTGTAAAATAATTTGAGCTCAAAATTCACTTGGTATTCCAGTAAAGAAGTGTTGCTTGTAGGAAGACACAGATCCTGGGGTTTAACTCCGCTCTGATGGGAAATTCAGACCAGTGTTCTCATCCATGAAACACACTCTGTTTTCACGCAAGAAGCAAACTCTTCCTTTCATTTTCTCTAATACAGCAAGAACCATGAGCATGCCCAGAAAAAAAGAACTGTGTTTGCTACTCATAAAGATCATATGGAGTTCAACTCTGCTTATGAATCTGATACAAACCACGGCTGCGTTACATAAATGCTCTTTAGATAATAGTGAGAATCGCGATGGTTTCTGAACTGTTTAAATACATTTGAGCCCAAAATTCACTTGGTTTACCAGAAATGAACCGTTGCTTGTAGGAAGACACAGATGCTGGGGTTTCCCTCCATTTCTGAGGGAAATTCAGACCAGAGATCTCATCCCTGAAACTACTCTGTTTTAAGGCCAGAGGCATCCTCTTCTTTCGAGTGTCTCCAATACAGCAAGAACAATGAGAATGCCCAGAAAAAAAGAACTTTGTTTCCTACTCATAAAGATCATATGCAGTTCAACTCTGCTTATGAAACTGATACAAACCACAGCTCCTCTTACATAAATGCTCTTTAGCTAATTGTGAGTATCACCTTGGGTTCTAGAACTGTGAAAAATCATTTGAGCCCAAAATTCCCTTGGTGTTTCAGTAAAGAACTCTTGCTTGTAGGAAGACACAGATCCTTGGGTTTAACACCGTTCTGATGGGAAAATCAGACCTGTGTTCTCATCCATAAAATGCTCTCTGTTTTCACGCAAAAAGTAAGCTATTCTTTTCATCGTCTCCAATACAGCAAGAACCATGAGCATGCCCAGAAAAAAAGAACTGTGTTTCCTACTCATACAGATCATATGCAGTTCAACTCTGCTTATGAAACTAATACAAAACACATCTCCAATTACATAAATGCTCTTTAGTTAATAGTGAGAATCGCGTTCGGTTCTTGTACTGTGTAAAATATTTGAGCCCAAAATTCATTTGGTTTTTCAGAAATGAACACTTGCTTGTAGGAAAACAGAGATCCTGTGGTTTCACTCCGTTTCTGAAGCGAAATTCAGACCTGTGTTCTCATCCATGAAACACACTCTGTTTTAACGCAAGAAGCAAGTTCTTCTTTCCATCATCTCAAATACAGCAAGAACCATGAGAATGCACAGAAAAAAGAACTGTGTTTTTACTCATACGGACCATATGAAACTGATATAAACCAAAGCTCTTCTTACATAAATGCTCTTTAGTTAATAGTGATAATCACGTTGGGTTCTTGAAATGTGTAATATCATTTGAGCCCAAAATTCATTTGGTTTACCAGAAATGAACTCTTGCTTGTATTAAGCCACAGATCCTGCTTTTAACTCTGTTTTTGAGGGGAAATTTAGACCAGAGTTCTCATCCATTAAACACTCTCTGTTTTAACACAAGAAGCAAGCTCTTCTTTCCAGCGTCTCCAATACAGGAAGAAACATGAGCATGCCCTCAAAAAAGAACTGTGTTTCCTACTCAAATGGACCATATGTAGATCATGTCTTCTTATGAAACTGATAAAAACACTGCTCCTCTTACTTAAATGCTCTTTAGTTAATAGTGAGAATCGCCTTGGGTTTGAGAACTGTGTAAAATCATTTGAGCCCAAAATTCACTTGGTTTACGAGAAATGAACTCTTGCTTGTAGGAAGACACAGATCCTGGGGTTTAACTCCGTTTCTCAAGGGAAATTCAGACCAGTGTTCTCATCCATGAAACACATGCTGTTTGAACGCAAGAAGCATCCTCTTCTTTCCTGAGTCTCCAAAACAGCAAGAACAATGAGAATGCCCAGAAAGAAAGAACTTTGTTTCCTATTCCTAAAGATCATATGCAGTTCAACGCTACTTATGAAAGTGATACAAACCACAGCTCCTATTAAATAAATGCTCTTTAGTTAATAGTGAGAATCGCGTTGGATTCGTGAACTCCTAAAAGTAATTTGAGCCCTAAATTCACTTGGTTTTCCATAAATGAACTCTTGCTTGGAGGAAGATACAGACCCTGGGGTTTAACTCCGTTTCTTAAGGGAAATTCAGACCAGAGTTTTCATTCATGAAACACACTGTGTTTTAACGCAAGAAGCAAGCTCTTCTTTCCAGCGTCTCCAATAGAGCAAGAACCATGAGCATGCCCTGAAAAAAAGAACTGTTTCCTATTCATACGGACCATATATAGTTCAACTCTGATTATGAAACTGATACAAACGATGGCTCCTCTTATATAAATGCTATTTAGTTAAAAGTGAGAATCGTGTTGGGTTGTGAACTGTGTAAAACCATTGGAGCCCAAAATTCACCTGGTTTACCAGAAATGAACTCTTGCTTGTAGGAAGACACAGATCCTGGGGTTTAAATCCGTTTCTGAAGGGAAATTCAGAGCAGTGTTCTCATCCATGAAACACACTCTGTTTTCCCTCAAGAAGTATCCTCTTCTTTCGAGTATCTCCAATACAGCAAGAACCATGAGCCTGCCAGAAAAAAAGAACTGTGTTTCCTACTCATACAGACCATATGTTGTTCAACTCTGCTTATGAAACTGATACAAGCCACAGCTCCTCTTACATATATGCCCTTTAGTAAATAGTGAGAATCGCGTTGGGTTCATGAACTCTGTAACATATTATAGCCAAAAATTCACTTGGTTTTTTAGAAATGATCTCTTGTTAGTAGGAAGACAAAGATCCTGGGGTTTAACTCTGTTTCTAAAGGGAAATTCAAACAAGTGTTCTCATCCATGGAAAACATTCTGTTTTAACGCAAGAAGCAAGCTCTTCTTTCCAGCTTCTCCAATTCAGCAAGAACCATGAGCATGCCCTGAAAAAAAGAACTGTGTTTCCTACTCATACGGACAATATATAGTTCAACTCTGCTTATGAAACTGATACAAACCACAGCTCCTCTTACATAAATGCTATTTAGTTAATAGTGAGAATCGCATAGGGTTGTGAACTGTGTAAAACCATTTGAGCCCAAATATCACTGAGTTTACCTGAAATGAACTCTTGCTAATAGGAAGACAGAGTTCCTGGGGTTTAACTCCGTTTCTGAAGGGAAATTCAGACCCGTGTTCTCATCTATGAAACACACTCTGTTTTAACGCAAGAAGCAAGCTATTCTTTCCAGCGTCTCCAATTCAGCAAGAACTATGGGCATGCCCTGAAAAAAAGAACTGTGTTTCCTACTCATATGGACAATATATAGTTCAACTCTGCTTATGAAACGGATACAAACGATAGCTCTATTTACATAAATGCTATTTAGTTAATAGTGAGAATCGCTTTATGTTCGTGAACTGTGTAAAATCATTTGAGCCCAAAATTCACTTGGATTATCAGAAATGAACTCTTCTTTGTAGGAAGCCACAGATCCTGGGGTTTAACTCCGTTTCTGAAGGGAAATTGAGACCAGTGTTCTCCTCCATGAAACACACTCTGTTTTCACGCAAGAACCAATCTCTTCTTTCCAGCTTCTACAGTCCAGTAAGAAATATGATCCTGCCCAGAAAAAAAGAACTGTGTTTCCTACTCTTATGTACCATATGTCATTCAACTCTGCTTATGAAACTGATACAAGCCACAGCTCTTCTTACATAAATGCCCTTTAGTAAATAGTGATAATCGCGTTGGGTTCATGAACTCTGTAAAATATTTGAGCCATAATTCATTTGGTTTATCAGAAATGAAATCTTGTTTGTAGGAAGACTCAGATGCTGGGGTTTTACTCCGTTTCTGAAGGGAAATTCAGATCCGTGTTCTCATCCATGAAACACACTCAGTTTTCACGCAAGGTCTTCTTTCAAGCTTCTCCAGTACAGTAAGAAATATGAGCCTGCCCAGAAAAAAAGAACTGTGTTTCCTACTCATATGGACAATATATAGTTCAACTCTGCTTATGAAACTGATACACACAACAGCTCTTCTTACATAAATGCTATTTAGTTAATTGTGAGAATCGCTTTGGGTTCGTGAATTGTGTAAAACCATTTGAGCCCAAAATTCAATTGGTTTATCAGAAATGAACTCTTCTTTGTAGGAAGCCACAGATCCTGGTGTTTAACTCCGTTTCTGAAGGGAAATTGAGACCAGTGTTCGCATCCATGAAACACACTCTGGTTTCACGTAAGAAGCATCTGCTTCTTTCCAGCATCTCTAATACAGCAAGAACCATGAGCATGCCCAGAAAAAAAGAACTGTGTTTCCTACTCATACAGACCAAATGTAATTCAACTCTGCTTATGAAATTGATACAAACCACAGCTCCTCTTACATAACTGCTCTTTAGTTAATAGTGAGAATCGCGTTGGGTTCGTGAACTGTGTAAAACCATTCGAGCCCAAAATTCACTGGGTATATCAGAAATGAACTCTTGTTTGTTAGGAAGACACAGATCCTGGGGTTTAACCCCGTTTGTGAAGGGAAATTCAGACCACTGTTCTCATCCATGAAACACACTCTGTTTTAACGCAAGAAGAAAGCTCTTCTTTTCAGCGTCTCTAGTACAGCAAGAACCATGAGCATGTCCAGATAAAATGAACTGTGTTTCCTACTCCTACAGTCCAAATGTAGTTCAACTCTGCTTATGAAACTGATACAAACCACATCTCCTCTTACATAAATGCTCTTTAGTTAATAGTGAGAATTGCGTTGGGTTCGAGAACTGTGTAAAACCATTTGAGCCCACAATTCACTGAGTTTACCAGAAATGAACTCTTGCTTGTAGGAAGACACAGATCCTGGGGTTTAACTCCGTTTCTGAAGGGAAATTGAGACCAGTGTTCTCATCCATGAAAGCGCTCTGTTTTCACGCAAGAAGCAAGCTTTTCTTTCCAGCGTCTCCAGTTCTGTAAGAAATATGAGCCTGCACACATAAAAAGAACTGTTTTTCCTACTCATACACACAATATGTAGTTCAACACTGCTTATGAAACTCATACAGTCCCCAGCTTCCTTTACTTAAATTCTCTTTAGTTTATAGTGAGAATCATGTTGGGTTCATGAACTGATTTATTTGTGCCCAAAATTCACTTGATTTACCAGAAAAGAAATCTTGTTTGCAAGAAGACAAAGATCCTGGGGTTTAACCCCATTTCTGAAGGGAAATTCAGTCCAGTGTTCTTATCCATGAAACACACTCTGTTTTAACGCAAGAAGCAAGCTCTTCTTTCCAGCGTCTCCAATAAAGCAAGGACCATGATCATGGCCTGAAAAAAGAATTGTTTCCTACTCATATGGACCATATATAGTTCAAATATGCTTATAAAACTGATACAAACCAAAGCACCTCTTACATAAATGCTCCTTAGTTAATAGTGAGAATCGCTTTGGGTTCTTGAACTGTGTAAAATCATTTGAGCCCAAAATTCACTTGGTTTACCAGAAATGAACTCTTTTTGTAGGAAGACACAGAACCTGGGTTTTAACACTATTTCTGAAGGGAAATTCAGACCAGTGTTCTCATCCAAAAAACATACTCTGTTTTAACGCAAGAAGCAAGCTCTTCTTTCCAGCATCTCCAATACGGCAAGAACCATGAGCATGCCCTGAAAAAAACAACTGTGTTTTCTTCTCATACAGACCAAATGTAGTTCAACTCTACTTATGAAACTGAAACAAACCACAGCTCCTCTTACATAAAGGCTCTTTAGTTAATAGTGAGAATCGCGTTGTGTTCATGAACTTTGTAAAATATTTGTGCCCAAAATTCACTTGGTTTAACAGAAATGAATTCTTGTTTGTAGGAAGACAAAGATACTGGGTTTAACTCCCTTTCTGAAGGGAAATTCAGACCAGTGTTCTCATACATGAAACATACTTTTAAAGCAAGAAGCAAGCTCTTCTCTCCAGCGTCTCCAATACAGCAAGAACCATGAGCATGCCCTGAAAAAAAGAACTGTGTTTCCTACACAAAAGGAACACATTTAGTTCAACTCTGCTCTTGAAACTGATACAAACCACAGCTCCTCACACATAATTGCTCTTTAGTAAATAGTGAGAATCGCGTTGAGTTCGTGAACTGTGTAAAACCATTTGAGACCAAAATTCACTGGGTTTACCAGAAATGAACTCTTGCTTGTCGGAAGACACAGATCCTGGGGTTTAACACCGTTTCTGAAGGGAAATTCAGACCAGTGTTCTCATCCATGAAACACACTCTGTTTTCACGCAAGAAGCAAGCTCTGCTTTCCAGCGTCTCCAATACAGCAAGAAATAATACCATGCCCAGAAAAAAAGACTGTGTTTCCTACTCATTCAGACGATATGTAGTTCAACTCTGCTTATAGAACTGATAGAAACCACAGCTCCTCCTACATAAATGCTCTGTAGTTAATAGTGAGAATCGAGTTGGGTTCTTGAACTGCGTAAATTCATTTGAGCCCAAAATTCACATGGTTTACCAGAAATGAACTCTTGTTTCTAGGATGCCACAGATCCTGGGGGTATAACACTGTTTCTGAAGGGAAATTCAGACCAGTATTCTTATCCATGAAACAGACTCTGTTTTACCGCAAGAAGCAAGATCTTCTTTCCAGCAACCCAATAGTGCAAGAACAATGAGAATGCTCTGAAAAAAAGAACTGTGTTTCCTTCTCATACAGACCAAATGTAGTTCAACTCTGCTTATGAAACTGATACAGAACACAGCTCTTCTTATATGAATGTTCCTTAGGTAATAGTGAGAATCACGTTGGGTTCATGAACTGTGTAAAACCATTTGAGCCCAAAACTCTCTGGGTTTAGCAGAAATGAACTCATGATTGTAGGAAGACACAGATCCTGGGGTGTAACTCCGTTTCTGAAGGGAAATTTAGACAACTGTTCTCATTCATGAAAAATCACTCTGTTTTAATGCAAGAATCAAGCTCTTCTTTCCAGCGTCTCCAATAGAGCAAGAACCATGAGCATGCCCTGAAAAAAAGAACTGTTTCCTATTCATACGGACCATATATAGTTCAACTCTGATTATGAAACTGATACAAACGATGGCTCCTCTTATATAAATGCTATTTAGTTAAAAGTGAGAATCGTGTTGGGTTGTGAACTGTGTAAAACCATTGGAGCCCAAAATTCACCTGGTTTACCAGAAATGAACTCTTGCTTGTAGGAAGACACAGATCCTGGGGTTTAAATCCGTTTCTGAAGGGAAATTCAGAGCAGTGTTCTCATCCATGAAACACACTCTGTTTTCCCTCAAGAAGTATCCTCTTCTTTCGAGTATCTCCAATACAGCAAGAACCATGAGCCTGCCAGAAAAAAAGAACTGTGTTTCCTACTCATACAGACCATATGTTGTTCAACTCTGCTTATGAAACTGATACAAGCCACAGCTCCTCTTACATATATGCCCTTTAGTAAATAGTGAGAATCGCGTTGGGTTCATGAACTCTGTAACATATTATAGCCAAAAATTCACTTGGTTTTTTAGAAATGATCTCTTGTTAGTAGGAAGACAAAGATCCTGGGGTTTAACTCTGTTTCTAAAGGGAAATTCAAACAAGTGTTCTCATCCATGGAAAACATTCTGTTTTAACGCAAGAAGCAAGCTCTTCTTTCCAGCTTCTCCAATTCAGCAAGAACCATGAGCATGCCCTGAAAAAAAGAACTGTGTTTCCTACTCATACGGACAATATATAGTTCAACTCTGCTTATGAAACTGATACAAACCACAGCTCCTCTTACATAAATGCCCTTTAGTAAATAGTGATAATCGCGTTGGGTTCATGAACTCTGTAAAATATTTGAGCCATAATTCATTTGGTTTATCAGAAATGAAATCTTGTTTGTAGGAAGACTCAGATCCTGGGGTTTTACTCCGTTTCTGAAGGGAAATTCAGATCCGTGTTCTCATCCATGAAACACACTCAGTTTTCACGCAAGGTCTTCTTTCAAGCGTCTCCAGTACAGTAAGAAATATGAGCCTGCCCAGAAAAAAAGAACTGTGTTTCCTACTCATATGGACCATATGTAGTTCAACTCTGCTTATGAAACTGATACACACAACAGCTCTTCTTACATAAATGCTATTTAGTTAATTGTGAGAATCGCTTTGGGTTCGTGAATTGTGTAAAACCATTTGAGCCCAAAATTCAATTGGTTTATCAGAAATGAACTCTTCTTTGTAGGAAGCCACAGATCCTGGTGTTTAACTCCGTTTCTGAAGGGAAATTGAGACCAGTGTTCGCATCCATGAAACACACTCTGGTTTCACGTAAGAAGCATCTGCTTCTTTCCAGCATCTCTAATACAGCAAGAACCATGAGCATGCCCAGAAAAAAAGAACTGTGTTTCCTACTCATACAGACCAAATGTAATTCAACTCTGCTTATGAAACTGATACAAACCACAGCTCCTCTTACATAACTGCTCTTTAGTTAATAGTGAGAATCGCGTTGGGTTCGTGAACTGTGTAAAACCATTCGAGCCCAAAATTCACTGGGTATATCAGAAATGAACTCTTGTTTGTTAGGAAGACACAGATCCTGGGGTTTAACCCCGTTTGTGAAGGGAAATTCAGACCACTGTTCTCATCCATGAAACACACTCTGTTTTAACGCAAGAAGAAAGCTCTTCTTTTCAGCGTCTCTAGTACAGCAAGAACCATGAGCATGTCCAGATAAAATGAACTGTGTTTCCTACTCCTACAGTCCAAATGTAGTTCAACTCTGCTTATGAAACTGATACAAACCACATCTCCTCTTACATAAATGCTCTTTAGTTAATAGTGAGAATTGCGTTGGGTTCGAGAACTGTGTAAAACCATTTGAGCCCACAATTCACTGAGTTTACCAGAAATGAACTCTTGCTTGTAGGAAGACACAGATCCTGGGGTTTAACTCCGTTTCTGAAGGGAAATTGAGACCAGTGTTCTCATCCATGAAAGCGCTCTGTTTTCACGCAAGAAGCAAGCTTTTCTTTCCAGCGTCTCCAGTTCTGTAAGAAATATGAGCCTGCCCACATAAAAAGAACTGTTTTTCCTACTCATACACACAATATGTAGTTCAACACTGCTTATGAAACTCATACAGTCCCCAGCTTCCTTTACTTAAATTCTCTTTAGTTTATAGTGAGAATCATGTTGGGTTCATGAACTGATTTATTTGTGCCCAAAATTCACTTGATTTACCAGAAAAGAAATCTTGTTTGCAAGAAGACAAAGATCCTGGGGTTTAACCCCATTTCTGAAGGGAAATTCAGTCCAGTGTTCTTATCCATGAAACACACTCTGTTTTAACGCAAGAAGCAAGCTCTTCTTTCCAGCGTCTCCAATAAAGCAAGGACCATGATCATGGCCTGAAAAAAGAATTGTTTCCTACTCATATGGACCATATATAGTTCAAATATGCTTATAAAACTGATACAAACCAAAGCACCTCTTACATAAATGCTCCTTAGTTAATAGTGAGAATCGCGTTGGGTTCTTGAACTGTGTAAAATCATTTGAGCCCAAAATTCACTTGGTTTACCAGAAATGAACTCTTTTTGTAGGAAGACACAGAACCTGGGTTTTAACACTATTTCTGAAGGGAAATTCAGACCAGTGTTCTCATCCAAAAAACATACTCTGTTTTAACGCAAGAAGCAAGCTCTTCTTTCCAGCATCTCCAATACGGCAAGAACCATGAGCATGCCCTGAAAAAAACAACTGTGTTTTCTTCTCATACAGACCAAATGTAGTTCAACTCTACTTATGAAACTGAAACAAACCACAGCTCCTCTTACATAAAGGCTCTTTAGTTAATAGTGAGAATCGCGTTGGGTTCATGAACTTTGTAAAATATTTGTGCCCAAAATTCACTTGGTTTAACAGAAATGAATTCTTGTTTGTAGGAAGACAAAGATACTGGGTTTAACTCCGTTTCTGAAGGGAAATTCAGACCAGTGTTCTCATACATGAAACATACTTTTAAAGCAAGAAGCAAGCTCTTCTCTCCAGCGTCTCCAATACAGCAAGAACCATGAGCATGCCCTGAAAAAAAGAACTGTGTTTCCTACACAAAAGGAACACATTTAGTTCAACTCTGCTCATGAAACTGATACAAACAACGTCTCCTCTTACATAAATGCTATTTAGTTAATAGTGAGAATCGCGTTGGGTTTGTGACTTGTGTAAAATCATTTGAGCAAAAAATTCACTTCGTTTTCCAGAAATGAACTCTTGCTTGTAGGAAGACAGAGATCGTGGGTTTTACTCTGTTTCTGAATGGAAATTCAGACCAGTGTTCTCATCCATGAAACACACTCTGTTTTCACGCAAGAAGCAAGCTCTTCTTTCCAGTGTCTCCAATACAGCAAGAAATATGAGCATGCCCAGAAACAAAGAACTGTGTTTCCTACTCATATGGACCCTAAATAGTTCAACTCTGCTAATTAAACTGATACAAACCACAGCTCCTCTTACATAAATGCTCTTTAGTTAACAGAGAGAATCGCGTTGCGTTCATGAACTGTGTAAAATATTTGAGGCAAAAATACACTTGGTTTATCAGAAATGAATTCTTGTTTGTATGAAGACAAAGTTCCTGGGGTTTAACTCCGTTTCTGAAGGGAAATTCAGACCAGTGTTCTCATCAATGAAACACATTCTGCTTTAACGAAAGAAGCAAGCTCTTCTTTCCAGCGTCTCCAATACAGCAAGAACCATGAGCATCTCCTGAAAAAAAGAACTGTGTTTCCCACTAATATGGACCATATGTAGTTCAAATCTGCTTATGAAACTAATACAAACCACAGCTCCTCTTACATAAATGCTCTTAAGTTAATAGTGAGAAACACATTAGGTTGGTGAACTGTGTAAAATCATTTGAGCCAAAAATTCACGGGGTTTGCCAGAAATGGACTCTTGCTTGTAGGAAGACACAGATCCTGGGTTTTTAATCGGTTTATGAAGGGAAATTCAGAACAGTGTTCTCATCCAAAAAACACTCTGTTTTAACCAAAAAGCAAGCTCTTCTTTCTAGCAACTCCAATACAGCAAGAACCATGAGCATGCCCTGAAAAATAGAACTGTGTTTCCTTCTCATACAGACCAAATGTAGTTCAACTCTGCTTATGAAACTGATACAAACCGCGGCTCCTCTTACATAAATGCTCTGTAGTTAATAGTGAGAATCGCATTGCATTCATGAACTGTGTAAAACCCCTTGAGGCCAAAATTCACTGGGTTTACTAGATATGAACTCTTGCTTGTAGGAAGACACAGATCCTTGGGTTTAACTCTGTTTCTGAAGGGAAATTCAGACCAGTGTTCTCATCCATGAAACACACTCTGTTTTAACGCAAGAAGAAAGCTCTTCTTTCCATTGTCTCCAGTACAGCAAGAAATATAAGACTGCCCAGAGAAAAATAACTGTGTTTTCTACTCATTGGGACCATATGTAGTTCAACTCTGCTTATGAAACTGATACAAACCACAGCTCCCCTTACATAAATGCTCTTTAGTTAATAGTGAGAATCGCGTTGGGTTCATGAACTGTGTAAAATATTTGTGCCCAAATTCACTTGGTTTAACAGAAATGAATTCTTGTTTGTAGGAAGACAAAGATACTGGGGTTTAACTCCGTTTCTGAAGGGAAATTCAGACCAGTGTTCTCACCCATGAAACACACTCTGTTTTAACGCAAGAAGCAAGATCTTCTTGGCAGCATCTCCAATATGGCAAGAACCATGAGCATGCCCTGAATAAAAGAACTGTGTTTCCTACTCATACGGACCATATATAGTTCAACTCTGTGTATAAAACTGATACATACCGCGGTTCCTCTTACATAAATGCTCTTCAGTTAATAGTGAGAATCGAGTTGGGATCTTGAACTGTGTAAAATCATTTGAGCCCAAAATTCACTGGCTTTACCAGAAATGAACTCTTGCTTGTAGGAAGACACAGTTCCTGTGGTTTGACTCCTTTTCTGAATGGAAATTCAGACCTGTGTTCTCATCCATGAAACACACTCTGTTTTAACGCAAGAAGCAAGCTCTTCTTTCCAGCAACTCCAATACAGCAAGAATCATGAGCATGCCATGAAAAAAAGAACTGTTATTCCTTCTCATACAGACCAAATGTAGTTCAACTCTGCATATGAAACTAAACAAACCACAGCTCCTCTTACATAAATGGTCTGTAGGTTATAGTGAGAATCGCGTTGTGTTCGTGAACTGTGTAAAATAATTGTGTCCAAAATTTACTTGGTTTAACAGAAATGAACTCTTGCTTGTAGGGAGACACAGATCCTGGGGTTTAACTCCGTCTCTGAAGGGAAATTCAGACCAGTGTTCTCATCCATGAAACACACTCTGTTTTCACGCAAGAAACAAGCTCTTCTTTTCAGTGACCCCTGTACAGCAAGAAACATGAGCCAGCCCAGAAAAAAAGAACTCTGTTCCCACTCATACGGATCATATGTACTTCAACTCTGCTTATGAAACTGATACAAAACACAGTACCTCTTACATAAATACTCTTGAGTTAATAGTGAGAATCGCGTTGTGTCGTGAACTGTGTAAAATCTTTTGAGCCCAAAATTCACTGGGTTTACTAGAAATGAACTCTTGTTTGTAGGAAGACACAGATCCTGGGGTTTTACTCCGTTTATGAAGGGAAATTCAGACCAGTGTTCTCATCCATGAAACACACTCTGTTTTCACGCAAGAAGCAAGCTCTTCTGTCCAGCGTCTCCAATACAGCAAGAAATATGAGCATGCCCAGAAACAAAGAACTGTGGTTCCTACTCATATGGACCCTAAATAGTTCAAGTCTGCTAATTAAACTGATACAAACCACAGCTCCTCTTACATAAATGCTCTTTAGTTAACAGTGAGAATCGCGTTGCGTTCATGAACTGTGTAAAATATTTGATGCAAAAATACACTTGGTTTATCAGAAATGAACTGTTGTTTGTATGAAGACAAAGTTCCTGTGGTTTAACTCTGTTTCTGAAGGGAAATTCAGACCAGTGTTCTCTTCAATGAAACACATTCTGTTTTATCGAAAGAAGCAAGCTCTTCTTTCCAGCGTCTCCAATAGAGCAAGAACCATGAGCAACCCTGAAAAAAAGAACTGTGTTTCCTACTAATATGGACCACATGTAGTTCAAATCTGCTTATGAAACTGATACAAACCACAGCTCCTCTTACATAAATGCTCTTATGTTAATAGTGAGAAACGCATTAGGTTGGTGAACTGTGTAACATCATTTGAGCCAAAAATTCACTGGGTTTGCCAGAAATGGACTCTTGCTTGTAGGAAGACACAGATCCTGGGGTTTTACTCCATTTATGAAGGGAAATTCAGACCAGTGTTCTCATCCATGAAACCCACTCTGATTTAACGCAAGAAGCATCCTAGTCTTTCCAGCATCTCTAATACAGCCAGAACCATGAGCATTTCCAGAAAAAATGAACTGTGTTTCCTAGTCATGCAGACCATATGTGGTTCAACTCTGCTTATGAAACTGATGCAAACCACAGCCCCACTTACATAAATGCTCTTTAGTTAATAGTGAGAATCGCATTGGGTTCATGAACTGTGTAAAATATTTGAGCCAAAAATTCACTTGGTTTAGCATAAATGAACTCTTGTTTGTAGGAAGACAAAGATCCTGGGGTTTAACTCCAATTCTGAAGGGAAATTCAGACCAGTGTTCTCACCCATGAAACACACTCTGTTTTAACGCAAGAAGCAAGCTCTTCGTTGTAGCATCTCCAATATGGCAAGAACCATGAGCATGCCCTGTATAATAGAACTGTGTTACCTACTCATAGGGACCATATGTAGTTCAACTCTGCATATGAAACGAAACAAACCACAGCTCCTCTTACATAAATGGTCTGTAGGTTATAGTGAGAATCACGTTGTGTTCGTGAACTGTGTAAAATATTTGTGCCCAAAATTCACTTGGTTTAACAGAAATGAACTCTTGCTTGTAGGGAGACACAGATCCTGGGGTTTAACTCCGTCTCTGAAGGGAAATTCAGACCAGTGTTCTCATCCATGAAACACACTGTGTTTTAACGCAAGAAACAGCTCTTCTTTTCAGCGTCCCCTGTACAGCAAGAAACATGAGCCAGCCCAGAAAAAAAGAACTCTGTTCCCACTCATACGGATCATATGTACTTCAACTCTGCTTATGAAACTGATACAAAACACAGTACCTCTTACATAAATACTCTTTAGTTAATAGTGAGAATCGCGTTGTGTTCGTGACGTGTGTAAAAACATTTGAGCACAAAATTCACTTCGTTTTCCAGAAATGAACTCTTGCTTGGAGGAAGACACAGATCCTGGGGTTTTACTCCGTTTATGAAGGGAAATTCAGACCAGTGTTCTCATCCATGAAACACACTCTGTTTTCACGCAAGAAGTAAGCTCTTCTTTCCAGCGTCTCCAATACAGCAAGAAATATGAGCATGCCCAGAAACAAAGAACTGTGGTTCCTACTCATATGGACCCTAAATAGTTCAAGTCTGCTAATTAAACTTATACAAACCACAGCTCCTCTTACATAAATGCTCTTTAGTTAACAGTGAGAATCGCGTTGAGTTCATGAACTGTGTAAAATATTTGAGGCAAAAATACACTTGGTTTATCAGAAATGAACTATTGTTTGTATGAAGACAAAGTTCCTGGGGTTTAACTCCGTTTCTGAAGGGAAATTCAGACCAGTGTTCTCATCAATGAAAACACATTCTGTTTTATCGAAAGAAGCAAGCTCTTCTTTCCAGCGTCTCCAATACAGCAAGAACCATGAGCATCCCCTGAAATAAAGAACTGTGTTTCCTACTAATATGGACCATATGTAGTTCAAATCTGCTTACGAAACTGATACAAACCACAGCTCCTCTTACATAAATGCTCTTATGTTAATAGTGAGAAACGCATTAGGTTGGTGAACTGTGTAAAATCATTTGAGCCAAAAATTCACTGGGTTTGCCAGAAATGGACACTTGCTTGGAGGAAGACACAGATCCTGGGGTTTTACTCCGTTTATGAAGGGAAATTCAGACCAGAGTTCTCATCCATGAAACACACTCTGTTTTCATGCAAGAAGCAAGCTCTTCTTTCCAGCGTCTCCAATACAGCAAGAAATATGAGCATGCCCAGAAACAAAGAACTGTGTTTCCTACTCATATGGACCCTAAATAGTTCAACTGTGCTTATAAAACTGATACAAACCGCGGCTCCTCTTACATAAATGCTCTTTAGTTAATAGTGATAATCGCGTTGGGTTCATGAACTGTGTAAAACCACTTGAGCCCAAAATTTACTGGGTTTACTAGAAATGAACTCTTGCTTGTAGGAAGACACAGATCCTGGGGTTTAACTCGTTTTCGGAAGGGAAATTCAGACCAGTGTTCTCATCCGTGAAACACACTCTTTTTTAACGCAAGAAGCAAGCTCTTCTTTCCAGCAATTCCAATACAGCAAGAACCATGAGCATGCCATGAAAAAAAGAACTGTTTTTCCTTCTCATACAGACCAAATGTAGTTCAACTCTGCATATGAAATTAAACAAACCACAGCTACTCTTACATAAATGGTCTTTAGGTTATAGTGAGAATCGCGTTGTGTTCGTGAAATGTGTAAAATATTTGTGCCCAAAACTCACTTGGTTTAACTGAAATGAACTCTTGCTTGTAGGAAGACACAGATCCTGGGGTTTAACTCCGTCTCTGAAGGGAAATTCAGACCAGTGTTCTCATCCATGAAACACACTCTGTTTTAACGCAAGAAACAAGCTCTTCTTTTCAGTGTCCCCTGTACAGTAAGAAACATGAGCCAGCCCAGAAAAAAAGAACTCTGTTCCCACTCATACGGATCATATGTACTTCAACTCTGCTTATGAAACTGATACAAAACACAGTACCTCTTACATAAATACTCTTTTGTTAATAGTGAGAATCTCGTGTTGTCGTGAACTGTGTAAAATCTTTTGAGCCCAAAATTCACTTGGTTTACCAGAAATGAACTCTTGCTTGGAGGAAGACAGAGATCCTGGGGTTTTACTCCGTTTATGAAAGGAAATTCAGACCAGTGTTCTCATCAATGAAATACACTCTTTTTTAACGCGAGAAGCAAGCTCTTCTTTCCAGCGTCTCCAATACAAAAAGAACCATGATCATGCCCTGAAAAAAAGAACTGTGTTTCCTACACAAAAGGACCACATTAAGTTCAACTCTGCTTATGAAACTGATACAAACGACGTCTCCTCTTACATAAATGCTATTTAGTTAATAGTGAGAATCGCGTTGGGTTCGTGAACTGTGTAAAATCATTTGAGCACAAAATTCACTTCGTTTTCCAGAAATGAACTCTTGCTTGTAGGAAGACACAGATCCTGGGTTTTGCTCCGTTTCTGAATGTAAATTCAGCCCAGTGTTTTCATCCATGAATCACAATCTGTTTTCACACAAAAAGCAAGCTCTCCTTTCAAAACTCCAATGCAACAAGGATAATGAGTATGCCCTGAAAAACAGAACTGTGTTTTCTTCTCATACAGACAAAATGTAGTTCAACTCTGCTTATGAAACTGATACAAACGAGACCTCTTCTTACATAAATGCGCTTTAGTTAATAGTGAAAATCAAGTTGGGTTCGTGAACTGTGTAAAATCTTATGGGCCCAAAAATCACTGGGTTTACCAGAAATGAACTCTTGCTTGTAGGAAGACACAGATCCTGGGGTTTAAGTCCGTTTCTGAATGGAAATTCAGACCACTGATCTCATCCATGAAACACACTCTGTTTTAACGCAAGAAGCAAACTCTTCTATCCAGCAACTCCAATACAGCCCGAACCATGAGCATACCCTGAAAAAAAGAACTGTGTTTCCTTCTCAAACAGACCAAATGTAGTTCACCTCTGCTTATGAAACTGAAACAAACCACAGGTCCTCTTACTTAAAGGATCTTTACTTATTAGTGAGAATCATGTTGGGTTCGTGAACTGTGTAAAATCTTTTGAGCCCAAAATTCACTGGGTTTACTAGAAATGAACTCTTGCTTGGAGGAAGACACAGATCCTGGGGTTTTACTCCGTTTATGGAGGGAAATTCAGACCAGTGTTCTCATCCATGAAACACACTCTGTTCTAAGGCAAGAAGCAAGCTCTTCTTTCCAGCAACTCCAATACTGTAAGAACCATGAGCAAGCCCTGAAAAATGAACTGTTTTTCCTTCCCATACAGACTAAATGTAGTTCAACTCTGCTTATAAAACTGATACAAAACACAGCTCCTCTTACATAAATGTTCTTTAGTTAATAGTGAGAATCGAGTTGGGTTCTTGAACTGTGTAAAATCAGTTGAGCCTAATATTCACTTGGTTTACCAGAGATGAACTCTTGTTTGTAGGAAGCCACAGATCCTGGGGTTTAACAATGTTTCTGAAAGGGAATTCAGACCAGTGTTCTCATCCATGAAACACACTCTGTTTTAAGACAAGAAGCAAGCTCTTCTTTCCAGCGTCTCCAATACAGCAAGAAAAGTGAACCTGCCCAGAAAAAAAGAACTGTATTCCCTACTCATACGAATCATATGTAGTTCAACTCTGCTTATGAAACTAATACAAAACACAGCTCCAATTACATAAATGCTCTTTAGTTAATAGTGAGAATCGCGTTGGGTTATTGAACTGTGTAAAATCATATGAGCCCCAAATTAACTTGGTTTTCCAGAAATGAACACTTGCTTGTAGGAAGACAGAGATCCTGTGATTTCACTCCGTTTCTGAAGCGAAATTCAGACCCTTGTTCTCATCCATGAAACACACTCTGTTTTAACACAAGAATCAAGTTCTTCTTTCCAGTGTCTCAAATACAGCAAGAACCATGAGAATTCACAGAAAAAAGAACTGTGTTTCCTACTCATACGGACCACATGTTGTTCAACTTTGCTTATGAAACTGATATAAACCAAAGCTCCTCTTACATAAATGCTCTTTAGTTAATAGTGATAATCACGTTGGGTTCTTGAACTGTGTAATATCATTTGAGCCCAAAATTCACTTGGTTTACCAGAAATGAACTCTTGCTTGTATTAAGCCACAGATCCTGCGTTTAACTCTGTTTTTGAGGGGAAATTTAGACCAGAGTTCTCATCCATGGAACACTCTCTGTTTTAACACAAGAAGCAAGCTCTTTTTTCCAGCGTCTCCAATACAGGAAGAAACATGAGCATGCCCTCAAAAAAGATCTGTGTTTCCTACTCAAATGGACCATATGTAGATCATGTCTTCTTATGAAACTGATAAAAACACTGCTCCTCTTACTTAAATGCTCTTAAGTTAATAGTGAGAATCTCCTTGGGTTCGAGAACTCTGTAAAATCATTTGAGCCCATAATTCACTGGGTTTACAAGAAATGAACTCTTGCTTGTAGGTAGAGACAAATCCTGGGGTTTAACTCCGTTTCTGAAGGGAAATTCAGACCAGTGTTCTCATCCATGAAACACATGCTATTTGAACGCAGGAAGCATCCTCTTCTCTCCTGAGTTTCCAATACAGCAAGAAGCATGAGAATGCCCAGAAAAAAAGAAATTTCTTTCCTAATCATAAAGATCATATGCAGTTCAACTCTGCCTCTGAAACTGATACAAACCACAGCTCATATTACATAAATGCTCTCTAGTTAATAGTGAGAATCGCGATGGTTTTCTGAACTCTGTAAATTAATGTGAGCCCATAATTCTCTTGGTTTACCACAAATGAACTCTTGCTTGTAGGAAGACACAGATCCTGGGGTTTAACTCCGTTTCTGAAGGCAAATTCAGACTAGAGTTCTCATCCCTGAAACAACGCTGTTTTAAGGCAAGAGGCATCCTCTTCTTTCCAGCATCTTTAATTCAGCAAGAACCATGAGCATGCCCAGCAAGAAAAACTGTGATTCCTACTCATACGGACCATATGTAGTTTAACTCTGCTTATGAAACAGATACAAACAACAACTCCACTTACATAAATGCTCTTTAGTTAATAGTGAGAATCTCCTTGGGTTCGAGAACTGTGCAAAATCATTAAGCCCAAAATGCACTGGGTTTACCAGAAATGAACTCTTGCTTGTAGGAAGACACAGATCCTAGGGTTTAACTCTGTTTCTGAAGGGAAATTCAGACCCATGTTCTCATCCATGAAACACACTCTGTTTTATAGCAAGAAGGAAGCTCTTCTTTCCAGCATCTCCAATAAAGCAAGGACCATGAGCATGGCCCGAAGAAAGAACTGTGTTTCCTACTCATACAGTCCAAATGTAGTTAATCTTTGCTCATGAAACTGATACAAACCACAGATCCTCATACATAAATGCTCTTTAGTTAATAGTGAGAATCGTGTTGGTTTCATGAACTGTGTAAAATATTTGTGCCACAAAAATTCAATTGGTTTAACAGAAATGAACTCTAGTTTATAGGAAGAAAAAGATACTGGGGTTTAACTCCATTACTGAAGGGAAATTCAGACCAGTGTTCTTATCCATGAAACACACTCTGTTTTCACGCAAGACGCAAGCTCTTCTTTCCAGCCTCTCCAATACAGCAAGAACCATGAGCATGCCCTGAAAAGAAGAACTGTGTTTCCTACTCATAGGGACCATATATAGTTCAACTCTGATTATGAAACTGATACAAACGACAGCTCCTCTTACATAAATGCTCTTTAGTTAATAGTGAGAATTGCGTTGAGTTCATGAACTGTATGAAATATTTGAGCCAAAAATTCACTTGGTTTATCAGAAATGAACTCTTGGTGTAGGAAGACAAAGATCCTGGGGTTTAACTCCGTTTCTGAAGGGAAATTCAGACCAGTGTTCTTATCCATGAAACACACTCTGTTTTCACGCAAGAAGCATGCTCTTCTTTCCAGCGTCTCCACTACAGCAATAAACATGAGCCAGCCCAGAAAAAAAGAACTGTGTTTCCTACTAAACAGACCATATGTAGTTCAACTCTGCTTATGAAACAGATACAAACCACAACTCCACTTACATAAATGCTCTTTAGTTAATATTGAGTATCGCGTTGGATTTGTGAACTGCTAAAAATCATTTGAGCCCAAAATTCACTTGGTTTTCCAGAAATGTACACTTGCTTGTAGGAAGACACAGACACTGGGTTTTAACTCCGTTCTGAAGAGAAATTCAGACCATTGTTCTCATCCATGAAACACACTCTGTTTTAAAGCAAGAAGCAAGCTCTTATTTCCATTGTCTTCAATAGAGCAAGAAATATGAGCATGCCCACAAAAAGATCTGTGTTTCCTCTTCATACAGACTATATGTAGTTCAACTCTCCTTATGAAACTGATAAAAACCATAGCTCCTCTGACATAAATGCTCTTCAGTTAATAGTGAGAATCGCTTAGGGATCGTGAACTGTGTAAATCATTGAGGCCAAAATACACTGGGTTTAACAGTAATGAACTCTTGCTTGTAGGAAGACACAGATCCTGGGGTTTAACTCTGTTTCTGAAGGGAAATTCAGACCCATGTTCTCATCCATGAAACACACTCTGTTTTATCGAAAGAAGCAAGCTCTTCTTTCCAGCGTCTCAAATACAGCAAGAACAATTAGCATGCCCTGAAAAAAAGAACTGTGTTTCCTACCCATACAGATCATATATAGTTCAACTCTGCTTATGAAACTGATACAAACCACAGCTCTTCTTACATAAATGCTATTTAGTTAATAGTGAAATTCGCATTGTGTTCGAGGAATGTGTAAAACCATTTGAGCCCAAAATTCACTGGGATTACCAGAAGTGAACTCTTTCTTATAGGAAGACACAGATCCTGTGATTTAACTGCCTTACTGAAGGGAAATTCAGACAACTGTTCTCATCCATGAAACACACTCTGTTTTCACGCAAGTAGCAAGCTCTTCTTTCCAGTGTCTCCAATACAGCAAGAAACATGAGCATGCCCTCAAAAAAGAACTGTCTGTCCTATTCAAATGGACCATATGTAGATCATGTCTGCTTATGAAACTGATAAAAACACCGCTCCACTTACATAAATGCTCTTTAGTTAATAGTGAGAATTGGGTTGAGTTCATGAACTGTGTAAAATATTTGATCCAAAAATTCACTTTTTTTATCAGAAGTGAACCCCTTGTGTAGGAAGACAAAGTTCCTGTGGTTTAACTCGGTTTCTGAAGGGAAATTCAGACCAGTGTTCTCATCCATGAAACACACTCTGTTTTAACGGAAGAAGAAAGCTCTTCTTTGCAGGGTTTCCAATAAAGCAAGAACCATGAGCATGCCCTGAAAAAAAGAATTGTGTTTCCTAATCATATGGACCATTGTCATTCCACTCTGCTTATGAAACTGATGCAAGTCACAGCTCTACTTACATAAATGCTATTTAGTTAATAGTGAGAATCGCGTTGGGTTCGTGAATTGTGTAAAATCATATGAGACCAAAATTCACTTGGTTTAGCAGAAATGAACACTTGCTTGTAGGAAGACACAGATCCTGGAGTTTAACTCTGTTTCTGAAGGGAAATTCAGACCATTGTTCTCATCCATGAAAGACATTCTGTTTTCAAGCAAGAAGCAAGCTCTTATTTCCAGGGTCTCCAATAGAGCAAGAAATATGAGCATGCCCACAAAAAGATCTGTGTTTCCTCTTCATACAGACTATATGTAATTCAACTCTCCTTATGAAACTGATAAAAACCATAGCTCCTCTGACATAAATGCTCTTTAGTTAATAGTGAAAATCGCTTTGGGATCGAGAACTGTGTAAATCATTGAGGCCAAAATTCACTGGGATTAACAGTAATGAACTCGTGCTTGTAGGAAGACACAGATCCTGGTGTTTAACTCTGTTTCTGAAGGGAAATTCACACCCATGTTCTCATCCATGAAACACTCTCTGTTTTATCGCAAGAAGCAAGCCCTTTTTCCAGCATCTCAAATACAGCAAGAACCATTAGCATGCCCTGAAAAAAAGAACTGTGTTTCCTACCCATACGGACCATATATAGTTCAACTCTGCTTATGAAACTGATACAAACGACAGCTCCTCTTACATAAATGTTCTTTAGTTATTAGTGAGAATCACTGTGGGTTCGTGAACTGTGTAAAATCATTAGAGCCCAAAATTCACTGGGTTTAGCAGAAATGAACTCTTGCTTGTAGGAAGACAAAGATCCTGGGGTTTTACTCCGTTTCTGAAGGGAAATTCAGACCCCTGTTCTCATCCATGAAACACACTCTGTTTTAAGTCAAGAAGCAAGCTCTTCTTTCCAGCATCTCCAATAAAGCAAGGACCATGAGCATGGCCGGAAGAAAGAACTGTGTTTCCTACGCATACAGTTCAAATGTATTTCATCTCTGCTCATGAAACTGATACAAACCACAGCTCCTCTTACATAAATACTCTTTAGTAATTAGTGAGAATCTCATTGGGTTCTTGAACTGTGTAAAATCTTTAAGCCCAAATTTCACTGGGTTTACCAGAAATGAACTCCTGCTTGTAGGAAGACACAGATCCTGTGGTTTAACTGTGTTTCTGAAGGGAAATTCAGACCAGTGTTCTTATCCTTGAAACACACTCTGTTTTCTCGCAAGAAGCATGCTCTTCTTTCCAGCGTCTCCACTACAGCAATAAACATGAGCCAGCCCAGAAAAAAAGAACTGTGTTTCCTACTAATACGGACCATATGTAGTTCAACTCTGCTTATGAAACAGATACAAACCACAACTCCACTTACATAAATGCTCTTTAGTTAATAGTGAGCATCGCGTTGGATTTGTGAACTGCTAAAAATCATTTGAGCCCAAAATTCACTTGGTTTTCCAGAAATGAACACTTGCTTGTAGGAAGACACAGACACTGGGGTTTAACTCCTTTGAAGAGAAATTCAGACCATTGTTCTCATCCATGAAACACACTCTGTTTTCAAGCAAGAAGCAAGCTCTTATTTCCAGGGTCTCCAATAGAGCAAGAAATATGAGCATGCCCACCCAAAGATCTGCGTTTCCTCTTCATACAGACTATATGTAGTTTAACTCTCCTTATGAAACTGATACAAACCAAAGCTCCTCTGACATAAATGCTCTTTAGTTAATAGTGAGAATCGCGATGGAATGTTGAATTGTGAAAAATTATGTGAGATCCAAATTCACTTGAATTACCAGAAATGAACTCTTGCTTGAACGAAGAAAAAGATCCTGTGGTTTAACATCGTTTCTGAAGGGAAATTCAGAGCAGTGTTCTCATCCATGAAACACACTCTGTTTTCACGGAAGAAGGAAGCTCTTCTTTCCAGCATATCCAATACAGCAAGAAATATGGGCATGCCCAGAAAAACAGAACTGTGTTTCCTACTCATACGGAACTTATGTAGTTCATCTCTGCTTATGAAACTGATACAAACTACAGCTCATCTTACATGAAAGTTCTTTAGTTAATAGTGAGAATCGCCTTGGGTCGTTGATCTGTGAAATATCATTTGAACCAAAAATTCACTTGTTTTACCAGAAATGAACTCTTGCTTGTCTGAAGACACAGATCCTGGGGTTTAACTCCTTTTCTGAAGGGAAATTCAGACCAGTGTTTTCATCCATAAAACACACTCTGTTTTCACTCAAGAAGCAAGCTCTTCTTTTCAGTGTCTCCAAAACAGCAAGAACCATGAGCATGCCCAGAAAAAATGAACTGTGTTTACTACTCATACGGACCTTATGTAGTTCAATTCTGCTTATGAAACTGATACAAACCACAGCTCCTCTTACGTAAATTCTCTTTAGTTAATTGTGAGAATCGCGTTGGGATGTTGAACTGTGAAAAATCATTTGAGTACCAAATTCACTTGGTTTACCAGAAATGAACTCTTGCTTGTAGGAATACAAAGATCCTGTGGTTTAACTCTGATTTTGAAGAGAAATTCAGACCAGTGTTCTCATCCATGAAACACACTCTGTTTTCACGCAAGAAGCAAGCTCTTCTTTCCAGCATCCCCAATACAGCAAGAACCATGAGCATGCCCAGAAAAAAAGAACTGTGTTTCCTACTCATATGGACCATATGTAGTTCAACTCTGCTTATGAAACAGATACAAACCACAGCTCCTCTTACATAAATCCTCTTTAGTTAATACTGAGATTCGCTTTGGGTTGTTGAAAGGTGAAAAATCCGTTGAGCGCAAAATTCCCTTTTTTTACCAGATATGAATTCTTGTTTGTAGGAAGACACAGATCCTGGGCTTTAACTCCATTTCTGAAGGGAAATTCAGACCAGTGTTCTCATCCATGAAACACACTCTGTTTTCACGCAAGAAGCAAGCACTTCTTTCCAGTGTCCCCAATACAGCAAGAAACCATGAGTATGCCGAGAAAAAAAGAACTGATTTTCCTATTCATACGGACCTTATGTAGTTCAACACTGCTTATGAAACTGATACAAACCACAGGTCCTCTTACATAAGTGCTCTTTAGTTAATAGTTTGAATCATGTTGGGTTCCATAACTGTGTGAAATCATTTGAGCAATAAATTCACTTGTTTTACCAGAAATGAATTCTTGTTTGTAGAAAGACATAGATCCTGGATTTAACTCTGGTTCTGAAGGGAAATTCAGAGCAGTGTTCTCATCCATGAAACCCACTCTGTTTTCATGCAAGATTCAAGCTCTTCTTTCCAGCATCTCCAATACAGCAAGAACCATGAGCATTCTCAGTAAAAAATAACTGTATGTCCTACTCATACAGACCATATGTAGTTCAACTCTGCTAATGAAACTGATACAAACCACAGCTCTTCTTACATAAATCCTCTTTCGTTAATTGTGAGAATCGCGTTGGAATGTTGAATTGTGAAAAATTATTTGAGATCCAAATTCACTTGAATTACCAGAAATGAAATCTTGCTTGTCGGAAGACACAGATCATGGGGTTTAACTCCGTTTCTGAAGGGAAATTCAGACCAGTGTTCTCATCCATGAAACACACTCTCTTTTCACCCAAGAAGGAAGCTCTTCTTTCCAGTGTCTCCAATACAGCAAGAACCATGAGCATGCCCAGAAAAAAAGAACCGTGTTTCCTACTCATAAGGACCTTATGTAGTTCAACTCTGCTTATGAAACTGATACAAACCACAGCTCCTCTTACATAAATCCTATTTAGTTTATAGTGATAATCATGTTGGTTTGTTGAACTGTGAAAAATCATTTGAAACCAAAATTCATTTGTTTTACCAGAAATGAACTCTTGTTGTTGGAAGACACAGATTCTGGCATTTAACTCCGTTTCTGAAGGGAAATTCAGACCAGTGTTCTCATCCATGAAACACACTCTGTTTTCACAAAAGAAGCAAGCTCTTCTTTCCAGTGTCTCCAATATAGCAAGAACCATGAGCATGGCCAGAAAAAAAGAAATGTGTTTCCTACTCTTATGGATCATATGTAGTAAAGGCTGCTTATGATACTGATACCAACCACAGCTCCTCTTACATAAATGCTCTTTAGTTAATAGTTTGAATCGCATTGGGTTCCAGAACTGTGTAAAATCATTTGAGCCCCACATTCACTTGGTATACCCGAAATGAACTCTTGCTTGTAGGAAGACACGGTTCCTGGGGTATAACTCTGTTTCTGAAGGGAAATTCAGACCAGTGTTTTCATCCATAAAACACACTCTGTTTTCAATCAATAAGCAGGCTCTTCTTTTCAGTGTCTCCAAAACAGCAAGAACCATGAGCATGCCCAGAAAAATGAACTGTGTTTCCTTCTCATACGGACCTTATGTAGTTCAATTCTGCTTATGAAACTGATACAAACCACAGCTCCTCTTACGTAAATACTCTTTAGTTAATTGTGAGAATCGCGTTGGGTTGTTGAACTGTGAAAAATCATTTGACCACGAAATTCCCTTGGTTTACCAGAAATGAACTCTTGCTTGTAGGAATACACAGATCCTGTGGTTTAACTCTGTTTCTCAAGGGAAATTCATACCAGTGTTCTCATCCATGAAACACACTCTCTTT
Organism: Onychomys arenicola; assembly: GCA_949786405.1. NCBI lineage: Eukaryota > Metazoa > Chordata > Mammalia > Rodentia > Cricetidae > Onychomys > Onychomys arenicola. The sequence continues at coordinate 5,654,830 of CATKUM010000039.1, read as the reverse complement.
TCACCCAAAAAGGAAGCTCTTCTTTCCATTGTCTCCAATACAGCAAGAACCAGAGCATGTCCAGAAAAAAAGAACTGTTTCCTACTCATAAGGACCTTATGTAGTTCAACTCTGATTATGAAACTGATACAAACCACAGCTCCTTTTACATAAATCCTATTTAGTTTATAATGAGAATCATGTTGGTTTGTTTAATTGTGAAAAATCAGTTGAGCCCAAAATTCACTTGTTTTACCAGAAATGAACTCTTGCTTGTAGGAAGACACGGTTCCTGGGGTTTAACTCCGTTTCTGAAGGGAAATTCAGACCAGTGTTCTCATCCATGACACATACTCTGTTTTCACGCAAGACGCAAGCTCTTCTTTCCAGTGTATCCAATACAGCAAGAATGATTAGCATGCCCAGAAAAACAGAACTGTGTTTCCTACTCATACAGACCATATGCAGTTCAATTCTGCTTATGAAACTGATACAAACCACAGCTCCTCTTACGTAAATTTTCTTTAGTTAATTGGGAGAATCGCGTTTATTTGTTGAACTGTGAAAAATCATTTGAGCACGAAATTCCCTTGGTTTATCAGAAATGAACTCTTGCTTGGAGGAATACACAGATCCTGTGGTTTAACTCTGTTTTTGACGGGAAATTCAGACCAGTGTTCTCATCCATAAAACAAACTCTCTTTTCACCCAAGAAGGAAGCTCTTCTTTCCATTGTCTCCAATACAGCAAGAACCATGAGCATGCCCAGAAAAAAGAACTGTGTTTCCTACTCATAAGGACCTTATGTAGTTCAACTCTGCTTATGAAACTGATACAAACCACAGCTCCTCTTACATAAATCCTATTTAGTTTATAGTGATAATCATGTTGGTTTGTTGAACTGTGAAAAATCATTTGAAACCAAAATTCATTTGTTTTACCAGAAATGAACTCTTGTTGTTGGAAGACACAGATTCTGGCATTTAACTTTGTTTGTGAAGGGAAATTCAGACCAGTGTTCTCATCCATGAAACACACTCTGTTTTCACAAAAGAAGCAAGCTCTTCTTTCCAGTGTCTATAATATAGCAAGAAACATGAGCATGGCCAGAAAAAAGAAATGTGTTTCCTACTCTTATGGACCATATGTAGAAAAGGCTGCTTATGATACTGATACAAACAAGCTCCTCTTACATAAATGCTCTTTATTTAATAGTTTGAATCGCATTGGGTTCCAGAACTGTGTAAAATCATTTGAGGCCCACATTCACTTGGTATACCAGAAATGAACTCTTGCTTGTAGGAAGACACAGATCCTGGGGTTTAACTCCATTTCTGAAAGGAATTTCAGACCAGTGTTCTCATCCATGAAACACACTCTGTTTTCATGCAAGAAGCAAACTCTTCTTTCCAGCATCTCCAATAAAGCAAGAACCATGAGCATGCCCACAAAAAAAGAACTGTGTTTCCTACTCATACGGACCATATGTAGTTCAACTCTGCTTATGAAACTGAAAAAAACCACAGCTCCTCTTACATAAATGCTCTTTAGTTAATAGGGAGAATCAAGTTGGGTTTCAGAACTGTGTAAAATCATTTTAGTCTAAAATTAACTTGGATTACCAGAAATGAACTCTGGCTTGTAGGAAGACACAGATCCTGGGGTTTAACTCCGTTTCTGAAGGGAAATTCAGAGCAGTGTTCTCATCCATGAAACACACTCTGTTTTCACGGAAGAAGGAAGCTCTTCTTTCCAGCATATCCAATACAGGAAGAAATATGTGCATGCCCAGAAAAACAGAACTGTGTTTCCTACTCATAAGGACCATATGCCGTTCAAATCTGCTTATGAAACTGATACAAACTACAGCTCCTCTTACGTAAATTCTCTTTAGTTAATTGTGAGAATCGCGTTGGGTTGTTGAACTGTGAAAAATCATTTGAGCACGAAATTCACTTGGTTTACCAGAAATGAACTCTTGCTCGTAGGAAGACACAGATCCTGGGATTTAAATCCGTTTCTGAAGCGTAATTCAGACCAGTGTTTTCATCCATGAAACACACTCTGTTTTCAAGCAAGAAGCAAGCTCTTATTTCCAGGGTCTCCAATAGAGCAAGAAATATGAGCATGCCCACCCAAAGATCTGCGTTTCCTCTTCATACAGACTATATGTAGTTTAACTCTCCTTATGAAACTGATACAAACCAAAGCTCCTCTGACATAAATGCTCTTTAGTTAATAGTGAGAATCGCGATGGAATGTTGAATTGTGAAAAATTATGTGAGATCCAAATTCACTTGAATTACCAGAAATGAACTCTTGCTTGAACGAAGAAAAAGATCCTGTGGTTTAACATCGTTTCTGAAGGGAAATTCAGAGCAGTGTTCTCATCCATGAAACACACTCTGTTTTCACGGAAGAAGGAAGCTCTTCTTTCCAGCATATCCAATACAGCAAGAAATATGGGCATGCCCAGAAAAACAGAACTGTGTTTCCTACTCATACGGAACTTATGTAGTTCATCTCTGCTTATGAAACTGATACAAACTACAGCTCATCTTACATGAAAGTTCTTTAGTTAATAGTGAGAATCGCCTTGGGTCGTTGATCTGTGAAATATCATTTGAACCAAAAATTCACTTGTTTTACCAGAAATGAACTCTTGCTTGTCTGAAGACACAGATCCTGGGGTTTAACTCCTTTTCTGAAGGGAAATTCAGACCAGTGTTTTCATCCATAAAACACACTCTGTTTTCACTCAAGAAGCAAGCTCTTCTTTTCAGTGTCTCCAAAACAGCAAGAACCATGAGCATGCCCAGAAAAAATGAACTGTGTTTACTACTCATACGGACCTTATGTAGTTCAATTCTGCTTATGAAACTGATACAAACCACAGCTCCTCTTACGTAAATTCTCTTTAGTTAATTGTGAGAATCGCGTTGGGATGTTGAACTGTGAAAAATCATTTGAGTACCAAATTCACTTGGTTTACCAGAAATGAACTCTTGCTTGTAGGAATACAAAGATCCTGTGGTTTAACTCTGATTTTGAAGAGAAATTCAGACCAGTGTTCTCATCCATGAAACACACTCTGTTTTCACGCAAGAAGCAAGCTCTTCTTTCCAGCATCCCCAATACAGCAAGAACCATGAGCATGCCCAGAAAAAAAGAACTGTGTTTCCTACTCATATGGACCATATGTAGTTCAACTCTGCTTATGAAACAGATACAAACCACAGCTCCTCTTACATAAATCCTCTTTAGTTAATACTGAGATTCGCTTTGGGTTGTTGAAAGGTGAAAAATCCGTTGAGCGCAAAATTCCCTTTTTTTACCAGATATGAATTCTTGTTTGTAGGAAGACACAGATCCTGGGCTTTAACTCCATTTCTGAAGGGAAATTCAGACCAGTGTTCTCATCCATGAAACACACTCTGTTTTCACGCAAGAAGCAAGCACTTCTTTCCAGTGTCCCCAATACAGCAAGAAACCATGAGTATGCCGAGAAAAAAAGAACTGATTTTCCTATTCATACGGACCTTATGTAGTTCAACACTGCTTATGAAACTGATACAAACCACAGGTCCTCTTACATAAGTGCTCTTTAGTTAATAGTTTGAATCATGTTGGGTTCCATAACTGTGTGAAATCATTTGAGCAATAAATTCACTTGTTTTACCAGAAATGAATTCTTGTTTGTAGAAAGACATAGATCCTGGATTTAACTCTGGTTCTGAAGGGAAATTCAGAGCAGTGTTCTCATCCATGAAACCCACTCTGTTTTCATGCAAGATTCAAGCTCTTCTTTCCAGCATCTCCAATACAGCAAGAACCATGAGCATTCTCAGTAAAAAATAACTGTATGTCCTACTCATACAGACCATATGTAGTTCAACTCTGCTAATGAAACTGATACAAACCACAGCTCTTCTTACATAAATCCTCTTTCGTTAATTGTGAGAATCGCGTTGGAATGTTGAATTGTGAAAAATTATTTGAGATCCAAATTCACTTGAATTACCAGAAATGAAATCTTGCTTGTCGGAAGACACAGATCATGGGGTTTAACTCCGTTTCTGAAGGGAAATTCAGACCAGTGTTCTCATCCATGAAACACACTCTCTTTTCACCCAAGAAGGAAGCTCTTCTTTCCAGTGTCTCCAATACAGCAAGAACCATGAGCATGCCCAGAAAAAAAGAACCGTGTTTCCTACTCATAAGGACCTTATGTAGTTCAACTCTGCTTATGAAACTGATACAAACCACAGCTCCTCTTACATAAATCCTATTTAGTTTATAGTGATAATCATGTTGGTTTGTTGAACTGTGAAAAATCATTTGAAACCAAAATTCATTTGTTTTACCAGAAATGAACTCTTGTTGTTGGAAGACACAGATTCTGGCATTTAACTCCGTTTCTGAAGGGAAATTCAGACCAGTGTTCTCATCCATGAAACACACTCTGTTTTCACAAAAGAAGCAAGCTCTTCTTTCCAGTGTCTCCAATATAGCAAGAACCATGAGCATGGCCAGAAAAAAAGAAATGTGTTTCCTACTCTTATGGATCATATGTAGTAAAGGCTGCTTATGATACTGATACCAACCACAGCTCCTCTTACATAAATGCTCTTTAGTTAATAGTTTGAATCGCATTGGGTTCCAGAACTGTGTAAAATCATTTGAGCCCCACATTCACTTGGTATACCCGAAATGAACTCTTGCTTGTAGGAAGACACGGTTCCTGGGGTATAACTCTGTTTCTGAAGGGAAATTCAGACCAGTGTTTTCATCCATAAAACACACTCTGTTTTCAATCAATAAGCAGGCTCTTCTTTTCAGTGTCTCCAAAACAGCAAGAACCATGAGCATGCCCAGAAAAATGAACTGTGTTTCCTTCTCATACGGACCTTATGTAGTTCAATTCTGCTTATGAAACTGATACAAACCACAGCTCCTCTTACGTAAATACTCTTTAGTTAATTGTGAGAATCGCGTTGGGTTGTTGAACTGTGAAAAATCATTTGACCACGAAATTCCCTTGGTTTACCAGAAATGAACTCTTGCTTGTAGGAATACACAGATCCTGTGGTTTAACTCTGTTTCTCAAGGGAAATTCATACCAGTGTTCTCATCCATGAAACACACTCTCTTTTCACCCAAAAAGGAAGCTCTTCTTTCCATTGTCTCCAATACAGCAAGAACCAGAGCATGTCCAGAAAAAAAGAACTGTTTCCTACTCATAAGGACCTTATGTAGTTCAACTCTGATTATGAAACTGATACAAACCACAGCTCCTTTTACATAAATCCTATTTAGTTTATAATGAGAATCATGTTGGTTTGTTTAATTGTGAAAAATCAGTTGAGCCCAAAATTCACTTGTTTTACCAGAAATGAACTCTTGCTTGTAGGAAGACACGGTTCCTGGGGTTTAACTCCGTTTCTGAAGGGAAATTCAGACCAGTGTTCTCATCCATGACACATACTCTGTTTTCACGCAAGACGCAAGCTCTTCTTTCCAGTGTATCCAATACAGCAAGAATGATTAGCATGCCCAGAAAAACAGAACTGTGTTTCCTACTCATACAGACCATATGCAGTTCAATTCTGCTTATGAAACTGATACAAACCACAGCTCCTCTTACGTAAATTTTCTTTAGTTAATTGGGAGAATCGCGTTTATTTGTTGAACTGTGAAAAATCATTTGAGCACGAAATTCCCTTGGTTTATCAGAAATGAACTCTTGCTTGGAGGAATACACAGATCCTGTGGTTTAACTCTGTTTTTGACGGGAAATTCAGACCAGTGTTCTCATCCATAAAACAAACTCTCTTTTCACCCAAGAAGGAAGCTCTTCTTTCCATTGTCTCCAATACAGCAAGAACCATGAGCATGCCCAGAAAAAAGAACTGTGTTTCCTACTCATAAGGACCTTATGTAGTTCAACTCTGCTTATGAAACTGATACAAACCACAGCTCCTCTTACATAAATCCTATTTAGTTTATAGTGATAATCATGTTGGTTTGTTGAACTGTGAAAAATCATTTGAAACCAAAATTCATTTGTTTTACCAGAAATGAACTCTTGTTGTTGGAAGACACAGATTCTGGCATTTAACTTTGTTTGTGAAGGGAAATTCAGACCAGTGTTCTCATCCATGAAACACACTCTGTTTTCACAAAAGAAGCAAGCTCTTCTTTCCAGTGTCTATAATATAGCAAGAAACATGAGCATGGCCAGAAAAAAAGAAATGTGTTTCCTACTCTTATGGACCATATGTAGAAAAGGCTGCTTATGATACTGATACAAACAAGCTCCTCTTACATAAATGCTCTTTATTTAATAGTTTGAATCGCATTGGGTTCCAGAACTGTGTAAAATCATTTGAGGCCCACATTCACTTGGTATACCAGAAATGAACTCTTGCTTGTAGGAAGACACAGATCCTGGGGTTTAACTCCATTTCTGAAAGGAATTTCAGACCAGTGTTCTCATCCATGAAACACACTCTGTTTTCATGCAAGAAGCAAACTCTTCTTTCCAGCATCTCCAATAAAGCAAGAACCATGAGCATGCCCACAAAAAAAGAACTGTGTTTCCTACTCATACGGACCATATGTAGTTCAACTCTGCTTATGAAACTGAAAAAAACCACAGCTCCTCTTACATAAATGCTCTTTAGTTAATAGGGAGAATCAAGTTGGGTTTCAGAACTGTGTAAAATCATTTTAGTCTAAAATTAACTTGGATTACCAGAAATGAACTCTGGCTTGTAGGAAGACACAGATCCTGGGGTTTAACTCCGTTTCTGAAGGGAAATTCAGAGCAGTGTTCTCATCCATGAAACACACTCTGTTTTCACGGAAGAAGGAAGCTCTTCTTTCCAGCATATCCAATACAGGAAGAAATATGTGCATGCCCAGAAAAACAGAACTGTGTTTCCTACTCATAAGGACCATATGCCGTTCAAATCTGCTTATGAAACTGATACAAACTACAGCTCCTCTTACGTAAATTCTCTTTAGTTAATTGTGAGAATCGCGTTGGGTTGTTGAACTGTGAAAAATCATTTGAGCACGAAATTCACTTGGTTTACCAGAAATGAACTCTTGCTCGTAGGAAGACACAGATCCTGGGATTTAAATCCGTTTCTGAAGCGTAATTCAGACCAGTGTTTTCATCCATGAAACACACTCTGTTTTCACGCAAGAAGCAAGCTCTTCTTTCCAGCATCTCCAATACAGCAAGAACCATGAGCATGCCCATCAAAAAAGAACTGTGTTTCCTACTCATACGGACCATATGTACTTCAACTCTGCTTATGAAACTGACAAAAACCACAGCTCCTCTTACATAAATGCTCTTTAGTTAATTGTGAGAATCGCATTGGGGTGTTGAATTGTGAAAAATCAGTTGAGCCCGATATTCTCTTGTTTTACCAGAAATGAACTCTTGCTTGTAGGAAGAAACGGTTCCTGGGGTTTAACTCCGTTTCTGAAGGGAAATTCAGACCAGTGTTCTCATCCATGAAACATACTCTGTTTTAACGCAAGAAGCAAGCTCTTCATTCCAGTGTATCCAATACAGCAAAAATGATTAGCATGCCCAGAAAAACAGAACTGTGTTTCCTACTCATACATACCATATGCAGTTCAATTCTGCTTTTGAAACTGATACAAACCACAGCTCCTCTTATGTAAATTCTCTTTAGTTAATTGGGAGAATAGCGTTGATATGTTGAAATGTGAAAAATCGTTTGAGCAAGAAATTGCTTGTAGGAAGACAGAGATTCTGGCATTTAACTCCGTTTCTGAAGGGAAATTCAGACCAGTGTTCTCATCCATAAAACACATTCTGTTATCACAAAAGAAGCAAGCTCTTCTTTCCAGTGTCTCCAATATAGCAAGAACCTTGAGCATGCCCAGAAAAAAAGAACTGTTTTTCCTACTCATACAGACCATATGCAGTTTAATTCTGCTTATGAAACTGATACAAACCACAGCTCCTCTTACGTAAATTCTCTTTAGTTAATTGTGAGAATCGCGTTGGGTTGTTGAACTGTGAAAAATCATTTGAGCATGAAATTCACTTGGTTTACCAGAAATGAACTCTTGCTTGTAGGAATACATAGATCCTGTAGTTTAACTCTGTTTCTGAAGGGAAATTCAGACCAGTGTTCTCATCCATGAAACACACTCTGTTTTCACGCTAGAAGGAAGCTCTTCTTTCCATTGTCTCCAATACAGCAAGAACCAAGTGCTTGCCCAGAAAAAAAGAACTGCGTTTCCAACTCATAGGAACCATATGTAGTTCAACTCTGCTTATCAAATTGATACAAACCACAACTCCTCTTACATAAATCCTATTTAGTTTATAGTGAAAATCATATTGGTTTGTTTAACTGTGAAAAATCATTTGTGCCTAATTCACTAGGTTTACCAGAAATGAACTCTTGCCTGTAGGAAGACACAGATCCTGTGGTTTAACTCCGTTTTTGAAGGGAAATTCAAACAAGTGTTCTCAACCATGAAACACACTCTGTTTTCACGCAAGAAGAAAGCTCTTCTTTCCAGTGTATCCAATACAGCAAGAAAGATGAGCATGCCCAGAAAAACAGAACTGTGTTTCCTACTCATAATGACCATATGTAGTTCAACTCTGCTTATGAAAGTGATACAATCCACAGCTTCTCTAAATAAATGCTCCTTAATTAATAGGAAGAACCATGTTTGGTTCCAGAACTGTGAAAAATCATTTGAGCCCCAAATTCACTTGGTTTACCAGAAATGAACTCTTGCTTGTAGGAAGACACAGATCCTGTGGTTTAACTCCATTTCTGAAGGGAAATTCAGAACAGTGTTCTCATCCATGAAACACACTCTGTTTTCACGCAAGAAGCAAGCTCTTCTTTCCAGCATCTCCAATACAGCAAGAACCATGAGCATGCCCAGAAAAAAATTACTGTGTTAACAACTCATAGGTACCTTATGTAGTTCAACTCTGCTTATGAAACTGATACAAACCACAGCTCCTCTTACATAAATCCTATTTAGTTTATAGTGAGAATCATTTTGGTTTGTTGAACTGTAAAAAATCATTTGAAACAAAAATTCACTTGTTTTACCAGAAATGAACTCTTGCCTGTAGGAAGACACAGATTCTGGCATTTAACTCCGTTTCTGAAGGGAAATTCAGACCAGTGTTCTCATCCATGAAACACATTCTGTTTTCAAAAAAGAAGCAAGCTCGTCTTTCCAGTGTCTCCAATATAGCAAGAACCATGAGCATGGCCAGAATAAAAGAACTGTGTTTCCTACACTTATGGACCATATATAGTAAAGGCTGCTTATGAAACTGAAACAAACCACAGCTCCTCTTACATAAATGCTCTTTAGTTAATAGTTTGAATCGCATTGGGTTCCAGAACTGTGTAAAATCTTTTGAGCCCCAAATTCACTTGGTATACCAGAAATGAACTCTTGCTTTTTGGAAGACACAGATCCTGGGGTTTAACTCCATTTCTGAAAGGAAATTTAGACCAGTGTTCTCATCCATGAAACACACTCTGTTTTCACGAAAGAAGCAACCTCTTCTTTCCAGCATCGCCAATACAGCAAGAACCATGAGCATGCCCACAAAAAAAGAACTCTGTTTCATACAAATACGGAACTTATGTTGTTCATCTCTGCTTATGAAACTGATACAAACCACAGCTCCTCTTACATAAATCCTCTTTAGTTAATAGTGAGAATCGCCTTTGGTCGTTGAACTGTGAAAAATCGTTTGAAGCCAAAATTCACTTGTTTTACCAGAAATGAACACTTGCTTGTCGGAAGACACAGATCCTGGGGTTTAACTCCATTTCTGAAGGGAAATTCAGACCAGTGTTCTCATCCATGAAACACATTCTGTTTTCACAAAAGAAGCAAGCTCGTCTTTCCAGTGTCTCCAATATAGCAAGAACCCTGAGCATGGCCAGAATAAAAGAACTGTGTTTCCTACACTTATGGACCATATGAAGTAAAGGCTGCTTATGAAACTGATACAAACCACAGCTCCTCTTACATAAATGCTCTTTAGTTAATGGTTTGAATCGCATTGGGTTCCAGAACAGTGTAAAATCTTTTGAGCCCCTAATTCACTTGGTATACCAGAAATGAACCCTTGCTTTTAGGAAGACACAGATCCTGGGGTTTAACTCCGTTTCTGAAGGGAAATTCAGACCAGTATTCTCATCCATGAAGCATACTGTGGTTTAACGCAAGTAGCAAGCTCTTCTTTCCCGTTTATCCAATACAGCAAGAAAGATGAGCATGCCCAGAAAAACAGAACTGTGTTTCCTACTCATACAGACCATATGCAGTTCAATTCTGCTTATGAAACTGATACAAACCACAGCTCATCTTACGTAAATTCTCTTTAGTTAATTGTGAGAATCGCGTTGGGTTGTTGAACTGTGAAAAATCATTTGAGCAGGAAATTCACTTGGTTTACCAGAAATGAACTCTTGCTTGTAGGAATACACAGATCCTGTGGTTTAACTGTTTCCAAAGGGAAATTCAGACCAGTGTTCTTATCCATGAAACACACTCTCTTTTCACCCAAGAAGGAAGCTCTTCTTTCCATTGTCTCCAATACAGCAAGAACCAAGAGCATGCCCAGAAAAAAAGAACTGTGTTTCCTACTCATACGGACCATATGTAGTTCAACTCTGCTTATCAAAATGATACAAACCACAGCTCCTCTTACATAAATCCTATTTAGTTTATAGTGAGAATCATGTTGGTTTGTTGAACTGTGAAAAATCATTTGAAACCAAAATTCATTTGTTTTACCAGAAATGAACTCTTCCTTGTAGGAAGACACAGATTCTGGCATTTAACTCCGTTTGTGAAGGGAAATCCAGACCAGTGTTCTCATCCATGAAACACACTCTGTTTTCACAAAAGAAGCAAGCTCGTCTTACCAGTGTCTCCAATATAGCAAGAACAATGAGCATGGCCAGAAAAAAAGAACTGTGTTTCCTACTCTTACGGACCATATGTAGTAAAGGCTACTTATGAAACTGATACAAACCACAGCTCCTCTTACATAAATGCTCTTTAGTTAATAGTTTTAATCGCATTGGTTTCCAGAATAGTGTAAAATCATTTGAACCCCAAATTCACTTGGTATACCAGAAATGAACTCTTGCTTGTCGGAAGACACAGATCCTGGGGTTTACCTCCATTTCTGAAGGGAAATTCAGACCAGTGTTCTCATCCATGAAACACATTCTGTTTTCACAAAAGAAGCAAGCTCGTCTTTCCAGTGTCTCCAATATAGCAAGAACCCTGAGCATGGCCAGAATAAAAGAACTGTGTTTCCTACACTTATGGACCATATGAAGTAAAGGCTGCTTATGAAACTGATACAAACCACAGCTCCTCTTACATAAATGCTCTTTAGTTAATGGTTTGAATCGCATTGGGTTCCAGAACAGTGTAAAATCTTTTGAGCCCCTAATTCACTTGGTATACCAGAAATGAACCCTTGCTTTTAGGAAGACACAGATCCTGGGGTTTAACTCCGTTTCTGAAGGGAAATTCAGACCAGTATTCTCATCCATGAAGCATACTGTGGTTTAACGCAAGTAGCAAGCTCTTCTTTCCCGTTTATCCAATACAGCCAGAAAGATGAGCATGCCCAGAAAAACAGAACTGTGTTTCCTACTCATACAGACCATATGCAGTTCAATTCTGCTTATGAAACTGTTACAAACCACAGCTCATCTTACGTAAATTCTCTTTAGTTAATTGTGAGAATCGCGTTGGGTTGTTGAACTGTGAAAAATCATTTGAGCAGGAAATTCACTTGGTTTACCAGAAATGAACTCTTGCTTGTAGGAATACACAGATCCTGTGGTTTAACTGTTTCCAAAGGGAAATTCAGACCAGTGTTCTTATCCATGAAACACACTCTCTTTTCACCCAAGAAGGAAGCTCTTCTTTCCATTGTCTCCAATACAGCAAGAACCAAGAGCATGCCCAGAAAAAAAGAACTGTGTTTCCTACTCATACGGACCATATGTAGTTCAACTCTGCTTATCAAAATGATACAAACCACAGCTCCTCTTACATAAATCCTATTTAGTTTATAGTGAGAATCATGTTGGTTTGTTGAACTGTGAAAAATCATTTGAAACCAAAATTCATTTGTTTTACCAGAAATGAACTCTTCCTTGTAGGAAGACAGAGATTCTGGCATTTAACTCCGTTTGTGAAGGGAAATCCAGACCAGTGTTCTCATCCATGAAACACACTCTGTTTTCACAAAAGAAGCAAGCTCGTCTTACCAGTGTCTCCAATATAGCAAGAACAATGAGCATGGCCAGAAAAAAAGAACTGTGTTTCCTACTCTTACGGACCATATGTAGTAAAGGCTACTTATGAAACTGATACAAACCACAGCTCCTCTTACATAAATGCTCTTTAGTTAATAGTTTTAATCGCATTGGTTTCCAGAATAGTGTAAAATCATTTGAACCCCAAATTCACTTGGTATACCAGAAATGAACTCTTGCTTGTAGGAAGACATAGATCCTGGGGTTTAACTCCATTTCTGAAAGGAAATTCAGACCAGTGTTTTCATCCATGAAACACACTCTGTTTTCACAAAAGAAGCAAGCTCTTCTTTCCAGTGTCTCCAATATAGCAAGAACCATGAGCATGGCCAGAATAAAAGAACTGTGTTTCCTACACTTATGGACCATATGAAGTAAAGGCTGCTTATGAAACTGATACAAACCACAGCTCCTCTTACATAAATGCTCTTTAGTTAATGGTTTGAATCGCATTGGGTTCCAGAACAGTGTAAAATCTTTTGAGCCCCTAATTCACTTGGTATACCAGAAATGAACCCTTGCTTTTAGGAAGACACAGATCCTGGGGTTTAACTCCGTTTCTGAAGGGAAATTCAGACCAGTATTCTCATCCATGAAGCATACTGTGGTTTAACGCAAGTAGCAAGCTCTTCTTTCCCGTTTATCCAATACAGCAAGAAAGATGAGCATGCCCAGAAAAACAGAACTGTGTTTCCTACTCATACAGACCATATGCAGTTCAATTCTGCTTATGAAACTGATACAAACCACAGCTCATCTTACGTAAATTCTCTTTAGTTAATTGTGAGAATCGCGTTGGGTTGTTGAACTGTGAAAAATCATTTGAGCAGGAAATTCACTTGGTTTACCAGAAATGAACTCTTGCTTGTAGGAATACACAGATCCTGTGGTTTAACTGTTTCCAAAGGGAAATTCAGACCAGTGTTCTTATCCATGAAACACACTCTCTTTTCACCCAAGAAGGAAGCTCTTCTTTCCAGCATATCCAATACAGCAAGAAATATGGGCATGCCCAGAAAAACAGAACTGTGTTTCCTACTCATACGGAACTTATGTAGTTCATCTCTGCTTATGAAACTGATACAAACCACAGCTCATCTTACATGAAAGTTCTTTAGTTAATAGTGAGAATCGCCTTGGGTCGTTGATCTGTGAAATATCATTTGAACCAAAAATTCACTTGTTTTACCAGAAATGAACTCTTGCTTGTCTGAAGACACAGATCCTGGGGTTTAACTCCTTTTCTGAAGGGAAATTCAGACCAGTGTTTTCATCCATAAAACACACTCTGTTTTCACAAAAGAAGCAAGCTCGTCTTATCAGTGTCTCCAAAACAGCAAGAACAATGAGCATGGCCAGAAAAAAAGAACTGTGTTTCCTACTCTTACGGACCATATGTAGTAAAGGCTACTTATGAAACTGATACAAACCACAGCTCCTCTTACATAAATGCTCTTTAGTTAATAGTTTTAATCTCATTGGTTTCCAGAATAGTGTAAAATCATTTGAACCCCAAATTCACTTGGTATACCAGAAATGAACTCTTGCTTGTAGGAAGACATAGATCCTGGGGTTTAACTCCATTTCTGAAAGGAAATTCAGACCAGTGTTTTCATCCATGAAACACACTCTGTTTTCACAAAAGAAGCAAGCTCTTCTTTCCAGTGTCTCCAATATAGCAAGAACCATGAGCATGGCCAGAATAAAAGAACTGTGTTTCCTACTCTTACGGACCATATGTAGTAAAGGCTGCTTATGAACCTGATACAAACCACATCTCCTCTTACATAAATGCTCTTTAGTTAATAGTTTTAATCGCATTGGGTTCCAAAAAGGTGTAAAATCATTTGAACCCAAAATTCACTTGGTATACCGGAAATGAACTCTTGCTTGTAGGAAGACATAGATCCTGGGGTTTAACTCCATTTCTGAAAACAAATTCAGACCAGTGTTCTCATCCATGAAACACACTCTGTTTTCACGCAAGAAGCAAGCTCTTCTTTCCAGCATCTCCAATACAGCAAGAACCATAAGCATGCCCACAAAAAAAGAACTCTGTTTCATACAAATACGGAACTTATGTTGTTCATCTCTGCTTATGAAACTGATACAAACCACAGCTCCTCTTACATAAATCCTCTTTAGTTAATAGTGAGAATCGCCTTTGGTCGTTGAAATGTGAAAAATCGTTTGAACCCAAAATTCACTTGTTTTACCAGAAATGAACACTTGCTTGTCGGAAGACACAGATCCTGGGGTTTAACTCCATTTCTGAAGGGAAATTCAGACCAGTGTTCTCATCCATGAAACACATTCTGTTTTCACAAAAGAAGCAAGCTCGTCTTTCCAGTGTCTCCAATATAGCAAGAACCCTGAGCATGGCCAGAATAAAAGAACTGTGTTTCCTACACTTATGGACCATATGAAGTAATGGCTGCTTATGAAACTGATACAAACCACAGCTCCTCTTACATAAATGCTCTTTAGTTAATGGTTTGAATCGCATTGGGTTCCAGAACAGTGTAAAATCTTTTGAGCCCCTAATTCACTTGGTATACCAGAAATGAACCCTTGCTTTTAGGAAGACACAGATCCTGGGGTTTAACTCCGTTTCTGAAGGGAAATTGAGACCAGTATTCTCATCCATGAAGCATACTGTGGTTTAACGCAAGTAGCAAGCTCTTCTTTCCCGTTTATCCAATACAGCAAGAAAGATGAGCATGCCCAGAAAAACAGAACTGTGTTTCCTACTCATACAGACCATATGCAGTTCAATTCTGCTTATGAAACTGATACAAACCACAGCTCATCTTACGTAAATTCTCTTTAGTTAATTGTGAGAATCGCGTTGGGTTGTTGAACTGTGAAAAATCATTTGAGCAGGAAATTCACTTGGTTTACCAGAAATGAACTCTTGCTTGTAGGAATACACAGATCCTGTGGTTTAACTGTTTCCAAAGGGAAATTCAGACCAGTGTTCTTATCCATGAAACACACTCTCTTTTCACCCAAGAAGGAAGCTCTTCTTTCCATTGTCTCCAATACAGCAAGAACCAAGAGCATGCCCAGAAAAAAAGAACTGTGTTTCCTACTCATACGGACCATATGTAGTTCAACTCTGCTTATCAAAATGATACAAACCACAGCTCCTCTTACATAAATCCTATTTAGTTTATAGTGAGAATCATGTTGGTTTGTTGAACTGTGAAAAATCATTTGAAACCAAAATTCATTTGTTTTACCAGAAATGAACTCTTCCTTGTAGGAAGACAGAGATTCTGGCATTTAACTCCGTTTGTGAAGGGAAATCCAGACCAGTGTTCTCATCCATGAAACACACTCTGTTTTCACAAAAGAAGCAAGCTCGTCTTACCAGTGTCTCCAATATAGCAAGAACAATGAGCATGGCCAGAAAAAAAGAACTGTGTTTCCTACTCTTACGGACCATATGTAGTAAAGGCTACTTATGAAACTGATACAAACCACAGCTCCTCTTACATAAATGCTCTTTAGTTAATAGTTTTAATCGCATTGGTTTCCAGAATAGTGTAAAATCATTTGAACCCCAAATTCACTTGGTATACCAGAAATGAACTCTTGCTTGTAGGAAGACATAGATCCTGGGGTTTAACTCCATTTCTGAAAGGAAATTCAGACCAGTGTTTTCATCCATGAAACACACTCTGTTTTCACAAAAGAAGCAAGCTCTTCTTTCCAGTGTCTCCAATATAGCAAGAACCATGAGCATGGCCAGAATAAAAGAACTGTGTTTCCTACTCTTACGGACCATATGTAGTAAAGGCTGCTTATGAACCTGATACAAACCACAGCTCCTCTTACATAAATGCTCTTTAGTTAATAGTTTTAATCGCATTGGGTTCCAAAAAGGTGTAAAATCATTTGAACCCAAAATTCACTTGGTATACCGGAAATGAACTCTTGCTTGTAGGAAGACATAGATCCTGGGGTTTAACTCCATTTCTGAAAACAAATTCAGACCAGTGTTCTCATCCATGAAACACACTCTGTTTTCACGCAAGAAGCAAGCTCTTCTTTCCAGCATCTCCAATACAGCAAGAACCATAAGCATGCCCACAAAAAAAGAACTCTGTTTCATACAAATACGGAACTTATGTTGTTCATCTCTGCTTATGAAACTGATACAAACCACAGCTCCTCTTACATAAATCCTCTTTAGTTAATAGTGAGAATCGCCTTTGGTCGTTGAACTGTGAAAAATCGTTTGAACCCAAAATTCACTTGTTTTACCAGAAATGAACACTTGCTTGTCGGAAGACACAGATCCTGGGGTTTAACTCCGTTTCTGAAGTGAAATTCAGACCAGTGTTCTCATCCATGAAACACATTCTGTTTTCACAAAAGAAGCAAGCTCGTCTTTCCAGTGTCTCCAATATAGCAAGAACCCTGAGCATGGCCAGAATAAAAGAACTGTGTTTCCTACACTTATGGACCATATGTAGTAAAGGCTGCTTATGAAACTGATACAAACCACAGCTCCTCTTACATAAATGCTCTTTAGTTAATAGTTTGAATCGCATTGGGTTCCAGAACTGTGTAAAATCTTTTGAGCCCCAAATTCACTTGGTATACCAGAAATGAACCCTTGCTTTTAGGAAGACACAGATCCTGGGGTTTTAACTCCGTTTCTGAAGGGAAATTCAGACCAGTGTTCTCATCCATGAAACATACTGTGTTTTAACGCAAGTAGCAAGCTCTTCTTTCCCGTTTATCCAATACAGCAAGAAAGATGAGCATGCCCAGAAAAACAGAACTGTGTTTCCTACTAATACAGACCATATGCAGTTCAATTCTGCTTATGAAACTGATACAAAACACAGCTCCTCTTACGTAAATTCTCTTTAGTTAATTGTGAGAATCGCGTTGGGTTGTTGAACTGTGAAAAATCATTTGAGCACGAAATTCACTTGGTTTACCAGAAATGAACTCTTGCTTGTAGGAATACACAGATCCTGTGGTTTAACTCTGTTTCCGAAGGGAAATTCAGACCAGTGTTCTTATCCATGAAACACACTCTCTTTTCACCCAAGAAGGAAGCTCTTCTTTCCATTGTCTCCAATACAGCAAGAACCAAGAGCATGCCCAGAAAAAAAGAACTGTGTTTCCTACTCATACGGACCATATGTAGTTCAACTCTGCTTATCAAAATGATACAAACCACAGCTCCTCTTACATAAATCCTATTTAGTTTATAGTGAGAATCATGTTGGTTTGTTGAACTGTGAAAAATCATTTGAAACCAAAATTCATTTGTTTTACCAGAAATGAACTCTTCCTTGTAGGAAGACAGAGATTCTGGCATTTAACTCCGTTTGTGAAGGGAAATCCAGACCAGTGTTCTCATCCATGAAACACACTCTGTTTTCACAAAAGAAGCAAGCTCGTCTTACCAGTGTCTCCAATATAGCAAGAACAATGAGCATGGCCAGAAAAAAAGAACTGTGTTTCCTACTCTTACGGACCATATGTAGTAAAGGCTACTTATGAAACTGATACAAACCACAGCTCCTCTTACATAAATGCTCTTTAGTTAATAGTTTTAATCGCATTGGTTTCCAGAATAGTGTAAAATCATTTGAACCCCAAATTCACTTGGTATACCAGAAATGAACTCTTGCTTGTAGGAAGACATAGATCCTGGGGTTTAACTCCATTTCTGAAAGGAAATTCAGACCAGTGTTTTCATCCATGAAACACACTCTGTTTTCACAAA
Organism: Onychomys arenicola; assembly: GCA_949786405.1. NCBI lineage: Eukaryota > Metazoa > Chordata > Mammalia > Rodentia > Cricetidae > Onychomys > Onychomys arenicola. Next base: position 5,636,716 of record CATKUM010000039.1, on the reverse strand, counting down.
AGAAGCAAGCTCTTCTTTCCAGTGTCTCCAATATAGCAAGAACCATGAGCATGGCCAGAATAAAAGAACTGTGTTTCCTACTCTTACGGACCATATGTAGTAAAGGCTGCTTATGAACCTGATACAAACCACAGCTCCTCTTACATAAATGCTCTTTAGTTAATAGTTTTAATCGCATTGGGTTCCAAAAAGGTGTAAAATCATTTGAACCCAAAATTCACTTGGTATACCGGAAATGAACTCTTGCTTGTAGGAAGACATAGATCCTGGGGTTTAACTCCATTTCTGAAAACAAATTCAGACCAGTGTTCTCATCCATGAAACACACTCTGTTTTCACGCAAGAAGCAAGCTCTTCTTTCCAGCATCTCCAATACAGCAAGAACCATAAGCATGCCCACAAAAAAAGAACTCTGTTTCATACAAATACGGAACTTATGTTGTTCATCTCTGCTTATGAAACTGATACAAACCACAGCTCCTCTTACATAAATCCTCTTTAGTTAATAGTGAGAATCGCCTTTGGTCGTTGAACTGTGAAAAATCGTTTGAACCCAAAATTCACTTGTTTTACCAGAAATGAACACTTGCTTGTCGGAAGACACAGATCCTGGGGTTTAACTCCGTTTCTGAAGTGAAATTCAGACCAGTGTTCTCATCCATGAAACACATTCTGTTTTCACAAAAGAAGCAAGCTCGTCTTTCCAGTGTCTCCAATATAGCAAGAACCCTGAGCATGGCCAGAATAAAAGAACTGTGTTTCCTACACTTATGGACCATATGTAGTAAAGGCTGCTTATGAAACTGATACAAACCACAGCTCCTCTTACATAAATGCTCTTTAGTTAATAGTTTGAATCGCATTGGGTTCCAGAACTGTGTAAAATCTTTTGAGCCCCAAATTCACTTGGTATACCAGAAATGAACCCTTGCTTTTAGGAAGACACAGATCCTGGGGTTTTAACTCCGTTTCTGAAGGGAAATTCAGACCAGTGTTCTCATCCATGAAACATACTGTGTTTTAACGCAAGTAGCAAGCTCTTCTTTCCCGTTTATCCAATACAGCAAGAAAGATGAGCATGCCCAGAAAAACAGAACTGTGTTTCCTACTAATACAGACCATATGCAGTTCAATTCTGCTTATGAAACTGATACAAAACACAGCTCCTCTTACGTAAATTCTCTTTAGTTAATTGTGAGAATCGCGTTGGGTTGTTGAACTGTGAAAAATCATTTGAGCACGAAATTCACTTGGTTTACCAGAAATGAACTCTTGCTTGTAGGAATACACAGATCCTGTGGTTTAACTCTGTTTCCGAAGGGAAATTCAGACCAGTGTTCTTATCCATGAAACACACTCTCTTTTCACCCAAGAAGGAAGCTCTTCTTTCCATTGTCTCCAATACAGCAAGAACCAAGAGCATGCCCAGAAAAAAAGAACTGTGTTTCCTACTCATACGGACCATATGTAGTTCAACTCTGCTTATCAAAATGATACAAACCACAGCTCCTCTTACATAAATCCTATTTAGTTTATAGTGAGAATCATGTTGGTTTGTTGAACTGTGAAAAATCATTTGAAACCAAAATTCATTTGTTTTACCAGAAATGAACTCTTCCTTGTAGGAAGACAGAGATTCTGGCATTTAACTCCGTTTGTGAAGGGAAATCCAGACCAGTGTTCTCATCCATGAAACACACTCTGTTTTCACAAAAGAAGCAAGCTCGTCTTACCAGTGTCTCCAATATAGCAAGAACAATGAGCATGGCCAGAAAAAAAGAACTGTGTTTCCTACTCTTACGGACCATATGTAGTAAAGGCTACTTATGAAACTGATACAAACCACAGCTCCTCTTACATAAATGCTCTTTAGTTAATAGTTTTAATCGCATTGGTTTCCAGAATATTGTAAAATCATTTGAACCCCAAATTCACTTGGTATACCAGAAATGAACTCTTGCTTGTAGGAAGACATAGATCCTGGGGTTTAACTCCATTTCTAAAAGGAAATTCAGACCAGTGTTCTCATCCATGAAACACACTCTGTTTTCACAAAAGAAGCAAGCTCTTCTTTCAGTGTCTCCAATATAGCAAGAACCATGAGCATGGCCAGAATAAAAGAACTGTGTTTCCTACTCTTACGGACCATATGTAGTAAAGGCTGCTTATGAACCTGATACAAACCACAGCTCCTCTTACATAAATGCTCTTTAGTTAATAGTTTTAATCGCATTGGGATCCAAAATAGTGTAAAATCATTTGAACCCAAAATTCACTTGGTATACCGGAAATGAACTCTTGCTTGTAGGAAGACATAGATCCTGGGGTTTAACTCCATTTCTGAAAACAAATTCAGACCAGTGTTCTCATCCATGAAACACACTCTGTTTTCACGCAAGAAGCAAGCTCTTCTTTCAAGCATCTCCAATACAGCAAAAACCATAAGCACGCCCACAAAAAAAGAACTCTGTTTCATACAAATACGGAACTTATGTTGTTCATCTCTGCTTATGAAACTGATACAAACCACAGCTCCTCTTACATAAATCCTCTTTAGTTAATAGTGAGAATCGCCTTTGGTCGTTGAACTGTGAAAAATCGTTTGAACCCAAAATTCACTTGTTTTACCAGAAATGAACACTTGCTTGTCGGAAGACACAGATCCTGGGGTTTAACTCTGTTTCTGAAGTGAAATTCAGACCAGTGTTCTCATCCATGAAACATACTGTGTTTTAACGCAAGTAGCAAGCTCTTCTTTCCCGTTTATCCAATACAGAAAGAAAGATGAGCATGCCCAGAAAAACAGAACTGTGTTTCCTACTAATACAGACCATATGCAGTTCAATTCTGCTTATGAAACTGATACAAAACACAGCTCCTCTTACGTAAATTCTCTTTAGTTAATTGTGAGAATCGCGTTGGGTTGTTGAACTGTGAAAAATCATTTGAGCACGAAATTCACTTGGTTTACCAGAAATGAACTCTTGCTTGTAGGAATACACAGATCCTGTGGTTTAACTCTGTTTCCGAAGGGAAATTCAGACCAGTGTTCTTATCCATGAAACACACTCTCTTTTCACCCAAGAAGGAAGCTCTTCTTTCCATTGTCTCCAATACAGCAAGAACCAAGAGCATGCCCAGAAAAAAAGAACTGTGTTTCCTACTCATACGGACCATATGTAGTTCAACTCTGCTTATCAAAATGATACAAACCACAGCTCCTCTTACATAAATCCTATTTAGTTTATAGTGAGAATCATGTTGGTTTGTTGAACTGTGAAAAATCATTTGAAACCAAAATTCATTTGTTTTACCAGAAATGAACTCTTCCTTGTAGGAAGACACAGATTCTGGCATTTAACTCCGTTTGTGAAGGGAAATCCAGACCAGTGTTCTCATCCATGAAACACACTCTGTTTTCACAAAAGAAGCAAGCTCGTCTTACCAGTGTCTCCAATATAGCAAGAAACATGAGCATGGCCAGAAAAAAAGAACGGTGTTTCCTACTCTTACGGACCATATGTAGTAAAGGCTACTTATGAAACTGATACAAACCACAGCTCCTCTTACATAAATGCTCTTTAGTTAATAGTTTTAATCGCATTGGTTTCCAGAATAGTGTAAAATCATTTAAACCCCAAATTCACTTGGTATACCAGAAATGAACTCTTGCTTGTAGGAAGACATAGATCCTGGGGTTTAACTCCATTTCTGAAAGGAAATTCAGACCAGTGTTCTCATCCATGAAACACACTCTGTTTTCACAAAAGAAGCAAGCTCTTCTTTCCAGTGTCTCCAATATAGCAAGAACCATGAGCATGGCCAGAATAAAAGAACTGTGTTTCCTACTCTTACGGACCATATGTAGTAAAGGCTGCTTATGAAACTGTTACAAACCACAGCTCCTCTTACATAAATGCTCTTTAGTTAATAGTTTTAATCGCATTGGGTACCAGAATAGTGTAAAATCATTTGAACCCAAAATTCACTTGGTATACCAGAAATGAACTCTTGCTTGTAGGAAGACATAGATCCTGGGGTTTAACTCCATTTCTGAAAACAAATTCAGACCAGTGTTCTCATCCATGAAACACACTCTGTTTTCACGCAAGAAGCAAGCTCTTCTTTCCAGCATTTCCAATACAGCAAGAACCATGAGCATGCCCACAAAAAAAGAACTCTGTTTCATACTCATACGGACCATATGCCGTTCAAATCTGCTTATGAAACTGATACAAACTACAGCTCCTCTTACATGAATGTTCTTTAGTTAATTGTGAGAATTGTGTTTGGTTTTTGAACGGTGAAAAAACATTTGAGCCCAAAATTCACTTGGTTTACCAAAAATGAACTCTTGCTTGTAGGAAGACACAAATCTTGTGGTTTAACTCCGTTTCTGAAGGGAAATTCAGACCAGTGTTCTCATCCATGAAATACACTCTCTTTTCACGCAAGAAGAAAGCTCCTCTTTCCAGGGTATCCAATACAGTAAGAACCATGAGCATGCCCAGATAAACAAAAACTGTGTTTCCTACTCATACGGACCTTATGTAGTTCATCCCTGCTTATGAAACTGATACAAACCACAGCTCCTCTTACATAAATCCTCTTTAGTTAATAGTGAGAATCGCCTTGGGTTGTTGAACTGTGAAATATCATTTGAACCAAAAATTCACTTGTTTTACCAGAAATGAACTCTTGCTTGTCTGAAGACACAGATCCTGGGGTTTAACTCCGTTTCTGAAGGGAAATTCAGACCAGTGTTTTCATCCATGAAACACACTCTGTTTTCACTCAAGAAGCAAGCTCTTCTTTTCAGTGTCTCCAAAACAGCAAGAACCATGAGCATGCCCAGAAAAAATGAACTGTGTTTCCTACTCATAAGGACCTTATGTCGTTCAACTCTGCTTATGAAACTGATACAAACCACAGCTCCTCTACATAAATGCTCTTTAGTTAATTGTGAGATTCGAGTTGGTTTGTTGAACTGTGAAAATCATTTGTGCCCACAATTCACTAGGTTTTCCAGAAATGAACTCTTGCTTGTAGGAAGACACAGATCCTGGGCTTTAACTCCGTTTCTGAAGGGAAATTCAAACCAGTGTTCTCATCCATGAAACACACTCTGTTTTCACGCAAGAAGAAAGCTCTTCTTTCCAACATCTCCAATACAGCAAGAAAAATGAGCATGCCCAGAAAAGAAGAACTTTGTTTCCTACTCATAATGACCATATGTAGTTCAACTCTGCTTATGAAAGTGATACAAACCACAGCTTCTCTAAATAAATGCTCTTTAGTTAATAGGAAGAACCATGTTGGGTTCCAGAACTGTGAAAAATCATTTGAACCCAAAATTCACTTGGTATACCAGAAATGAACTCTTGCTTGTAGGAAGACACAGATCCTGTGGTTTAACTCCGTTTCTGAAGGGAATTTTAGACCAGTGTTCTCATGCATGAAACACACTCTGTTTTCACGCAAGAAGCAAGCTCTTCTTTCCAGCATGTCCAATACAGCAAGAACCATGTCCATTCCCAGACAAAAAAACTGTGTTTCCTACTCATAAGGACCATATGTAGTTCAACTCTGCATATGAAACAGATACAAACCACAGCTCCTCTTACATAAATCCTCTTTAGTTAATACTGAGAATCGCTTTGGGTTGTTGAATTGTGAAAAATCAGTTGAGCCCAAAATTCACTTGTTTTACCGGAAATGAACTCTTCCTTGTAGGAAGACAGGGATCCTGTGGTTTAACTCCGTTTCTGAAGGGAAATTCAGTCCAGTGTTCTCATCCATGAAACATACTCTGTTTTAACGCAAGGACCAAGCTCTTCTTTCCAGTGTATCCAATAGAGCAAGAAAGATGAGCATGCTCAGAAAAACAGAACTGTGTTTCCTACTCATACAGACCATATGCAGTTCAATTCTGCTTATGAAACTGATACAAACCACAGCTCCTCTTGTAAATTCTCTTTAGGTAATGTGAGAATCGCGTTGGGTTGTTGAACTGTGAAAAATCATTTGAGCACGAAATTCACTTGGTTTACCAGAAATGAACTCTTGCTTGTAGTAATTCACAGATCCTGTGGTTTAACTCTGTTTCCGAAGGGAAATTCAGACCAGTGTTCTTATCCATGAAACACACTCTCTTTTCACCCAAGAAGGACGCTCTTCTTTCCATTGTCTCCAATACAGCAATAACCAAGAGCATGCCCAGAAAAAAAGAACTGTGTTTCCTACTCATACGGACCATCTGTAGTTCAACTCTACTTATCAAAATGATACAAACCACAGCTCCTCTTACATAAACCCTATTTAGTTTGTAGTGAGAATCATGTTGGTGTGTTGAACTGTGAAAAATCATTAGAAACCAAAATTCATTTGTTTTACCAGAAATGAACTCTTGCTTTTAGGAAGACACAGATTCTGGCATTTAACTCCCTTTTTGAGGGAAATTCAGACCAGTGTTCTCATCCATGAAACACACTCTGTTTTCACAAAAGAAGCAAGCTCTTCTTTCCAGTGTTTCCAATATAGCAAGAACCATGAGCATGGCCAGAAAAAAAGAACTGTGTTTCCCACTCTTACGGACCAAATGTAGTAAAGGTTGCTTATGAAACTGATACAAACCACAGCTCCTATTACATAAATGCTCTTTAGTTAATAGGGAGTTTCAAGATGGGTTCCAGAACAATGTAAAATCATTTGAACCCCAAATTCACTTGGTATACCAGAAATGAACTCTTGCTTGTAGGAAGACATAGATCCTGGGGTTTAACTCCATTTCTGAAAGGAAATTCAGACCAGTGTTCTCATCCATGAAACACACTCTGTTTTCACGCAAAGAGCAAGCTCTTCTTTCCAGCATTTCCAATACAGCAAGAACCATGAGCATGCCCACAAAAAAAGAACTCTGTTTCATACTCATAAGGACCATATGCCCTTCAAATCTGCTTATGAAACTGATACAAACTACAGCTCCTCTTACATGAATGTTTTAAGTTAATTGTGAGAATTGCGTTGGGTTGTTGAACTGTGAAAAATCATTTGAGCCCAAAATTCACTTGGTTTACCAAAAATGAACTCTTGCTTGTAGGAAGACACAGATCTTGTGGTTTAACTCCGTTTCTGATGGGAAATTCACACCAGTGTTCTCATCCATGAAACACACTCTGTTTTCACACAAGAAGAAAGCTCCTCTTTCCAGGGTATCCAATACAGTAAGAACCATGAGCATGCCCAGATAAAAAAAACCTGTGTTTCCTACTTATACGGACCTTATGTAGTTCATCTCTGCTTATGAAACTGATACAAACCACAGCTCCTCTTACATAAATCCTCTTTAGTTAATAGTGAGAATCGCCTTGGGTCGTTGAACTGTGAAATATCATTTGAACCAAAAATTCACTTGTTTTACCAGAAATGAAATCTTGCTTGTCGGAAGACACAGATCCTGGGGTTTAACTCCGTTTCTGAAGGGAAATTCAGACCAGTGTTTTCATCCATGAAACACACTCTGTTTTCACGCAAGAAGGAAGCTCTTCTTTCCATTGTCTCCAATACAGCAAGAACCAAGAGCATGCCCAGAAAAAAAGAACTGTGTTTCCTACTCATACGGACCATATGTAGTTCAACTCTGTTTATCAAATTGATACAAACCACAACTCCTCTTACATAAATCCTATTTAGTTTATAGTGTGAATCATGTTGGTTTGTTGAACTGTGAAAAATCATTTGTGCCAAAAATTCACTAGGTTTACCAGAAATGAACTCTTGCTTGTAGGAAGACACAGGTCCTGTGGTTTAACTCCGTTTCTCAAGGGAAATTCAAAGCAGTGTTCTCATCAATGAAACACACTCTGTTTTCACACAAGAAGAAAGCTCTTCTTTCCAGTGTATCCAATACAGCAAGAAAGATGAGCATGCCCAGAAAAACAGAACTGTGTTTCCTACTCATACAGACCATATGCAGTTCAATTCTACTTATGAAACAGATACAAACCACAGCTCCTCTTACGTAAATTCTCTTTAGTTAATTGTGAGAATCGCGTTGGGTTGTTGAACTGTAAAAAATATTTTGAGCACGAAATTCACTTGGTTTACCAGAAATGAACTCTTGCTTGTAGGAATACACAGATGCTATGGTTTAACTCTGTTTCTGAAGGGAAATTCAGACCAGTGTTCTCATCCATGAAACACACTCTCTTTTCACGCAAGAAGCAAGCTCTTCTTTCCAGCATCTCCAATACAGCAAGAACCATGAGCATGCCCACGAAAAAAGAACTCTGTTTCATACTCATACGGACCATATGTAGTTCAACTCTTCTTATGAAACTGATAAATACCACAGCTCCTCTTACATATATGCTCTTTAGTTAATTGTGAGAATCTCTTTGGGTTCCAGAGCTGTGAAAAATCATTTGAGCCCTAAATTCACTTGGTTTAACACAAATGACTCTTGCTAGTAGGAAAACATAGATAATGTGGTATAACTTCATTTCTGAAGGGAAATTCAGACCAGTGTTCTCATCCATGAAACACATTCTGTTTTAACGCAAGAAGGAAGCTCTTCTTTCCATCGTATCCAATACAGCAAGATCCATGAGCATGCCCAGAAAAAAAAACCCTGGGGTTCCTACTCATACGGAACATATGCAGTTCAATTCTGCTTATGAAACTGATACAAACCACAGCTCCTCTTACATAAATGCTCTTTAGTTAATAGTTTGAATCGCGTTGGATTCCAGAACTGTGTAAAATCATTTGAGCCCCAAATTCACTTGGTTTACCAGAATTGAACTCTTGCTTGTAGGAAACACAGATCCTGGGGTTTAACTCTGTTACTGAGGTGAAATTCAGACCAGTGTTCTCATCCATGAAACACACTCTGTTTTCACGCAAGAAGCAAGCTCTTCTTTCTAGTGTTTCCAGTACAGCAAGAATCATGATCATGCCCAGAAAAAAAGTACTGTGTTTCCTGCTCAGACAGACCTCATGTAGTTCAACTCTGCTTATGACACTGATACAAACCAGAGCTCCTCTTACATAAATGCGCTTTAGTTAATAGTTTGAAACACGTTGGTTTCCAGAACTGTGTAAAATCATTTGAGCCCCAAATTCACTTGGTTTACCAGAATTGAACTCTTGCTTGTAAGAAACAGAGATCATGGGGTTTAACTCCGTTACTGAGGTGAAATTCAGACCAGTGTTCTCATCCATGAAACACACTCTGATTTCATGCAAGAAGCAAGCTCTTCTTTCCAGCATCTCCAATACAGCAAGAACCATGAGCATGCCCAGAAAAAAAGAACTGTGTTTCCTACTCATAAGGACCATATGTAGTTCAACTCAGCTTATGAAACTGATACAAACCACAGCTCCTCTTATATGAACGCTCTTTAGTTAATAGTTTGAATCGCGTTGGGTTCCAGAACTGTGTAAAATCATTTGAGCCCCAAATTCACTTGGTTTAACACAAATGAACTCTTGCTTGTAGGAAAACATAGATCTTGTGGTTTAACTCGGTTTCTGAAGGGAAATTCAGACCTGTGTTCTCAACCATGAAACACACTCTGTTTTCACACAAGAAGCTAGCTCTTCTTTCCAGCATCTCGAATATTGCAAGACCCATGAGCATGCCAAGAAAAAAAGTACTGTGTTTCCTGCTCATACGGACCTTATGTAGTTCAACTCTGCTTATGATACTTGTACAAACCAGAGCTCCTCTTACATAAATGCTCTTTAGTTAATAGTTTGAACCGCGTTGGGTTCCAGAACTGTGTAAAATCATTTGAGCCCCAAATTCACTTGGTTTACCAGAATTGAACTCTTGCTTGTAGGAAACATAGATCCTGGGGTTTAACTCCGTTTCTGAAGGGAAATTCAGACCAGGGTTCTCATACATGAAACACACTCTGTTTTAACGCAAGAAGCAAGCTTTTCTTTCCAGCATCTCCAATACAGCCAGAACCCTGAGTATGCCCAGAAAAAAAGAACTGGGTTTCCTACTCATAAGGACCATATGTAGTTCAACTCTGCTTATGAAACTGATACTAACCACAGCTCCTCTTACATAAATGCTCTTTAGTTAATAGTTTTAATCGCATTGGTTTCCAGAATAGTGTAAAATCATTTGAACCCCAAATTCACTTGGTATACCAGAAATGAACTCTTGCTTGTAGGAAGACATAGATCCTGGGGTTTAACTCCATTTCTGAAAGGAAATTCAGACCAGTGTTCTCATCCATGAAACACACTCTGTTTTCACAAAAGAAGCAAGCTCTTCTTTCCAGTGTCTCCAATATAGCAAGAACCATGAGCATGGCCAGAATAAAAGAACTGTGTTTCCTACTCTTACGGACCATATGTAGTAAAGGCTGCTTATGAAACTGATACAAACCACAGCTCCTCTTACATAAAAGCTCTTTAGTTAATAGTTTTAATCGCATTGGGTTCCAAAATAGTGTAAAATCATTTGAACCCAAAATTCACTTGGTATACCGGAAATGAACTCTTGCTTGTAGGAAGACATAGATCCTGGGGTTTAACTCCATTTCTGAAAACAAATTCAGACCAGTGTTCTCATCCATGAAACACACTCTGTTTTCACGCAAGAAGCAAGCTCTTCTTTCCAGCATCTCCAATACAGCAAGAACCATAAGCATGCCCACAAAAAAAGAACTCTGTTTCATACAAATACGGAACTTATGTTGTTCATCTCTGCTTATGAAACTGATACAAACCACAGCTCCTCTTACATAAATCCTCTTTAGTTAATAGTGAGAATCGCCTTGGGTCGTTGAACTGTGAAAAATCGTTTGAAGCCAAAATTCACTTGTTTTACCAGAAATGAACACTTGCTTGTCGGAAGACACAGATCCTGGGGTTTAACTCCGTTTCTGAAGTGAAATTCAGACCAGTGTTCTCATCCATGAAACACATTCTGTTTTCACAAAAGAAGCAAGCTCGTCTTTCCAGTGTCTCCAATATAGCAAGAACCATGAGCATGGCCAGAATAAAAGAACTGTGTTTCCTACACTTATGGACCATATGTAGTAAAGGCTGCTTATGAAACTGATACAAACCACAGCTCCTCTTACATAAATGCTCTTTAGTTAATAGTTTGAATCGCATTGGGTTCCAGAACTGTGTAAAATCTTTTGAGCCCCAAATTCACTTGGTATACCAGAAATGAACCCTTGCTTTTAGGAAGACACAGATCCTGGGGTTTTAACTCCGTTTCTGAAGGGAAATTCGGACCAGTGTTCTCATCCATGAAACATACTGTGTTTTAACGCAAGTAGCAAGCTCTTCTTTCCTGTTTATCCAATACAGCAAGAAAGATGAGCATGCCCAGAAAAACAGAACTGTGTTTCCTACTAATACAGACCATATGCAGTTCAATTCTGCTTATGAAACTGATACAAAACACAGCTCCTCTTACGTAAATTCTCTTTAGTTAATTGTGAGAATCGCGTTGGGTTGTTGAACTGTGAAAAATCATTTGAGCACGAAATTCACTTGGTTTACCAGAAATGAACTCTTGCTTGTAGGAATACACAGATCCTGTGGTTTAACTCTGTTTCCGAAGGGAAATTCAGACCAGTGTTCTTATCCATGAAACACACTCTCTTTTCACCCAAGAAGGAAGCTCTTCTTTCCATTGTCTCCAATACAGCAAGAACCAAGAGCATGCCCAGAAAAAAATAACTGTGTTTCCTACTCATACGGACCATATGTAGTTCAACTCTGCTTATCAAAATGATACAAACCACAGCTCCTCTTACATAAATCCTATTTAGTTTATAGTGAGAATCATGTTGGTTTGTTGAACTGTGAAAAATCATTTGAAACCAAAATTCATTTGTTTTACCAGAAATGAACTCTTCCTTGTAGGAAGACACAGATTCTGGCATTTAACTCCGTTTGTGAAGGGAAATTCAGACCAGTGTTCTCATCCATGAAACACACTCTGTTTTCACAAAAGAAGCAAGCTCTTCTTTCCAGTGTCTCCAATATAGCAAGAACCATGAGCATGGCCAGAATAAAAGAACTGTGTTTCCTACTCTTACGGACCATATGTAGTAAAGGCTGCTTATGAAACTGATACAAACCACAGCTCCTCTTACATAAATGCTCTTTAGTTAATAGTTTTAATCGCATTGGGTTCCAAAATAGTGTAAAATCATTTGAACCCAAAATTCACTTGGTATACCGGAAATGAACTCTTGCTTGTAGGAAGACATAGATCCTGGGGTTTAACTCCATTTCTGAAAACAAATTCAGACCAGTGTTCTCATCCATGAAACACACTCTGTTTTCACGCAAGAAGCAAGCTCTTCTTTCCAGCATCTCCAATACAGCAAGAACCATAAGCATGCCCACAAAAAAAGAACTCTGTTTCATACAAATACGGAACTTATGTTGTTCATCTCTGCTTATGAAACTGATACAAACCACAGCTCCTCTTACATAAATCCTCTTTAGTTAATAGTGAGAATCGCCTTTGGTCGTTGAACTGTGAAAAATCGTTTGAACCCAAAATTCACTTGTTTTACCAGAAATGAACACTTGCTTGTCGGAAGACACAGATCCTGGGGTTTAACTCCGTTTCTGAAGTGAAATTCAGACCAGTGTTCTCATCCATGAAACACATTCTGTTTTCACAAAAGAAGCAAGCTCGTCTTTCCAGTGTCTCCAATATAGCAAGAACCATGATCATGGCCAGAATAAAAGAACTGTGTTTCCTACACTTATGGACCATATGTAGTAAAGGCTGCTTATGAAACTGATACAAAACACAGCTCCTCTTACATAAATGCTCTTTAGTTAATAGTTTGAATCGCTTTGGGTTCCAGAACTGTGTAAAATCTTTTGAGCCCCAAATTCACTTGGTATACCAGTAATGAACCCTTGCTTTTAGGAAGACACAGATCCTGGGGTTTTAACTCCGTTTCTGAAGGGAAATTCAGACCAGTGTTCTCATCCATGAAACATACTGTGTTTTAACGCAAGTAGCAAGCTCTTCTTTCCCGTTTATCCAATACAGCAAGAAAGATGAGCATGCCCAGAAAAACAGAACTGTGTTTCCTACTAATACAGACCATATGCAGTTCAATTCTGCTTATGAAACTGATACAAAACACAGCTCCTCTTACGTAAATTCTCTTTAGTTAATTGTGAGAATCGCGTTGGGTTGTTGAACTGTGAAAAATCATTTGAGCACGAAATTCACTTGGTTTACCAGAAATGAACTCTTGCTTGTAGGAATACACAGATCCTGTGGTTTAACTCTGTTTCCGAAGGGAAATTCAGACCAGTGTTCTTATCCATGAAACACACTCTCTTTTCACCCAAGAAGGAAGCTCTTCTTTCCATTGTCTCCAATACAGCAAGAACCAAGAGCATGCCCAGAAAAAAAGAACTGTGTTTCCTACTCATACGGACCATATGTAGTTCAACTCTGCTTATCAAAATGATACAAACCACAGCTCCTCTTACATAAATCCTATTTAGTTTATAGTGAGAATCATGTTGGTTTGTTGAACTGTGAAAAATCATTTGAAACCAAAATTCATTTGTTTTACCAGAAATGAACTCTTCCTTGTAGGAAGACACAGATTCTGGCATTTAACTCCGTTTGTGAAGGGAAATCCAGACCAGTGTTCTCATCCATGAAACACACTCTGTTTTCACAAAAGAAGCAAGCTTGTCTTACCAGTGTCTCCAATATAGCAAGAACCATGAGCATGGCCAGAAAAAAAGAACTGTGTTTCCTACTCGTACGGACCATATGTAGTAAAGGCTACTTATGAAACTGATACAAACCACAGCTCCTCTTACATAAATGCTCTTTAGTTAATAGTTTTAATCGCATTGGTTTCCAGAATAGTGTAAAATCATTTAAACCCCAAATTCACTTGGTATACCAGAAATGAACTCTTGCTTGTAGGAAGACATAGATCCTGGGGTTTAACTCCATTTCTGAAAGGAAATTCAGACCAGTGTTCTCATCCATGAAACACACTCTGTTTTCACAAAAGAAGCAAGCTCTTCTTTCCAGTGTCTCAAATATAGCAAGAACCATGAGCATGGCCAGAATAAAAGAACTGTGTTTCCTACTCTTACAGACCATATGTAGTAAAGGCTGCTTATGAAACTGTTACAAACCACAGCTCCTCTTACATAAATGCTCTTTAGTTAATAGTTTTAATCGCATTGGGTACCAGAATAGTGTAAAATCATTTGAACCCAAAATTCACTTGGTATACCAGAAATGAACTCTTGCTTGTAGGAAGACACAGATCCTGGGGTTTAACTCCGTTTCTGAAGGGAAATTCAGAGCAGTGTTCTCATCCATGAAACACACTCTGTTTTCACAGAAGAAGGAAGCTCTTCTTTCTAGCGTATCCAGTACAGGAAGAAATATGAGCATGCCCAGAAAAACAGAACTGTGTTTCCTACTCTTACGGACCATATGTAGTAAAGGCTACTTATGAAACTGATACAAACCACAGCTCCTCTTACATAAATGCTCTTTAGTTAATAGTTTTAATCGCATTGGTTTCCAGAATAGTGTAAAATCATTTGAACCCCAAATTCACTTGGTATACCAGAAATGAACTCTTGCTTGTAGGAAGACTTAGATCCTGGGGTTTAACTCCATTTCTGAAAGGAAATTCAGACCAGTGTTCTCATCCATGAAACACACTCTGTTTTCACAAAAGAAGCAAGCTCTTCTTTCCAGTGTCTCCAAAATAGCAAGAACCATGAGCATGGCCAGAATAAATGAACTGTGTTTCCTACTCTTACGGACCATATGTAGTAAAGGCTGCTTATGAAACTGATACAAACCACAGCTCCTCTTACATAAATGCTCTTTAGTTAATAGTTTTAATCGCATTGGGTTCCAAAATAGTGTAAAATCATTTGAACCAAAATTCACTTGGTATACCGGAAATGAACTCTTGCTTGTAGGAAGACATAGATCCTGGGGTTTAACTCCATTTCTGAAAACAAATTCAGACCAGTGTTCTCATCCATGAAACACACTCTGTTTTCACGCAAGAAGCAAGCTCTTCTTTCCAGCATCTCCAATACAGCAAGAACCATAAGCATGCCCACAAAAAAAGAACTCTGTTTCATACAAATACGGAACTTATGTTGTTCATCTCTGCTTATGAAACTGATACAAACCACAGCTCCTCTTACATAAATCCTCTTTAGTTAATAGTGAGAATCGCCTTTGGTCGTTGAACTGTGAAAAATCGTTTGAACCCAAAATTCACTTGTTTTACCAGAAATGAATACTTGCTTGTCGGAAGACACAGATCCTGGGGTTTAACTCCGTTTCTGAAGTGAAATTCAGACCAGTGTTCTCATCCATGAAACACATTCTGTTTTCACAAAAGAAGCAAGCTCGTCTTTCCAGTGTCTCCAATATAGCAAGAACCATGAGCATGGCCAGAATAAAAGAACTGTGTTTCCTACACTTATGGACCATATGTAGTAGAGGCTGCTTATGAAACTGATACAAACCACAGCTCCTCTTACATAAATGCTCTTTAGTTAATAGTTTGAATCGCATTGGGTTCCAGAACTGTGTAAAATCTTTTGAGCCCCAAATTCACTTGGTATACCAGAAATGAACCCTTGCTTTTAGGAAGACACAGATCCTGGGGTTTTAACTCCGTTTCTGAAGGGAAATTCAGAACAGTGTTCTCATCCGTGAAACATACTGTGTTTTAACGCAAGTAGCAAGCTCTTCTTTCCCGTTTATCCAATACAGCAAGAAAGATGAGCATGCCCAGAAAAACAGAACTGTGTTTCCTACTAATACAGACCATATGCAGTTCAATTCTGCTTATGAAACTGATACAAAACACAGCTCCTCTTACGTAAATTCTCTTTAGTTAATTGTGAGAATCGCGTTGGGTTGTTGAACTGTGAAAAATCATTTGAGCACGAAATTCACTTGGTTTACCAGAAATGAACTCTTGCTTGTAGGAATACACAGATCCTGTGGTTTAACTCTGTTTCTGAAGGGAAATTCAGACCAGTGTTCTTATCCATGAAACACACTCTCTTTTCACCCAAGAAGGAAGCTCTTCTTTCCATTGTCTCCAATACAGCAAGAACCAAGAGCATGCCCAGAAAAAAAGAACTGTGTTTCCTACTCATACGGACCATATGTAGTTCAACTCTGCTTATCAAAATGATACAAACCACAGCTCCTCTTACATAAATCCTATTTAGTTTATAGTGAGAATCATGTTGGTTTGTTGAACTGTGAAAAATCATTTGAAACCAAAATTCATTTGTTTTACCAGAAATGAACTCTTCCTTGTAGGAAGACACAGATTCTGGCATTTAACTCCGTTTGTGAAGGGAAATCCAGACCAGTGTTCTCATCCATGAAACACACTCTGTTTTCACAAAAGAAGCAAGCTCGTCTTACCAGTGTCTCCAATATAGCAAGAACAATGAGCATGGCCAGAAAAAAAGAACTGTGTTTCCTACTCTTACGGACCATATGTAGTAAAGGCTACTTATGAAACTGATACAAACCACAGCTCCTCTTACATAAATGCTCTTTACTTAATAGTTTTAATCGCATTGGTTTCCAGAATAGTGTAAAATCATTTAAACCCCAAATTCACTTGGTATACCAGAAATGAACTCTTGCTTGTAGGAAGACATAGATCCTGGGGTTTAACTCCATTTCTGAAAGGAAATTCAGACCAGTGTTCTCATCCATGAAACACACTCTGTTTTCACAAAAGAAGCAAGCTCTTCTTTCCAGTGTCTCCAATATAGCAAGAACCATGAGCATGGCCAGAATAAATGAACTGTGTTTCCTACTCTTACGGACCATATGTAGTAAAGGCTGCTTATGAAACTGTTACAAACCACAGCTCCTCTTACATAAATGCTCTTTAGTTAATAGTTTTAATCGCCTTGGGTACCAGAATAGTGTAAAATCATTTGAACCCAAAATTCACTGGGTTTAGCAGAAATGAACTCTTGCTTGTAGGAAGACACAGATCCTGGGGTTTAACTCCGTTTCTGAAGGGAAATTCAGAGCAGTGTTCTCAGCTTGAAACACACTCTGTTTTCACAGAAGAAGGAAGCTCTTCTTTCTAGCGTATCCAGTACAGGAAGAAATATGAGCATGCCCAGAAAAACAGAACTGTGTTTCCTACTCATAAGGACCATATGCCATTCAAATCTGCTTATGAAACTGATACAAACTACAGCTCCTCTTACATGAATGTTCTTTAGTTAATTGTGAGAATTGCGTTGGGTTTTTGAACGGTGAAAAATCATTTGAGCCCAAAATTCACTTGGTTTACCAAAAATGAACTCTTGCTTGTAGGAAGACACAGATCTTGTGGTTTAACTCCGTTTCTGAAGGGAAATTCAGACCAGTGTTCTCATCCATGAAATACACTCTCTTTTCACGCAAGAAGAAAGCTCCTCTTTCCAGGGTATCCAATACAGTAAGAACCATGAGCATGCCCAGATAAACAAAAACTGTGTTTCCTACTCATACGGACCTTATGTAGTTCATCTCTGCTTATGAAACTGATACAAACCACAGCTCCTCTTACATAAATCCTCTTTAGTTAATAGTGAGAATCGCCTTGGGTTGTTGAACTGTGAAATATCATTTGAACCAAAAATTCACTTGTTTTACCAGAAATGAACTCTTGCTTGTCGGAAGACACAGATCATGGGGTTTAACTCCGTTTCTGAAGGGAAATTCAGACCAGTGTTTTCATCCATGAAACACACTCTGTTTTCACTCAAGAAGCAAGCTCTTCTTTTCAGTGTCTCCAAAACAGCAAGAACCATGAGCATGCCCAGAAAAAATGAACTGTGTTTCCTACTCATAAGGACCTTATGTCGTTCAACTCTGCTTATGAAACTGATACAAACCACAGCTCCTCTACATAAATGCTCTTTATTTAATTGTGAGATTCGAGTTGGTTTGTTGAACTGTGAAAATCATTTGTGCCCAAAATTCACTAGGTTTTCTAGAAATGAACTCTTGCTTGTAGGAAGACACAGATCCTGGGCTTTAACTCCGTTTCTGAAGGGAAATTCAAACCAGTGTTCTCATCCATGAAACACACTCTGTTTTCACGCAAGAAGAAAGCTCTTCTTTCCAACATCTCCAATACAGCAAGAACAATGAGCATGCCCAGAAAAGAAGAACTTTGTTTCCTACTCATAATGACCATATGTAGTTCAACTCTGCTTATGAAAGTGATACAAACCACAGCTTCTCTAAATAAATGCTCTTTAGTTAATAGGAAGAACCATGTTGGGTTCCAGAACTGTGAAAAATCATTTGAGCCCAAAATACACTTGGTATACCAGAAATGAACTCTTGCTTGTAGGAAGACACAGATCCTGTGGATTAACTCCGTTTCTGAAGGGAATTTTAGACCAGTGTTCTCATGCATGAAACACATTCTGTTTTCACGCAAGAAGCAAGCTCTTCTTTCCAGCATGTCCAATACAGCAAGAACCATGTCCATTCCCAGAAAAAAAGAACTGTGTTTCCTACTCATAAGGACCATATGTAGTTCAACTCTGCATATGAAACAGATACAAACCACAGCTCCTCTTACATAAATCCTCTTTAGTTAATACTGAGAATCGCTTTGGGTTGTTGAATTGTGAAAAATCAGTTGAGCCCAAAATTCACTTGTTTTACCGGAAATGAACTCTTCCTTGTAGGAAGACAGGGATCCTGGGGTTTAACTCCGTTTCTGAAGGGAAATTCAGACCAGTGTTCTCATCCATGAAACATACTCTGTTTTAACGCAAGGACCAAGCTCTTCTTTCCAGTGTATCCAATAGAGCAAGAAAGATGAGCATGCCCAGAAAAACAGAACTGTGTTTCCTACTCATACAGACCATATGCAGTTCAATTCTGCTTATGAAACTGATACAAACCACAGCTCCTCTCGTAAATTCTCTTTAGGTAATGTGAGAATCGCGTTGGGTTGTTGAACTGTGAAAAATCATTTGAGCACGAAATTCACATGGTTTACCAGAAATGAACTCTTGCTTGTAGTAATTCACAGATCCTGTGGTTTAACTCTGTTTCCGAAGGGAAATTCAGACCAGTGTTCTTATCCATGAAACACACTATCTTTTCACCCAAGAAGGACGCTCTTCTTTCCATTGTCTCCAATACAGCAATAACCAAGAGCATGCCCAGAAAAAAAGAACTGTGTTTCCTACTCATACGGACCATATGTAGTTCAACTCTACTTATCAAAATGTTACAAACCACAGCTCCTCTTACATAAACCCTATTTAGTTTATAGTGAGAATCATGTTGGTGTGTTGAACTGGGAAAAATCATTAGAAACCAAAATTCATTTGTTTTACCAGAAATGAACTCTTGCTTGTAGGAAGACACAGATTCTGGCATTTAACTCCCTTTGTGAAGGGAAATTCAGAGCAGTGTTCTCATCCATGAAACACACTCTGTTTTCACAAAAGAAGCAAGCTCTTCTTTCCAGTGTCTCCAATATAGCAAGAAACATGAGCATGGCCAGAAAAAAAGAACTGTGTTTCCCACTCTTACGGACCATATGTAGTAAAGGTTGCTTATGAAACTGATACAAACCCCAGCTCCTATTACATAAATGCTCTTTAGTTAATAGGGACAATCAAGATGGGTTCCAGAACAATGTAAAATCATTTGAACCCCAAATTCACTTGGTATACCAGAAATGAACTCTTGCTTGTAGGAAGACATAGATCCTGGGGTTTAACTCCATTTCTGAAAGGAAATTCAGACCAGTGTTCTCATCCATGAAACACACTCTGTTTTCACGCAAAGAGCAAGCTCTTCTTTCCAGCATTTCCAATACAGCAAGAACCATGAGCATGCCCACAAAAAAAGAACTCTGTTTCATACTCATAAGGACCATATGCCCTTCAAATCTGCTTATGAAACTGATACAAACTACAGCTCCTCTTACATGAATGTTTTAAGTTAATTGTGAGAATTGCGTTGGGTTGTTGAACTGTGAAAAATCATTTGAGCCCAAAATTCACTTGGTTTACCAAAAATGAACTCTTGCTTGTAGGAAGACACAGATCTTGTGGTTTAACTCCGTTTCTGATGGGAAATTCAGACCAGTGTTCTCATCCATGAAACACACTCTGTTTTCACACAAGAAGAAAGCTCTTCTTTCCAGGGTATCCAATACAGTAAGAACCATGAGCATGCCCAGATAAAAAAAACCTGTGTTTCCTACTTATACGGACCTTATGTAGTTCATCTCTGCTTATGAAACTGATACAAACCACAGCTCCTCTTACATAAATCCTCTTTAGTTAATAGTGAGAATCGCCTTGGGTCGTTGAACTGTGAAATATCATTTGAACCAAAAATTCACTTGTTTTACCAGAAATGAAATCTTGCTTGTCGGAAGACACAGATCCTGGGGTTTAACTCCGTTTCTGAAGGGAAATTCAGACCAGTGTTTTCATCCATGAAACACACTCTGTTTTCACGCAAGAAGGAAGCTCTTCTTTCCATTGTCTCCAATACTGCAAGAACCAAGAGCATGCCCAGAACAAAAGAACTGTGTTTCCTACTCATACGGACCATATGTAGTTCAACTCTGTTTATCAAATTGATACAAACCACAACTCCTCTTACATAAATCCTATTTAGTTTATAGTGTGAATCATGTTGGTTTGTTGAACTGTGAAAAATCATTTGTGCCAAAAATTCACTAGGTTTACCAGAAATGAACTCTTGCTTGTAGGAAGACACAGGTCCTGTGGTTTAACTCCGTTTCTCAAGGGAAATTCAAAGCAGTGTTCTCATCAATGAAACACACTCTGTTTTCACACAAGAAGAAAGCTCTTCTTTCCAGTGTATTCAATACAGCAAGAAAGATGAGCATGCCCAGAAAAACAGAACTGTGTTTCCTACTCATACAGACCATATGCAGTTCAATTCTGCTTATGAGACAGATACAAACCACAGCTCCTCTTACGTAAATTCTCTTTAGTTAATTGTGAGAATCGCGTTGGGTTGTTGAACTGTAAAAAATATTTTGAGCACGAAATTCACTTGGTTTACCAGAAATGAACTCTTGCTTGTAGGAATACACAGATGCTGTGGTTTAACTCTGTTTCTGAAGGGAAATTCAGACCAGTGTTCTCATCCATGAAACACACTCTCTTTTCACGCAAGAAGCAAGCTCTTCTTTCCAGCATCTCCAATACAGCAAGAACCATGAGCATGCCCACGAAAAAAGAACTCTGTTTCATACTCATACGGACCATATGTAGTTCAACTCTTCTTATGAAACTGATAAAAACCACAGCTCCTCTTACATATATGCTCTTTAGTTAATTGTGAGAATCTCTTTGGGTTCCAGAGCTGTGAAAAATCATTTGAGCCCTAAATTCACTTGGTTTAACACAAATGACTCTTGCTTGTAGGAAAACATAGATAATGTGGTATAACTTCATTTCTGAAGGGAAATTCAGACCAGTGTTCTCATCCATGAAACACATTCTGTTTTAACGCAAGAAGGAAGCTCTTCTTTCCAGCGTATCCAATACAGCAAGAACCATGAGCATGCCCAGAAAAAAAAACCCTGGGGTTCCTACTCATACGGAACATATGCAGTTCAATTCTGCTTATGAAACTGATACAAACCACAGCTCCTCTTACATAAATGCTCTTTAGTTAATTGTGAGAATCGCGTTGTTTTGTTGAACTGTGAAAAATCATTTGAACCCAAAATTCACTTGGTTTACCAGAAATGAACTCTTGCTTGTAGGAAGACACAGATCCTGTGGTTTAACTCCGTTTCTGAAGGGAAATTCAGACGAGTGTTCTCATCCATGAAACACACTCTCTGTTCACACAAGAAGCAAGCTCTTCCTTCCAGCATCCCTAATACAGCAAGAACCATGATCCCAGAAAAAATGAACTGTGTTTCCTACTCATACGGACCTTATGTAGTTCAACTCTGCTTATGAAACTGACACAAACCACAGATCCTCTTACATAAATGCTCTTTAGTTAATAGTTTGAATCGCGTTGGATTCCAGAACTGTGTAAAATCATTTGAGCCCCAAATTCACTTGGTTTACCAGAATTGAACTCTTGCTTGTAGGAAACACAGATCCTGGGGTTTAACTCTGTTACTGAGGTGAAATTCAGACCAGTGTTCTCATCCATGAAACACACTCTGTTTTCACGCAAGAAGCAAGCTCTTCTTTCTAGTGTTTCCAGTACAGCAAGAATCATGATCATGCCCAGAAAAAAAGTACTGTGTTTCCTGCTCATACAGACCTTATGTAGTTCAACTCTGCTTATGACACTGATACAAACCAGAGCTCCTCTTACATAAATGCGCTTTAGTTAATAGTTTGAAACACGTTGGTTTCCAGAACTGTGTAAAATCATTTGAGCCCCAAATTCACTTGGTTTACCAGAATTGAACTCTTGCTTGTAAGAAACAGAGATCATGGGGTTTAACTCCGTTACTGAGGTGAAATTCAGACCAGTGTTCTCATCCATGAAACACACTCTGTTTTCATGCAAGAAGCAAGCTCTTCTTTCCAGCATCTCCAATACAGCAAGAACCATGAGCATGCCCAGAAAAAAAGAACTGTGTTTCCTACTCATAAGGACCATATGTAGTTCAACTCAGCTTATGAAACTGATACAAACCACAGCTCCT
This sequence comes from Onychomys arenicola, assembly GCA_949786405.1. NCBI lineage: Eukaryota > Metazoa > Chordata > Mammalia > Rodentia > Cricetidae > Onychomys > Onychomys arenicola. The sequence goes on along the minus strand of CATKUM010000039.1, from coordinate 5,613,977 downwards.
CTTATATGAACGCTCTTTAGTTAATAGTTTGAATCGCGTTGGGTTCCAGAACTGTGTAAAATCACTTGAGCCCCAAATTCACTTGGTTTAACACAAATGAACTCTTGCTTGTAGGAAAACATAGATCCTGTGGTTTAACTCGGTTTCTGAAGGGAAATTCAGACCTGTGTTCTCAACCATGAAACACACTCTGTTTTCACACAAGAAGCTAGCTCTTCTTTCCAGCATCTCGAATATTGCAAGACCCATGAGCATGCCCAGAAAAAAAGTACTGTGTTTCCTGCTCATACGGACCTTATGTAGTTCAACTCTGCTTATGATACTTGTACAAACCAGAGCTCCTCTTACATAAATGCTCTTTAGTTAATAGTTTGAACCGCGTTGGGTTCCAGAACTGTGTAAAATCATTTGAGCCCCAAATTCACTTGGTTTACCAGAATTGAACTCTTGCTTGTAGGAAACATAGATCCTGGGGTTTAACTCCGTTTCTGAAGGGAAATTCAGACCAGGGTTCTCATACATGAAACACACTCTGTTTTAACGCAAGAAGCAAGCTCTTCTTTCCAGCATCTCCAATGCAGCAAGAACCATGAGTATTCCCAGAAAAAAAGAACTGGGTTTCCTACTCATAAGGACCATATGTAGTTCAACTCTGCTTATGAAACTGATACAAACTACAGCTCCTCTTACACAAATGCTCTTTAGTTAATTGTGAGAATCGCTTTGGGTTGTTGAACTGTGAAAAATCATTTCATCCCAAAATTCACTTTGTTTACCAGAAATGAACTCTTGCTTGTAGGAAGACACAGATCCTAGGGTTTAACTCTGTTTCTGAAGGGAAATTCAGACCAGTGTTCTCATCCATGAAACACACTCTGTTTTCACGCAAGAAGCAAGCTCTTCTTTCTAGTGTTTCCAGTACAGCAAGAATCATGATCATGCCCAGAAAAAAAGTACTGTGTTTCCTGCTCATACAGACCTTATGTAGTTCAACTCTGCTTATGATACTGATACAAACCAGAGCTCCTCTTAGATAAATGCTCTTTCGTTAATAGTTTGAATCATGTTGGGTTCAAGAAAGGTATAAAATCATTTGAGCCCCAAATTCACTTTTTTTTTTTTTTACCAGAATTGAACTCATGCTTGTAGGAAGACACAGATCCTGGGGTTTAACTCCGTTTCTGAAGGGAAATTCAAACCAGTGTTCTCATCCATGAAACACATTCTGTTTTAACGCAAAAAGCAAGCTCTTCTTTCCAGCGTATCCAATACAGCAAGAAAGATGAGCATGCCCAGAAAAACAGACCTGTGTTTCCTACACATACAGACCATATCCAGTTCAATTCTGCTTATGAAACTGATATAACCCACAGCTCCGCTTACATAAATGCTCTTTAGTTAATTTTGAGAATCGTGTTGGGTTCCAGAACTGTGTAAAATCATTTGAGCCCCAAATTCACTTGGTTTACCAGAAATGAACTCTTGCTTGTAGGAAACATAGATCCTGGGGTTTAACTCCGTTTCTGAAGGGAAATTCAGACCAGTGTTCTCATCCATGAAACACACTCTGTTTTAACGCAAGAAGCAAGCTCTTCTTTCCAGCATCTCCAATACAGCAAGAACCATGAGTATGCCCAGAAAAAAAGAACTGTGTTTCCTAATCTGAAGGACCATATGTAGTTCAACTCTGCTTATGAAACTGATACAAACCACAGCTCCTCTTACATAAATGCTCTTTAGTTAATAGTTTGAATCGCTTTGGGTTCCAGAACTGTGAAAAATCATTTGAGCCCCAAATTCGCTTGGATTAACACACATGAACTCTTGCTTGTAGGAAAACATAGATAATGTGGTTTAACTCCGTTTCTGAAGGGAAATTCAGACCAGTGTTCTCATCCATGAAACACACTCTGTTTTCACGCAAGAAGCAAGGTCTTCTTTCCAGCATATCCAATACAGCAAGAACCATGAGCATGCCCAGAAAAAAGAACTGTGTTTCCTACTCATAAGGACCATATGTAGTTCAATTCTGCCTCTTAAATTGCTACAAACCACAGTTTCTCTTACATAAATCCTCTTTAGTTAATAGTGAGAATCTTGTTGGGTTCGTGTACAGTGTAAAATCAGTTGAGCCGAAAATTCACTGGGTTTAAGACAAATGAACTCTTGCTTGTAGGAAAACATAGATCCTGTGGTTTAACTCCGTTTCTGAAGGGAAATTCATACCAGTGTTCTCATCCATGAAAAACACTCTCTTTTCACGCAAGAAGCAAGCTCTTCCTTCCAGCATCTCCAATACAGCAAGAACCATGAGCATGCCCAGAAAAAAAGAACTGTGTTTCCTACTGATAAGGACCTTATGTAGTTCAACTCTGCTTATGAAACTGACACAAACCACAGCTCCTCTTACATAAATGCTCTTTAGTTAATAGTTTGAATCGTGTTGGGTTCCAGAAGTGTGTAAAATCATTTGAGGCCCAAATTCACTTGGTTTACCAGAAATGAACTCTTGCTTGTAGGAAGACACAGATCCTGTGGTTTAACTCGGTTTCTGAAGGGAAATTCAGACCAGTGTTCTCATCCATGAAACACACTCTGTTTTCATGCAAGAAGCAAGCTCTTCTTTCCAGCATCTCCAATACAGCAAGAACCATGAGCATGCCCAGAAAAAAAGAACTGTGTTTCCTACTCATAAGGACCATATGTAGTTCAACTCAGCTTATGAAACTGATACAAACCACAGCTCCTCTTATATGAACGCTCTTTAGTTAATAGTTTGAATCGCGTTGGGTTCCAGAACTGTGTAAAATCACTTGAGCCCCAAATTCACTTGGTTTAACACAAATGAACTCTTGCTTGTAGGAAAACATAGATCCTGTGGTTTAACTCGGTTTCTGAAGGGAAATTCAGACCTGTGTTCTCAACCATGAAACACACTCTGTTTTCACACAAGAAGCTAGCTCTTCTTTCCAGCATCTCGAATATTGCAAGACCCATGAGCATGCCCAGAAAAAAAGTACTGTGTTTCCTGCTCATACGGACCTTATGTAGTTCAACTCTGCTTATGATACTTGTACAAACCAGAGCTCCTCTTACATAAATGCTCTTTAGTTAATAGTTTGAACCGCGTTGGGTTCCAGAACTGTGTAAAATCATTTGAGCCCCAAATTCACTTGGTTTACCAGAATTGAACTCTTGCTTGTAGGAAACATAGATCCTGGGGTTTAACTCCGTTTCTGAAGGGAAATTCAGACCAGGGTTCTCATACATGAAACACACTCTGTTTTAACGCAAGAAGCAAGCTCTTCTTTCCAGCATCTCCAATGCAGCAAGAACCATGAGTATTCCCAGAAAAAAAGAACTGGGTTTCCTACTCATAAGGACCATATGTAGTTCAACTCTGCTTATGAAACTGATACAAACTACAGCTCCTCTTACACAAATGCTCTTTAGTTAATTGTGAGAATCGCTTTGGGTTGTTGAACTGTGAAAAATCATTTCATCCCAAAATTCACTTTGTTTACCAGAAATGAACTCTTGCTTGTAGGAAGACACAGATCCTAGGGTTTAACTCTGTTTCTGAAGGGAAATTCAGACCAGTGTTCTCATCCATGAAACACACTCTGTTTTCACGCAAGAAGCAAGCTCTTCTTTCTAGTGTTTCCAGTACAGCAAGAATCATGATCATGCCCAGAAAAAAAGTACTGTGTTTCCTGCTCATACAGACCTTATGTAGTTCAACTCTGCTTATGATACTGATACAAACCAGAGCTCCTCTTAGATAAATGCTCTTTCGTTAATAGTTTGAATCATGTTGGGTTCAAGAAAGGTATAAAATCATTTGAGCCCCAAATTCACTTTTTTTTTTTTTTACCAGAATTGAACTCATGCTTGTAGGAAGACACAGATCCTGGGGTTTAACTCCGTTTCTGAAGGGAAATTCAAACCAGTGTTCTCATCCATGAAACACATTCTGTTTTAACGCAAAAAGCAAGCTCTTCTTTCCAGCGTATCCAATACAGCAAGAAAGATGAGCATGCCCAGAAAAACAGACCTGTGTTTCCTACACATACAGACCATATCCAGTTCAATTCTGCTTATGAAACTGATATAACCCACAGCTCCGCTTACATAAATGCTCTTTAGTTAATTTTGAGAATCGTGTTGGGTTCCAGAACTGTGTAAAATCATTTGAGCCCCAAATTCACTTGGTTTACCAGAAATGAACTCTTGCTTGTAGGAAACATAGATCCTGGGGTTTAACTCCGTTTCTGAAGGGAAATTCAGACCAGTGTTCTCATCCATGAAACACACTCTGTTTTAACGCAAGAAGCAAGCTCTTCTTTCCAGCATCTCCAATACAGCAAGAACCATGAGTATGCCCAGAAAAAAAGAACTGTGTTTCCTAATCTGAAGGACCATATGTAGTTCAACTCTGCTTATGAAACTGATACAAACCACAGCTCCTCTTACATAAATGCTCTTTAGTTAATAGTTTGAATCGCTTTGGGTTCCAGAACTGTGAAAAATCATTTGAGCCCCAAATTCGCTTGGATTAACACACATGAACTCTTGCTTGTAGGAAAACATAGATAATGTGGTTTAACTCCGTTTCTGAAGGGAAATTCAGACCAGTGTTCTCATCCATGAAACACACTCTGTTTTCACGCAAGAAGCAAGGTCTTCTTTCCAGCATATCCAATACAGCAAGAACCATGAGCATGCCCAGAAAAAAGAACTGTGTTTCCTACTCATAAGGACCATATGTAGTTCAATTCTGCCTCTTAAATTGCTACAAACCACAGTTTCTCTTACATAAATCCTCTTTAGTTAATAGTGAGAATCTTGTTGGGTTCGTGTACAGTGTAAAATCAGTTGAGCCGAAAATTCACTGGGTTTAAGACAAATGAACTCTTGCTTGTAGGAAAACATAGATCCTGTGGTTTAACTCCGTTTCTGAAGGGAAATTCATACCAGTGTTCTCATCCATGAAAAACACTCTCTTTTCACGCAAGAAGCAAGCTCTTCCTTCCAGCATCTCCAATACAGCAAGAACCATGAGCATGCCCAGAAAAAAAGAACTGTGTTTCCTACTGATAAGGACCTTATGTAGTTCAACTCTGCTTATGAAACTGACACAAACCACAGCTCCTCTTACATAAATGCTCTTTAGTTAATAGTTTGAATCGTGTTGGGTTCCAGAAGTGTGTAAAATCATTTGAGGCCCAAATTCACTTGGTTTACCAGAAATGAACTCTTGCTTGTAGGAAGACACAGATCCTGTGGTTTAACTCGGTTTCTGAAGGGAAATTCAGACCAGTGTTCTCATCCATGAAACACACTCTGTTTTCACACAAGAAGCAAGCTCTTCTTTCTAGTGTTTCCAGTACACCAAGAATCATGATCATGCCCAGAAAAAAAGTACTGTGTTTCCTGCTCATACACAACTTATATAGTTCAACTCTGCTTATGACAGTGACACAAACCATAGCTCCTCTTACATAAATGCTCTTTAGTTAATAGTTTGCATCGCGTTTGGTTCGAGGACTGTGTAAAATCATTTGAGCCCCAAATTCACTTGGTTTACCAGAATTGAACTCTTGCTTGTAGGAAACACAGATCCTGGGGTTTAACTCCGTTTCTGAAGGTTAATTCAGACGAGTGTTCTCATCCATGAAACACACTCTGTTTTTACAAAAAATGCAAGCTCTTCTTTCCAGCATCTCTAATAGAGCAAGAACCATGAGCATGCCCAGAAAAAAAGAACTGTGTTTCCTACTCCTAAGGACCATATGTAGTTCATCTCTGCTTATGAAACTGATACAAACCACAGCTCCTCTTACATAAATGCTCTTTAGTTAATTGTGACAATCGCTTTGGGTTCCAGAACTGTGAAAAATCATTTGAGCCCCAAATTCACTTGGAATAACACACATGAACTCTTGCTTGTAGGAAAACATAGATAATGTGGTTTAACTTCGTTTCTGAAGGGAAATTCAGACCAGTGTTCTCATCCATGAAACACACTCTGTTTTCCCGCAAGAAGCAAGCTCTTCTTTCCAGCATCTCCAATACAGCAAGAACCATGAGCTTGCCCAGAATAAAGAACTGTGTTTCCTACTCATAAGGACCATATGTAGTTCAATTCTGCCTCTGAAATTGCTAGAAAACCACAGCTTCTCTTACATAAATCCTCTTTAGTTAATAGTGAGAATCTTGTTGGGTTCGTGTACAGTGTAAAATCAGTTGAGCCCAAAATTCACTGGGTTTACCAGAAATGAACTCTTAATTGTAGGAAGACACAGATCCTGTGGTTTAACTCCGTTTCTGAAGGGAAATTCAGTGTTCTCATCAATGAAACACACTCTGTTTTAACGCAAGCAGCAAGCTCTTCTTTCCAGCGTATCCAATACAGCAAGAAAGATGAGCATGCCCAGAAAAACAGAACTGAGTTTCCTACACATACAGACCATATGCAGTTCAATTCTGCTTATGAAACTGATACAAACCACAGCTCCTCTTACATAAATGCTCTTCAGTTAATTGTGAGAATCGCGTTGGGGAATTGAACTGTGAAAATTCATTTGAACCCAAAATTCACTTCACATACCAGAAATGAACTCTTGCTTGTAGGAAGACACAGATCCTGGGGTTTAACTCCGTTTCTGAAGGGAAATTCAGACCAGTATTCTCATCCATGAAACACACTCGGTTTTAACGCAAGAAGCAAGCTCTTCTTTCCATCATCTCCAATTCAGAAAGAACCATGAGTATGCACAGAAAAAAAGAACTGTGTTTCCTACTCATAAAGACCATATGTAGTTCAACTCTGCTTATGAAACTGATACAAACTACAGGCCTCTTACATAAATGCTCTTTAGTTAATTGTGATAATCGTGTTTGGTTGTTGAACTTTGAAAAATCATTTGAACCTAAAATTCACTTTGTTTACCAGAAATGAACTCTTGCTTGTAGGAAGACACAGATCCTGTGGTTTAACTCGGTTTCTGAAGGGAAATTCAGACCAGTGTTCTCATCCATGAAACACACTCTGTTTTCACAAAAGAAGCAAGCTCTTCTTTCCAACATCTCGAATACTGCAAGACCCATGAGCATGCCGAGAAAAAAATTACTGTGTTTCCTGCTCATACCGACCTTATGAAGTTTAACTCTGATTATGATACTTATACAAACCAGAGCTCCTCTTACATAAATACACTTTAGTTAATAGTTTGAACCGCGTTGGGTTCCAGAACTGTGTAAAATCATTTGAGCCCCAAATTCACTTGGTTTACCAGAATTGAACTCTTGCTTGTAAAAACATAGATCCTGGGGTTAAACTCCCTTTCTGAAGGGAAATTCAAACCAGTGTTCTCATCCATGAAACACACTCTGTTTCCACGCAAGAAGCAAGCTCTACTTTCCTGCATCTCAAATACAGCAAGAACCAAGAGCATGCCCAGAAAAATGATCTGTGTTTCCAACTCATACGGACCTTATGTAGTTCAACTCTGCTTATGAAACTGACACAAACCACAGCTCCTCTTACATAAATGCTCTTTAGTTAATAGTTTGAATTGTGTTGGGTTCCTGAACTGTATAAAATCATTTGAGCCCCAAATTCACTTGGTTTACCAGAAATGAACGCTTGTTTGTAGGAAGACACAGATCCTGGTGTTTAACTTCGTTTCTGAAGGGAAATTCAGACCAGTGTTCTCATCCATGAAACACACTCTGTTTTCACGCAAGAAGCAAGCTCTTCTTTCCAGCATCTCGAATACTGCAAGACCCATGAGCATGCCCAGAAAAAAAGTACTGTGTTTCTTGCTCATACAGACCTTATGTAGTTCAACTCTGCTTATGATACTGATACAAAAACGAGCTCCTCTTACATAAATGTTCTTTTGTTAATAGTTTGAATCAAGTTGTGTTCCAGAACTGTGTAAATTCATTTGAGCCCCAAATTCACTTGGTTTACCAGAAAAGAACTCTTGCTTGTAAAAACATAGATCCTGGGGTTTAACTCCCTTTCTGAAGGGAAATTCAAACCAGTGTTCTCATCCATGAAACACACTCTGTTTCCACGCAAGAAGCAAGCTCAACATTCCTGCATCTCAAATACAGCAAGAACCAAGAGCATGCCCAGAAAAAAGTATCTGTGTTTCCAACTCATACAGACCTTATGTAGTTCAACTCTGCTTATGAAACTGACACAAACCACAGCTCCTCTTACATAAATGCTCTTTAGTTAATAGTTTGAATTGTGTTGGGTTCCTGAACTGTGTAAAATCATTTGAGCCCCAAATTCACTTGGTTTACTAGAAATGAACTCTTGTTTGTAGGAAGACACAGATCCTGGTGTTTAACTTCGTTTCTGAAGGGAAATTCAGACCAGTGTTCTCATCCATGAAACACACTCTGTTTTAACGCAAGAAGCAAGCTCTTCTTTCCAGCATCTCCAATACAGCAAGATCCATGAGTATGTCCAGAAATAAAGACTTGTGTTTCCTACTCATAAGGACCACATGTAGTTCAACTCTGCTTATGAAACTGATACAAACTACAGCTCCTCTTACATAAATGCTCTTTAGTTAATTGTGAGAATCGCGTTGGGTTGTTGAACTGTGAAAAATCATTTGAACCCAAAATTCACTTTGTTTACCAGAAATGAACTCTTGCTTGTAGGAAGACACAGATCCTAGGGTTTAACTCTGTTTCTGAAGGGAAATTCAGACCAGTGTTCTCATCCATGAAACACACTCTGTTTTCACGCAAGAAGCAAGCTCTTCTTTCTAGTGTTTCCAGTACAGCAAGAATCATGATCATGCCCAGAAAAAAAGTACTGTGTTTCCTGCTCATACAGACCTTATGTAGTTCAACTCTGCTTATGATACTGATACAAACCAGAGCTCCTCTTAGATAAATGCTCTTTCGTTAATAGTTTGAATCATGTTGGGTTCAAGAAAGGTATAAAATCATTTGAGCCCCAAATTCACTTTTTTTTTTTTTACCAGAATTGAACTCATGCTTGTAGGAAGACACAGATCCTGGGGTTTAACTCCGTTTCTGAAGGGAAATTCAAACCAGTGTTCTCATCCATGAAACACATTCTGTTTTAACGCAAAAAGCAAGCTCTTCTTTCCAGCGTATCCAATACAGCAAGAAAGATGAGCATGCCCAGAAAAACAGACCTGTGTTTCCTACACATACAGACCATATCCAGTTCAATTCTGCTTATGAAACTGATATAACCCACAGCTCCGCTTACATAAATGCTCTTTAGTTAATTTTGAGAATCGTGTTGGGTTCCAGAACTGTGTAAAATCATTTGAGCCCCAAATTCACTTGGTTTACCAGAAATGAACTCTTGCTTGTAGGAAACATAGATCCTGGGGTTTAACTCCGTTTCTGAAGGGAAATTCAGACCAGTGTTCTCATCCATGAAACACACTCTGTTTTAACGCAAGAAGCAAGCTCTTCTTTCCAGCATCTCCAATACAGCAAGAACCATGAGTATGCCCAGAAAAAAAGAACTGTGTTTCCTAATCTGAAGGACCATATGTAGTTCAACTCTGCTTATGAAACTGATACAAACCACAGCTCCTCTTACATAAATGCTCTTTAGTTAATAGTTTGAATCGCTTTGGGTTCCAGAACTGTGAAAAATCATTTGAGCCCCAAATTCGCTTGGATTAACACACATGAACTCTTGCTTGTAGGAAAACATAGATAATGTGGTTTAACTCCGTTTCTGAAGGGAAATTCAGACCAGTGTTCTCATCCATGAAACACACTCTGTTTTCACGCAAGAAGCAAGGTCTTCTTTCCAGCATATCCAATACAGCAAGAACCATGAGCATGCCCAGAAAAAAGAACTGTGTTTCCTACTCATAAGGACCATATGTAGTTCAATTCTGCCTCTTAAATTGCTACAAACCACAGTTTCTCTTACATAAATCCTCTTTAGTTAATAGTGAGAATCTTGTTGGGTTCGTGTACAGTGTAAAATCAGTTGAGCCGAAAATTCACTGGGTTTAAGACAAATGAACTCTTGCTTGTAGGAAAACATAGATCCTGTGGTTTAACTCCGTTTCTGAAGGGAAATTCATACCAGTGTTCTCATCCATGAAAAACACTCTCTTTTCACGCAAGAAGCAAGCTCTTCCTTCCAGCATCTCCAATACAGCAAGAACCATGAGCATGCCCAGAAAAAAAGAACTGTGTTTCCTACTGATAAGGACCTTATGTAGTTCAACTCTGCTTATGAAACTGACACAAACCACAGCTCCTCTTACATAAATGCTCTTTAGTTAATAGTTTGAATCGTGTTGGGTTCCAGAAGTGTGTAAAATCATTTGAGGCCCAAATTCACTTGGTTTACCAGAAATGAACTCTTGCTTGTAGGAAGACACAGATCCTGTGGTTTAACTCGGTTTCTGAAGGGAAATTCAGACCAGTGTTCTCATCCATGAAACACACTCTGTTTTCACACAAGAAGCAAGCTCTTCTTTCTAGTGTTTCCAGTACACCAAGAATCATGATCATGCCCAGAAAAAAAGTACTGTGTTTCCTGCTCATACACAACTTATATAGTTCAACTCTGCTTATGACAGTGACACAAACCATAGCTCCTCTTACATAAATGCTCTTTAGTTAATAGTTTGCATCGCGTTTGGTTCGAGGACTGTGTAAAATCATTTGAGCCCCAAATTCACTTGGTTTACCAGAATTGAACTCTTGCTTGTAGGAAACACAGATCCTGGGGTTTAACTCCGTTTCTGAAGGTTAATTCAGACGAGTGTTCTCATCCATGAAACACACTCTGTTTTTACAAAAAATGCAAGCTCTTCTTTCCAGCATCTCTAATAGAGCAAGAACCATGAGCATGCCCAGAAAAAAAGAACTGTGTTTCCTACTCCTAAGGACCATATGTAGTTCATCTCTGCTTATGAAACTGATACAAACCACAGCTCCTCTTACATAAATGCTCTTTAGTTAATTGTGACAATCGCTTTGGGTTCCAGAACTGTGAAAAATCATTTGAGCCCCAAATTCACTTGGAATAACACACATGAACTCTTGCTTGTAGGAAAACATAGATAATGTGGTTTAACTTCGTTTCTGAAGGGAAATTCAGACCAGTGTTCTCATCCATGAAACACACTCTGTTTTCCCGCAAGAAGCAAGCTCTTCTTTCCAGCATCTCCAATACAGCAAGAACCATGAGCTTGCCCAGAATAAAGAACTGTGTTTCCTACTCATAAGGACCATATGTAGTTCAATTCTGCCTCTGAAATTGCTAGAAAACCACAGCTTCTCTTACATAAATCCTCTTTAGTTAATAGTGAGAATCTTGTTGGGTTCGTGTACAGTGTAAAATCAGTTGAGCCCAAAATTCACTGGGTTTACCAGAAATGAACTCTTAATTGTAGGAAGACACAGATCCTGTGGTTTAACTCCGTTTCTGAAGGGAAATTCAGTGTTCTCATCAATGAAACACACTCTGTTTTAACGCAAGCAGCAAGCTCTTCTTTCCAGCGTATCCAATACAGCAAGAAAGATGAGCATGCCCAGAAAAACAGAACTGAGTTTCCTACACATACAGACCATATGCAGTTCAATTCTGCTTATGAAACTGATACAAACCACAGCTCCTCTTACATAAATGCTCTTCAGTTAATTGTGAGAATCGCGTTGGGGAATTGAACTGTGAAAATTCATTTGAACCCAAAATTCACTTCACATACCAGAAATGAACTCTTGCTTGTAGGAAGACACAGATCCTGGGGTTTAACTCCGTTTCTGAAGGGAAATTCAGACCAGTATTCTCATCCATGAAACACACTCGGTTTTAACGCAAGAAGCAAGCTCTTCTTTCCATCATCTCCAATTCAGAAAGAACCATGAGTATGCACAGAAAAAAAGAACTGTGTTTCCTACTCATAAAGACCATATGTAGTTCAACTCTGCTTATGAAACTGATACAAACTACAGGCCTCTTACATAAATGCTCTTTAGTTAATTGTGATAATCGTGTTTGGTTGTTGAACTTTGAAAAATCATTTGAACCTAAAATTCACTTTGTTTACCAGAAATGAACTCTTGCTTGTAGGAAGACACAGATCCTGTGGTTTAACTCGGTTTCTGAAGGGAAATTCAGACCAGTGTTCTCATCCATGAAACACACTCTGTTTTCACAAAAGAAGCAAGCTCTTCTTTCCAACATCTCGAATACTGCAAGACCCATGAGCATGCCGAGAAAAAAATTACTGTGTTTCCTGCTCATACCGACCTTATGAAGTTTAACTCTGATTATGATACTTATACAAACCAGAGCTCCTCTTACATAAATACACTTTAGTTAATAGTTTGAACCGCGTTGGGTTCCAGAACTGTGTAAAATCATTTGAGCCCCAAATTCACTTGGTTTACCAGAATTGAACTCTTGCTTGTAAAAACATAGATCCTGGGGTTAAACTCCCTTTCTGAAGGGAAATTCAAACCAGTGTTCTCATCCATGAAACACACTCTGTTTCCACGCAAGAAGCAAGCTCTACTTTCCTGCATCTCAAATACAGCAAGAACCAAGAGCATGCCCAGAAAAATGATCTGTGTTTCCAACTCATACGGACCTTATGTAGTTCAACTCTGCTTATGAAACTGACACAAACCACAGCTCCTCTTACATAAATGCTCTTTAGTTAATAGTTTGAATTGTGTTGGGTTCCTGAACTGTATAAAATCATTTGAGCCCCAAATTCACTTGGTTTACCAGAAATGAACGCTTGTTTGTAGGAAGACACAGATCCTGGTGTTTAACTTCGTTTCTGAAGGGAAATTCAGACCAGTGTTCTCATCCATGAAACACACTCTGTTTTCACGCAAGAAGCAAGCTCTTCTTTCCAGCATCTCGAATACTGCAAGACCCATGAGCATGCCCAGAAAAAAAGTACTGTGTTTCTTGCTCATACAGACCTTATGTAGTTCAACTCTGCTTATGATACTGATACAAAAACGAGCTCCTCTTACATAAATGTTCTTTTGTTAATAGTTTGAATCAAGTTGTGTTCCAGAACTGTGTAAATTCATTTGAGCCCCAAATTCACTTGGTTTACCAGAAAAGAACTCTTGCTTGTAAAAACATAGATCCTGGGGTTTAACTCCCTTTCTGAAGGGAAATTCAAACCAGTGTTCTCATCCATGAAACACACTCTGTTTCCACGCAAGAAGCAAGCTCAACATTCCTGCATCTCAAATACAGCAAGAACCAAGAGCATGCCCAGAAAAAAGTATCTGTGTTTCCAACTCATACAGACCTTATGTAGTTCAACTCTGCTTATGAAACTGACACAAACCACAGCTCCTCTTACATAAATGCTCTTTAGTTAATAGTTTGAATTGTGTTGGGTTCCTGAACTGTGTAAAATCATTTGAGCCCCAAATTCACTTGGTTTACTAGAAATGAACTCTTGTTTGTAGGAAGACACAGATCCTGGTGTTTAACTTCGTTTCTGAAGGGAAATTCAGACCAGTGTTCTCATCCATGAAACACACTCTGTTTTAACGCAAGAAGCAAGCTCTTCTTTCCAGCATCTCCAATACAGCAAGATCCATGAGTATGCCCAGAAATAAAGACTTGTGTTTCCTACTCATAAGGACCATATGTAGTTCAACTCTGCTTATGAAACTGATACAAACTACAGCTCCTCTTACATAAATGCTCTTTAGTTAATTGTGAGAATCGCGTTGGGTTGTTGAACTGTGAAAAATCATTTGAACCCAAAATTCACTTTGTTTACCAGAAATGAACTTTTGCTTGTAGGAAGACACAGATCCTGGGGTTTAACTCCGTTTCTGAAGGGAAATTCAGACCAGTGCTCTCATCCATGAAACACATTCTGTTTTAAAGCAAGAAGCAAGCTCTTCTTTACAGCGTATCCAATACAGCAAGAAAGATGAGCATGCCCAGAAAAACAGAACTGTGTTTCCTACTCATACAGACCATATGCAGTTCAATTCTGTGTATGAAACCGATACAAACCACAACTCCTCTTACATGAATGCTCTTTAGTTAATAGTTTGAATCGCGTTGGGTTCCAGAAATGTGTAAAATCATTTGAGCCCAAAATTCACTGGGTTTAATACAAATGAACTCTTGCTTGTAGGAAAACATCGATCCTGGGTTTTAACTCCGTTTCTGAAGGGAAATTCAGACCAGTGTTCTCAACCATGAAACACACTCTGTTTTCACGCAAGAAGCAAGCTCTTTTTTCCAGCATCTCAAATACTGCAAGACCCATGAGCATGCCCAGAAAAAAAGTACTGTGTTTCCTGCTCATACAGACCGTATGTAGTTCAACTCTGCTTATGATACTGATACAAACCACAGCTCCTCTTACATAAATGATCTTTCGTTAATAGTTTGAATCAAGTTGGGTTCCAGAACTGTGTAAAATCATTTGAGCCCCAAAATCACTTGGTTTACCAGAAATGAACTCTTGCTTGTAGGAAACATAGATCCTGGGGTTTAACTCCGTTTCTGAAGGGAAATTCAGACCAGGGTTATCATACATGAAACACACTCTGTTTTAACGCAAGAAGCAAACTTTTCTTTCCAGCATTTCCAATACAGCAAGAACCATGAGTATGCCCAGAAAAAAAGAACTGTGTTTCCTACTCTGAAGGACCATATGTAGTTCAACTCTGCTTATGAAACTGATACAAACTACAGCCCCTCTTACATAAATGCTCTTCAGTTAATTGTGAGAATCGCGTTGGGTTGTTGAACTGTGAAAAATCATTTGAACCCCAAATTCACTTTGTTTACAAGAAATGAACTCTTGCTTGTAGGAAGACACAGATCCTAGGGTTTAACTCCGTTTCTGAAGGGAAATTCAGACCAGTGTTCTCATCCATGAAACACACTCTGTTTTCACTCAAGAAGCAAGCTCTTCTTTCTAGTTTTTCCAGTACAGCAAGAATCATAACCATGCCCAGAAAAAAAGGACTGTGTTTCCTGCTCATACAGACCTTATGTAGTTCAACTCTGCCTATGATACTGATACAAACCAGAGCTCCTCTTAGATAAATGCTCTTTCGTTGATAGTTTGAATCATGTTGGGTTCCAGAACTGTATAAAATCATTTGAGCCCCAAATTCACTTTTTTTTTGACAGAATTGAACTCATGCTTGTAGGAAGACACAGATCCTGGGGTTTAACTCCGTTTCTGAAGGGAAATTCAAACCAGTGTTCTCATCCATGAAACACATTCTGTTTTAACGCAAGAAGCAAGCTCTTCTTTCTAGCGTATCCAATACAGCAAGAAAGATGAGCATGCCCAGAAAAACAGACCTGTGTTTCCTACACATACAGACCATATCCAGTTCAATTCTGCTTATGAAACGGATACAACCCACAGCTCCGCTTACATAAATGCTCTTTAGTTAATTGTGAGAATCTCTTTGGGTTCCAGAACTGTGAAAAATCATTTGAGCCCCAAATTCACTTGGATTAACACACATGAACTCTTGCTTGTAGGAAAATATAGATAATGTGGTTTAACTCCGTTTCTGAAGGGAAATTCAGACCAGTGTTCTCATCCATAAAACACAGACTGTTTTCATGCAAGAAGCAAGTTCTTCTTTCCAGCATATCCAATACAGCAAGAACCATGAGCATGCCCAGAAAAAAGAACTGTGTTTCCTACTCATAAGGACCATATGTAGTTCAATTCTGCCTCTGAAATTGCTACAAAACACAGATTCTCTTACATAAATCCTCTTTAATTAATAGTGAGAATCTTGTTGGGTTCGTGTACAGTGTAAAATCAGTTGAGCCCAAAATTCACTGGGTTTAACAGAAATGAACTCTTGCTTGTAGGAAGACACAGATCCTGGGGTTAAACTCCGTTTCTGAATGGAAATTCAGACCACTGTTCTCATCCATGAAACACATTCTATTTTAACGCAAGAAGCAAGCTCTTCTTTCCAGAGTATCCAATACAGCAAGAAAGATGAGCATGCCCAGAAAAACAGAACTGTGTTTCCTACTCATACAGACCATATGCAGTTCAATTCTGCTTATGAAACTGATACAAACCATAGCTCCTCTCACTTGAATGCTCTTTAGTTAATAGTTTGAATCGCGTTGGGTTCCAGAACTGTGTAAAATCATTTGAGCCTAAAATTTACTGGGTTTAAGACAAATGAACTCTTGCTTGTAGGAAAACATAGATCCTGTGGTTTAACTCCGTTTCTGAAGGGAAATTCAGACCAGTGTTCTCAACCTTGAAAAACACTCTCTTTTCACGCAAGAAGCAAGCTCTTCCTTCCAGCATCTCCAATACATCAAGAACCATGAGCATGCCCAGAAAAAAAGAACTGTGTTTCCTACTCATAAAGACCATATGTAGTTCAACTCTGCTTCTGAAACTGATACAAACCACAGCTCCTCTTACGTAAATGCTCTTTAGTTAATAGTTTGAATCGTGTTGGGTTCCAGAACTGTGTAAAATCATTTCAGCCCCAAATTCACTTGGTTTACCAGAAATGAACTCTTGCTTGTAGGAAGACACAGATCCTGGGGTTTAACTCCGTTTCAGAAGGGAAATTCAGACCAGTGCTCTCATCCATGAAACACACTCTGTTTTCACACAAGAAGCAAGCTCTTCTTTCTAGTGTTTCCAGTACACCAAGAATCATGATCATGCCCAGAAAAAAAGTACTGTGTTTCCTGCTCATACAGAACATATATAGTTCAACTCTGCTTATGACAGTGACACAAACCTTAGCTCCTCTTACATAAATGCTCTTTAGTTAATAGTTTGCATCGTGTTTGGTTCGAGGACTGTGTAAAATCATTTGAGCCCCAAATTCACTTGGTTTACCAGAATTGAACTCTTGCTTGTAGGAAGACACAGACCCTGGGGTTTAACTCCGTTTCTGAAGGTTAATTCAGACGAGTGTTCTCATCCATGAAACACACTCTGTTTTTACGCAAGAAGCAAGCTCTTCTTTCCAGCATCTCTAATACAGCAAGAACCATGAGCATGCCCAGAAAAAAAGAACTGTGTTTCCTACTCCTAAGGACCATATGTAGTTCAACTCTGCTTATGAAACTGATACAAACTATAGCTCCTCTTACATAAATGCTATTTAGTTAATTGTGAGAATCGCTTTGGGTTCCAGAACTGTGAAAAATCATTTGAGCCCCAAATTCACTTGGATTAACACACATGAACTCTTGCTTGTAGGAAAACATAGATAATGTGGTTTAACTTCGTTTCTGATGGGAAATTCAGACCAGTGTTCTCATCCATGAAACACACTCTGTTTTCAGGCAAGAAGCAAGCTCTTTTTCCAGCATCTCCAATACAGCAAGAACCATGAGCTTGCCCAGAATAAAGAACTGTGTTTCCTACTCATAAGGACCATATGTAGTTCAATTCTGCCTCTGCAATTGCTACAAACCACAGCTTCTCTTACATAAATCCTCTTTAGTTAATAGTGAGAATCTTGTTGGGTTCGTGTACAATGTAAAATCAGTTGAGCCCAAAATTCACTGGGTTTACCAGAAATGAACTCTTAATTGTAGGAAGACACAGATCCTGTGGTTTAACTCCGTTTCTGAAGGGAAATTCAGTGTTCTCATCAATGAAACACACTCTGTTTTAACGCAAGCAGCAAGCACTTCTTTCCAGCGTATCCAATACAGCAAGAAAGATGAGCATGCCCAGAAAAACAGAACTGAGTTTCCTACACATACAGACCATATGCAGTTCAATTCTGCTTATGAAACTGATACAAACCACAGCTCCTCTTACATAAATGCTCTTCAGTTAATTGTGAGAATCGCGTTGGGGAGTTGAACTGTGAAAATTCATTTGAACCCAAAATTCACTTCACATACCAGAAATGAACTCTTGCTTGAGGGAAGACACAGATCCTGGGGTTTAACTCGGTTTCTGAAGGGAAATTCAGACCAGTGTTCTCAACCATGAAACACACTCTGTTTTCACGCAAGAAGCAAGCTGTTCTTTCCAGCATCTCGAATACTGCAAGACCCATGAGCATGCCGAGAAAAAAAGTACTGTGTTTAATGCTCATACCGACCTTATGTAGTTCAACTCTGCTTATGATACTTATACAAACCAGTGCTCCTCTTACATAAATGCTCTTTAGTTAATAGTTTGAACCGCGTTGGATTCCAGAACTGTGTAAAATCATTTGAGCCCCAAATTCACTTGGTTTACCAGAAATGAACTCTTGTTTGTAGGAAGACACAGATCCTGGTGTTTAACTTCGTTTCTGAAGGGAAATTCAGACCAGTGTTCTCATCCATGAAACACACTCTGTTTTCACGCAAGATGCAAGCTCTTCTTTCTAGTGTTTCCAGTACACCAAGAATCATGATCATGCACAGAAAAAAAGTACTGTGTTTCCTGCTCATACAGACCTTATGTAGTTCAACGCTGCTTAAGATACTGATACAAACCAGAGCTCCTTTTACATAAATGCTCTTTTGTTAATAGTTTGAATCACGTTGGGTATCAGAACTGTGTAAAATCATTTGAGCCCCAAATTCACTTTTTTTTACCAAAATTGACCTCTTGCTTGTAGGAAGACACAGATCGTGGGGTTTAACTCCGTTTCTGAAGGGAAATTCAGACCAGTGTTGTCATCCATGAAACACATTCTGTTTTAACGCAAGATGCAAGCTCTTCTCTCCAGCGTACCAAATACAGCAAGAAAGATGAGCATACCCAGAAAAACAGAACTGTGGTTCCCACTCATACAGACCATATGCAGTTCACTTCTGCTTATGATATTGATACAAACCACATCTCCTCTTACATAAATGCTCGTTATTTGTGAGAGTCGCGTTGGGTTCCAGAACTGTTTAAAATCTTTGAGCCCCAAATTCACTTGGTTTACCAGAATTGAACTCTTGCTTGTAGGAAACACAGATCCTGGGGTTTAACTCCGTTGCTGAAGGGAAATTCAGACAAGTGTTCTCATCCATGAAACACACCCTGCTTTCACGCAGGAAGCAAGCTCTTCTTTCCAGCATCTCCAATATAGCAAGAACCATGAGCATGCCCAGAAAAAAAGAACTGTGTTTCCTGCTCATATGTACCATATGCAGTTCAATTCTGCTTATGAAACTGATGCAAACTACAGCTCCTCTTACATAAATCCTCTTTAGTTAATAGTGAGAATCGCGTTGGGTTGTTGAACTGTGAAAAATCATTTGAACCCAAAATTCACTTGGTATACCAGAAATGAACTCTTGCTTGTAGGAAGACACAGATCCTGTGGTTTAATTCCGTTTTTGAAGGGAAATTCAGACCAGTGTTCTCAACCATGAAACACACTCTGTTTTCACGCAAGAAGCAAGCTCTTCTTTCCTGCATCTCCAATACAGCACAAACCATGAGCTTGCCCAGCGAAAAAGTACTGTGTTTCCAGCGCATACAGACCTTATGAAGTTCAACTCTGCTTATGATACTGATACAAACCAGAGCTCCTCTTACATAAATGCTCTTTAGTTAATAGTTTGAATCGCGTTGGATTCCAGAACTGTGTAAAATCATTTGAGCCCCAAAATCACTTGGTTTACCAGAATTGAACTTTTGCTGGTAGGAAACACAGATCCTGGGGTTTAACTCCTTTTCTGAAGGGAAATTTAGACCAGTGTTCTCCTCCATGAACACACTCTGTTTTCACGCAAGAAGCAAGCTCTTCTTTGTAGTGTCTCCAGTACAGCAAGAATCATGAGTATGCCCAGAAAAAAAGTACTGTGTTTCCTGCTCATACGGACCTTATGTAGTTCAACTCTGCTTATGATACTGATACAAACCAGAGCTCCTCTTACATAAATGCTCTTTAGTTAATAGTTTGAATCGCGTTGGGTTCCCGAACTGTGTAAAATCATTTGAGCCCCAAATTCACTTGGTTTACCAGAATTGAACTCTTGCTTGTAGGAAACACAGATCCTGGGGTTTAACTCCGTTTCTGAAGCGAAATTCAGACCAGTGTTCTCATCCATGAAACACACTCTGTTTTCACGCAAGAAGCAAGCTCTTCTTTCCAGTGTATCCAATACAATAAGAAAGATGAGCATGCCAAGAAAAACAGAACTGAGTTTCCTACACATACAGACCATATGCAGTTCAATTCAGCTTATGAAACTGATATAAACCACATCTCCTCTTACATAAATGCTCTTTAGTAAATTGTGAGAATCGCGTTGGGTTCCAGAACTGTGTAAATTCATTTGAGCCCCAAATTCACTTTGTTTACCAGAATTGAACTCTTGCTTGTAGGAAACACAGATCCTGGGGTTTAATTCCGTTTCTGAAGGGAAATTTAGACCAGTGTTCTCCTCCATGAACACACTCTGTTTTCACGCAAGAAGCAAGCTCTTCTTTCTAGTGTCTCCAGTACAGCAAGAATCATGAGTATGCCCAGAAAAAAAGTACTGTGTTTCCTGCTCATACGGACCTTATGTAGTTCAACTCTGCTTATGATACTGATACAAAGCAGAGCCCCTCTTACATAAATGCCCTTTACTTAATTTGAATCTTATTGGGTTCCAGAACTGTGTAAAATCATTTGAGCCCCAAATTCACTTGCTTTACCAGAATTGAACTCTCGCTTGTAGGAAACACAGATCCTGGGGTTTAACTCCGTTTCTGAAGGGAAATTCAGACCAGTGTTGTCATCCATGAAACACACCCTGCTTTCACGCACGAAGCAAGCTCTTCTTTCCAGCATCTCCAAAACAGCAAGAACCATGAGCATGCCCAGAAAAAATGAACTGTGTTCCCTACTCATACGGACCAGATGCAGTTCAATTCTGCTTATGAAACTGATACAAACTACAGCTCGTTTTACATAAAAGCTCTTTCATTAATAGTTTGAATCGTGTTGGGTTCTAGAACTGTGTAAAATCATTTGAGCCCCAAATTCACTTTTTTTTACCAAAATTGAACTCTTGCTTGTAGGAAGACACAGATCGTGGGGGTTAACTCCGTTTCTGAAGGGAAATTCAAACCGGTGTTCTCATCCATGAAACACACTCTGTTTTCACCCAAGAAGCAAGCTCTTCTTTCCTGCATCTCCAATACAGCAAGAACCATGAGCATGCCCAGAAAAAAAGAACTGTGTTTCCTAGTCATAAAGACCATTTGTAGTTCAACTCTGCTTCTGAAATTGATACAAACCACAGCTCCTCTTCCATAAATCCTCTTTAGTTAATAGTGAGAATCTTGTTGGGTTCGTGTACACTGTATAATCTGTTGAGTCCAAAATTCACTGGGTTTAGCAGAAATGAACTCTTGCTTGTAGGAAGACACAGATCCTCGGGTTTAACTCCGTTTCTGAAGGGAAATTCAGACCAGTGTTCTCATCCATGAAACACATTCTGTTTTAACGCAAGAAGCAACCTCTTCTCTCCAGCGTACCCAATACAGCAAGAAAGATGAGCATGCCCAGAAAAACAGAACTGTGGTTCCCACTCATACAGACCATATGCAGTTCACTTCTGCTTATGATATTGATACGAACCACATCTCCTCTTACATAAATGCTCTTTATTTAATTGTGAGAGTCGCTTTGGGTTCCAGAACTGTTTAAAATCTTTAAGCCCCAAATTCACTTGGTTTACCAGAATTGAACTCATGCTTGTAGGAAACACAGATCCTGGGGTTTAACTCCGTTGTTGAAGGGAATTTCAGACAAGTTTTCTCATCCATGAAACACACCCTGCATTCACGCAGGAAGCAAGCTCTTCTTTCCAGCATCTCCAATACAGCAAGAACCATGAGCATGCCCAGCGAAAAAGTACAGTGTGTCCAGCGCATACGGACCTTATGAAGTTCAACTCTGCTTATGATACTGATACAAACCAGAGCTCCTCTTACATAAATGCTCTTTAGTTAATAGTTTGAATCGCGTTGGATTCCAGAAGTGTGTAAAATCATTTGAGCCCCAAAATCACTTGGTTTACCAGAATTGAACTTTTGCTTGTAGGAAACACAGATCCTTGGGTTTAACTCCGTTTCTGAAGGGAAATTCAGACCAGTGTTGTCATCCATGAAACACACCCTGCTTTCACGCAGGAAGCAAGCTCTTCTTTCCAGCATCTCCAAAACAGCAAGAACCATGAGCATGCCCAGAAAAAAAGAACTGTGTTCCCTACTCATACGGACCAGATGCAGTTCAATTCTGCTTATGAAACTGATACAAACTACAGCTCGTTTTACCTAAAAGCTCTTTCATTAATAGTTTGAATCATGTTGGGTTCCAGAACTGTGTAAAATCATTTGAGCCCCAAATTCACTTTTTTTACCAAAATTGAACTCTTGCTTGTAGGAAGACACAGATCGTGGGGGTTAACTCCGATTCTGAAGGGAAATTCAAACCGGTGTTCTCATCCATGAAACACACTCTGTTTCACGCAAGAAGCAAGCTCTTCTTTCCTGCATCTCCAATACAGCAAGAACCATGAGCATGCCCAGAAAAAAAGAACTGTGTTTCCTAGTCATAAAGACCATTTGTAGTTCAACTCTGCTTCTGAAATTGATACAAACCACAGCTCCTCTTACATAAATCCTCTTTAGTTAATAGTGAGAATCTTGTTGGGTTCGTGTACAGTGTAAATTCTGTTTAGCCCAAAATTCACTGGGTTTAGCAGAAATGAACTCTTGCTTGTAGGAAGACACAGATCCTCGGGTTTAACTCCGTTTCTGAAGGGAAATTCAGACCAGTGTTCTCATCCATGAAACACATTCTGTTTTAACGCAAGATGCAAGCTCTTCTCCCCAGCGTACCAAATACAGCAAGAAAGATGAGCATACCCAGAAAAACATAACTGTGGTTCCCACTCATACAGACCATATGCAGTTCACTTCTGCTTATGATATTGATACAAACCACATCTCCTCTTACATAAATGCTCTTTATTTGTGAGAGTCGCGTTGGGTTCCAGAACTGTTTAAAATCTTTGAGCCCCAAATTCACTTGGTTTACCAGAATTGAACTCTTGCTTGTAGGAAACACAGATCCTGGGGTTTAACTCCGTTGCTGAAGGGAAATTCAGACAAGTGTTCTCATCCATGAAACACACCCTGCATTCACGCAGGAAGCAAGCTCTTCTTTCCAGCATCTCCAATATAGCAAGAACCATGAGCATGCCCAGAAAAAAATAACTGTGTTTCCTACTCATATGTACCATATGCAGTTCAATTCTGCTTATGAAACTGATGCAAACTACAGCTCCTCTTACATAAATCCTCTTTAGTTAATAGTGAGAATCGCGTTGGGTTGTTGAACTGTGAAAAATCATTTGAACCCAAAATTCACTTGGTATACCAGAAATGAACTCTTGCTTGTAGGAAGACACAGATCCTGTGGTTTAACTCCGTTTTTGAAGGGAAATTCAGACCAGTGTTCTCAACCATGAAACACACTCTGTTTTCACGCAAGAAGCAAGCTCTTCTTTCCTGCATCTCCAATACAGCAAAAACCATGAGCTTGCCCAGCGAAAAAGTACTGTGTTTCCAGCGCATACAGACCTTATGAAGTTCAACTCTGCTTATGATACTGATACAAACCAGAGCTCCTCTTACATAAATGCTCTTTAGTTAATAGTTTGAATCGCGTTGGGTTCCAGAACTGTGTAAAATCATTTGAGCCCCAAATTCACTTGGTTTACCAGAAATAAACTCTTGCTTGTAGGAAACACAGATCCTGGGGTTTAACTCCGTTTCTGAAGGGAAATTCAGACCAGTGTTCTCATCCATGAACACACTCTGTTTTCACGCAAGAAGCAAGCTCTTCTTTCTAGTGTCTCCAGTACAGCAAGAATCATGAGTATGCCCAGAAAAAAAGTACTGTGTTTCCTGCTCATACGGACCTTATGTAGTTCAACTCTGCTTATGATACTGATACAAAGCAGAGCCCCTCTTACATAAATGCCCTTTACTTAATTTGTATCTCATTGGGTTCCAGAACTGTGTAAAATCATTTGAGCCCCAAATTCACTTGGTTTACCAGAATTGAACTCTCGCTTGTAGGAAACACAGATCCTGGGGTTTAACTCCGTTTCTGAAGGGAAATTCAGACCAGTGTTGTCATCCATGAAACACACCCTGCTTTCACGCAGGAAGCAAGCTCTTCTTTCCAGCATCTCCAAAACAGCAAGAACCATGAGCATGCCCAGAAAAAAAGAACTGTGTTCCCTACTCATACGGACCAGATGCAGTTCAATTCTGCTTATGAAACTGATACAAACTACAGCTCGTTTTACATAAAAGCTCTTTCATTAATAGTTTGAATCGTGTTGGGTTCCAGAACTGTGTAAAATCATTTGAGCCGCAAATTCACTTTTTTTTACCAAAATTGAACTCTTGCTTGTAGGAAGACACATATCGTGGGGGTTAACTCCGTTTCTGAAGGGAAATTCAAACCAGTGTTCTCATCCATGAAACACACTCTGTTTTCACCCAAGAAGGAAGCTCTTCTTTCCTGCATCTCCAATACAGCAAGAACCATGAGCATGCCCAGAAAAAAAGAACTGTGTTTCCTAGTCATAAAGACCATTTGTAGTTCAACTCTGCTTCTGAAATTGATACAAACCACAGCTCCTCTTACATAAATCCTCTTTAGTTAATAGTGAGAATCTTGTTGGGTTCGTGTACACTGTATAATCTGTTGAGCCCAAAATTAACTTGTTTTACCAGAAATGAACTCTTGCTTGTCGGAAGACACAGATCCTGTGGTTTAACTCCGTTTCTGAAGGGAAATTCAGACCAGTGTTCTCATCCATGAAACACATTCTGTTTTAACGCAAGAAGCAACCTCTTCTCTCCAGCGTACCCAATACAGCAAGAAAGATGAGCATGCCCAGAAAAACAGAACTGTGGTTCCCACTCATACAGACCATATGCAGTTCACTTCTGCTTATGATATTGATACAAACCACATCTCCTCTTACATAAATGCTCTTTATTTAATTGTGAGAGTCGCTTTGGGTTCCAGAACTGTGTAAAATCTTTGAGCCCCAAATTCACTTGATTTACCAGATTTGAACTCATGCTTGTAGGAAACACAGATCCTGGGGTTTAACACCGTTGTTGAAGGGAAATTCAGACAAGATTTCTCATCCATGAACACACTCTGTTTTCTTGCAAGAAGCAAGCTCTTCTTTCTAGTGTCTCCATTACAGCAAGAATCATGAGTATGCCCAGCAAAAAAGTACTGTGTTTCCTGCTCAAACGGACCTTATGTAGTTCAACTCTGCTTATGATACTGATACAAAGCAGAGCTCCTCTTACATAAATGCTCTTTACGTAATTTGAATCGCGTTGGGTTTCAGAACTGTGTAAAATCATTTGAGCCCCAAATTCAATTGGTTTGCCAGAATTTAACTCTTGCTTGTAGGA
Organism: Onychomys arenicola; assembly: GCA_949786405.1. Classification (NCBI taxonomy): domain Eukaryota; kingdom Metazoa; phylum Chordata; class Mammalia; order Rodentia; family Cricetidae; genus Onychomys; species Onychomys arenicola. Next base: position 5,588,532 of record CATKUM010000039.1, on the reverse strand, counting down.
AACACAGATCCTGTGGTTTAACTCCTTTTCTGAAGTGAAATTCAGACCAGTGTTCTCAACCATGAAACACACTCTGTTTTCCTGCAAGAAGCAAGCTTGTCTTTCCAGCAACTCCAATACAGCAAGAACCATGAGCTTGATAAGAGAAAAAGTACAGTGTTTCCTGCTCATACAGACCTTATGTAGTTCAACTCTGCTTATGATACTGATAAAAACCAGAGCTCCTCTTACATAAATGCTCTTTAGTTAATAGTTTGAATCGCGTTGGGTTCCAGAACTGTGTAAAATCATTGGAGCCCCAAATTCACTTGGTTTCCCAGAATTGAACTCTTGCTTGTAGGAAACACAGATCCTGGGGTTTAACTCCGTTTCTGAAGGGAAATTCAGACCAGTGTTCTCATCCATGAACACACTCTGTATTCACGCAAGAAGCAAGCTCTTCTTTCTAGTGTCTCCAGTACAGCAAGAATCATGAGTATGCCCAGAAAAAAAGTACTGTGTTTCCTGCTCATACGGACCTTATGTAGTTCAACTCTGCTTATGATACTGATACAAAGCAGAGCTCCTCTTACATAAATGCCCTTTACTTAATTTGAATCTCATTGGGTTACAGAACTGTGTAAAATCATTTGAGCCCCAAATTCACTTGGTTTACCAGAATTGAACTCTTGCTTGTAGGAAACACAGATCCTGGGGTTTAACTTCGTTTCTGAAGGGAAATTCAGACCAGTGTTCTAATCCAAGAAACACACCCTCTTTCATGCAGGAAGCAAGATCTTCTTTCCAGCATCTCCAATATAGCAAGAACCATGACCATGCCCAGAAAAAAGAACTGTGTTTCCTGCTCATACGGACCATATGCAGTTCAATTCTGCTTATGAAACTAATACAAACTACAGCTCCTCTTACATAAATGATCTTAGGTTAATTGTGAGAATCGCGTTGGGTTGTTGAACTGTGAAAAACTATTTGAACGCAATATTCACTTGGTATACCAGATATGAACTCTTGCTTGTAGGAAGACACAGATCCTGTGGTTTAACTCCGTTTCTGAAGGGAAATTCAGACCAGTGTTCTCAAACATGAAACACACTCTGTTTTCACGCAAGAAGCAAGCTCGTCTTTCCAGCATCTCCAATACAGCAAGAACCATGAGCATGCCCAGAAAAAAGTACTGTGTTTCCTGCTCATACGGACCTTATGTAGTTCAACTCTGCTTATGATACTGATACAAACCAGAGCTCCTCTTACATAAATGCTCTTTAATCAATAGTTTGAAGCGCGTTGGGTTCCAGAACTGTGTAAAATCATTTGAGCCCCAAATTCACTTGGTTTACCAGAATTGAACTCTTGCTTGTAGGAAACACAGATCCTGGGGTTTAACTCCGTTTCTGAAGCGAAATTCAGACCAGTGTTCTCATCCATGAAACATACTCTGTTTTCACGCAAGAAGCAAGCTCTTCTTTCCAGCATATCCAATACAGCAAGAAAGATGAGCATGCCCAGAAAAACAGAACTGAGTTTCCTACACATACAGACCATATGCAGTTAAATTCTGCTTATGAAACTGATACAAACCACTGCTCCTCTTACATAAAAGCTCTTTAGTAAATTGTGAGAATCGCGTTGGGTTCCAGAACTGTGTAAATTCATTTGAGCCCAAAATTCACTTGGTTTACCAGAATTGAACTCTTCCTTGTAGGAAACACAGATCCTGGGGTTTAACTCCGTTTCTGAAGGAAAATTCAGACCAGTGTTCTCATCCATGAACACATTCTGTTTTCATGCAGGAAGCACGCTCTTCTTTCTAGTGTCTCCAGTACAGCAAGAATCATGAGTATGTCCATAAAAAAAGTACTGTGTTTCCTGCTCATACGGACCTTTTGTAGTTCAACTCTGCTTATGATACTGATACAAACCAGAGCTCCTCTTACATAAATGCTCTTTAGTTAATAGTTTGAATCGCGTTGCGTTCCCGAACTGTGTAAAATCATTTGAGCCCCAAATTCACTTGGTTTACCAGAATTGAACTCTTGCTTGTAGGAAACACAGATCCTGGATTTTAAGTCCGTTTCTGAAGGGAAATTCAAACCGGTGTTCTCATTCATGAAACAAACTCTGTTTTCACGCAAGAAGCAAGCTCTTCTTTCCAGCATCTCCAATACAGCAAGAAACATGAGCATGCCCAGAAAAAGAACTGTGTTTCCTACTCATAAGGACCATATGTAGTTCAACTCTGCTTATGAAACAGATACAAACCATAGCTCCTCTTATATAAATGCTCTTTAGTTCATAGTGATAATCGCGTTGGCGTGTTGAAATGTGAAAAATCATTTGAGCCCAAAATTCACTTCTTTTACGAGAAATGAACTCTTGCTTTTAGGAAGACACAGATCCTGTGCTTTAGCTCCGTTTCTGAAGGGAAACTCAGACCAGTGTTCTCATCCATGAAACACACTCTGTTTTCACTCAAGAAGCAAGTTCTTCTTTCCAGTATCTCCAATTCAGCAAGAACCAAGAGTACACCCAGAAAAAAAAGAACTGATTTTCCTACTTATACGGATCTTATGTACTTCAACATTGCTTATGAAACTGATACAAACATCAGGTCCTCTTACATAAGTGCTCTTTAGTTAATAGTTTGAATCGCGTTGGGTTCCAGAACTGTATAAAATCATTTGAGCCCCAAATTCACTTGGTTTACCAGAAATGAACTCTTGCTTGTAGGAAGACACAGATCCTGTGGTTTAACTCGGTTTCTGAAGGGATATTCAGACCAGTGTTCTCAACCATGAAACACACTCTGTTTTCACACAAGAAGCAAGCTCTTCTTTCCAGCATCTCCAATACAGCAAGAACCATGATCATGCCCAGAAAAAAAGTTCTGTGTTTCCTGCTCATACGGACCTTATGTAGTTCAACTCTGCTTATGATACTGATACAAAGCATAGCTCCTCTTTCATAAATGCTCTTTACTTAATTTGAATCGCGTTGGGTTCCAGAACTGTGTAAAATCATTTGAGCCCCAAATTCAATTGGTTTACCAGAATTTAACTCTTGATTGTAGGAAACACAGATCCTGTGGTTTAACTCCGTTTCTAAAGGGAAATTCAGACCAGTGTTCTCAACCATGAAACACACTCTGTTTTCATGCAAGAAGCAAGCTTGTCTTTCCAGCAACTCCAATACAGCAAGAACTATGAGCATGCCCAGAAAAAAAGTACAGTGTTTCCTGCTCATACGGACCTTATGTAGTTCAACTCTGCTTATGATACTGATACAAAGCAGAGCTCCTCTTACATAAATGCTCTTTACTTAATTTGAATCGCGTTGGGTTCCAGAACTGTGTAAATTCATTTGAGCCCCAAATTGACTTGGTTTACCATAATTAAACTCTTGCTTGTAGGAAACACAGATCCTGGGGTTTAACTCCGTTGCTGAAGGGTAATTCAGACAAGTGTTCTCATACATGAAACATACCCTGCTTTCACGCAGGAAGCAAGCTCTTCTTTCCAGCCTCTCCAATACAGCAAGAACCAAGAGTACACCCAGAAAAAAGAACTGATTTTCCTACTCATACGGATCTTATGTACTTCAACATTGCTTATGATACTGATACAAACAACAGGTCCTCTTACATAAGTGCTCTTTAGTGAATAGTTTGAATCGCGTTGGGTTCGAGAACTGTATAAAATCATTTGAGCCCCAAATTCACTTGGTTTACCAGAAATGAACTCTTGCTTGTAGGAAGACACAGATCCTGTGGTTTAACTCGGTTTCTGAAGGGAAATTAAGACCAGTGTTCTCAACCATGAAACACAGTCTGTTTTCACACAAGAAGCAAGCTCTTCTTTCCAGCATCTCCAATACAGCAAGAACCATGATCATGCCCAGAAAAAAAGTTCTGTGTTTCCTGCTCATACGGACCTTATGTAGTTCAACTCTGCTTATGATACTGATACAAACCAGAGCTCCTCATACATAAATGCTCTTTAATCAATAGTTTGAAGCGCGTTGGGTTCGAGAACTGTGTAAAATCATTTGAGCCCCAAATTCACTTGGTTTAACAGAATTGAACTCTTCTTGTAGGAAACAAAGATCCTGGGCTTTAATTCCGTTTCTGAAGGGAAATTCAAACCAGTGTTCTCATCCATGAAAAACACTCTGTTTTCACGCAAGAAGCAAGCTCTTCTTTCCTGCATCTCCAATACAGCAAGAACCATGAGCATGCCCAGAAAAAAAGAACTGTGTTTCCTACTCATAAGGACCATATGTAGTTCAACTCTGCTTATGAAACAGATACAAACCACAGCTCCTCTTACCTAAATCCTCTTAAGTTAATAGTGAGAATCTCGTTGGGTTCGTGTACAGTGTAAAATCAGATGAGACCAAAATTCACTGGGTTTACCAGAAATGAATCTTGCTTGTAGGAAGACATAGATCCTGGGGTTTAACTCCGTATCTGAAGGGAAATTCAGACCAGTGTTCTCATCCATGAAACACACTCTGTTTTAACGCAAGAAGCAAGCTCTTCTTTCCAGCGTACCCAATACAGCAAGAAAGATGAGCATGCCCAGAAAAACAGAACTGAGTTTCCTACACATACAGACCATATGCAGTTAAATTCAGCTTATGAAACTGATACAAACCACAGCTTCTATTACATAAATGCTCTTTAGTTAATTGTGAGAATCGCGTTGGGTCCCAGAACTGTGTAAATTCATTTGAGCCCCAAATTGACTTGGTTTACCAGAATTAAACTCTTGCTTGTAGGAAACACAGATCCTGGGGTTTAACTACGTTGCTGAAGGGTAATTCAGACAAGTGTTCTCATCCATGAAACATACCCTGCTTTCACGCAGGAAGCAAGCTCTTCTTTCCAGCATCTCCAATATAGCAAGAACCATGACCATGCCCCGAAAAAAAGAACTGCTTTTCCTGCTCATACGGACCATATAGATTTCAATTCTGCTTAGGAAACTGATACAAACTACAGCTCCTCTTACATAAATGCTCTTCAGGTAACTGTGAGAATCCCGTTGGGTAGTTGAACTGTGAAAAATCATTAGAACCCAAAATTCACTTGGTATACCAGAAATGAACTCTTGCTTGTAGGAAGACACAGATCCAGTGGTTTCACTACGTTTCTGAAGGGAAATTCAGACCAGTGTTCTCAACCATGAAACACACTCTGTTTTCACGCAAGAAGCAAGCTCTTCTTTCCAGCATCTCCAATACAGCAAGAACCATGAGCATGCCCAGCAAAAAAGTACTGTGTTTCCTTCGCATACGGACCTTATGAAGTTCAACTCTGCTTATGATACTGATACAAACCAGAGCTCCTCTTACATAAATGCTCTTTAGTTAATAGTTTGAATCGCGTTGGGATCCAGAACTGTGTAAAATCATTTGAGCCCTAAATTCACTTGGTTTACCAGAATTTACTCTTGCTTGTAGGAAACACAGATCCTGGGGTTCAACTCGGTTTCTGAAGGGAAATTTAGACCAGTGTTCTCATCCATGAACACACTCTATTTTCACGCTGGCAGCAAGCTCTTCTTTCTAGTGTCTCCAGTACAGCAAGAATCATGAGTATGCCCAGAAATAAAGTACTGTGTTTCCTGCTCATACGGACCTTATGTAGTTCAACTCTGCTTATGATACTGATACAAAGCAGAGCTCCTCTTACATAAATGCTCTTTACTTAATTTGAATCGCGTTGGGTTCCAGAACTGTGTAAAATCTTTGAGCCCCAAATTCACTTGGTTTACCAGAATTGAACTCTTGCTTGTAGGAAACACAGATCCTGGGGTTTAACTCCGTTGCTGAAGGGAAATTCAGACCAGTGTTTTCATCTATGAAACACACTCTGTTTTAATGCAAGAAGCAAGCTCTTCTTTCAAGAGTCTCCAATAGAGCAAGTACCATGAGCATGCCCTGAAAAAAAAGAACTGTGTTTCCTACTCATACAGACCATATGTAGTTCAACTCTGCTCATGAAACAGATACAATCACAGCTCCTCTTACATAGCGGCTCTTTAGTTAATAGTGAGAATCGCGATGGGATTCTGAACTTTGTAAAATCTTTTGAGCCCAAAATTCACTTTGTTTACCAAAAATGAACTCTTGCTTGTAGTAAGACACGGATCCTGGGGTTTAACTCCGTTGCTGAAGGGAAATTCAGACCAGTGTTCCCATCTATGAAACACACTCTGTTTTAATTCAAGAAGCAATCTCTTTCTTACAGCGTCTCCAATGCAGAAAGAACCATGAGCATGCCCAGAAAAAAAGAACTGTGTTTCCTACTCATACGGACCATATGCAGTTAAACTCTGCTTATGAAACTGATACAATCCACAGCTCCTCTTACATAAATGCTCTTTAGTTAATAGTGAGAATCGCGTTGGGTTCGTGCACTGTGTAAAATAATTTGAGCCCAAAATTCTCTGGGTTTACCAGAAATGAACTCTTGCTTTTAGGAAGACACAGATCCTGGGGTTTAACTCCGTTTTTGTAGGGAAATTCAGACCAGTGTTACCATCCATGAAACACACTCTGTTTTAAGGCAAGAAGCATCCTCTTCTTTCCAGCGTCTCCAATACAGCAAGAACCATGAGCATGCCAAGAAAAAAAGAACTGTGTTTCCTACTCATACAGACCATATGTATGTAGTCAACTCAGCTTATGAAACTGATACAATCACAGCTCCTCTTACATAAAGGCTCTTTAGTTAATAGTGAGAATCGCGATGGGTTTCTGAACTTTGTAATATGATTTGAGCCCAAAATTCTCTTTGTTTACCAGAAAAGAACTCTTGCTTGTATGAAGACACAGATCCAAGGGATTTAACTCCATTTCTGAAGGGAAATTCAGACCAGTGTTTTCATCTATGAAACACAATCTGTTTTAACGCAAGAAGCAAGCTCTTCTTTCAAGAGTCTCCAATATAGCAAGTACCATGAGCACGCCCTGAAAAAAAAGAACTGTGTTTCCTACTCATACAGACCATATATAGTTCAACTCTGCTTATGAAACTGATACAATCCACAGCCCCTCTTACATAAATGCTCTTTAGTTAATAGTGAGAATCGCATTGGGTTCGTGCACTGTGTAAAAAAATTTGAGCCCAAAATTCACTGGGTTTACCAAAAATGAACTCTTGCTGGTAGGAAGACACAGATCCTGGGGTTCAACTCCGTTTTTATAGGGAAATTCAGACCAGTGTTCTCATCCCTGAAACACACTCTCTTTCAAGGCAAGAAGCATCATCTTCTTACCAGCGTCTCCAATACAGCAAGTACCATGAGCATGCGCTGAAAAAAAGAAATGTGTTTCCTACTCATTCGCATAATATGTAGTTCAACTCTGCTTATGAAAAAGATACAAACAAAAGTTCCGTTTACATAAATGCTCTTTAGTTAATAGTGAGAATCGCGTTGGTTCTAGAACACTGTAAAATCATTTGAGCCCAAAATTCACTTTGTTTGCCAGAAATGAACTCTTGCTTGTAGGAAGACACAGATCCTGGGGTTTAACTCCGTTTCTGAGGGGAAATTCAGACCAGTGGCTTCCTCCATGAAAAACCCTCTGTTTTAACGCAAGAAGCAAGCTTCTTTCAAACGTCCACAATACAGCAATAACCATGAGCATGCACTGAAAAAAAAGAACTGTGTTTCCTACTCATACGGACCATATGTATTTCAACTCTGCTTATGAAAGAGATACAAATCACAGCTCCATTTACATAAATGATCTTTAGTTAATAGTGAGAATCGCGTTGGGTTCGTGCACTGTGTAAAATAATTTGAGCCCAAAATTCTCTGGGTTTACCAGAAATGAACTCTTGCTTGTAGGAAGACATAGATCCTGGGGTTTAACTCCGTTTTTGTAGGGAAATTCAGACCAGTGTTCTCATCCCTGAAACACACTCTGTTTTAAGTCAAGAAGCATCCAATTCTTTCCAGCATCTCCAATACAGCAAGAACAATGAGCATGCAAAGGAAAAAGGACTGTGTTTCCTACTCTTACAAACCATATGTAGTCAAATCAGCTTATGAAACTGATACAATCACAGCTCCTCTTACATAAAGGCTCTTTAGTTAATAGTGAGAATCGCGATGGGTTTCTGAACTTTGTAAAATCATTTGAGCCCAAAATTCTCTTCGTTTACCAGAAAAGAACTCTTGCTAGTATGAAGACACAGATCCAGGGGTTTAACTCCATTTCTGAAGGGAAATTCAGACCAGTGTTTTCATCTATGAAACACACTCTGTTTTAACGCAAGAAGCAAGCTCTTCTTTCAAGCATCTCCAATACAGCAAGTACCATGAGCATGCCCTGAAAAAAAAGAATTGTTTCCTACTCATACAGACCATATGTAGTTCAACTCTGCTTATGAAACAGATACAAACAACAGTTCCGTTTACATAAATGCACTTTAGTTAATAGTGAGAATCGCGTTGGTTCTAGAACACTGTAAAATATTTTGAGCCCAAAATTCACTTGGTTTACCAGAAATGAACTCTTGCTTGTAGGAAGACACAGGTCCTGGGGTTTAACTCCATTTCTGAAGGGAAATTCAGACCAGGGTTCTCATCTATGAAATACACTCTGATTAAATTCAAGAAGCAATCTCTTCTTTACAGCGTCTAAAATACAGCAAGAACCATGAGCATGCCCAGAAAAAAAGAACTGTGTTTCCTACTCATACGGACCATATGCAGTTAAACTATGCTTATGAAACGGATACAATCCAGAGCTCCTCTTACATATATGCTCTTTAGTTAATAGTGAGAATCGCGATGGCTTTCTGAACTTTGTAAAATCATTTGAGCCCTAAAATCTCATCGTTTACCAGAAAAGAACTCTTGCTAGTATGAAGACACAGATGCAGGGGTTTAACTCCATTTCTGAAGGGAAATTCAGACCAGTGTTTTCATCTATGAAACACACGCTGTTTTAACGCAAGAAGCAAGTTCTTCTCTCAAGCGTCTCCAATACAGCAAGTACCATGATCATGCCCTGAAAAAAAAGAACTGTGTTTCCTACTCATACAGACCATATGTAGTTCAACTCTGCTCATGAAACTAATACAATCACAGCTCCTCTTAAATAGCGGCTTTTTAGTTAATAGTGAGAATCGCGATGGGATTCTGAACAATGTAAAATCTTTTGAGCCCAAAATTCACTTGGTTTACCAGAAAAGAACTCTTGCTTGTAGGAAGAAACAGATCTGGGGGTTTAACTCCGATTCAGAAGATAAATTCAGACCAGTGTTCTCATCCCTGAAACACACTCTGTTTTAACACAAGAAGCATCCTCTTCTTTCCAGAGTCTCTAATACAGCAAGTACCATAAGCATGCCCTGAAAAAAAGAAATGTGTTTCCTACTCATTTGGACCATATGTAGTTCAACTCTGCTTATGAAACAGATACAAACAACAGTTCCGTTTACATAAATGCTCTTTAGTTAATAGTGAGAATCGCGTTGTTTCTATAACACTGTAAATTAATTTGAGCCCAAAATTCACTTGGTTTACCAGAAATGAACTCATGCTTGTAGGAAGACACAGGTCCTGGAGCTTAATTCCATTTCTGAAGGGAATTTCAGACCAGTGTTCTCATCTATGAAATACACTCTGATTTAATTCAAGAAGCAATCTCTTCTTTACAGCGTCTACAATACAGCAAGAACCATGAGCATGCCCAGAAAAAATGAACTGTGTTTCCTACTCATACGGACCATATGCAATTAAACTATGCTTATGAAACTGATACAATCCACAGCTCCTCTTACATAAATGCTCTTTAGTTAATAGTGAGAATCGCGTTGGGTTCGTGCACTGTGAAAAAAAATTTGAGACCAAAATTCACTGGGTTTACCAAAAATGAACTCTTGCTGGTAGGAAGACACAGATCCTGGGTTTTAACACCGTTTTTATAGGGAAATTCAGACCAGTGTTCTCATCCCTGAAACACTCTGTTTTAAGGCAAGAAGCATACCTTTCTTTCCAGCGTCTCCAATACAGCAAGAACCATGAGCATGCCAAGAAAAAAAGAACTGTGTTTCCTACTCATACAGACCATATGTAGTCAACTCAGCTTATGAAACTGATACAATCACAGTTCCTCTTACATAAAGGCTCTTTAGTTAATAGTGAGATTCGCGATGGGTTTCTGAACTGTGTAAAATCATTTGAGCCCAAAAATCTCGTCGTTTACCAGAAAAGAATTCTTGCTTGTATGAAGACACAGATCCAGGGGTTAAACTCCGTTTCTGAAGGGAAATTGAGACCAGTGTTCTCATCTAAGAAACACACTCTGTTTTAACGCAAGAAGCAAACTCTTTTTTCAAGTGTCTCCAATACAGCAAATACCATGAGCATGCTCTGAAAAAAATAGAACTGTGTTTCCTACTCATATGGACCATATTTAATTCAGCTCTGCTTATGAAACTGATACAAACAACAGCTCCTCTTACATAAAGGCTCTTTACTTAATAGTGAGAATCGCGTTGGTTCTAAACTCTGTAAAATCATTTGAGCCCTAAAATCACTTGGTTTATCAGAAATGAATTCTTTCTTGTAGGAAGACACAGACCCTGGGATTTAACTCCGTTTCTGAAGGGAAATTCAGACCAGAGTTCTCATCCCTGAAACACACTCTGTTTTAAGGCAGAAAGCATCCTCTTCTTTCCAGCGTCTCCAATACATCAAGAACCAGGAGCATGCCAAGAAAAAAAGAACTGTGTTTCCTACTCATACAGACCATATGAAGTTCAACACTGCTTATGTAACTGATACAAAACACAGCTGCTCTTATGTAAATGCTCTTTAATTAATAGTGAGAATGGGTTGGGTTCGAGAACTGTTTAAAATTATTTGAGCCCAAAATTCACTTGGTTTACCAGAAATGAACTCTTGCTTGTAGGAAGGCACAGATCCTGGGGATTAACTCCATTTCTGAATGGAAATTCAGACCAGTGTTCTCATCCATGAAACCCATGCTGTTTTAACACAAGTAGCAGACTCTTCTTTCCAGAGTCTCCAATACTGCAAGAACCATGAGAATGCCCAGAAAAAAAGAACTGTGTTTCCTACTCATACAGATCATATGTAGTTCAACTCTCCTTATGAAACAGATACAAACAACAGCTCCATTTACATAAATGCTCTTTAGTTAATAGTTAGAATCGCGTTGGTTCTAGAATTCTGTAAAATCATTTGAACCCAGAATTCACTTGGATTAACAAAAATGAATTCTTGATTGTAGGAAGACACAGAACCTTGGGTTTAACTCCCTTTCTGAAGGGAAATTCAGACAAGAATTCTCATCCATGAAACACACTCTGTTTTAACACAAGAAGCCCACTCTTCTTTCCAGGATCTCCATTACAACAAGAAACATGAGCATGCCTAGAAAAAAGAACTGTACTTCCTATTCATACAGACCATATGTAGTTCAACTCTGCTTATGAAACTGATACAAACCACAGCTCCTCTTACATAAAGGCTCTTTAGTTAATAGTGAGAATCGTTTTTTGTTGGTGTACTGTGTAAAATCATTTGAGCCCAATATTCACTTGGTTTACCAGAAATGAACTCCTCCTTTTAGGAAGACACAGATCGTGTGGTTTAACTCCGTTAATGAAGGGAAATTCAGACCAGTGTTCTCATCCATGATACACACTCTGTTTTCACCCAAGAAGCAAGCTCTTCTCTCCAGTGTCTCCAATACAAGAAGAATCATGAGCATGCCAAGAAAAAAAGAACTGTGTTTCCTACTCTTAAGGACCATATGCAGTTCAACTCTGCTTCTGAAACTGATACAAAACACAGCTCCTCTTACATGAATGCTCTTTAGTTAATAGTGAGAAACGCATTTGTTTCATGAACTGTGTAAATACATTTGAGACCATAATTCACTGGGTTTACCAGAAATGAACTCATGCATATAGGAAGAGACAGATCCTGGGGTTTAACAACGTTTCTGACGGGAAATACAGACCAGAGTTATCATCCATGAAACACACTCTCTTTTAAGGCAAGAGCGTGCTCTTCTTTCCAGCGTCTCAAATAGAGCAAACCATGAGCATGCCCAGCAAAAAACATCTGTGTTTCCTAATCTTAAGGACCATATCTAGTTCAACTCTGCTTATGAAACCGATACAAAATACAGCTCCACTTACATAAATGCTCTTCAATTAATAGTGAGAACCCCATTGTGTTCCTGAACTCTGTAAAATCATTTGAGCCCATAATTCACTGGGTTTACCTGAAATGAACTCTTGCCTGTAGGAAGACACAGATCCTGGGGTTGAACTCCGTTTGTGAAGGGAAATTCAGACCGGAGTTCTCATCCATGAAACACACTCTGTTTTAAGTCAAAAATCAACCTCTTCTTTCTAGCGTCTCCAATACAGCAAGAACCATGATCATTCACAGAAAAAAGATCTGTGTTTCCGTATCATATGGACCATATGTAGTTCAACTCTGCGTATGAAACTGATACAAAATACAGCTCCACTTATATAAATGCTCTTTAGTTAATATTGAGAAACGCATTGGTTTCGTGAAACATGTAAATTCATTTGAGCCCAAAATTCACGGGGTTTACCAGAAATCATCTCTTCCTTGTAAGAAGACAAAGATTGTGGGGTTTAACTCTGTTTCTGAAGGGAAATTCAGACCAGAGTTCTTATCCATGAAACACACTCTGTTTTAACACAAGAAACAAGCTCTTCCTATCAGATTCTTTAAACAGCAAGAAATATGACCATGCCCAGAAAAAAAGAACTGGGTTTCCTGATCATATGGACCATAACTAGTTCTACTCTGCTTATGAAACTGATACAAAGCACAGCTCCACTTACATAAATGCTCTTTAGTTAATAGTGAGAAACGCGTTGGGTTCGTGAACTGTGGAAATTCTTTTGAGCCCATAATTCAAAGGGTTTACTAGACATGAACTCATGGTTGTAGGAAGACTCAGATCCTGGGGTTTAACTCCGTTTCTGAACGGAAATTTAGACCAGAGTTCTCATCCATGAAACATACTCTGTTTTAAGTCAAACATCATCCTCTTCTTTCCAGCGTCTCCAATGCAGCAAGAACCATGAGCATGCCAAGTAAAAAAGAAGTGTGTCTCCTACTCATAAGGACCATATCTAGTCCAAGTCTGCTTATGAAACTGATACAAACCACACCTCCTCTTACATAAATGCTCTTTAGTTAATTGTGAGAAACACGTTGGTTTCTTGAATTCTGTAAAATCATTTGAACTCAAAATTCAATGGTTTTACCAGAAATGATCTCTTGCTTGTAAGCAGACACAGATGCTGGGGTTAAACTCCGTTTCTGAAGGGAAATTCAGACCAGAGTTCTGATCAATGAAACACACTCTGTTTTAAAGCAAGAAGCAAGCTCTTCTTCCCAGCGTCTCCAATTAAACAGGTCACATGAGCATGCCCAGAAAAAAAGAAATGTGTTTCCTAATAATAGGGACCATATCAAGTTTAACTCTGCTTATTAAACTGATACAATAAAGCTCCTCTTACATAAATGCTCTGTACTTAATGGTGAGAAACGCATTGTATTCGTGAACTGTGTAAAATCATTTAGCCCATAATTCACTGGGTTTACCTAAAATGAACTCATACTTGTAGGAAGACACAGATGCTGGGGTTAAACTCTGTTTCTGAAGGGAAATTCAGACCAGAGTTCTCATCCCTGAAACACACTCTGTTTTAACGCAAATAGCAAGCTCTTCTTTCCAACGTCTACAATACAGCAAGGACAATGAGCATTCACAGAAAAAAAGAACTTTGTTTCCTACTCATACAGACTATATCTAGTTCAAATCTCCTTATGAAACTGATACAAACCACAGCTCTTCTTACATAAATGCTTTTTAGTTACTAGTGAGAAACCCGTTGTTTTCGTGAACTGTGTAAATTCATTTGAACACAAAATTCACTTGGTTTAGCAGAAATGATCTCTTGCTTGTAAGAAATCACAGATAGTGGGGTTTAACACCATTTCTGAATGGAAATTAAGACCAGAGTTCTCATCCCTGAAACACAATCTGTTTTAAAGCAAGAAGCAAGCTCTTCTTCCCAGCGTCTCCAATGCAACAAGACATATGAGCATGCCCAGATAAAAAGAACTGTGTTTCCTACTCATATGGAACATAAGTAGTTCAACTATGCTTATGAAACTGATACCAAATACAGCTCCTCTTACATAAATGCTCTTTAGCTAATAGTGAGACACGCATTTGGTTACAGAACTGTGTTAAATCATTTGAGCCCAAAATTCACTGGGTTTACCAGAAATGATCTCTTGCTTGTAAGAACACACATAGTGGGGTATAACTCCGTTTCTGAAGGGAAATTCAGACCAGAGTTATCATCCATGAAACACACTCTGTTTTAAGGCAAGAAGCATCCTCTTCTTTCTGCGTCTCCAATACATCAAGAACCATGAGCATTCACAGAAAAAAAGAACTGTGTTTCCTAATCATAGGGACCATATCTAGTTCAACTCTGCTTATGAAACTGATACAAAATAAAGCTCCTCTTACATCAATGCTCTGTAGTTAATAGTGAGAAATGCATTGTATTCCTGAACTGTGTAAAATCGTTTGTGCCAATAATTCACTGGGTTTAACTAAAATGAACTCATACTTGTAGGAAGACACATATGCTGGGGATTAACTCCGTTTCTGAACGGAAATTCAGACCAGAGTTCTCATCCATGAAACATACTCTGTTTTAAGTCAAAAATCATCCTCTTCTTTCCAGCGTCTCCAATGCTGCAAGAAACATGAGCTTGCCAAGTAAAAAAGAAATGTGTTTCCTACTCATAAGGACCATATCTAGTCCAAGTCTGCTTATGAAACTGATACAAACCACACCTCCTCTTACACAAATGCTCTTTAGTTAATTGTGAGAATCACGTTGGTTTCTTGAACTCTGTAAATTCATTTGAACCCAAAATTCACTGGTTTTACCAGAAATGATCTCTTGCTTGTAAGCAGACACAGATGCTGGGGTTTAACTCCGTTTCTGAAGGGAAATTCAGACCAGAGTTCTCATCAATTAAACACACTCTGTTTTAAAGCAAGAAGCAAGCTCTTCTTCCCAGAGTCTCCAAATAAACAGGTCACATGAGCATGCCCAGAAAAAAAGAACTGTGTTTCATAATCATAGGGACCTTATCAAGTTTAACTCTGCTTATTAAACTGATACAAAATAAAGCTCTTCTTACATAAATGCTCTGTACTTAATGGTGAGAAACGCATTGTATTCGTGAACTGTGTAAAATCATTTAGCCCATAATTCACTGGGTTAACCTAAAATGAACTCATACTGGTAGGAAGACACAGATGCTGGGGTGTAACTCCGTTTCTGAAGGGAAATTCAGACCAGAGTTCTCATCAATTAAACACACTCTGTTTTCAAGCAAGAGGCAAGCTCTTCTTTCCAGCGTCTCCAATGCAGCAAGACACATGAGAATGCCCCCACGCCCCACAAAAAGAACTGTGTTTCCAACTCATAGGCAACCTATGTAGTTCAACTCGGCTTATGAAACTGATACAAACCAAAGCTCCACTTACATAAATGCTCTTTACTTAATAGTGAGAAACACGTTGGGTTCATGAACATTGTAAATTTATTTGAGCCAATAATTCAAAGGGTTTACCAGAAATGAACTCATGCTTGTAGGAGGACACATATCCTGGTGTTTAACTCTGTTTCTGAAGGGAAATTCAGGCCAGAGTTCTTATCCATGAAACACACTCTGTTTTAACCCAAATAGCAAGCTCTTCTTTCCAGCGTCTCCAATACATCAAGAACCATGAGCATGCACAGAAAAAAATAACTGTGTTTCCTACTCATACAGACCATATCTGGTTCAACTCTCCTTATGAAACTGATACCAAATACAGCTCCTCTTACATAAATGCTGTTTAGTTAATAGTGAGAAACTAATTGTGTTCCTGACCTGTGTAAAACCATTTGAGCCCCTAATTCACTGGGTTTACCTGAAATGAACTCTTGTTTGTAGGAAGACACAGATCCTGGGATTTACCTCTTTTTCTGAAGGGAAATTCAGACCAGAGTCCTCATACATGAAACGTAATCTGTTTTAACGCAGGAAACAAGCTCTTACTAACAGATTCTCCAATACAGCAAGAAATATGTGCAAACCCTGAAAAAAAGTACTGTGTTTCCTACTCATACGGTCCATATCTAGTTCAACTCTGCTTATGAAACTGATACAAAATAAAGCTCCTCTTACATAAATGATCTTTAGTTAATAGTGAGAAACACGTTGGGTTCATGAATTGTGTAAATTCATTTGAACCCATAGATCACTGGGATTACCTGAAGTGAACACTTGCTTGTAAGAAGACACAGATGCTGGGGTTTAACTCCGTTTCGGAAGGGAAATTCAGACCAGAGTTCTCTCCATGAAACACACTCTGTTTTAATGCAAGAAACAAGCTCTTCCTAACAGATTCTCCAATACAGCAAGAACCATGAGCATGCCCAGAAAAAAAGAACTGTGTTTCCTACTCCTGCGGACCATATATAGTTCAACTCTACTTATGAAATTGATACAAAATACAGCTCCTCTCACATAGATGCTCTTTAGTTAATAGTGAGCACCGCGTTGTGCTTGTGAACTGTGTAAATTTATTTGAGGCCATAATTCACTGGGTCTTCCTGAAATAAACTCATGGTAGTAGGAAGAGACAGATTCTGGGGTTTAACTCTGTTTCTGAAGGGAAATTCAGAGGAGAGTTCTCATCCATAAAACACACTCTGTTTTAAGGCTAGAAACATCCTCTTCTTTCCAGCAACTCCATACAGCAAGAACCAAGAGCATGCCCAGAAAAAAATAACTGTGTTTCCTACTCATAAGGACCATATCTAGTTCAACTTTGCTTATGAAACTGATACAAACCACAGTTCCTCTTACATAAATGCTCTTTAGTTAATAGTGAGAAACGCGGTGGTTTTGTGAACTGTGTAAATTCATTTGAGCCTAAAATTCACTGCTTTTATCAGAAATGTTGTCTTGCTTGTAAGAAGACACAGATGCTGGGGTTTAACTCCATATGTAAAGAGAAATTCAAACCAGAGTTCTCATCCGTGAAACACAGTCTTTTTTAACGCAAGAAACAAGCTCTTCCTAACAGATTCTCCAATACAGCAAGAAATATGAGCATGCCCAGAAAAAAAGAACTATGTTTCCTACTCATACGGTCCATATCTAGTTCACTGCTGCTTATAAAAGTGATACAAAATACAGCTCCTCTTACATAGATGCTCTTGAGTTAATAGTGAGAAACTCATTGTGTTCCAAAACTGTGTACATTTACTTGAGCGCATAATTCACTGGGTTTTTCTGAAATGAACTCATGTTTGTAGGAAGACACAGATCCAGGGGTTTAACTCTGATTATGAAGGGAAATTCAGACCAGAGTTCTCATCCATGAAACACACTTTGTTTTAAGGCAAGAAACATCCTCTACTTTCACGCCTCTCCAATACAGCAGGAAACATGAGCATGCCCAGGAAAAAGAACTGTGTTTGCTACTCATGAGGACCATATCTAGTTGAACTAAGCTTAAGAAACTGTTAAAATATACAGCTCCTCTTACATAAATGCTATTTAGTTAGTAGTGAGAAACGCATTGGTTTTGTGAACTCTGTAAATTCATTTGAGCCCAAAATTCACTGGGTTTACCAGAAATGATCTCTTGCATGTAAGAGGACACAGATCCTGGGATTTATCTCCATGTCTGAAGGGAAGTTCAGTCCAGTGTTCTGAGCCATGAAACACACTCTGTTTGAAAGCAAGAAGCAAGCTCTTCTTTCCAGCGTCTCCAATATGGCAAGAACCATGAGCATGCCCAGAAAAAAAGTATTGTATTTCCTAATCACGCGACAATATCTAGTTCAACTCTGCTTATGAAACTGATACCAAATACAGCTCCTTTTACATAAATGCTCTTTAGTTAATAGTGAGAAACACATTGTGTTCCTGAACTGTGTAAAATCATTTGAGCCCATAATTCACTGGGTTTACCTGAAATGAACTCATGCTTGTAGGAGACACAGATCCTGGGGTTAAACTCCTTTTCTGAAGGGAAATTCAGACCAGAATTCTCATCCATGAAACCCACTCTGTTTAAAGGTAAGAATCAGCCTCTTCTTTCCAGGGTCTCCAATACAGCAAGAACCATGAGCATGCCCAGAAATAAAGAACTGTGTTTCCTACTCATGAGGACCATATCTAGTTCAACAATGCTTGTGAAACTGATAAAAAATACAGCTCCACTTACATAAATGCTCTTTAGTTGAAAGTGAGAAACCCGTTGATTTCGTGAACTGTCTAAATTCATTTGAGCCCAAAATTTACTGGGTTTACCAGAAATGAACTCTTGTTTGAAAGAAGATACAGATCCTTTGGTTTAACTCTGTTTCTGAAGGGAAATTCATACCAGTGTTCTCATCCCTGAAACACACTCTGTTTTAACGTAAGAAGCAAGCTCTTCTTTCCAGCATCTCCAATGCAGCAAGAACCATGAGCATGCACAGAAAAAAAAAAACTGTGTTTTCTACACATACGGATCATATCTAGTTCAACTCTGCTCATGAAACTGATACCAAATACAGCTCCTCTTACATAAATGTTCTTTAGTTAATAGTGAGAAACGCATTATGTTCCTAAAATGTGAAAAATTCATTTGAGCCCAAAATTCAGTGGGTTTACCAGAAATGAACTCTTGCTCTTAGGAACACACAGATCCTGCGGTTTAACTCCATTTCTGAATTGAAATTCAGGCCCCAGTTCTCATCCCTGAAACACAATGTGTTTTAAGGCAAGAAGCATCCTCTTCTTTCCAGCCTCTCCAATACAGCAGGAACCATGATCATGCACAGAAAAAAAGAACTGTGTTTCCTGTTTATACGGACCATATCTAGTTCAACTCTGCTTATGAAACTGATACAAACCACAACTCCTCTTACGTAAATGCTCTTAAGTTAATACTGAGAAACGCGTTGGTTTCGTGAACTGTGTGAATTCATTTGAGCCCAATATTCACTGTGTTTACCAGAAATGAACTCTTGCTTGTGAGAAAACACACAATCTGGGTTTGAACTCCATTTCTGAAGGAAATTCAGAGCAGTGTTGCATCCACGAAACACACTCTGTTTTAACGCAATAAGCAAGCTCTTCTTTCCAGTGTCTCCAATACAGCAAGAACCATGAGCTTGCCCAGAAAAAAAGAATTGTGTTTCCTACTCAAAGGGACCATATGTAGTTAAACTCTGCTTATGAAACTGATACAAATGACAGCTCCTCTTACATAAATGCTCATTAGTTAATAGTGAGAAACGCGTTGATTTTGTGAACTGTGTAAATTCCTTTGAGACCAAAATTCACTGTGTTTTCCAGAAATGAAAACTTGCTTGTAGGAAGACAGATATCCTGGGTTTTAACTCCTTTTCTGAAGGGAAATACAGACCAATGTTCTCATCCATGAAACACACGCTGTTGTAAAGCAAGAAGCATCCTCTTCTTTCCAGTGTCTCCATACAGCAAGAAATATGATCATGACCAGAAAAAAAGAACTGTGTTTCCTACTCATATGGACCATATGTAGTTCAACTCTGCATATTAAACTGATACAAACCACAACTTCTCTTACATAAATGCTCTTTAGTTAATAGTGAGAAATGCATTGGTTTCGTGAACTGTGTAAATTCATTGGAGCCAAAAATTCACTGTGTTTACCTGAAATGAACTCTTGCTTGTAGGAAGACACAGATTCTTGGTGTTTAACTCCTTTTCTGAAGGGAAATTCAGACCAGTGTTCTCATCCTTTGAACACACTTTGTTTTAAAGCAAGAAGCAAGCTCTTCTTTCCAGTGTCTATAATAAAGCAAGAAACATGAGCATGCCATGAAAATATGAACTGTGTTTCCTAATCATACGGACCATATGCAGTTGAACTCTGCTTATGAACCTCATACAAACCACAGCGCATATTACATTAATGCTCTTTAGTTAATAGCGAGAAACACGTTGGGTTCGTGAACAGTGTAAAATCATTTGAGACCATATTTCAATGGATTTACCTGAAATGAACGCTTGCTTGTAGGAAGACACAGATCCTTTTGTATAACTCCATTTCTGAATGAAATTCAGGCCAGAGTTCTCATCCCTGAAACACACTATGTTTTAATGCAAGAAGCAAGCTCTTCTTTCCAGTGTGTCCAATACAGCAAGAAACATGATCATGCCCAGAAAAAAAGATCTGTGTTTCCTATTCATAAGGACCACATCTAGTTCAACTCTGCCTATGTATCTGATACAAACCTCAGCTCCTCTTACATAAATGCTCTTTAATTAATGGTGAGAAAAGCGTTTTGTTCGGGAACTGAGTAAAATTCATTTGAGCCCAAAATTCACTGCGTTTTCCAGAAATGAACTCAGGCTAGGAGGAAGACACAGATCCTTTGGTTGAACTACGTTTTTGGAGGGAAATTCAGACTAGAGTTCTCATCCATAAAACACACGCTGTATTTACGCCAGAAGCATGCTCTTCTTTCCAGCGTCTACAAAACAGCAACAAATATGAACATGAGCAGAAAAAAAGAACTGAGTTTCCTACTCATATGGACCATATGTAGTACACATCGGCTTATGAAACTGATACAAACCACAGGTCCTCTTACATATATGGTCTTTTGTTAATAGTGAGAAACGGGTGGGTTCTTGAACAGTGTGAACACATTTGGCCCGAAATTCGCTATGTTTACCAGAAATGAAATCTTGATTGTAGAAAGACACAGACACTGGGGTGTAACTCTGTTTCTGAAGGGAAATTCAGGCCAGTGTTCTCATCCATGAAACACACGCTGTTTAAATGCAAGAAGCATTCTCTTCTGTCCAGTGTCTCCAAATAGCAAGAAACATGAGCATGCCCAGAAAAAAAGAACTGTGTTTCCTACTCATACGGATCATATGTAGTTCAACTCTGCTTATGAAACTGATACAAACCACAGCTCCTCTTATATAAATGCTCTTTAGTTAATAGTGAGAAAAGCGTTGGGTCGTGAACTGTGTAAAATCATTTGAGCCCAAAAGTCACTTGATTTTCCAGACATGAACTGTTGCTTCTAGGAAGACACAGATCCTGGAGTTTGACTCCGTTTCTGAAGGGAAATTCAGACCAATGATCTCATCCATGAAACACACGAGTTTAAAGCAAGAAGAAAGCTCTTCTTTCCTGCGTCTAGAATAGAGCAAGAAATATGAGCATGCCCAGAAAAAAAAAGAAATGTGTTTCCTACTCATACGGACCATATGTAGTTCAACTCGGCTTATGAACAAGACACAAACCACAGCACCGCTTACATTAATGCTCTTTAGTTAATAGTGAGAAACGCGTCGGGTTCGTGAACTCTGTAAAATCATTTGAGCCCATAATTCACTGTGTTTACCTGAAATGAACTCTTGCCTGTAGGAAGACACAGATCCTGGGGTTTAACTCCATTTCTGAAGGGAAATTCAGACCAGTGTTCTCATCCATGAAACACACTCTGTATTTAAGCAAGAAGCAAGCTCTTCTTTCCAGTGTGTCCAATACAGCAAGAAACACGAGCATGCCCAGAAAAAAAGATCTGTGTTTCCTATTCATGAGGACCACATCTAGTTCAACTCTGCCTATGTACCTCATACAAACCACAGCTCCTCCTACATTAATGCTCTTTAGTTAATAGTAAGAGAAGCGTTTGTTGGGGAAATGATTAAAATTCTTTTGAGCCCTAGTTTCACTGCGTATTCCAGAAATGAACACAGGCTAATAGGAAGACACATATCCTGGGGTTTAACTCCGTTTCTGAAGGGAAATTCAGACCAGTGTTCTTATCCATGAAACACACTCTGTTTTAACGCAAGAAGCAAGCACTTCTTTCCAGCTTCTATAATACAGCAAGAAACATGGGCATGCCCAGAAAAAAAAGAACTGTATTTAATAGTAATACAGACCTTATCTATTTCAACTCTGCCTATGAACCTGATAAAAACCACAGCACCTCTTACATAAATGCTCTTTAGTTAATAGTGAAAAACGCATTTGTTTCGTGAACTGTGTAAATTCATTGGAGCCCAAAATTCACTGGGTTTACCAGAAATGAACTCTTGCTTGTAAGAAGACACAGATCCAGGGGTTTAACTCCATTTCTGAAGGGAAATTCAGACCAGTGTTCTCATCCATGAAACACACTCTTTTTTATTCAAAAATCCAGCTCTTCTTTCCAATGTGTCCAATATAGAAAGAAACATGAGCATGCACAGAAAATAAGAACTGTGTTTCCTATTCATAAGTACCACATCTAGTTCAGCTCTGCTTATGAACCTGATACAAACCACAGCACCTCTTACATTATTGCTCTTTAGTTAATAGTGAGAATCGCGTTGGGTTCGTGAACTGTGTAAAATCATTTGAGCCCATAATTCACTGGGTTTACCTGAAATGAACTCTTGCTTGTAGGAAGACACTGATCCTGGGGTTTAACTCCGTTTCTGAAGGGAAATTCAGACCAGTGTTCTCATCCATGAAATACACGCTGTTTTTACGCAAGAAGCATACTCTTCTTTCTAGCGTCAACAAAACAGCAAGAAATATGAGCATGCCAAAAAAAAAAAAAAAAAAAAAAAAAAAAACTTTGTTTCCTACTATTCCGGACCACATGTAGTTCAACTCTGCTTATGAAACTGATACAAACTACAGCTCTTCTTGCATAAATGCTCTATTGTTAATAGTGGGAAATGCGTTGGGTTCGTGAACAGTGTGAAATCATGGGGCCCAAAATTCACTGAGTTGACCAGAAATGAACTCTTGCTTATAGGAAGAAACAGACCCTGGAGTGTAACTCCGTTTCTGAAGGGAAATTCAGACCAGTGTTCTAACCCATGAAACACACGATGTTTAAACGCAAGAAGCATGCTAATCTTTCCAGCGTCTCAAACACAGCAAGAAACATGAGCATGCCCCCCAAAAAAATAACTGTGTTTCCTACTCATACGGACCTTATGTAGTTCAACTCTGCTTACGAAACTGATACAAATCACAGCTCCTCTTACATACATGCCCTTTTGTTAATAGTGAGAATCACTTTGGTTTCGTGAACTGTGTACAATCATTTGAGCCCAAAATTCACTGGGTTTACCAGAAATGAACTCTTGCTTGTAAGAAGACACAGATCCAGGGGTTTAACTCCATTTCTGAAGGGAAATTCAGACCAGTGTTCTCATCCATGAAACACACTCTTTTTTATTCAAAAATCCAGCTCTTCTTTCCAATGTGTCCAATATAGAAAGAAACATGAGCATGCACAGAAAATAAGAACTGTGTTTCCTATTCATAAGTACCACATCTAGTTCAGCTCTGCTTATGAACCTGATACAAACCACAGCACCTCTTACATTATTGCTCTTTAGTTAATAGTGAGAATCGCGTTGGGTTCGTGAACTGTGTAAAATCATTTGAGCCCATAATTCACTGGGTTTACCTGAAATGAACTCTTGCTTGTAGGAAGACACTGATCCTGGGGTTTAACTCCGTTTCTGAAGGGAAATTCAGACCAGTGTTCTCATCCATGAAATACACGCTGTTTTTACGCAAGAAGCATACTCTTCTTTCTAGCGTCAACAAAACAGCAAGAAATATGAGCATGCCAAAAAAAAAAAAAAAAAAAAAAAAAAAAAAACTATGTTTCCTACTATTCCGGACCACATGTAGTTCAACTCTGCTTATGAAACTGATACAAACTACAGCTCTTCTTGCATAAATGCTCTATTGTTAATAGTGGGAAATGTGTTGGGTTCGAGAACAGTGTGAAATCATGGGGCCCAAAATTCACTGAGTTGACCAGAAATGAACTCTTGCTTATAGGAAGAAACAGACCCTGGAGTGTAACTCCGTTTCTGAAGGGAAATTCAGACCAGTGTTCTAACCCATGAAACACACGATGTTTAAACGCAAGAAGCATGCTAATCTTTCCAGCGTCTCAAACACAGCAAGAAACATGAGCATGCCCCCCCCAAAATAACTGTGTTTCCTACTCATACAGACCTTATGTAGTTCAACTCTGCTTACGAAACTGATACAAATCACAGCTCCTCTTACATACATGCCCTTTTGTTAATAGTGAGAATCACTTTGGTTTCGTGAACTGTGTACAATCATTTGAGCCCAAAATTCACTGGGTTTACCAGAAATGAACTCTTGCTTGTAAGAAGACACAGATCCTGGGGTTTAACTCTGTTTCTGATGCGAAATTCAGACCAGATTTCTCACCCTTTAAACACACTCTGTTTTTACGCAAGAAGCAAGCTCTTCTTTCCAGTGTGTTCAATACAGTAAGAAACATGAGCATGCCCAGAAAAAAAAAGAACTGTATTTAATAGTAATACAGACCTTATCTAGTTCAACTCTGCCTATGAAGCTGATTCAAACCACAGCTCGTATTACGTATATGCTCCTTAGTTTATAGTGAGAAAAGCGTTTGGTTCGGGATCTGTGTAAAATTCAAATGAGCCCAAATTTCAGTGGGTTTCCAGAAATGAACACTTGCTTCTAGGAACACACAGATGCTCGGGTTTAACTCCATTTCTGATGGGAAATTCAGACCAGAGTTCTCATCCATGAAATACACCCTATTTTAACGCTAGAAGCATGCTCTTCCTAACAGATTCTCTAATAGATCACGAACCATGAGCATGCCCAGAAAAAAAAGAACTGAGATTCCTAATCATATGGACCATATCTAGTTAAACTCTGCTTATGAACCTGATACACACCACAGCTCCTCTTACATAATGCTCTTTAGTTAATAGATATAAACGCGTTGTGTTTGTGAACTGTGTAAAACCATTTGAGCCAATAATTCACTGGAATTACCCGAAATGAAATCATGCTTGTAGGAACAAACAAATCCTGGAGTTTAACTCCTTTTCTGAAGGGAAATTAAGACCAGAGTTTTCATCACTGAAACGCACTCTGTTTTAACGCAAGAAGCATCCACTTCTTTCCAGCATCGCCAATACAGCAAGAACCATGAGCATGCCCAGAAAAAAAGAACTGTGGTTCCTACTCATACGGACCACATGTAATTCAACTATGCATATGAAACAGACACAAACCACACCACCTCTTACATAAATGCTCTTTAGTTAATAGTGACAAACGCGTTGGGTTGGTGAGCTGTGTAAAATCATATGAGCCAAAAATTCACTGGGTTTAACAGAAATGAACTCTTGCATGAAGGAAGATACAGATCCTGGGGTTTAACTCCATTTCTGAAGGGAAATTCAGACCAGAGTTCTCATCACTGAAACACCCTCTGTTTTAAGGCAAGAAGCAAGCTCTTCTTTCCAGAGTCTCCAATAGAGCAAGAACCATGAGCATGTCCAGAAAAAAATAACTGTGTTTCCTACTCATAGGGACCAATGTAGTTCAACTCTGCTTATGAAACTGATCCAAGCCACAGCTACTCTTACTTAAATGCTATTAAGTTAATAGTGAGAAATGCTTTTTTTTTCTCCTGAACTTTGTAAATTCATTTGAATCCAAAATTCATGGGTTTCTAGAAATGAAATCTTGCTTCTAGGAACACAGAGATGCTGGGGTTTAACACCATTTCTGAAGGGAAATTCAGACCAGAGTTCTCATCCATGAAACACACTCTGTTTCAACACCATAAGCATGCTCTTCCTAACAGAGTCTCTCATAGAGCACGAACCACGAGCATGCCCAGAAAAAAAAGAACTGTGTTTCCTACACATATGGACCATATCTAGTTCAACTCTGCCTATGAACCTGATACACACCACAGCTCCTTTTTCATAAAAGCTCCTTAGTTTATAGTGATAAACACGTTGTGTTTGTGAACTGTGTAATTTCTTTTGAGCCCATAATTCACTGGCTTTACCTGAAATGAACTCATGCTTGTAGGAAGACACAGATCCTGGGGTTTAACTCCTTTTCTGAAGGAAAATTAAGACCAGAGTTCTTATCCCTGAAACACACTCTGTTTTAAGGCAAGAAGCATCCTTATCTTTCAAGTGTCTCTAATACAGCAAGAACAATGAGCATGCCCAGAAAAAAAGAACTGTGTTTTGTAATCATAAGGTCCATATCTAATGCAACTCTGCCTAAGAACCTGATACAAAACACAGCTCCTCTTAAATAAATGCTATTTAGTTAATAGTGAGAAACGCGTTGGTTTCGATAACTGTGTAAATACATTTGAGTTCATAATTCCCTGGGCTTACCTGAAATGAACTCACGCTAGTAGAAAGAAACAGATCCTGGGGTTTAACTCAGTTTTTGAAGGGAAATTCAGACCAGAGTACTCATCCCTGAAACTTACTCTGTTTTAAGGCAAGAAGCATCCTCATCTTTCCTGCATCTCCAATACAACAAGAACCATGAGCATGCCCAGAGAAAATCAGCTGTGTTTCCTACTCATATGCACCAAATGTAGTTCAACTCTGCTTATGAACCTGATACAAACCACATCTCCACTTACATAAATGCTCTTTGGTTAATAGTGAGTATCGCATTTGTTAGGAGAACTATGTAAATACATTTGAGCCCATAATTCACTTGGTTTACCGGACATGAACTCTTGCTTGTAAGAAGACACAGATCCTGGGGTTTAACTCTGTTTCTAAAGGGAAATTCAGACAAGTGTTCTCATCCATGAAACAAACGCTGTTTAACTCAAGAAGGAAGCTCTTCTTTGCAGCGTCTCCACTACAGCAAGAAATCTGAGACTGCCCAGAAAAAAAGTACTGTGTTTCCTACTCATATGGACCAAATCTAGTTCAACTCTGCTTATTAAACTGATACAAAATACAACTCCTCTTACATAAAATCTCTTTAGTTAATAATGAGAAACCTATTGTGTTGCTGAACTGTGTAAAATCATTTGAGCCCATAATTCACTGGGCTTACCTGTAATGAACTCGTGCTTGTAGGAAGACACAGATCCTGGGGTTTAACTCCTTTACTGAAGGGAAATTCATACCAGAGTTCTCATCCCTGAAACACACTCTGTTTTAAGTCAAGAAGCATCCTCTTCTTTCCAGCATCTCTAATACATCAAGAACAATGAGCATGCCCAGAAATAAAGAACTGTGTTTCCTGCTCATCCGGACCATATCTACTTCAACTCTGCTTATGAACCTGATACAAAAACCCAGCTCCTCTTTCATAAATGCTCTTTAGTTAATAGTGAGAAAAGCGTTGGGTTCGGGAACTGTGTAAAATGCTTTTGAGCCCAAAATTCAGTGGGTTTACCCGAAATGATCTCTTGCTTGTTGGAAGACACATATCCTGGCATTTACCTCCATTTCTGAAGGGAAATTCAGACCAGAGGTGTCATTCCTGAAACAAACTCAGTTTTAAGGCAAGAAACATCCTCATCTTTCCAGCGTATCCAATACAGCAAGAACCATGAGCATTCCCAGAAAAAATGAGCTGTGTTTCCTACTCACATGCACCATATAGTTCAACTCTGCTTAAGAACCTGATGCAAACCACAGCTCCTCTTACATAAATGCTCTTTATTTAATAGTGAGAAAAGCGTTTGGTTCGTGAACTGTGTAAAATTCATTTGAATCCAAAATTCATGGGTTTCTAGAAATGAAATCTTGCTTCTAGGAACACACAGATGTTGGGGTTTAACTCCATTTCTGAAGGGAAATTCAGACCAGAGTTCTCATCCATGAAACACACTCTGTTTTAACACCATAAGCATGCTCTTCTTAACAGAATCTCTCATAGAGCACGAACCACGAGCATGCCCAGAAAAAAAAGAACTGTGTTTCCTACACAAATGGACCATATCTAGTTCAATTCTGCCTATGAACATGATACACACCACAGCTCCTTTTTCATAAAAGCTCCTTAGTTTATAGTGATAAACACGTTGTGTTTGTGAACTGTGTAATTTCTTTTGAGCCCATAATTCACTGGCTTTACCTGAAATGAACTCATGCTTGTAGGAAGACACAGATCCTGGGGTTTAACTCCTTTTCTGAAGGGAAATTAAGACCAGAGTTCTTATCCCTGAAACACACTCTGTTTTAAGGCAAGAAGCATCCTTATCTTTCAAGTGTCTCTAATACAGCACGAACAATGAGCATGCCCAGAAAAAAAGAACTGTGTTTTGTAATCATAAGGTCCATATCTAATGCAACTCTGCCTAAGAACCTGATACAAACCACAGCTCCTCTTACATATATGCTTCTTAGTTAATAGTGATAAACGCGTTGTGTTTGTGAATTGTGTAAAATCATTTGAGCCCATAATTCACTGGGTTTACCTGAAAGTAACTCATGCTTGTAGGAAGACACAGATCCTGGGGTTTAACTCCTTTCTGAAGGGAAATTCATACCAGAGTATTCATCCCTGAAACACACTCTGTTTTAAGGCAAGAAGCATCCTCATCTTTCCAGCGTCTCCAATACAGCAAGAACCATGAGCATGCCCAGAGAAAATGAGCTGTGTTTCCTACTCACATGCACCATATCTAGTTCAACTCTGCTTATTTACCTGATACAACCCACAGCTCCACCTACATAAGTGCTCTTTCGTTAATAGTGAGAAAAGTGTTTGGTTTGTGAACTGTGTAAAATTCATTTGAGCCCAAAATTCATGGGTTTCCAGAAATGAACTCTTGCTTCTAGGAACACAAAGATGCTGAGGTTTAACTCCGTTTCTGAAGGGAAATTCAGACCAGAGTTCTCATCCATGAAACACACTCTGTTTTAAGGCAACAAGCATGCTCTTCCTAACAGAGTCTCCGATACAGCACAAACCATGATCATGCCCAGAAAAAAAGAACTGTATTTCCTACTCATATGGACCATATCTAGTTCCACTCTGCTTATGAACCTTATACACACCACAGCTCCTCTTACATAAATGCTCTTTAGTTAACAGTGAGAAAAGCGTTTGGTTCATGAACTGTGTAAAATTCATTTGAGGTCAAAATATATCGGTTTCCAGAAATGAACTCTAGCTTCTAGGAACGCACAGATGCTGGGGTATAACTCCGTTTCTGAAGGGAAATTCAGACCAGAGTTATCATCCATGAAACACACTCTGTTTTAACGCAACAAGCATGCTCTTTCTAACAGAGTCTCCGATAGAGCACGAACCATGAGCATGCCAGAAAAAAAAGAACTGACTTTCCTGCTCATACGGACCATATCTAGTACAACTCTGCCTATGAACCTAATACACATCACACCTCCTCTTACATAAATGCTCTTTAGTTAATAGTTATAAAGGCTTTGTGTTTGTGAACTGTGTAAAACCATTTAGCCCATAATTCACTGGGCCTACCTGAAAGTAACTCATTCTTGTAGGAAGACACAGATCCTGGGGTTTAACTCCTTTCTGAAGGGAAATTCAGACCAGAGTATTCATCCCTGAAACACACTCTGTTTTAAGGCAAGAAGCATCCTCATCTTTCCAGCGTCTCCAATACAGCAAGAACCATGAGCATGCCCAGAGAAAATGAGCTGTGTTGCCTACTCGCATGCACCATATCTAGTTCAACTCTGCTTATGAACCTGATACAAACGACAGCTCCTCTTACATAAATGCTCTTTACTTAATAGTGAGAGAAGCGTTTGGTTCGTGAACTGTGTAAAATTCATTTGAGCCCAAAATTCATGGGTTTCCAGAAATAAACTCTGGCATCTAGGAACACACAGATGCTGGGGTTTAACTCCGTTTATGATGGGAAATTTAGACCAGAGTTCTCATCCCTGAAACACATTCTGTTTTAAGGCAAGAAGCATCCTCTTCTTTCCAGCATCTCTAATACAGCAAGAACAATGAGCATGCCCAGAAATAAAGTACTGTGTTTCCTGCTCATACTGACCATATCTAGTACAACTCTGCCTATGAACCTGATACACACCACAAGTCCTCTTACATAAATGCTCTTTAGTTAATAGTTATAAACGCGTTGTGTTTGTGTACTGTGTAAAACCATTTGAGTTCATAATTCACTGGGTTTACCTGAAATGAACTAATGCTTGTAGGAACACACAGATCCTGGGGTTTAACAACTTTGCTGAAGGGAAATTAAGAGCAGAGTTCTTATACCTGAAACACACTCTGTTTTAAGGCAAGAAGCATCCTCATCTTTCCAGCGTCTCCATTATAGCAAGAACCATGAGCATGCCCAGAGAAAATGAGCTGTGTTTCCTACTCACATGCACCATATCTAGTTCAACTCTGCTTATGAACCAGATACAAACCAACCTCCTCCTACATAAATGCTCTTTAGTTAATAGTGAGAAATGTGTTTGGTTCGTGAACTGTGTAAAATTCATTTGAGACAAAAATTCATGTGTTTCCATAAATGAACTCGTCCTTCTAGGAACACACAGACGCTGGGGTTTAAATCCGTTTCTGAAGGGAAATTCAGACCAGAGTTCTCATCTATGAAACACACTCTGTTTTAACGCAACAAGAATGCTCTTCATAACAGAGTCTCCGATAGTGCACGAACCATGATCATGCCCAGAAAAAAAAAAAAGAACAGTGTTTCCTACTCATATGGACCATATCTAGTTCAACTCTGCTTATGAACCTGATACAGACCACAGCTCATCTTTCATAAATACCCTTTAGTTAATAGTGATAAACACGTTGTGTTTGTGAACTGTGTACATTCTTTTGAGCCCATAATTCACTGGGTTTACCAGAAATGAACTCATTCTTGTAGGAAGACACAGATCCTGTGTTTTAACTCCTTTTCTCAGGGGAAATTAAGACCAGAGGTCTCATCCCTGAAACACATTCTGTTTTAAGGCAAGAAGCATCCACTTCTTTCCAGCGTCTCTAATACACCAAGAACCATGAGCATGCCCAGAGAAAATCAGCTGTGTTTCCTGCTCATATGCACCAAATGTAGTTCAACTCTGATTATGAACCAGATACAAACCACATCTCCACTTACATAAATGCTCTTTGGTTAATAGTGAGAAACGCATTCATTACAAGAACTGTGTATATACATTTGAGCTTATAATTCACTTGGTTTACCAGAAATGAACACTTGCTTTTAAGAAGACACAGATCCTGATATTTAACTCCGTTTCTGAAGGGAAATTCAGACAAGTGTTCTCATCCATGAAACACACGCTGTTTTAACGCAAGAAGCAAGCTCTTCTTTCCAGCGTCACTAGTACAGCAAGAACAATGAGCCTGCCCAGAAAAAAAGAACTGTGTTTCCTACTCATACGGACCAAATCTAGCTCCTCTTTCATAAATGCTCTTTAGTTAATACTATGAAAAGCGTTGGGTTCGGGAACTGTGTAAAATGCTTTTGAGCCCAAAATTCTGTGGGTTTACCAGAAATGATCTCTTGCTTGTTGGGAGACACATATCATGGCATTTACCTCCTGTGTTTTACCTCCATTTCTGAAGGGAAATTCAGACCAGAGTTCTCATCCCCGAAACACGCTCTGTTTTAAGGCAAGAAGCATCATAATCTTTCCAGCGTCTCTAATACAGCAAGAAGCATGAGCATGTCCAGAGAAAACGAGCTGTCTTTCCTACTCACATGCACCATATCTAGTTCACCTCTGCTTATGAACCTGATACAAACCACAGCTCTTCTTACATAAATGCTCTTTGGTTAATAGTGAGAAAACCATTTGGTTCTTGAATTGTGTAAAATCCATTTGAGCCCCGAATTCACGGGTTTCCAGAAATGAACTCTTGCTTTTAGGAGCACACAGATGCTGGGGTTTAAATCCGTTTCAGAAGGGAAATTCAGACAGGTGTTCTCATCCATGAAACACACGCTGTTTAAACGCAAGAAGCAAGCTCTTCTTTCCAGCGTCTCTAATACAGCAAGAACAATTAGTATGCTCAGAAAAAAAGAACTGTGTTTCCTTCTCATACGGACCATAAAAGTTCAACTCAGTGTATGAACCTGATGCAAACCACAGCTCCTCTTACATAAATGCTCTTTAGTTAATACTATGAAAAGCGTTGGTTTCGGGAACTGTGTAAAATTCATTTGATCCAAAATTCAGTGGGTTTACCTCAAATGAACTCTTGCTTGTAGGAAGACACAGATCCTGGGGTTTAACTCCTTTTCTAAAGGGACATTCAGACCAGAGTTTTCATCGCTGAAAGACACTCTGTTTTAACGCAAGAAGCATCCTCTTTTTTCCAGTGTCTCTAATACACCAAGAACAATAAGCATGCCCAGAAAAAAGAACTGTGTTTCCTACTCATACGGACCATATCTAGTTCAACTCTTTCTATGAACCTGATACAAACCACATCTCCTCTTACATAAGTGCTCTTTAGTTAATAGTGAGAAAAGCGTTTGGTTCGGGAACTGTGTAAAACACATTTGATCCCCACATTCAGTGGGTTTACCAGAAATGAATTCTTGCGTGTAGGAACACACAGATCCTGGAGTTTGAATCTGATTCTGAAATGAAATTCAGACCAGAGTTATCATCCATGAAACACACTCTGTTTTAACACACGTAGCATGCTGTTCCTAACAAAGTCCCCAATACAGCAAGAACCATGGGCATGCCCAGAAAAAAAGAACTGTGTTTCCTGCTCATACGGACCACATAAAGTTCAACTCTGCCTATGAACCTGATACAAACCACATCTCCTCTTACATAAGTGCTCTTTAGTTAATAGTGAGAAAAGCATTGGGTTTGTGAACTGTGTAAAATTCATTTGAGCACAAAATTCAGTGGGTTTACCAGAAATGAACTCTTGCTTATAGGAACACACAAGTCCTGGGGTTTAACTCCGTTTCTGAAGGGAAATTCAGACCAGAGTTCTCATCCCTGAAACACAATCTGTTTTAAGCCAAGAAGCATCCTGTTCTTTCCAGTGTCTCTAATACAGCAAGAACCATGAGCATGCCCAGAAAAAATGAACTGTGTTTCCTGATCATGCGGACCATATGTAGTTCAACTCTGCCTATGAACCTCATACAAAGCACAACTCCTCTTACATAAATGCTCCTTAGTTAATAGTAATAAACGTGTTATGTTTGTGAACTGTGTAAAATCATTTGAGCCCATAATTGCCTGGGTTTTCCTGAAAGGAACTCTTGCTTGTAGGAACACTCAGATCCTGGGGTTTTCTCCTTTTCTGAAGGGAAATTCAGACCAGAGTTCTCATCCCTGAAACACACTCTGCTTTAAGGCAAGAAGCATCCACTTCTTTCCACCCTCTCTAATACAGCAAGAACAAAGAGCACGCCCAGAAAAAAGAACTGTGTTTCCTACTCTTACAGACCTTTTCTAGTTCAACTCTGCTTATGAAACTGATACAAACCACAGCTCCTTTTCATAAATGCTCTTTAGTAAATAGTGAGAAAAGCCTTTGGTTTGGGAACTGTGTAAAATTCATT
The DNA here is from genome assembly GCA_949786405.1 of Onychomys arenicola. NCBI lineage: Eukaryota > Metazoa > Chordata > Mammalia > Rodentia > Cricetidae > Onychomys > Onychomys arenicola. The sequence goes on along the minus strand of CATKUM010000039.1, from coordinate 5,555,021 downwards.
TTAGCCCAAAATTCAGTGATTGTAGCAGAAATGAATTCTTGCTTGTAGGAACACACAGTTCCTGGGGATTAACACCGTTTATGAAGGGAAATTCAGACCAGAGTTATCACACTTGAAACCCACTCTGTTCAAAGTAAAAATGTATTCTCTTCTTTCCAGCTTCTCTAATACAGCAAGAACAATGAGCATGCCCAGAAAAAAAGTACTGTGTTTCCTACTCATAGGGACCGTATCTAGTTCAACTCTGTCTATGAACCTTATAAAAACCACAGCTCCTCTTTCATAAATGTTCTTTAGTTAATAGTGAGAAAAGCATTGGTTCAGGAACTGTGTAAAATTCATTTGAGCCCAAAATTCAGTAGGTTTAGCAGAAATGATCTCTTGCTTGTAGGAAGCCACAGATAATGGGGTTTAAAACCGTTTCTGAAGGGAAATTAAGACCAGTGTTCTCATCCATGAAACACACGCTGATTTAATGCAGGAAGAATACTCTTTTTTCCAGTTTCTCAAATACAGCAAGAAATATGAGCATGCACAGAAAAAAAGAACTGTGTTTCCTACACATAAGGACCATATCTAGTTCAACTTTGCTCATGAAACAGATACAAAATACAGCTCCTCTTACATAAATGCTCCTTAGTTATAGAGATAAACGTGTTGTGTTTGTGAACTGTGTAAAATTATTTGAGCCCATAATTACCTGGGTTTACCTGAAATGATCTCATGCTTCTAGGAACACACAGATCCTGGGTTTTCTCCTCTTCTGAAGGGAAATTCAGACCAGAGTTCTCATCCCTGAAACACACTCTGTTTTAAGGTAAAAAGCATCCTCTTCTTTCCAGCATCTCTAATACAGCAAGAACCATGAGCCAACCCAGAAAAAAAGAACTGTGTTTCTTGCTCATTAGGACCATATCTAGTTCAACTCTGCCTATGAACCTGATACCAACCACAGCTCCTCTTTCATAAATGCTATTTAGTTAATATTGAGAAAAGCGATGGTTTCGGGAACTGTGTATAATTCATTTAAGCCCAAAATTCAGTGGGTTTAACAGAAATGAACTCTTGCTTGTAGGAAGAAACAGATCCTGGGGTTTAACTCCGATTCTGAAATGAAATTCACACCAGTGTTCTCATCCATGAAACACATGCTGATTTAACGCAGGAAGAAGGCTCTTCTTTCCGGTGTCTCCAGTACAGCAAGAAATATGAGCATGCCCTGAAAATAAGAAGTGTGTTTCCAACACATACAAACCATATCTAGTTCAACCTTGCTCATAAAACTGATACAAAATACTGCTCCGCTTACATAAATCTCCTTAGTTAATAGTGATAAACGCGTTTTGTTTGTGAACTGTGTAAAATCATTTGAGCCCATAATTGCCTGGGATTACATCAAATGAACTCTTGCTTGGAGGAACACACAGATCCTGTGGTTTTGTCCTTTTTTGAAGGGAAATTCAGACCAGAGTTCTCATCCCTGCAACATGCTCTGTTTTAAGGCAAGAAGCATCCTCTTCTTTCCAGCGTCTCTAATACATCAAGAAACATGAGCATGCCCCGACAAAAAGAACTGTGTTTCCTATTCATAAGGACCACATCTAGTTCCACTCTGCTTATGAAATTTATACAAACCACAGCTCCGTTTACATAAATGCTCTTTAGTTAATAGTGAGAAACGCGTTGTGTGTGTGAACTGTGTAAAATCATTTGAGCCCAAAATTCACTTGGTATACCAGAAATGAACTCTTGCTTGTAGGAAGATACAGATCCTGGGGTTGAACTCCCTTTCAGGAGGGAAATTCAGACCAGAGTTCTCATCCATGAAACACACTCTGTTTTAAGGCAAGAAGAAAGCTCTTCTTTCTAGCATCCATCTCAAATAGAGCAAGAACAATGGGCATGCCCAGAAAAAAAGAACTGTGTTTCCTACTCATATGGACCATATGTAGTTCAACTCTGCTTATGAAACTGATCCAAAAACAGCTTATCTAACATAAATGCTCTTTAGTTAAGAGTGAGAAACGTGTAGGGTTCGTGAACGGTTTTTATTCATTTGAGCCCAAAATTCACTGGGTTTACCTGAAATGAACTCTTGCTTGTAGGAAGATATTGATGCTGGGGTTGATCTCCGTTTCTGAAGGGAAATTCAGTCCAGTGTTCTATCCCTGAAACACACTCTGTTTTAAGGCAAGTTGCAAGCTCTTCTTTCAAGCTTCTCCAATAAAGCAAGAACAATGAGCATGCCCAGAAAAAAAGAACTGTGTTTCCTACTCATATGCATCATATGTAGTTCAACTCTGCTTGTGAAACTGATCCAAACCACAGCTCATCTTACATAAATGCTCTTTAGTTAATAGTGAGAAATGCTTTGTGTTTGTGAAGTGTGTAAAATCATTTGAGCACTAAATCACTGGGTTTACCAGAAACGTACTCTTGCTTGTAGGAACACAGATCCTGGGGTTTAACTCCGTTTCTGAAGGGAAATTCAGACCAGAGTTCTCTTCACTGAAACACACTCTGAGTTAAAACAAGAAGAAAGCTCTTAATTCCAGCGTCTCCAATACAGGAAGAACCATGAGCATGCCCAGAAAAAAAGAACTGTGTTTCCTACTCATATGGACCATTTGTACTTTAATTCTGCTTATGAAACTGATCCAAACCACAGCACTTCTTACATAAATGCTCTTTAGTTAATAGTGTGAAACGCGTTGCTTTTATGAACTGTGTAAAATCATTTGAGCCCTAAATCACTGGGTTTACCAGAAATGTACTCTTGCTTGTAGGAAGACACAGATCTTGGGTTTTAACTCCTTTTCTCAAGGGAAATTCAGACCAGTGTTCTCATCCATGAAACTCGCTCTGTTTTAAGGAAAGACGAAAGCTCTTGTTTCCAGTGTCTCCAATACAGCAAGAACCATGAACATGCCCAGAAAAAAAGAACTGTGTTTCCTACTCATAAGGAAAATATGTAGTTCAACTCTGCTTATGAAACTGATACAAACCACATCTCCTCTTACTTTAATGCTCTTTAGTTAATAGTGAGAATCATGTAGGGTTCGTGAACTGTGTAAAATCTTTTGAGACCAACATTCACTGGGTTTACCAGAAATGAACTCTTGCTTGTAAGAAGACACAGATCCTGGGGATTAACTCCGTTTCTGAACGGTAATTCAGACAAGTGTCCTCATCCATGAAACACACTCTGTTTTCACGCAAGAAGCAAGCTCTTCTTTCCAGCGTCTCCAATACTGCAAGAAATATGAGCATGCCAAGAAAAAATGAACTGTGTTTCCTACTCATATGGACCATGTGTAGTTGAAATCTGCTTATGAAACTGATACAAACCCCAGTTCCTATTACATAAATGCTCTTTAGTTAATAGTGAGAAACACGTGTTCGTGAACTTTGTAAAATCATTTGTGCCCAATATTCACTGTGTTTACCTGAAATGAACTCTTGCTTGTAGGAAGACACAGATCCTGGGGTTTAACTCCGTTTCTGAAGGGAAATTCAGACCAGAGTTCTCATACCTGAAACACACTCTGTTTTAAGGCAAGAAGCATCCTATAATTTCCAGGGTCTCCAATACAGCAAAAACCATGAGCAAGCTGAGAAAAAACTAACTGTGTTTCCTACTCATAGGGACCACATGTAGTTCAACTCTGCATATGAAACTGATACAAACCACAGCTCCTCTTACATAAATGCTATTTAGTTAATTGTGAGAAACGCGTTGGTTTCGTGAACTGTGTAAATTCATTTGATCCCAAATTTCAATGGGTTTACCCTAAATGAACTCTGCTTGTAAGAAGACACAGATCATGGGGTTTACTCCATTTCAGAAGGGAAATTCAGACCAGTGTTCTCATCCATGAAACTCACTCAATTTTAACGATAGAAGCAAGCTCTCCTTTCCAGCATCTCCAATAAAGCAAGAAACATGAGCATACCCAGAAAAAAACTACTGTTTCCTAATCATTAGGACCATATCTAGGTTATCCCTGCCTATGAACCTGACACAAACCACAGCTCCTGTTACATAAATGCTCTTTAGTTAATAGTGAGAGACGCGTTGGGTTCGTGAAATGTGTAAAATCATTTGAGCCCAAAATTCACTGGGTGTTACAGGAATGAACTCTTGCTTGTAGGAAGACACAGATCCTGGGGTTTAACTCCATTGCAGAAAGGAAGTTCAGACCAGAGTTCTCATTCCTGAAACACACTCTGTTTTAAGGTAAGAAGCATCCTCTTCTTTCCAGCGTTTCCAATACAGCAAGAACCATGAGCATCCACAGGAAAAAAAAAAAAGAAAAAAACTTTGGTTCCGACTCTTATGGACAATATGCAGTTCAACTCTGCTTATGAAACTGATACAAACCACAGCTCCTGTTACATAAATGCTCCTTAGTTAATAGTGAGAATCACGTTGGGTTCGGGAAAGGTGTACAATCTTTTGATCCCAAAATTCACTGGGTTTACCAGAAATGAACTCTGGCTTGTATGAAGACACAGATCCTGGGGTTTAACTCCATTTCTGAAGGGAAATACAGACCAGAGTTCTCATCACTGAAACACACTCTGTTTTAAGGAAGAAGCAAGCTCTTCTTTCCAGAGTCTCCAATAGAGCAAGAACCATGAGCATGCCCAGAAAAAAAGAACTGTGTTTCCTACTGATAAGGACCATATGTAGTTCAACTCTGCTTATGAAACTTATACAAACCACAACTCTTCTTACATAAATGCTCTTAATTAATAGGGAGAAACACGTTGAGATCGTGAACTGTGTAAAATCATTTGATCCCAAAATTCACTGGGTTTACCAGAAATGAACCTTTGCTTGTAGGAATACACAGAACCTGGGGTTTAACTCCTTGTCTGAAGGGAAATTCAGACCATTGTTTTCATCCATTAAATACACTCTGTTTTAAAGCAAGCAGGAAGCTCTTCTTTCCAGTGTCTGCAATACAGCAAGAAACATGAGCATGCCCAGAAAAAAAGTACTCGTTTCCTAATCATAAGGACCATATCTACGTTATCCCTGCATATGAACCTGACACAAACCACAGCTCCTGTTACATAAATGCTCTTTAATTAATAGTGAGAATCGCGTTGGTTTCATGAACTGTGTAAATTCATTTTAGCCCATAAATCATTGGGTTTACCTGAAATGAACTCTTGCTTGTAGGAAGACACAGATCCTGATGTTTAACTCGGTTTCTGAGGGGAAATTCAGACCAGATTTCTCATCCCTGAAACACACTCTGTTTTAAGGAAAGAAGCATCCTATACTTTCCAGCATCTCCAATACACCAAGAACCATGTACTTCCCCCCCAGAAAAATTAACTGTGCTTCCAACTCATATGGACCATATGCAGTTCAACTTTGCTTATGAAACTTTTCCAAGTCACAGCTCCTCGTACATAAATGCTCTTTAGTTAATAGTGAGAATGGCGTTGGGTTCATGAACTTTGAAAAATCATTTGAGCCAAAATTCAATTGGTTTACCAGAAATGAACTCTTGCTTGTAGTAAAACCAAGATCCTGGGGTTTAACTCCGTTTCTGAAGGGAAATTCAGATCTGTGTTCCCTTCCATGAAACACACTCTGTTTTAATGCAAGAAGCAAGCTCTTCTTTCCAGTGTCTCCAATAATGCAAGAAACATGAGCATGCCCAGAAAAAAGAACTGTGTTTCCTATCATACTGACCATATGCAGTTCAACTCTGCTGATGGAAGTGATACAAACCACAGCTCCTCATACATAAATGCTATTTAGTTAATAGTGAGAATCGCGTTGGGTTGTGAACTGTGGAAAATCATTTCAGCCCAAAATTCACTGCGTTTACCAGAAATGAACTCTTACTTGTAGGAAGCCACAGATCCTGGGATTTACAACAGTTTCTGAAGGGAAATTCAGACCAGTTCTCACATCCATGAAACACACTCTGTTTTATCGCAAGAAGCAAGCTCTTCAATCCAGGGTCTCCAATACAGCAAGAAACATGAGCATTACAAGAAAAAATAACTGTGTTTCCTAATCATACTGACCTTATATAATTCAACTCTGCTTATGAAACTAACACAAACCACAGCTCCTCTTACATAAATGCTATTTAGTTAATAGTGAGAAACACGTTGGATTCGTGAACTGTGTAAATTCATTTTAGTCCAAAAATCACTGGTATTACCAGAAATGAACTCATGCTTGTAGGAAGACACAGATCCTGGTGTGTAACTCTGTTTCTGAAGGGAAATTCAGACCAGTGTTCTCATCCATGAAACACACTCTGTTTTAAGGCAAGAAGCAAGCTCTTCTTTCAAGGGTCTCCAATACAGCAAGAACAATGAGCATGCCCGGAATAAAAGAACTCTGTTTCCTACTCATGCAGACCATATGTAGTTCAACTCTAGTTATGAAACTGATACAAAACCACAGGACATGTTACATAAATGCTCTTTAGTTAATACTGAGAAACGCGTTGTTTTTGTGAACTGTGTAAAATCATTTGAGCCCAAAATTCACTGGGTTTACCATAAATGAACTCTTGCTTGTAGGAAGACACAGATACTGGGGTTTAACTCCGTTTCTCAAGGCAAATTCATGCCAGAGTTCTCATCCCTGAAGCACACTCTGTTTTAAGGCAAGAAGCAAGCTCCTCTTTCCAGCGTCTCCAATAGAGCAAGAACCATGAGCATGCCCTGAAAAAAAGAACTGTGTTTCCTACTCATAGGGACCAATGTAGTTCAACTCTGCTTATGAAACGATCCAAGCCACAGCTCCTCTTCCTAAATGCAATTTAGTTAATAGTGAGTAACACGTTGGTTTCGTTAACTGTGTAAATTCATTTGATCCCAAAATTCACTGGGTTTACCCTAAATGAACTCTTTCCTGTAAGAAGACACAGATCCTGGGTTTAACTCTGTTTCTGAAGGGAAATTCAGACCAGTGTTCTCATCCATGAAACACGCACTGTTTTCACACAAGAAGCATGCTCTTCCAGCGTCTCCAATACAGCAAGAACCATGTTATTGCCCAGAAAAAATAAGAGTGTTTCCTACTCATACCGACCATATGTAGTTCAACTCTGCTTATGAACATGATACAAACCACAGCTCCTCTTACATAAATGCTCTTTAGCTAATATTGAGAGACACATTTGTTTCATAAACTGTGTAAATTCATTTGATCCCAAAATTCACAGGGTTTACCCTAAATGAACTCTTGCTTGTATGAAGACAAAGATCCTGGGGTTTACTCCATTTCTGAACGGAAATTCAGACTGGTGTTCTCATCCATGAAACTCACTCTGTTTTAACACAAGATGCATGCTCTTGTTTCCAGCGTCTCCAATACATCAAGAAATATGAGGATGCACAGAAAAAAAGAACTGTGTTTTTTACTCATATGGACCATATGTAGTTCAACTCTGCTTATGAAACTGATACAAACCACAGCTCCTCTTACATAAATACTCTTCAGTTAGTAGTGAGAAACATGTTGGGTTCATGAAATGTGTAAAATCATTTGAGCCGAAAATTCACTTGGTTTACCAGAAATGAACTCTTGCTTGTAGGAAGACACAGACCCTGCGGTTTAACTCCGTTTCTGAAGGGAATTTCAGACCAGAGTTCTCATCACTAAAACACACTCTGTTTTAAGGCAAGAAGCAAGTCTCTTTCCAGCGTCTCCAATACAGCAAGAACCAGCAGCATGCCCAGAAAAAAAGAACTGTGTTTCCTACTGATACGGACCATATGTAGTTCAACTCTGCTTCTGAAACAGATACAAACCACAGCTCCTCTTACATAACTACTCTTTAGTTAGTATGAGAATCACATTGGGTTCGTGAAAAGTGTAAAACATTTTAGCCGAAAATTCACTTGGTTTACCAGAAATGAACTCTTGTTTGTGAGAAGACACAGATCCTGTGGTTTAACTCCGTTTCTGAATGGTAATTCAGTCAAGTGTTCTCATCCCTGAAACACACTCTGTTTTACGGCAACCCGAATACTCTTCTTTCCAGCATCTCCAATACAGCAAGATCCATGAACATGCCCAGAAAAAAAGAACTGTGTTTCCTACTCATAGGGACCATATGTAATTCAACTCTGCTTATGAAACTGATACAAACCCAGCTCCTCTTACATAAATGCTCTTCAGTTAATAGTGACAAACCCGTTGGGTTTGTGAGCTGTGTAAAATCATTTGAGGCATAACTTCACTGGGTTTACCAGAAATGAACTCTTGCTTGTAGGGAGACACATATCCTGTGGTTTAACTCCGTTTCTGAAGGGAAATTCAGACCAGAGTCCTCATCACTGAAACACCCTCTGTTTTAAGGCAAGAAGCAAGCTCTTCTTTCCAGCGTCTCCAATAGATTAAGAACAATGAGCATGCCCAGAAAAAAAAGAACTGTGTTTCCTACTCATAGGGACCCATGTAGTTCAACTCTGCTTATGAAACTGATTCAAGCCACAGCTCCTCTTACTTAAATGCTATTTAGTTAATATTGAGAATCTCGTTGTATTCGTGAACTGTATAAATTAATTCGATTCCAAAATTCACTGGGTTTACCCTAAATAAACTCTGGCTTGTAAGAAAACACAGAACCTGGGCTTTACTCCATTTCTGAAGGGAAATTCATACCAGTGTTCTCATCCATGAAACTCACTCTGTTTTAACACAAGAAGCATGCTCTTGTTTCCAGCATCTCCACTACAGAGAGAACCATGTGATTGCCCAGAAAAAAAGAACTGTGTATCCTACTCATACGGACCATATGTAGTTCAAATCTACTTATGAAACTGATACAAACCAGAGCTCCTCTTATATAAATGCTCTTTAGATAAAAGTGAGAAACGCCTTTTGTTCGTGAACTGTGTGAAATCATTTGAGCCCAACATTCACTGGGTTTACCCTAAATGAGCTCTTGATTCTAAGAAGACACAGATCCTGGGATTTACTCACTTCTGAAGGGAAATTAAGACCAGTTTTCTCATCCCTGAAACACACTCTGTTTTAAGGCAAGAAGCAAGATCTTCTTTCCAGCCTCCCCAATACAGCAACAACCATGAGCATTCCCAGAAAAAAAGAACTGTGTTTCCTACTCATATGGACAATATGTAGTTCAACTCTGCATATGAAACTGATACAAACCACAGCTCCTCTTACATAAATCCTCTTTAGTTAATAGTGAGAATCATGTAGGGTTTGTGAACTGTGAAAATTATTTGCGCCCAAAATTCACTTGGTTTACCAGAAATGATCTCTTGCTTGTAAGAACACAAGGATCCTGGGGTTTAACTCCGTTACAGAATGGTAATTCAGTCAAGTGTTCTCATCCCTGAAACACACTCTGTTTTAAGGCAAGAAGCAAGCTCTTCATTCCAGCGTCTCCAATACAGCAAGAAATATGAGAATGCCCAGAAAAAATGAAATGTGTATACTACTCATACGGACCATATGTGGTTCAAATCTGCTTATGAAACTGATATGAACCACAGCTCCCCCTACATAAATGCTCTTTAGTTAATAGTGAGAAACTCGTTCTGTTTGTGAACTGTGTAAAATCATTTGATCCCAAAAATCACTGGGTTTACCAGAAATGAACTCTTGCTTGTAGGAAGACACATATACTGTGGATTAACTCCGTTTCTGAAGGGAAATTCAGACCAGAGTTCTCATCACTGAAACACCCTCTGATTTAAGGCAAAAGCAAGCTCTTCTTTCCAGCGTCTCCAATACAGCAAGAACCATGAGCATGCCCAGAAAAAAAGAACTGTGTGTCCTACTCATAGGGACCCATGTAGTTCAACTCAGCTTATGAAACTGATCCAATCCACAGCTCCTCTTACTTAAATGCCATTTAGTTAATATTGAGAAACGCGTTGTTTTCGTGAACTGTGTAAATTCATTTGATCCCAAATTTCACTGGGTTTACCCTAAATGAACTCTTTCTTGTAAGAAGACACAGATCCTGGGGATTTCTCCGTTTCTGATGGGAAATTCAGACAAGTGTTCTCATCCATGAAACTCACTCTATTTTAACACAAGTAGCATGCTCATGTTTCCAGCATCTCCAATACAGCAAGAACCATGAGCATGCCCAGAAAAAAGAACTGTGTTTCCCACACATATGGACAATATGTAGTTCAACTCTAATTTGAAACTGATATAAAACACAGCTCCTCTTACATAAATGTTCTTTAGTTAATAGTGAGAATCACGTTGGGTTCTTGAACTGGGTAAAATCATTTGAGCCCAAAATTCACTGGGTTTACCAGAAATGAACTCTTGCTTGTAGGAAGACACAGATCCTGGGGTTTAACTCCGTTTCTGAATTGCAATTCAGTCATGTGTTCTCATCCCTGAAACACACTCTGTTTTTATTCAAGATGCAAGCTCTTCTTTCCAGCGTCTCCAATAGAACAAGAACCATGAACTTCCCCAGAAAAAAAGAACTGTGTTTCCTACTCATACCGGCCATATGTAGTTCAACTCTGCTTATGAAACTGATGCAAACCACAGCTCCTCTTACATAAATGCTCTTTAGTAAATAGTGAGAAACGCGTTGTGTTTGTGAACTGTGTAAAATCATTTGAGCCAAAAATTCACTGGCTTTACCAGAAATGAACTCTTGCTTGTAGAAAGATACAGATCCTTGGGTTACACCATCTCTGAAGGTAAATTCAGACCAGTGTTCTCATCCATGAAACCCACTCTGTTTTAATGCAAGAAGCAAGCGCTTCTTTCCTTCATCTCCAATACAGCAAGAAACATGAGCATGCCAGAAAAAAAGAACTGTGTTTCCTACTCATAGGGACCATATGTATTTCAATTCTGCTTAAGAACATTTTACAAACCACAGCTCCTCTTACATAAATGCTGGGTAGTTAATAGTGAGAAACAGGTTGGGTTTGTGAACTGTGTAAAATCATTCGAGCCCAAAATTCCCTGGGTTTACCAGAAATGAACTCTTGCTTGTAAGAAGACACAGATCCTGGGCTTTACTCCGTTTCTGAAGGGAAATTCAGATCAGTGTTCTCATCCCAGAAACACACTCTGTTTTAAGGCAAGAAGCAAGCTCATCTTTCCATCATCTCCAATACAGCAAGAACAACAAGGATGCCCAGAAAAAAAAGAAGTGTGTTTCCTACTGATAGGGAATATATGTAGTACAACTCTGCTTATGAAACTGATACAAACCACAGCTCCTCTTACATAAAAGCTCTTTAGTTATTAGTGAGAATCACATTGGCTTCGTGAACTGTGTAAAGTCATTTGAACCCAATATTCACTGGGTTTACCAGAAATGAACTCTTGCTTGTAGGAAGACACAAATCCTGGGTTTCAACTCCGTTTCTGAAGGGTATTTCAGACCAGAGTTCTCATCACTGAAACACCCTCTGTTTGAAGGCAAGAAGCAAGCTCTTCTTTCCAGCATCTCCTATAGAGCAAGAACAATGAGCATGCCCTGAAAAAAAGAACTGTGTATTCTACTCGTAGGGACCATTTTAGTTCAAATCTGCTTAAGAAACTGATCCAAGTCACAGCTCCTCTTACGTAAATTGTATTTACTTAATAGTGAGAAACTTGTTGGTTTCGTGAACTGTGTAAATTCATTCGATCCCAAAATTCATTGGGTTAACCCTAAATGAACTCTTGTTTGTAAGAAGAGAGATCCTGGGGTTTAACTCCGTTTCTGAAGGGATATTCAGACCAGAGTTCTCATCACTGAAACACCCTCTGTTTTAACCCAAGAAGCAAGCTCTTCTTTCTAGCATCTCCAATACAGCAAGAACCATGAGCATGCCCAGTAAAAAAGAACTGTGTTTCCTACTCATATGGAACATATGTAGTTAAACTCTGCTAATGAAACAGATACAAACCACAGCTATTCTTACATAAATGCTATTAAGTTAATAGTGAGAAACGCATTGGGTCCCTGAACTGTGTAAAAGCATATGACCCCAAAATTCACTTGGTTTACCAGAAATGAACTCTTGCTTGTAGGAAGACACAGATCTTTTGGTTTAACTCCGTTCCTGAAGCGAATTTCAGACCAGAGTTCTCATCCCTGAAACACACTCGTTTTAACGCAAGAAGCATGTGTTTCTCTCCTGTGTCTCCAATACAGCAAGAAACATGAGCATGCCCAGAAAAAAAGAACTGTTTTTCATATTCATGAGGACCACATCTAGTTCAACTCTGCTCATGAAACTGATACAAACCACAAATCCTCTTACATAAATGCTATTTAGTTTATAGTGAGAAACGCGTTGGGTTCGTGAACTGTGTAAAATTATTTGAGCCCAAAATTCACTGGGTTTACCAGAAATGAACTCTTGCTTGTAGGAAGACAGAGATCCTTGGGTTTGACTCCATTTCTGAAGGGAAATTCAGACCAGAGTTCTCACTCCTGAAACACACTCTGTTTTAAGGCAAGAAGCAAGCTCTTCTTTCCAGAGTCTCCAATACAGCAAGAACCATGAGCATGCCCAGAAAAAACGAACTGTTTTTCCTACTGATAGGGATCATATGTAGTTCAGCTCTGCTTATGAAACTGATACAAACCACAGCTCCTCTTACATAAATGCTCTTTAGTTAATAGTGAGAAATGGGTAGGGTTCGTGAACTGTGGAAAATCATTTGAGCCAAAATTACACTGGGTTTACCTGAAATGTACTCTTGCTTGTAGGGAGAAACAGATCCTGGGGTTCAACCACGTTTCTGATGTGAATTTCAGACCAGAGTTCTCATCCTTGAAACACACTCTGTTTTAAGGCAAGAAGCATCCTCTTCTCTCCAGCGTCTGCAATACAGCAAGAACCATGAGCATGCCCAGGAAAAAAGATCTGAGTTTCCTACTCATAAGGACCACATCTAGTTCAACTCTGCTTAAGAAACTGATACAAACCACAGCTCCTCCTACACAAATGCTCCTTAGTTAATAGTGAGAAACGAATTGGGTTCCTGAATTGTGTATAATCATTTGACCCCAAATTTCACGTGGTTTAATAGAAATGAACGCTTGCTTGTAGGAAGACACAGATCTTTGGGTTTACCTCCGTTCCTGAAGGGAATTTAGACTAGAGTTCTCATCCCTGAAACACACTCTGTTTTAACACAAGAAGCATGCTCTTCTTCCCTGCGTCTCAATTGCAGCAAGAAACATGAGCATGCCTAGAAGAAAAGAACTGTGTTTTCTAGTCATATGGACCACATGTAGTTCAACTCTGCTAATGAAACTGATATAAACCACAGCTAGTCTTACATAAATGCTCTTTAGTTAATAGTGACAAACGCGTTGGGTTGGTGAACTGTGTATATCCATTTGTGCCCAAAATTCACTGGGTTTACCTGAAATGAACTCTTGCTTGTATGGAGACACAGATCCTGAGGTTCAACACCGTTTCTGAAGTGAAAATCAGTCCAGAGTACTCATCCTTGAAATACACTCTGTTTTAAGGCAAGAATCATCCTCTTCTTTACAGCGTCTCCAATACAGCAAAACCATGAGCATGCCCATGAAAAAAGAACTGAGTTTCCTACACATAAGGACCACATCTACTTCAACTCTGCTTATGAAACTGATACAAACCACATCTCCTCTTACATAAATGCTCTTTAGTTAATAGTGAGAAACGCGTTGGGTTCGAGAACTGTGTAAAATCAATTGGGAACACAATACCCTGGGTTTACCTGAAATGAACTCTTGCTTGTAAGAAGACACATATCCTGGGGTTTACTCCGTTTCTGAAGGGAAATTCAGACCAGTGTTCCCCTCCATGAAACACACTCTGTTTTAACGCAAGAAGCATGCTCTTCTTCCCTGCGTCTCAATTGCAGCAAGAAACATGAGCATGCCTAGAAGAAAAGAACTGTGTTTTCTAGTCATATGGACCACATGTAGTTCAACTCTGCTGATGAAACTGATCCATGCCACAGCTCCTCTTACTTAAGTCTATTTTGTTAATAGTGAAAAACCCGTTGGTTTCATAAACTGTGTAAAATCATTTGTGCCCAAAATTCACTTCGTTTACCTGAAATGAAATCTTGCTTGTAGGAAGACACAGATCCTGGGGGTCAACTACGTTTCTGAAGTGAAATTCAGACAAGACTTCTCATCCTTCAAAGACACTCTGTTTTAAGGCAACAAGCATCCACTTCTTTCAAGCTTCTCCAATACAGCAGGAACCATGAGCATGCCCAGGAAAAAAGAACTGAGTTTTCTACTCATAAGGACCACATCTAGTTCAACTCTGCTTAAGAAACTGATACAAACCACAGCACCTCTTACATAAATGCTCTTTAGTTAATAGTGAGAAACGCGTTGGGTTTGAGAACTGTGTAAAATCAATTGGGAACATAATACCATGGGTTTACATTAAATGAACTCTTGCTTGTAGGAAGACACAGATACTGGGGTATGACTACGTTTCTGAAGGGAAAATGACACCAGAGTTCTTATCCCTGAAACAGACTCTGTTTTAAGGCAAGAAGCATCCTCTTCTTTCCAGCGTCTCCAATACTGCAAGAACCATGAGCATGCCCAGAAAAAAAGAACTGTGTTTCCTACTCCTAGTGACCATATGTAGTTCAACTCTGATTATTAAACTGATACAAACCAAAGGTGCTGTTACATAAATGCTCTTTAGTTAATACTGAGAAACGCGTTGGGTTTGAGAACTGTGTAAAATCAATTGGTCCATAATACCATGGGTTTACATGAAATGAACTCTTGCTTGTAAGAAGATACAGCTCCTCTGGTTTAACTCCGTTTCTGAAGGTAAATTCGGACCAGTGTTCTCATCCATGAAACACACTCTGTTCTAACGCAAGAAGCAAGGTCTTCTTTCCTGTGTCTCCAATACAGCAAGAACCATGAGCATGCCCAGAAAAAAAAAAAAAAACTGTGTTTCGTACTAGTAAGGACCACATGTAGTTGAACTCTGCTTATGAAACTGACAAAAACCACATCTCCTGTTACATAAATGCTCTTTAGTTAATAGTGAGAAACGCGTTGGGTTCGTGAACTGTGTAAAATCATTTGTGCCCAAAATTCACTTTGTTTACCTGAAATGAACACTTGCTTTTAGGGAGACACAGAACCTGGGGTTCAACAACATTTCTGAATTGAAATTCAGACCAGAGTTCTCATCTTAGAAACACACTCTGTTTTAAGGTAAGAAGCATCCTTTCTTTCCAGCACCTCCATTACAGCAAGAAACATGAGCATGCCCAGGAAAAGAACTGAGTTTCCTACTCATATTGACCACATCTAGTTCAACTCTGCTTATGAAACTGATACAAACCACAGCTCCTCTTACATAAATGCTCTTTAATTAATAGTGAGAAACACATTGGGTTCCTGAACTGGGGAAAATCATTGGAGCCCAACTTGCACTTGGTTTACCAGAAATGAACTCTTGCTTGTAGGGAGACACAGATCAACTATGTTTCTGAAGTGAAATTCAGACCAGAGTTCTCATCCTTGAAACACACTCTGTTTTAAGGCAAGAAGCATCCTCTTCGTTCCAGCTTCTCCAATACAGCAAGAAACATGAGCATGCTAAGGGAAAAAGAACTGAGTTTCCTACTCATAAGAACCACATCTAGTTCAACTCTGCTTAAGAAACTAATACAAACCACAGCTCCTCTTACATAAATGCTCTTTAGTTAATAGTGAGAAAATAGTTGGGTTTGAAAACTTTGTAAAATCAATTGGGACCATAATACCATGGGTTTACATGAAATGAACTCTTGCTTGTAGGAAGATACAGATCCTCTGGTTTAACTCTGTTTATTAAGGTAAAATCAGACCAGTGTTCTCATCCCTGAAACACACTCTGTTTTAACGCAAGAAGCAAATTCTTCCTTCCTGTGTCTCCAACACAGCAAGAACCATGAGCATGCCCAGGAAAAAAGAACAGAGTTCCTAATCACAAGGACCACATCTAGTTCAACTCTGCTTAAGAAACTGATCCAAGCCACAGCTCCTCTTACATAAATGCTCCTTAGTTAATAGTGAGAAACGCATTGGGTTACTGAACTGTGTAAAATCATTTGACCCCAAAATTCACTTAGTTTACCAGCAATGAACTCTTGCTTGTAGGAAGACACAGATCCTTGGGTTTAACTCTGTTCCTGAAGGGAATTTCAGACCAGAGTTCTCATCCCGGAAACAAACTCTGTTTTAAGGCAAGAAGCATTCTCTTCTTTCCAGTGTCTCCAAAACAGCAACAACCATTAGCATGCATAGAAAAAAAGAACTGTGTTTCCTATTCATAAGGACCACATCTAGTTCAACTCTGCTTATGAAACTGATCCAAGCCACAGCTCCTTTTACATAAATCTAATTAGTAAATAGTGAGAAATGCGTTGGTTTCATAAACTGTGTAAAATCATTTGTGCCCAAAATTCACTGCGTTTACCAGAAATGAATTTCTGCCTGTAGGAGACACAGATCCTCGGGTTCAACAACGTTTCTGAAGTGAAATTCAGACCAGAGTTCTCATCCTTGAAACACACTCTGTTTTAAGGCAAGAAGCATCTTTTCTTTCCAGCGCCTCCAAAACAGTGATAAACAAGCATGCCCAGGAAAACAACTGAGTTTCCTACTCATAATGACCACATCTAGTTCAACTCTGCTTATGAAACTGTTACAAACCACAGCTCCTCTTACATAAATGCTCTTTAGTTAATAGTGAGAAACGCATTGGGTTCCTGAACTGGGGAAAATCATTGGACCCCAACTTTCACTTGGTTTACCAGAAATGAACTCATGCTTGTAGGGAGACACAGATCCTGGGGATCAACTACGTTTCTGAAGTGAAATTCAGACCAGAGTTCTCATCCTTGAAACACACTCGGTTTTAAGGCAAGAAGCATCCTCTTCGTTCCAGCTTCTCCAATACAGCAAGAAACATGAGCATGCCAAGGGAAAAAGAACTGAGTTTCCTACTCATAAGGACCACATCTAGTTCAACTCTGCTTAAGAAACTAATACAAACCACAGCTCCTCTTACATAAATGCTCTTTAGTTACTAGTGAGAAACGCGTTGGGTTGTTGAACTGTGTAAAATCATTTGAGCCCAACATTCACTGGGTTTACCAGAAATGAACTCTTGCTTGTAGGAAGACACAGATACTGCGGTTTAACTCCGTTTCTGAATGGAAAATCACACCAGAGTTCTCATGCCTGAAACAGACTCTGTTTTAAGGCAAGAAGCATCCTCTTCTTTCTAGCATCTCCAATACTGCAAGAACCATGAGCATGCCCAGGAAAAAAGAACTGTATTTCCTACTCCTAGTGACCATATGTAGTTCAACTCTGATTATGAAACTGATACAAACCACAGGTGCTTTTACATAAATGCTCTTTAGTTAATAGTGAGAAACGCGTTGGGTTCGTGAACTGTGTAAAATCATTTGTGCCCAAAATTCACTTCGTTTAGCTGAAATGAACTCTTGCTTGTAGGGAGACACATTTCCTGGGGTTCAACTACGTTTCTTAAGTGATATATAGACCAGAGTTCTCATCCTTGGAACACACTCTGTTTTAAGGAAAGAAGCATCCTCTTCTTTACAGCGTTCCAATACTGCAAGAACCATGAGCATGCCCAGAAAAAAAGAACTGTATTTCCTACTCCTAGTGACCACATGTAGTTCAACTCTGATTATGAAACTGATACAAACCACAGGTGCTTTTACGTAAATGCTCTTTAGTTAATAGTGAGAAACGCGTTGGGTTCATGAACTGTGTAAAATCATTTGTGCCCAATATTCACTTCGTTTAGCTGAAATGAACTCTTGCTTGTAGGGAGACACATTTCCTGGGGTTCAACTACGTTTCTGAAGTGATATATAGACCAGAGTTCTCATCCTTGGAACACACTCTGTTTTAAGGCAAGAAGCATCCTCTTCTTTACAGCGTCTCCAATACAGCAAGAACCATGAGCATGCCCAGGAAAAGAACTGAGTTTCGAACTCCTTATGACCACATCTAGTTCAACTCTGCTTATGAAACTGTTACAAACCACAGCTCCTCTTACATAAATGCTCTTTAGTTAATAGTGAGAAACTCATTGGGTTCCTGAACTGGGGAAAATCATTGGACCCCAACTTTCACTTGGTTTACCAGAAATGAACTCATGCTTGTAGGGAGACACAGATCCTGGCGATCAACTACGTTTCTGAAGTGAAATTCAGACCAGAGTTCTCATCCTTGAAACACACTCTGTTTTAAGGCAAGAAGCATCCTCTTCTTTCCAGCTTCTCCAATACAGCAAGAACCATGAGCATGCCCAGGAAAAAGAACAGAGTTTCATACTCATAAGTACCACATCTAGTTCAACTCTGCTTAAGAAACTGATACAAACCACAGCACCTCTTACAAAAATGCTCTTTAGTTATTAGTGAGAAACGCGTTTTTTGTGAGAACTGTGTAAAATCAATTGGGACCATAATACCATGGGTTTACATGAAATGAACTCTTGCTTGTAGGAAGATACAGATCCTGGGGTTCAACAACGTTTTTGAATTGAAATTCAGACCAGAAATCTCATCCTTGAAACACACTCTGTTTTAACACAAGAAGCAAGCTCTTCTTTCCTGTGTCTCCAACACAGCAAGAACCATGAGCATGCCCAGGAAAAAAACTGTGTTTCCTACTCATAAGGACCACATCTAGTTCAACTCTGCTTATGAAACTGATACAAACCACAGCTCCTCTTACATAAATGCTCTTTAGTTACTAGTGAGAAACGCGTTGGGTTGTTGAACTGTGTAAAATCATTTGAGCCCAAAATTCACTGGGTTTACCAGAAATGAACTCTTGCTTGTAGGAAGACACAGATACTGCGGTTTAACTCCATTTCTGAAGGGAAAATCACACCAGAGTTCTCATGCCTGAAACAGACTCTGTTTTAAGGCAAGAAGCATCCTCTTCTTTCTAGCGTCTCCAATACTGCAAGAACATTGAGCATGCCCAGGAAAAAAGAACTGAGTTTACTACTCATAAGGACCACATCTAGTTCAACTCTGCTTAAGAAACTGATACAAACCACAGCTCCTCTTACATAAAGGCTCTTTAGTTAATAGTGAGAAACTAGTTGGGTTTGAAAACTGTGTAAAATCAATAGGGACCATAATACCATGGGTTTACATGAAATGAACTCTTACTTGTAGGAAGATACAGATCCTCTGGTTTAACTCCGTTTCTGAAGGTAAATTCAGACCAGTGTTCTCATCCATGAAACACACTCTGTTTTAACTGGGTTCGTGAACTGTGTAAAATGATTTGTGCCCAAAAGTCACTTCGTTTAGCTGAAATGAACTCTTGCTTGTAGGGAGACACATTTCCTGGGGTTCAACTACGTTTCTGAAGTGAAATATAGACCAGAGTTTTCATCCTTGGAACACACTCTGTTTTAAGGCAAGAAGAATCCTCTTCTTTACAGCATCTCCAATACAGCAAGAACCATGAGCATGCCCAGGAAAAGAACTGAGTTTCGAACTCCTTATGACCACATCTAGTTCAACTCTGCTTATGAAACTGATCCAAGCCACAGCTCCTCTTACATAAATGCTCCTTAGTTAATAGTGAGAAACGCATTGGGTTACTGAACTGTGTAAAATCATTTGACCCCAAAATTCACTTAGTTTACCAGCAATGAACTCTTGCTTGTAGGAAGACACAGATCCTTGGGTTTAACTCCGTTCCTGAAGGGAATTTCAGACCAGAGTTCTCATCCCGGAAACAAACTCTGTTTTAAGGGAAGAAGCATTCTCTTCTTTCCAGTGTCTCCAAAACAGCAACAACCATTAGCATGCACAGAAAAAAAGAACTGTGTTTCCTATTCATAAGGACCACATCTAGTTCAACTCTGCTTATGAAACTGATCCAAGCCACAGCTCCTCTTACATAACTCTATTTAGTAAATAGTGAGAAACGCGTTGGTTTTGTAAACTGTGTAAAATCATTTGTGCCCAAAATTCACTGGGTTTACCTGAAATGAATTTCTGCCTGTAGGGAGACACAGATCCTCGGGTTCAACAACGTTTCTGAAGTGAAATTCAGACCAGAGTTCTCATCCTTGAAACACACTCTGTTTTAAGGCAAGAAGCATCTTTTCTTTCCAGCGCCTCCAAAACAGTGATAAACAAGCATGCCCAGGAAAACAACTGAGGTTCCTACTCATAATGACCACATATAGTTCAACTCTGCTTATGAAACTGTTACAAACCACAGCTCCTCTTACATAAATGCTCTTTAGTTAATAGTGAGAAACTCATTGGGTTCCTGAACTGGGGAAAATCATTGGACCCCAACTTTCACTTGGTTTACCAGAAATGAACTCATGCTTGTAGGGAGACACAGATCCTGGCGATCAACTACGTTTCTGAAGTGAAATTCAGACCAGAGTTCTCATCCTTGAAACACACTCTGTTTTAAGGCAAGAAGCATCCTCTTCTTTCCAGCTTCTCCAATACAGCAAGAACCATGAGCATGCCCAGGAAATAGAACAGAGTTTCATACTCATAATGACCACATCTAGTTCAACTCTGCTTAAGAAACTGATACAAACCACATCTCCTCTTACATAAATGCTCTTTAGTTAATATTGAGAAACGCGTTGTGTTCGAGAACTGTGTAAAATCAATTGGGACCACAATACCCTGATTTTACCTGAAATGAACTCTTGCTTGTAAGAAGACACAGATCCTGGGGTTTACTCCGTTTCTGAAGGGAAATTCAGACCAGTGTTCCCCTCCATGAAACACACTCTGTTTTAACGCAAGCAGCATGCTCTTCTTCCCTGCGTCTCAATTGCAGCAAGAAACATGAGCATGCCTAGAAGAAAAGAACTGTGTTTTCTAGTCATATGGACCACATGTAGTTCAACTCTGCTGATGAAACTGATCCATGCCACAGCTCCTCTTACTTAAGTCTATTTTGTTAATAGTGAAAAACCCGTTGGTTTCATAAACTGTGTAAAATCATTTATGCCCAAAATTCACTTCGTTTACCTGAAATGAAATCTTGCTTGTAGGAAGACACAGATCCTGGGGGTCAACTACGTTTCTGAAGTGAAATTCAGACAAGACTTCTCATCCTTCAAAGACACTCTGTTTTAAGGCAACAAGCATCCACTTCTTTCAAGCTTCTCCAATACAGCAGGAACCATGAGCATGCCCAGGAAAAAAGAACTGAGTTTCCTACTCATAAGGACCACATCTAGTTCAACTCTGCTTAAGAAACTGATACAAACCACAGCACCTCCTACATAAATGCTCTTTAGTTAATAGTGAGAAACGCGTTGGGTTTGAGAACTGTGTAAAATCAATTGGGAACATAATACCATGGGTTTACATTAAATGAACTCTTGCTTGTAGGAAGACACAGATACTGGGGTTTGACTACGTTTCTGAAGGGAAAATGACACCAGAGTTCTTATCCCTGAAACAGACTCTGTTTTAAGGCAAGAAGCATCCTCTTCTTTCCAGCGTCTCCAATACTGCAAGAACAATGAGCATGCCCAGAAAAAAAGAACTGTGTTTCCTACTCCTAGTGACCATATGTAGTTCAACTCTGATTATTAACCTGATACAAACCACAGGTGCTGTTACATAAATGCTCTTTAGTTAATACTGAGAAACGCGTTGGGTTTGAGAACTGTGTAAAATCAATTGGTCCATAATACCATGGGTTTACATGAAATGAACTCTTGCTTGTAAGAAGATACAGCTCCTCTGGTTTAACTCCGTTTCTGAAGGTAAATTCGGACCAGTGTTCTCATCCATGAAACACACTCTGTTTTAACGCAAGAAGCAAGGTCTTCTTTCCTGTGTCTCCAATACAGCAAGAACCATGAGCATACCCAGAAAAAAAAAACTGTGTTTCGTACTAGTAAGGACCACATGTAGTTGAACTCTGCTTATGAAACTGACAAAAACCACATCTCCTGTTACATAAATGCTCTTTAGTTAATAGTGAGAAACGTGTTGGGTTCGTGAACTGTGTAAAATCATTTGTGCCCAAAATTCACTTCGTTTACCTGAAATGAACTCTTGCTTTTAGGGAGACACATATCCTGGGGTTCAACAACATTTCTGAATTGAAATTCAGACCAGAGTTCTCATCTTTGAAACACACTCTGTTTTAAGGTAAGAAGCATCCTTTCTTTCCAGCACCTCCATTACAGCAAGAAACATGAGCATGCCCAGGAAAAGAACTGAGTTTCCTACTCATATTGACCACATCTAGTTCAACTCTGCTTATTAAACTGATACAAACCACAGCTCCTCTTACATAAATGCTCTTTAGTTAATAGTGAGAAACACATTGGGTTCCTGAACTGGGGAAAATCATTGGAGCCCAACTTGCACTTGGTTTACCAGAAATGAACTCTTGCTTGTAGGGAGACACAGATCCTGGGTATCAACTATGTTTCTGAAGTGAAATTCAGACCAGAGTTCTCATCCTTGAAACACACTCTGTTTTAAGGCAAGAAGCATCCTCTTCGTTCCAGCTTCTCCAATACAGCAAGAAACATGAGCATGCCAAGGGAAAAAGAACTGAGTTTCCTACTCATAAGGACCACATCTAGTTCAACTCTGTTTATGAAACTGATCCAAGCCACAGCTCCTCTTACATAAATGCTCCTTAGTTAATAGTGAGAAACGCATTGGGTTACTGAACTGTGTAAAATCATTTGACCCCAAAATTCACTTAGTTTACCAGCAATGAACTCTTGCTTGTAGGAAGACACAGATCCTTGGGTTTAACTCCGTTCCTGAAGGGAATTTCAGACCAGAGTTCTCATCCCGGAAACAAACTCTGTTTTAAGGGAAGAAGCATTCTCTTCTTTCCAGTGTCTCCAAAACAGCAACAACCATTAGCATGCACAGAAAAAAAGAACTGTGTTTCCTATTCATAAGGACCACATCTAGTTCAACTCTGCTTATGAAACTGATCCAAGCCACAGCTCCTCTTACATAACTCTATTTAGTAAATAGTGAGAAACGCGTTGGTTTTGTAAACTGTGTAAAATCATTTGTGCCCAAAATTCACTGGGTTTACCTGAAATGAATTTCTGCCTGTAGGGAGACACAGATCCTCGGGTTCAACAACGTTTCTGAAGTGAAATTCAGACCAGAGTTCTCATCCTTGAAACACACTCTGTTTTAAGGCAAGAAGCATCTTTTCTTTCCAGCGCCTCCAAAACATTGATAAACAAGCATGCCCAGGAAAACAACTGAGGTTCCTACTCATAATGACCACATATAGTTCAACTCTGCTTATGAAACTGTTACAAACCACAGCTCCTCTTACATAAATGCTCTTTAGTTAATAGTGAGAAACTCATTGGGTTCCTGAACTGGGGAAAATCATTGGACCCCAACTTTCACTTGGTTTACCAGAAATGAACTCATGCTCGTAGGGAGACACAGATCCTGGCGATCAACTACGTTTCTGAAGTGAAATTCAGACCAGAGTTCTCATCCTTGAAACACACTCTGTTTTAAGGCAAGAAGCATCCTCTTCTTTCCAGCTTCTCCAATACAGCAAGAACCATGAGCATGCCCAGGAAATAGAACAGAGTTTCATACTCATAATGACCACATCTAGTTCAACTCTGCTTAAGAAACTGATACAAACCACATCTCCTCTTACATAAATGCTCTTTAGTTAATATTGAGAAACGCGTTGTGTTCGAGAACTGTGTAAAATCAATTGGGACCACAATACCCTGATTTTACCTGAAATGAACTCTTGCTTGTAAGAAGACACAGATCCTGGGGTTTACTCCGTTTCTGAAGGGAAATTCAGACCAGTGTTCCCCTCCATGAAACACACTCTGTTTTAACGCAAGCAGCATGCTCTTCTTCCCTGCGTCTCAATTGCAGCAAGAAACATGAGCATGCCTAGAAGAAAAGAACTGTGTTTTCTAGTCATATGGACCACATGTAGTTCAACTCTGCTGATGAAACTGATCCATGCCACAGCTCCTCTTACTTAAGTCTATTTTGTTAATAGTGAAAAACCCGTTGGTTTCATAAACTGTGTAAAATCATTTATGCCCAAAATTCACTTCGTTTACCTGAAATGAAATCTTGCTTGTAGGAAGACACAGATCCTGGGGGTCAACTACGTTTCTGAAGTGAAATTCAGACAAGACTTCTCATCCTTCAAAGACACTCTGTTTTAAGGCAACAAGAATCCACTTCTTTCAAGCTTCTCCAATACAGCAGGAACCATGAGCATGCCCAGGAAAAAAGAACTGAGTTTCCTACTCATAAGGACCACATCTAGTTCAACTCTGCTTAAGAAACTGATACAAACCACAGCACCTCTTACATAAATGCTCTTTAGTTAATAGTGAGAAACGCGTTGGGTTTGAGAACTGTGTAAAATCAATTGGGAACATAATACCATGGGTTTACATTAAATGAACTCTTGCTTGTAGGGAGACACAGATACTGGGGTTTGACTACGTTTCTGAAGGGAAAATGACACCAGAGTTCTTATCCCTGAAACAGACTCTGTTTTAAGGCAAGAAGCATCCTCTTCTTTCCAGCGTCTCCAATACTGCAAGAACAATGAGCATGCCCAGAAAAAAAGAACTGTGTTTCCTACTCCTAGTGACCATATGTAGTTCAACTCTGATTATTAAACTGATACAAACCACAGGTGCTGTTACATAAATGCTCTTTAGTTAATACTGAGAAACGTGTTGGGTTTGAGAACTGTGTAAAATCAATTGGTCCATAATACCATGGGTTTACATGAAATGAACTCTTGCTTGTAAGAAGATACAGCTCCTCTGGTTTAACTCCGTTTCTGAAGGTAAATTCGGACCAGTGTTCTCATCCATGAAACACACTCTGTTTTAACGCAAGAAGCAAGGTCTTCTTTCCTGTGTCTCCAATACAGCAAGAACCATGAGCATACCCAGAAAAAAAAAACTGTGTTTCGTACTAGTAAGGACCACATGTAGTTGAACTCTGCTTATGAAACTGACAAAAACCACATCTCCTGTTACATAAATGCTCTTTAGTTAATAGTGAGAAACGTGTTGGGTTCGTGAACTGTGTAAAATCATTTGTGCCCAAAATTCACTTCGTTTACCTGAAATGAACTCTTGCTTTTAGGGAGACACATATCCTGGGGTACAACAACATTTCTGAATTGAAATTCAGACCAGAGTTCTCATCTTTGAAACACACTCTGTTTTAAGGTAAGAAGCATCCTTTCTTTCCAGCACCTCCATTACAGCAAGAAACATGAGCATGCCCAGGAAAAGAACTGAGTTTCCTACTCATATTGACCACATCTAGTTCAACTCTGCTTATTAAACTGATACAAACCACAGCTCCTCTTACATAAATGCTCTTTAGTTAATAGTGAGAAACACATTGGGTTCCTGAACTGGGGAAAATCATTGGAGCCCAACTTGCACTTGGTTTACCAGAAATGAACTCTTGCTTGTAGGGAGACACAGATCCTGGGTATCAACTATGTTTCTGAAGTGAAATTCAGACCAGAGTTCTCATCCTTGAAACACACTCTGTTTTAAGGCAAGAAGCATCCTCTTCGTTCCAGCTTCTCCAATACAGCAAGAAACATGAGCATGCCAAGGGAAAAAGAACTGAGTTTCCTACTCATAAGGACCACATCTAGTTCAACTCTGTTTATGAAACTGATCCAAGCCACAGCTCCTCTTACATAAATGCTCCTTAGTTAATAGTGAGAAACGCATTGGGTTACTGAACTGTGTAAAATCATTTGACCCCAAAATTCACTTAGTTTACCAGCAATGAACTCTTGCTTGTAGGAAGACACAGATCCTTGGGTTTAACTCCGTTCCTGAAGGGAATTTCAGACCAGAGTTCTCATCCCGGAAACAAACTCTGTTTTAAGGGAAGAAGCATTCTCTTCTTTCCAGTGTCTCCAAAACAGCAACAACCATTAGCATGCACAGAAAAAAAGAACTGTGTTTCCTATTCATAAAGACCACATCTAGTTCAACTCTGCTTATGAAACTGATCCAAGCCACAGCTCCTCTTACATAACTCTATTTAGTAAATAGTGAGAAACGCGTTGGTTTTGTAAACTGTGTAAAATCATTTGTGCCCAAAATTCACTGGGTTTACCTGAAATGAATTTCTGCCTGTAGGGAGACACAGATCCTCGGGTTCAACAACGTTTCTGAAGTGAAATTCAGACCAGAGTTCTCATCCTTGAAACACACTCTGTTTTAAGGCAAGAAGCATCTTTTCTTTCCAGCGCCTCCAAAACATTGATAAACAAGCATGCCCAGGAAAACAACTGAGGTTCCTACTCATAATGACCACATATAGTTCAACTCTGCTTATGAAACTGTTACAAACCACAGCTCCTCTTACATAAATGCTCTTTAGTTAATAGTGAGAAACTCATTGGGTTCCTGAACTGGGGAAAATCATTGGACCCCAACTTTCACTTGGTTTACCAGAAATGAACTCATGCTCGTAGGGAGACACAGATCCTGGCGATCAACTACGTTTCTGAAGTGAAATTCAGACCAGAGTTCTCATCCTTGAAACACACTCTGTTTTAAGGCAAGAAGCATCCTCTTCTTTCCAGCTTCTCCAATACAGCAAGAACCATGAGCATGCCCAGGAAATAGAACAGAGTTTCATACTCATAATGACCACATCTAGTTCAACTCTGCTTAAGAAACTGATACAAACCACATCTCCTCTTACATAAATGCTCTTTAGTTAATATTGAGAAACGCGTTGTGTTCGAGAACTGTGTAAAATCAATTGGGACCACAATACCCTGATTTTACCTGAAATGAACTCT
Organism: Onychomys arenicola; assembly: GCA_949786405.1. NCBI lineage: Eukaryota > Metazoa > Chordata > Mammalia > Rodentia > Cricetidae > Onychomys > Onychomys arenicola. The sequence continues at coordinate 5,528,166 of CATKUM010000039.1, read as the reverse complement.
TGCTTGTAAGAAGACACAGATCCTGGGGTTTACTCCGTTTCTGAAGGGAAATTCAGACCAGTGTTCCCCTCCATGAAACACACTCTGTTTTAATGCAAGCAGCATGCTCTTCTTCCCTGCGTCTCAATTGCAGCAAGAAACATGAGCATGCCTAGAAGAAAAGAACTGTGTTTTCTAGTCATATGGACCACATGTAGTTCAACTCTGCTGATGAAACTGATCCATGCCACAGCTCCTCTTACTTAAGTCTATTTTGTTAATAGTGAAAAACCCGTTGGTTTCATAAACTGTGTAAAATCATTTATGCCCAAAATTCACTTCGTTTACCTGAAATGAAATCTTGCTTGTAGGAAGACACAGATCCTGGGGGTCAACTACGTTTCTGAAGTGAAATTCAGACAAGACTTCTCATCCTTCAAAGACACTCTGTTTTAAGGCAACAAGAATCCACTTCTTTCAAGCTTCTCCAATACAGCAGGAACCATGAGCATGCCCAGGAAAAAAGAACTGAGTTTCCTACTCATAAGGACCACATCTAGTTCAACTCTGCTTAAGAAACTGATACAAACCACAGCACCTCTTACATAAATGCTCTTTAGTTAATAGTGAGAAACGCGTTGGGTTTGAGAACTGTGTAAAATCAATTGGGAACATAATACCATGGGTTTACATTAAATGAACTCTTGCTTGTAGGAAGACACAGATACTGGGGTTTGACTACGTTTCTGAAGGGAAAATGACACCAGAGTTCTTATCCCTGAAACAGACTCTGTTTTAAGGCAAGAAGCATCCTCTTCTTTCCAGCGTCTCCAATACTGCAAGAACAATGAGCATGCCCAGAAAAAAAGAACTGTGTTTCCTACTCCTAGTGACCATATGTAGTTCAACTCTGATTATTAAACTGATACAAACCACAGGTGCTGTTACATAAATGCTCTTTAGTTAATACTGAGAAACGCGTTGGGTTTGAGAACTGTGTAAAATCAATTGGTCCATAATACCATGGGTTTACATGAAATGAACTCTTGCTTGTAAGAAGATACAGCTCCTCTGGTTTAACTCCGTTTCTGAAGGTAAATTCGGACCAGTGTTCTCATCCATGAAACACACTCTGTTTTAACGCAAGAAGCAAGGTCTTCTTTCCTGTGTCTCCAATACAGCAAGAACCATGAGCATACCCAGAAAAAAAAAACTGTGTTTCGTACTAGTAAGGACCACATGTAGTTGAACTGTGCTTATGAAACTGACAAAAACCACATCTCCTGTTACATAAATGCTCTTTAGTTAATAGTGAGAAACGTGTTGGGTTCGTGAACTGTGTAAAATCATTTGTGCCCAAAATTCACTTCGTTTACCTGAAATGAACTCTTGCTTTTAGGGAGACACATATCCTGGGGTTCAACAACATTTCTGAATTGAAATTCAGACCAGAGTTCTCATCTTTGAAACACACTCTGTTTTAAGGTAAGAAGCATCCTTTCTTTCCAGCACCTCCATTACAGCAAGAAACATGAGCATGCCCAGGAAAAGAACTGAGTTTCCTACTCATATTGACCACATCTAGTTCAACTCTGCTTATTAAACTGATACAAACCACAGCTCCTCTTACATAAATGCTCTTTAGTTAATAGTGAGAAACACATTGGGTTCCTGAACTGGGGAAAATCATTGGAGCCCAACTTGCACTTGGTTTACCAGAAATGAACTCTTGCTTGTAGGGAGACACAGATCCTGGGTATCAACTATGTTTCTGAAGTGAAATTCAGACCAGAGTTCTCATCCTTGAAACACACTCTGTTTTAAGGCAAGAAGCATCCTCTTCGTTCCAGCTTCTCCAATACAGCAAGAAACATGAGCATGCCAAGGGAAAAAGAACTGAGTTTCCTACTCATAAGGACCACATCTAGTTCAACTCTGCTTAAGAAACTAATACAAACCACAGCTCCTCTTACATAAATGCTCTTTAGTTAATAGTGAGAAAAGAGTTGGGTTTGAAAACTTTGTAAAATCAATTGGGACCATAATACCATGGGTTTACATGAAATGAACTCTTACTTGTAGGAAGATACAGATGCTCTGGTTTAACTCTGTTTCTAAGGTAAAATCAGACCAGTGTTCTCATCCCTGAAACACACTCTGTTTTAACGCAAGAAGCAAATTCTTCCTTCCTGTGTCTCCAACACAGCAAGAACCATGAGCATGCCCAGGAAAAAAGAACAGAGTTCCTAATCATAAGGACCACATCTAGTTCAACTCTGCTTAAGAAACTGATCCAAGCCACAGCTCCTCTTACATAAATGCTCCTTAGTTAATAGTGAGAAACGCATTGGGTTACTGAACTGTGTAAAATCATTTGACCCCAAAATTCACTTAGTTTACCAGCAATGAACTCTTGCTTGTAGGAGGACACAGATCCTTGGGTTTAACTCTGTTCCTGAAGGGAATTTCAGACCAGAGTTCTCATCCCGGAAACAAACTCGGTTTTAAGGCAAGAAGCATTCTCTTCTTTCCAGTGTCTCCAAAACAGCAACAACCATTAGCATGCATAGAAAAAAAGAACTGTGTTTCCTATTCATAAGGACCACATCTAGTTCAACTCTGCTTATGAAACTGATCCAAGCCACAGCTCCTTTTACATAAATCTATTTAGTAAATAGTGAGAAACGCGTTGGTTTCATAAACTGTGTAAAATCATTTGTGCCCAAAATTCACTGCGTTTACCAGAAATGTATTTCTGCCTGTAGGAGACACAGATCCTCGGGTTCAACAACGTTTCTGAAGTGAAATTCAGACCAGAGTTCTCATCCTTGAAACACACTCTGTTTTAAGGCAAGAAGCATCTTTTCTTTCCTGCGCCTCCAAAACAGTGATAAACAAGCATGCCCAGGAAAACAACTGAGTTTCCTACTCATAATGACCACATCTAGTTCAACTCTGCTTATGAAACTGTTACAAACCACAGCTCCTCTTACATAAATGCTCTTTAGTTAATAGTGAGAAACGCATTGGGTTCCTGAACTGGGGAAAATCATTGGACCCCAACTTTCACTTGGTTTACCAGAAATGAACTCATGCTTGTAGGGAGACACAGATCCTGGGGATCAACTACGTTTCTGAAGTGAAATTCAGACCAGAGTTCTCATCCTTGAAACACACTCTGTTTTAAGCCAAGAAGCATCCTCTTCATTCTAGCTTCTCCAATACAGCAAGAACCATGAGCATGCCCAGGAAAAAGAACAGAGTTTCATACTCATAAGGACCACATCTAGTTCAACTCTGCTTATGAAACTGATACAAACAACAGCTCCTCTTACATAAATGCTCTTTAGTTACTAGTGAGAAACGCGTTGGGTTGTTGAACTGTGTAAAATCATTTGAGCCCAACATTCACTGGGTTTACCAGAAATGAACTCTTGCTTGTAGGAAGACACAGATACTGCGGTTTAACTCCGTTTCTGAATGGAAAATCACACCAGAGTTCTCATGCCTGAAACAGACTCTGTTTTAAGGCAAGAAGCATCCTCTTCTTTCTAGCATCTCCAATACTGCAAGAACCATGAGCATGCCCAGGAAAAAAGAACTGTATTTCCTACTCCTAGTGACCATATGTAGTTCAACTCTGATTATGAAACTGATACAAACCACAGGTGCTTTTACATAAATGCTCTTTAGTTAATAGTGAGAAACGCGTTGGGTTCGTGAACTGTGTAAAATCATTTGTGCCCAAAATTCACTTCGTTTAGCTGAAATGAACTCTTGCTTGTAGGGAGACACATTTCCTGGGGTTCAACTACGTTTCTTAAGGTGATATATAGACCAGAGTTCTCATCCTTGGAACACACTCTGTTTTAAGGAAAGAAGCATCCTCTTCTTTACAGCGTTCCAATACTGCAAGAACCATGAGCATGCCCAGAAAAAAAGAACTGTATTTCCTACTCCTAGTGACCACATGTAGTTCAACTCTGATTATGAAACTGATACAAACCACAGGTGCTTTTACATAAATGCTCTTTAGTTAATAGTGAGAAACGCGTTGGGTTCGTGAACTGTGTAAAATCATTTGTGCCCAAAATTCACTTCGTTTAGCTGAAATGAACTCTTGCTTGTAGGGAGACACATTTCCTGGGGTTCAACTACGTTTCTGAAGTGATATATAGACCAGAGTTCTCATCCTTGGAACACACTCTGTTTTAAGGCAAGAAGCATCCTCTTCTTTACAGCGTCTCCAATACAGCAAGAACCATGAGCATGCCCAGGAAAAGAACTGAGTTTCGAACTCCTTATGACCACATCTAGTTCAACTCTGCTTATGAAACTGGTACAAACCACAGCTCCTCTTACATAAATGCTCCTTAGTTAATAGTGAGAAACGCATTGGGTTACTGAACTGTGTAAAATCATTTGACCCCAAAATTCACTTAGTTTACCAGCAATGAACTCTTGCTTGTAGGAAGACACAGATCCTTGGGTTTAACTCCGTTCCTGAAGGGAATTTCAGACCAGAGTTCTCATCTAGGAAACAAACTCTGTTTTAAGGGAAGAAGCATTCTCTTCTTTCCAGTGTCTCCAAAACAGCAACAACCATTAGCATGCATAGAAAAAAAGAACTGTGTTTCCTATTCATAAGGACCACATCTAGTTCAACTCTGCTTATGAAACTGATCCAAGCCACAGCTCCTTTTACATAAATCTATTTAGTAAATAGTGAGAAACGCGTTGGTTTTGTAAACTGTGTAAAATCATTTGTGCCCAAAATTCACTGCGTTTACCAGAAATGAATTTCTGCCTGTAGGAGACACAGATCCTCGGGTTCAACAACGTTTCTGAAGTGAAATTCAGACCAGAGTTCTCATCCTTGAAACACACTCTGTTTTAAGGCAAGAAGCATCTTTTCTTTCCAGCGCCTCCAAAACAGTGATAAACAAGCATGCCGAGGAAAACAACTGAGGTTCCTACTCATAATGACCACATCTAGTTCAACTATGCTTATGAAACTGTTACAAACCACAGCTCCTCTTACATAAATGCTCTTTAGTTAATAGTGAGAAACGCATTGGGTTCCTGAACTGGGGAAAATCATTGGACCCCAACTTTCACTTGGTTTACCAGAAATGAACTTATGCTTGTAGGGAGACACACTTCCTGGGGATCAACTACGTTTCTGAAGTGAAATTCAGACCAGAGTTCTCATCCTTGGAACACACTCTGTTTTAAGGCAAGAATCATCCTCTTCTTTCCAGATTCTCCAATACAGCAAGAGCCATGAGCATGCCCAGGAAAAAAGAACTGAGTGTCCTACCCATAAGGATCACATCTAGTTCAACTCTGCTTAAGAAACTGATACAAACCACAGCACCTCTTACATAAATGCTCTTTAGTTAATAGTGAGAAACGCGTTGGGTTTGACAACTGTGTAACATCAATTGGGAACATAATACCATGGGTTTACATTAAATGAACTCTTGCTTGTAGGGAGACACAGATCCTGGGGATCAACTACGTTTCTGAAGTGAAATTCAGACCAGAGTTCTCATGCCTGCAACAGACTCTGTTTAAGGCAAGAAGCATCCTCTTCTTTCTAGCGTTCCAATACTGCAAGAACCATGAGCATGCCCAGAAAAAAAGAACTGTATTTCCTACTCCTAGTGACCATATGTAGTTCAACTCTGATTATGAAACTGATACAAACCACAGGTGCTCTTACATAAATGCTCTTTAGTTAATAGTGAGAAACGCGTTGGGTTCGTGAACAGTGTAAAATCATTTGTGCCCAAAATTCACTTCGTTTAGCTGAAATGAACTCTTGCTTGTAGGGAGACACATTTCCTGGGGATCAACTACGTTTCTGAAGTGAAATTCAGACCAGAGTTCTCATCCTTGGAACACACTCTGTTTTAAGGCAAGAATCATCCTCTTCTTTCCAGCTTCTCCAATACAGCAAGAACCATGAGCATGCCCAGGAAAAAAGAACTGTGTTTCCTACTCATAAGGACCACATCTAGTTCAACTCTGCTTAAGAAACTTATACAAACCACAGCACCTCTTACATAAATGCTCTTTAGTTAATAGTGAGAAACGCGTTGGGTTTGAGAACTGTGTAAAATCAATTGGGAACATAATACCATGGGTTTACATTAAATGAACTCTTGCTTGTAGGGAGACACAGATCCTTGGGTTTAACTCCGTTCCTGAAGGGAATTTCAGACCAGAGTTCTCATCCAGGAAACAAACTCTGTTTTAAGGGAAGAAGCATTTTCTTCTTTCCAGTGTCTCCAAAACAGCAACTACCATTAGCATGCACAGAAAAAAAGAACTGTGTTTCCTATTCATAAGGACCACATCTAGTTCAACTCTGCTTATGAAACTGATCCAAGCCACAGCTCCTTTTACATAAATCTATTTAGTAAATAGTGAGAAACGCGTTGGTTTCATAAACTGTGTAAAATCATTTGTGCCCAAAATTCACTGCGTTTACCAGAAATGAATTTCTGCCTGTAGGAGACACAGATCCTCGGGTTCAACAACGTTTCTGAAGTGAAATTCAGACCAGAGTTCTCATCCTTGAAACACACTCTGTTTTAAGGCAAGAAGCATCTTTTCTTTCCAGCGCCTCCAAAACAGTGATAAACAAGCATGCCCAGGAAAACAACTGAGTTTCCTACTCATAATGACCACATCTAGTTCAACTATGCTTATGAAACTGTTACAAACCTCAGCTCCTCTTACATAAATGCTCTTTAGTTAATAGTGAGAAACGCATTGGGTTCCTGAACTGGGGAAAATCATTGGACCCCAACTTTCACTTGGTTTACCAGAAATGAACTCATGCTTGTAGGGAGACACATTTCCTGGGGATCAACTACGTTTCTGAAGTGAAATTCAGACCAGAGTTCTCATCCTTGGAACACACTCTGTTTTAAGGCAAGAATCATCCTCTTCTTTCCAGCTTCTCCAATACAGCAAGAGCCATGAGCATGCCCAGGAAAAAAGAACTGAGTGTCCTACTCATAAGGATCACATCTAGTTCAACTCTGCTTAAGGAACTGATACAAACCACAGCACCTCTTACATAAATGTTCTTTAGCTAATAGTGAGAAACTGGTTGGGTTTGTGAACTGAGTAAAACCATTTGAACCCAAAATTCACCGGGTTTACCAGAAATGAACGCTTGCTTGTAAGGAGACACAGATCCGGGGGTTTAACTCCGTTTTGTAAAGGAATTTCAGAAGAGAGTTCTCATCCCTGAAATACACACGTTTTTAAGGCAAGAAGCAAGTTCTTCTTTCCAGATTCTCCAATACATCAAGAACCATTTGCATGCCCAGAAAAAAAGAACTGTGTTTCCTACTCATAAGGACCACATCTAGTTCAACTCTGCTTATGAAACTGATACAAACAACAGCTCCTCTTACATAAATGCTCTTTAGTTACTAGTGAGAAACGCGTTGGGTTGTTGAACTGTGTAAAATCATTTGAACCCAACATTCACTGGGTTTACCAGAAATGAACTCTTGCTTGTAGGAAGACACAGATACTGCGGTTTAACTCCGTTTCTGAATGGAAAATCACACCAGAGTTCTCATGCCTGAAACAGACTCTGTTTTAAGGCAAGAAGCATCCTCTTCTTTCTAGCATCTCCAATACTGCAAGAACCATGAGCATGCCCAGGAAAAAAGAACTGTATTTCCTACTCCTAGTGACCATATGTAGTTCAACTCTGATTATGAAACTGATACAAACCACAGCTCCTCTTACATAAATGCTCTTTAGTTAATAGTGTGAAACGCATTGGGTTCCTGAACTGGGGAAAATCATTGGACCCCAACTTTCACTTGGTTTACCAGAAATGAACTCATGCTTGTAGGGAGACACACTTCCTGGGGATCAACTACGTTTCTGAAGTGAAATTCAGACCAGAGTTCTCATCCTTGGAACACACTCTGTTTTAAGGCAAGAATCATCCTCTTCTTTCCAGATTCTCCAATACAGCAAGAGCCATGAGCATGCCCAGGAAAAAAGAACTGAGTGTCCTACTCATAAGGATCACATCTAGTTCAACTCTGCTTAAGAAACTGATACAAACCACAGCACCTCTTACATAAATGCTCTTTAGTTAATAGTGAGAAACGCGTTGGGTTTGACAACTGTGTAACATCAATTGGGAACATAATACCATGGGTTTACATTAAATGAACTCTTGCTTGTAGGGAGACACAGATCCTGGGGTTCAACTACGTTTCTGAAGTGAAATTCAGACCAGAGTTCTCATGCCTGCAACAGACTCTGTTTTAAGGCAAGAAGCATCCTCTTCTTTCTAGCGTTCCAATACTGCAAGAACCATGAGCATGCCCAGAAAAAAAGAACTGTATTTCCTACTCCTAGTGACCATATGTAGTTCAACTCTGATTATGAAACTGATACAAACCACAGGTGCTCTTACATAAATGCTCTTTAGTTAATAGTGAGAAACGCGTTGGGTTCGTGAACTGTGTAAAATCATTTGTGCCCAAAATTCACTTCGTTTAGCTGAAATGAACTCTTGCTTGTAGGGAGACACATTTCCTGGGGATCAACTACGTTTCTGAAGTGAAATTCAGACCAGAGTTCTCATCCTTGGAACACACTCTGTTTTAAGGCAAGAATCATCCTCTTCTTTCCAGCTTCTCCAATACAGCAAGAACCATGAGCATGCCCAGGAAAAAAGAACTGAGTGTCCTACTCATAAGGATCACATCTAGTTCAACTCTGCTTAAGGAACTGATACAAACCACAGCACCTCTTACATAAATGTTCTTTAGCTAATAGTGAGAAACTGGTTGGGTTTGTGAACTGAGTAAAATCATTTGAACCCAAAATTCACCGGGTTTACCAGAAATGAACGCTTGCTTGTAAGGAGACACAGATCCGGGGGTTTAACTCCGTTTTGTAAAGGAAATTCAGAAGAGAGTTCTCATCCCTGAAATACACACGTTTTTAAGGCAAGAAGCAAGTTCTTCTTTCCAGATTCTCCAATACATCAAGAACCATTTGCATGCCCAGAAAAAAAGAACTGTGTTTCCTACTCATAAGGACCACATCTAGTTCAACTCTGCTTATGAAACTGATACAAACAACAGCTCCTCTTACATAAATGCTCTTTAGTTACTAGTGAGAAACGCGTTGGGTTGTTGAACTGTGTAAAATCATTTGAACCCAACATTCACTGGGTTTACCAGAAATGAACTCTTGCTTGTAGGAAGACACAGATACTGCGGTTTAACTCCGTTTCTGAATGGAAAATCACACCAGAGTTCTCATGCCTGAAACAGACTCTGTTTTAAGGCAAGAAGCATCCTCTTCTTTCTAGCATCTCCAATACTGCAAGAACCATGAGCATGCCCAGGAAAAAAGAACTGTATTTCCTACTCCTAGTGACCATATGTAGTTCAACTCTGATTATGAAACTGATACAAACCACAGCTCCTCTTACATAAATGCTCTTTAGTTAATAGTGAGAAACGCATTGGGTTCCTGAACTGGGGAAAATCATTGGACCCCAACTTTCACTTGGTTTACCAGAAATGAACTCATGCTTGTAGGGAGACACACTTCCTGGGGATCAACTACGTTTCTGAAGTGAAATTCAGACCAGAGTTCTCATCCTTGGAACACACTCTGTTTTAAGGCAAGAATCATCCTCTTCTTTCCAGATTCTCCAATACAGCAAGAGCCATGAGCATGCCCAGGAAAAAAGAACTGAGTGTCCTACTCATAAGGATCACATCTAGTTCAACTCTGCTTAAGAAACTGATACAAACCACAGCACCTCTTACATAAATGCTCTTTAGTTAATAGTGAGAAACGCGTTGGGTTTGACAACTGTGTAACATCAATTGGGAACATAATACCATGGGTTTACATTAAATGAACTCTTGCTTGTAGGGAGACACAGATCCTGGGGATCAACTACGTTTCTTAAGTGAAATTCAGACCAGAGTTCTCATGCCTGCAACAGACTCTGTTTTAAGGCAAGAAGCATCCTCTTCTTTCTAGCGTTCCAATACTGCAAGAACCATGAGCATGCCCAGAAAAAAAGAACTGTATTTCCTACTCCTAGTGACCATATGTAGTTCAACTCTGATTATGCAACTGATACAAACCACAGGTGCTCTTACATAAATGCTCTTTAGTTAATAGTGAGAAACGCGTTGGGTTCGTGAACTGTGTAAAATCATTTGTGCCCAAAATTCACTTCGTTTAGCTGAAATGAACTCTTGCTTGTAGGGAGACACATTTCCTGGGGATCAACTACGTTTCTGAAGTGAAATTCAGACCAGAGTTCTCATCCTTGGAACACACTCTGTTTTAAGGCAAGAATCATCCTCTTCTTTCCAGCTTCTCCAATACAGCAAGAACCATGAGCATGCCCAGGAAAAAAGAACTGTGTTTCCTACTCATAAGGACCACATCTAGTTCAACTCTGCTTAAGAAACTTATACAAACCACAGCACCTCTTACATAAATGCTCTTTAGTTAATAGTGAGAAACGCGTTGGGTTTGAGAACTGTGTAAAATCAATTGGGAACATAATACCATGGGTTTACATTAAATGAACTCTTGCTTGTAGGGAGACACAGATCCTTGGGTTTAACTCCGTTCCTGAAGGGAATTTCAGACCAGAGTTCTCATCCAGGAAACAAACTCTGTTTTAAGGGAAGAAGCATTCTCTTCTTTCCAGTGTCTCCAAAACAGCAACTACCATTAGCATGCACAGAAAAAAAGAACTGTGTTTCCTATTCATAAGGACCACATCTAGTTCAACTCTGCTTATGAAACTGATCCAAGCCACAGCTCCTTTTACATAAATCTATTTAGTAAATAGTGAGAAACGCGTTGGTTTCATAAACTGTGTAAAATCATTTGTGCCCAAAATTCACTGCGTTTACCAGAAATGAATTTCTGCCTGTAGGAGACACAGATCCTCAGGTTCAACAACGTTTCTGAAGTGAAATTCAGACCAGAGTTCTCATCCTTGAAACACACTCTGTTTTAAGGCAAGAAGCATCTTTTCTTTCCAGCGCCTCCAAAACAGTGATAAACAAGCATGCCCAGGAAAACAACTGAGTTTCCTACTCATAATGACCACATCTAGTTCAACTATGCTTATGAAACTGTTACAAACCACAGCTCCTCTTACATAAATGCTCTTTAGTTAATAGTGAGAAACGCATTGGGTTCCTGAACTGGGGAAAATCATTGGACCCCAACTTTCACTTGGTTTACCAGAAATGAACTCATGCTTGTAGGGAGACACATTTCCTGGGGATCAACTACGTTTCTGAAGTGAAATTCAGACCAGAGTTCTCATCCTTGGAACACACTCTGTTTTAAGGCAAGAATCATCCTCTTCTTTCCAGCTTCTCCAATACAGCAAGAGCCATGAGCATGCCCAGGAAAAAAGAACTGAGTGTCCTACTCATAAGGATCACATCTAGTTCAACTCTGCTTAAGAAACTGATACAAACCACAGCACCTCTTACATAAATACTCTTTAGTTAATAGTGAGAAACGCGTTGGGTTTGACAACTGTGTAACATCAATTGGGAACATAATACCATGGGTTTACATTAAATGAACTCTTGCTCCTAGGGAGACACAGATCCTCTTGATCAACTACGTTTCTGAAGTGAAATTCAGACCAGAGTTCTCATGCCTGCAACAGACTCTGTTTTAAGGCAAGAAGCATCCTCTTCTTTCTAGCGTTCCAATACTGCAAGAACCATGAGCATGCACAGAAAAATGAACTGTGTTTCCTACTCCTAGTGACCATATGTAGTTCAACTCTGATTATGCAACTGATACAAACCACAGGTGCTCTTACATAAATGCTCTTTAGTTAATAGTGAGAAACATGTTGGGTTCGTCAACTGTGTAAAATCATTTGTGCCCAAAATTCACTTCGTTTAGCTGAAATGAACTCTTGCTTGTAGGGAGACACATTTCCTGGGGATCAACTACGTTTCTGAAGTGAAATTCAGACCAGAGTTCTCATCCTTGGAACACACTCTGTTTTAAGGCAAGAAGCATCCTCTTCTTTCCAGCTTCTCCAATACAGCAAGAACCATGAGCATGCCCAGGAAAAAAGAACTGAGTTTCCTATTCATAAGGACCACATCTAGTTCAACTCTGCTTAAGAAACTTATACAAACCACAGCACCTCTTACATAAATGCTCTTTAGTTAATAGTGAGAAACGCGTTGGGTTTGAGAACTGTGTAAAATCAATTGGGAACATAATACCATGGGTTTACATTAAATGAACTCTTGCTTGTAGGGAGACACAGATCCTGGGGATCAACTGCGTTTCTGAAGTGAAATTCAGACCAGAGTTCTCATCCTTGAAACACACTCTGTTTTAAGGCACGAAGCATCCTCTTCTTTCTAGCTTCTCCAATACATCAAGAACCATAAGCATGCCCAGGAAAAAAGAACTGAGTTTCCTACTCATAAGGACCACATCTAGTTCAACTCTGCTTAAGAAACTGATACAAACCACAGCACCTCTTACATAAATGCTCTTTAGTTAATAGTGAGAAACGCGTTGGGTTTGTTGAACTGTGTAAAATCATTTGAGCCCAAAATTCACTGGGTTTACCAGAAATGAACTCTTGCTTGTAGGAAGACACAGATACTGCGGTTTAACTCTGTTTCTGAAGGGAAAATCACACCAGAGTTCTCATGCCTGAAAGAATCTCTGTTTTAAAGCAAGAAGCATTCTCTTCTTTACAATGTCTCTAAAACAGCAACAACCATGAGCATGCACCGAAAAAAAGAACTGTGTTTCCTATTCATAAGGACCACATCTAGTTCAACTCTGCTTATGAAACTGATCCAAGCCACAGCTCCTCTTACATAAATCTGTTTAGTAAATAGTGAGAAACTCGTTGGTTTCATAAACTGTGTAAAATCATTTGTGCCCAATGTTCACTGCGTTTACCTGAAATGCACTCTTGCTTGTAGGGAGACACAGATCCTGGGGTTCAACAATGTTTCTGAAGTGAAATTCAGACCAGAGTTCTCATCCTTGAATCACACTCTGTTTTAAGGCAAGAAGCATCCTCTTCTTTACAGCGTCTCCAATACAGCAAGAACCATGAGCATACCCAGGAAAAGAACTGAGTTTCGTACTCCTAATGACCACATCTAGTTCAACTCTGCTTATGAAACTGATACAAACCACATCTCCTCTTACATAAATGCTCTTTAGTTAATAGTGAGAAAATCATTGGGTTCCTGAACTGTGTAAAATCATTGGACACCAACTTTCACTTGGTTTACCAGAAATGAACTCTTGCTTATAGGGAGACACAGATCCTGGGGTTCAACTACGTTTCTGAAGTGAAATTCAGACCAGAGTTCTCATCCTTGAAACACCCTCTGTTTTAGGGAAAGAGGCATCCTCTCCTTTCCAGCTTCTCCAAAACAGCAAGAACCATAGCCTGCCCAGGAAAAAAGAACTGAGTTACCTACTAATAAGGACTACATCTAGTTCAACTCTGCTTAAGACTCTGATACAAACCACAGCACCTCTTACAAAAATGCTCTTTAGTTATTAGTGAGAAAAGCGAATTTTGTGAGAACTGTGTAAAATCAATTGGGACCATAATACCCAGGGTTTACCTGAAATGAACTCTTGCTTGTAGGAAGATACAGATCCTCTGTTTTTACTCCGTTTCTGAAGGTATATTCAGACCAGTGTTCTCATCCATGAAACACACTCTGTTTTAACGCATGAAGCAAGCTCTTCTTTCCTGTGTCTCCAATACAGCAAGAACCATGAGCATGCCCAGAAAAAAGGAACTGTGTTTCCTACTCATAAGGTCCACATCTAGTTCAACTCTACTTATGAAACTGACAAAAAAAACAGCTCTTCTTACATAAATGCTGTTTAGTTACTAGTGAGAAACGGGTTGGGTTGGTGAACTGTGTAAAATCATTTGAGCCCAAAATTCACTGGGTTTACCAGAAATGAACTCAGGCTTGTAGGAAGACACAGCTCCTGGGATTTTACTCCGTTTATGAAGGGAAATTCAGACCAGGCTTCTCATCCATGAAACACTCGCTGTTTTAATGCAAGAAGCATCCTCTTCTTTCCAGCCTCTCCATTACAGCAACTACAATGAGCATGCCCAGTGAAAAAGACCTGTGTTTCCTACTCATACAGACAATGTGTAGTTCAACTCTGCTTATGAAACTGATACAAACATCAGCTCATCTCACAAATGCTCTTTAGTTAATAGTGAGAAACAAGTTGTGTTTGTGAACTGTGTAAAATCAATTGGGCCAACAATTCCCTTTGTTTACCCGAAATGAACTCTTGCTTGTAGGAAGACACAGATCCTGGGGTGTAACTCCGTGTCTGAAGGGAAATTCAGACCAGTGTTTTCATCCATGAAACATATGCTGTTTTAACGCAAGAAGCATGCTCTTGTTTCCATCGTCTACATAACAGCAAGAAATATGAGCATGCCCAGTAAACAAGAACTCTGTTTCCTACCCATACCGACCATATGTAGTTGAAATCTGGTTATGAAACTGATACAAACCACAGCTCCTCTTACATAAATCTATTTAGTAAATAGTGAGAAACGGGTTGTGTTTGTGAACTGTGGAAAATCATTTGAGCCCAAAATTTACTGGGTTTACCTTAAATGAACTGTTGCTTGTAGGAAGACAAAGATCCTGGGGTTTAACTCCGTTTCTGAAGGGAAGTTCTGATCAGGGTTCTCATCCCTGAAACACACTCTGTTTTAAGGCAAGAAGCAAGCTCTTCTCTCCAGCTTCTCTAATACAGCAAGAACCATGAGCATGCCCAGAAAAAACGAACTGTGTTTCCTACTGATAGGGACCATATGTAGTTCAACTCTGCTTATGAAAATGATACAAACCACAGCTCCTCTTACATAAATGTTCTTTAGCTAATAGTGAGAAACTGGTTGGGTTTGTGAACTGAATAAAATCATTTGAACCCAAAATTCACCGGGTTTACCAGAAATGAACGCTTGCTTGTAAGGAGACACAGATCCGGGGGTTTAACTCCGTTTTGTAAAGGAAATTCAGAAGAGAGTTCTCATCCCTGAAATACACACGTTTTTAAGGCAAGAAGCAAGTTCTTCTTTCCAGATTCTCCAATACATCAAGAACCATTTGCATGCCCAGAAAAAAAGAACTGAGTTTCCTACTCATATTGACCATATGTAGTTCAACTCTGCTTATGAAACTGATCCAAACCACAGCTACTCTTACATAAATGCTCTTTAGATAATAGTGAGAAACGCGTTGGGTTTGAGAACTGCGTAAAATCATTTGAGCCCAAAATTCACTTGTTTTACCAGAAATGTACTCTTGCTTGTAGGAAGACACAGATCCTGGGGTTTGACTGGTTTCTGAAGGGAAATTCAGACCAGGGTCCTCATCCTTGAAACACTCGCTATTTTAATGCAAGTAGCATCCTCTTCTTTCCAGCCACTCCATTACAGCAAGTACCATGAGAATGCCCAGTAAAAAAGAATTGTGTTTCCTACTCATGCAGACAATATGTAGTTCAACTCTGCTTATGAAACTGATCCAAGTCACAGCTCCTCTTACTTAAATCTATTTAGTAAATAGTGAGAAATTCGTTGGGTTCTTGAACTGTGTAAAAACCTTTGAGCCCAATATTCACATGGTTTGCCAGAAATGACCTCTTGCTTGTAGGAAGACACAGATGCTGGGGTTTAACACTGTTCCTGAAGGGACATTTAGACCAGAGATCTCATCTCTGAAACACACTCTGTTTTAGGCAAGAAGCATCCTCTTTTTTCCAGCGTCTCCAATACAGCAAGAACCATGAGCATGCCCAGAAAAAAGAACTGTATTTCCTACTCATAAGTACCACATCTAGTTCAACTCTGCTTATGAAACTGATCCAAACCACAGCTACTCTTACATAAATGCTCTTTAGATAATAGTGAGAAACGCGTTGGGTTTGAGAACTGTGTAAAATCATTTGAACCCAAAATTCACCGGGTTTACCAGAAATGAACTCAGGCTTGTAGGAAGACACAGAACCTGGGGTGTAACTCCGTGTCTGAAGGGAAATTAAGACCAGTGTTCTCATCCATGAAACATACGCTGTTTTAACGCAAGAAGCATGCTCTTGTTTCCATCATCTACATAACAGCAAGAAATATGAGCATGCCCAGTAAAAAAGAACTCACTTTCCTACCCGTACCGACCATATGTAGTTGAACTCTGGTTATGAAACTGATACAAACCACAGCTCCTCTTACATAAATGATCTTTAGTTAATAGTGAGAATCACGTTGGTTTAGTTAACTGTGTAAAATCATTTGAGCCCAAAATTCACTGGGTTTACCTGAAATGAACTCTTGCTTGTAGGGAGACACAGATCCTGGGGATCAACTACGTTTCTGAAGTGAAATTCAGACCAGAGTTCTCATCCCTGAAACACACTCTGTTTTCAGGCAAGAAGCCTCCTCTTCTTTCCAGCTTCTCCAATACAGCAAGAACCATGAGCATGCCCAGAAAAATGAACTGTGTTTCCAGCTCATACAGACCATATATATATGTCAACTTTGCTTATGAAAGTGATCCAAACCACAGCTCCTCTTACATAAATCTATTTAGTAAATAGTGAGAAACGGGTTGTGTTTTGAACTGTGGAAAATCATTTGAGCCCAAAATTCACTGGGTTTACCTCAAATGAACTCTTGCTTGTAGGAAGACACATATCCTGGGGTTTAACTCCGTTTCTGAAGGGAAGTTCCTATCAGAGTTCTCATCCCTGAAACACACTCTGTTTTAAGGCAAGAAGCACGCTCTTCTTTCAAGCTTCTCCAATACAGCAAGAACCATGAGCATGCCCAGAAAAAACGAACTGAGTTTCCTACTCATAGGGACGATATGTAGTTCAACACTGCATATGAAACTGATCCAAACCACAGCTCCTCTTACATAAATGCTCTTTAGTTAATAGTGAGAAACGCGTTGGGTTTGAGAACTGTGTAAAATCATTTGAGCCCAAAATTCACTTGTTTTACCAGAAATGTACTCTTGCTTGTAGGAAGACACAGATCCTGGGGTTTGACTGGTTTCTGAAGGGAAATTCAGACCAGGGTCCTCATCCTTGAAACACTCGCTATTTTAATGCAAGTAGCATCCTCTTCTTTCCAGCCACTCCATTACAGCAAGTACCATGAGAATGCCCAGTAAAAAAGAATTGTGTTTCCTACTCATGCAGACAATATGTAGTTCAACTCTGCTTATGAAACTGATCCAAGTCACAGCTCCTCTTACTTAAATCTATTTAGTAAATAGTGAGAAATTCGTTGGGTTCTTGAACTGTGTAAAAACCATTGAGCCCAATATTCACATGGTTTGCCAGAAATGACCTCTTGCTTGTAGGAAGACACAGATGCTGGGGTTTAACTCCGTTCCTGAAGGGAAATTTAGACCAGAGATCTCATCTCTGAAACACACTCTGTTTTAGGCAAGAAGCATCCTCTTTTTTCCAGCGTCTCCAATACAGCAAGAACCATGAGCATGCCCAGAAAAAAGAACTGTATTTCCTACTCATAAGTACCACATCTAGTTCAACTCTGTTTATGAAACTGATACAAACCACAGCTCCTCTTACATAAATTTTCTTTAGTTAATAGTGAGAAGCGCCTGTGTTTGTGAATGTGTAAAATCATTTGAGCCCTTAATTCACTGGGTTTCCCAAAATGAACTCTTGCTTGTAGGAAGACACAGATCCTGAGGTTAAACTCCAGTTTCTGAAGGGAAATTCAGAAAAGAGTTCTCATCCCTGAAGCACACTCTGTTTTAAGGCAAGAAGCATCGTCTTCTTTCCAGCTTCTCCAATACAGCAGGAACCAGAGCATGCCCAGAATAAAAGAACTGTGTTTCCTACTCATTCGGACCATTTGTAGTTCATCTCTGCTTATGAAACTGGTACAAACCACAGCTCCTCTTACATAAATGCTATTTAGTTCATAGTGAGAAAAGGGTTGGGTTCATGAACTGTGTAAAATCATTTGAGCCCAAAATTCACTGGGTTTCCCAGAAATGAACTCTTGCTTGTAGGAACACACAGATCCTATGGTTTAACTCCGATTCTGAAGGGAAATTCAGACCAGTGTTCTCATCCATGAAACACATGCTGTTTTAATGCAAGAAGCATCCTCTTCTTTCCAGCGTCTTAATACAGCAAGAACCATGAGCATGCCCAGAAAAAAACAACTGTGATTCCTACTAATACGGACCATATGTAGGTCAACTCTGCTTATGAAACTGATACAAACCACAGCTCCACTTACATAAAGGCACTTTAGTTAATAGTTTGAATCGCGTTGGGTTCCAGAACTGTGTAAAATCATTTGAGCACCAAATTCACTTGGTTTACCAGAAATGAACACTTGCTTGGAGGAAGACATAGTTCCTGTGGTTTAACTCTGTTTCTGAAGGGAAATTCAGACTAGTTTTCTCATCGATGAAACTCACTCTGTTTTAACGCAAGAAGGAAGCTCTTCTTAACAGCGTCTCCAATACACCAAGAACCATGAGCATGGCAAGAAAAAAGAAATGTGTTTCCTACTCATAAGGACCATATGGAGTTCAACTCTGCTTACGAAACTGATACAAACGAGAGCTCCTCTTACATAAATGCTCTTTAGTTAATAGGGAGAACCAAGTTGGGTTCCAGAACTGTGAAAAATCATTTGAGCCCAAAATTCACTTAGTTTACCAGAAATGAATTCTTGCTTGTAGAAAGACACAGATCCTCTGGTTTAACTCCGTTTCAGAAGGGAAATTCAGAGGAGGGTTCTCATCCATGAAACACACTCTCTTTTCACACAAGAAGCAAGCTCTTCTTTCCAGTGTCTCCAATACAGCAAGAACCATGAGCATGCCCAGATTAAAAAAAAAAAATTGTTTCCTACACATACGGACAATATGTAGTTCAACTCTGCTTATGAAACTGATACAAAATACAGCTCCTCTTACATAAATGCTCTTTAGATAATAGTGAGAAACGCCTTGGGTTCTTGAACTTTGTAAAATCCTTTGAGCCCAATATTCACATGGTTTGCCAGAAATGAACTCTTGCATGTAGGAATACACAGATGCTGGCGTTTAAATCCGTTTCTGAAGAGAAATTCAGACCAGACTTATCATCCATGAAACACACTCTATTTTAACGCAAGAAACAAGCTCTTCCTAACAGATTCTCCAATACACCAAGAAATATGAGACATGCCCAGAAAAAAAGAACTGTGTTTCCTACTCATACGGTCCATTTCTAGTTCAACTTTGCTTATGAATGTGATAAAAAATACAGCTCCTCTTACATAGAAGCTCTTTAGTTAATAGTGAGAACCGCGTTGAGTTTGAGAACTGTGTAAATTCGTTTGAGACCATAATTCACTGGGTTTTCCTGAAATTCCCTCATGTTTGTAGGATGACAAAGATCCTGGGGTTTAACACTGTTTCTGAAGGGAAATTCTGACCAAAGTTCTCATCTATGAAAAAAACTCTGTTTTAAGGCAAGAAACATCCTCTTCTTTCCAGCGTCTCGAATACAGCAAGAATCATGAGCATGCCCAGAAAAAATAACTGTGTTTCCTACTCATAAGGACCATATCTCGTTCAACTCTGCTTATGAAACTGATACAAAATAAAGCTTCTCTTACATAAATGCTCTTTAGTTAATATTGATAAACGGCTTTGGTTTGAGAACAGTGTAAATTCATTTGAGCCCAAAATTCACTGGATTTAAGTGAATTGAAATTTTGCTCGTAGGAAGACATAGATCCTCGGGTTTAACTCCGTTTCTGAAGGGAAATTCAGACCAGTTTTCTCATCGATTGAAACACACTCTGTTTTCACGCAAGAAGCAAGCTCTTCTTTCCAGCCTCTCCAAAACAGCAAGAACCATGAGAATGCCCAGAAAAAAAGAACTGTGTTTCCTACTCATGCGGACCTTATGTAGTTCAACTCTGCTTATGAAACTGACACAAACCACAGCTCCTCTTACATAAAGGCACTTTAGTTAATAGTTTGAATCGCGTTGGGTTCCAGAACTGTGTTAAATCATTTGAGCACCAAATTCACTGGGTTTACCAGAAATGAACTCTTGCTTTTAGGAAGACATAGATCCTGTGGTTTAACTCTGTTTCTGAAGGGAAATTCAGACCAGTTTTCTCATCGATGAAACACACTCTGTTTTCACGCAAGAAGCAAGGTATTCTTTCCAGCCTCTCCAATACAGCAAGAACCATGAGCATGGCAAGAAAAAAAAGAAACGTGTTTCCTACTCATAGGGACCATATGCAGTTCAACTCTGCTTATGAAACTGATACAAACCACAGATGCTCTAACATAAATGCTCTTTAGTTAATAGTGAGAATCGCGTTGGGTTGTTGAACTGTGAAATTCATTTGAGCCCAAAATTCACTTGGTTTACCAGAAATGAACTCTTGCATGTAGGAAGACAAAGATCCTGTGATTTAACTCTGTTTCTGAAGGGAAATTCTGACCAGTCTTCTCATCCATGAAACACACTCTGTTTTAACACAAGAAGCCAACTCCTCTTCCCAGCGTCTCCAATACAGCAAGAAATATGAGAATGCGCAGAAAAAAAGAACTGTGTTTCCTTCTCATGCGGACCACATGTACTTCACCTCTGCTTATGAAACTGACACAAACCACAACTCCTCTTACTTAAGTGCTCTTTAGTTAACAGTGAGAATCGCGTTGGGTTTGTGAACTGTGTAAAATCATTTGAGCCCCAAATTCACTTTGTTTACCAGAAATGAACTCTTGCTTGTAGGAACACACAGATCCTATGGTTTAACTCCGATTCTGAAGGGAAATTCAGACCAGTGTTCTCATCCATGAAACACATGCTGGTTTAATGCAAGAAGCATCCTCTTCTTTCCAGTGTCTCTAATACAGCAAGAACCATGAGCATGCCCAGAAAAAAACAACTGTGATTCCTACTAATACGGACCATATGTAGTTCAACTCTGCTTATGAAACTGAAACAAAACACAGCTCCTCTTACATAAATGCTCTTTAGTTAATAGGGAGAACCAAGTTGGGTTCCAGAACTGTGAAAAATCATTTGAGCCCAAAATTCACTTGGTTTACCAGAAATGAATTCTTCCTTGTAGAAAGACACAGATCCTCTGGTTTAACTCCGTTTCAGAAGGGAAATTCAGAGGAGGGTTCTCATCCATGAAACACACTCTCTTTTCACGCAAGAAGCAAGCTGTTCTTTCCAGTGTCTCCAATACAGCAAGAACCATGAGCATGCCCAGATTAAAAAAAAAAAAAAAAAAAAAAACTGTGTTTCCTACACATACGGACAATATGTAGTTCAACTCTGCTTATGAAACTGATACAAAACACAGCTCTACTTACATAAATGCTCTTTAGTTAATAGTTTGAATGGCGTTGGGTTCCAGAACTGTGTAAAATCATTTGAGCCCCAAATTCACTTGTTTTACCAGAAATGAACTCTGGCTTGTAGGAAGACACAGATCCTGGGGTTTAACTCCGTTTCTGAAGGGAATTCAGACTAGTGTTCTCATCCATGAAACACACTCTGTTTTCACGCAAGAAGCAATCTCTTTTTTCTAGCATCTCCAATACAGCAAGAACCATGAGCATGCCCAGAAAAAAATAACTGTGTTTCCTACTCATAAGGACCATATGTAGTTCAACTCTGCATATGAAACTGATACAAACCACAGCTCCTCTTACATAAATCCTCTTTAGTTAATAGTGAGAATTGCATTGGGTTCCAGAACTGTGTAAAATCATTTGAGCCCCAAATTCACTTGGTTTACCAGTAATGATCTTTTGCTTGTAGGAAGACACAGATCCTGGCGTTTAACTCCGTTTATGAAGGGAAATTCAGACCAGTGTTCTCATCCATGAAACACACTCTGTTTTCCCGCAAGAAGCAAGCTCTCCTTTCCAGTGTCTCCAATACAGCAAAAACCATGATCATGCCGAAAAAAGAGAACTGTGTTTCCTACTGATTCGGACCATATGTAATTCAACTCTGCTTATGAACTTGATACACACCACAGCTCCTCTTACATAAATGCTTTTAGTTAATAGTGAAAATCGCGTTGGTTTCGAGAAATGTAGAAATCAATTGAGCCCAAAATTCACTTTTTTACCAGTAATGAACTCCTGCTTGTAGTAAGAAACTGATCCTGGGGTTTAACTCCGTTTGTGAAGGGAAATTCTGACCAGAGTTCTCATAAATGAAACACACTCTGTGTTAAGGCAAGAAGCATCCTCTTCTTTCCCTCGTCTCTAATACAGCAAGAACCATAAGCATACCCAGAAAAAAAAAACTGTGTTTCCTACTCCTACGGACCATATGAGGTTCAACTCTGGTTATGAAACTGATACAAACCACAGCTCCTCTTACATAAATGCTCTTTAGGTAATAGTGAGAATCGCGAAGGGTTTCTGAACTGTGTAAAATCATTTGAGCCCAAAATTCACGTCGTTTACCAGAAATGAACTCTTGCTTATAGGAAGACACAGATCCTTCGGTTTTACTCCATTTCTGAAGGGAAATTCAGACCAGTGTTCTTGTCCATGAAACACACTCTGTTTTAACGCAATAAGCAAGCTCGTCTTTCCAGTATCTCCAATAAAGCAAGAAATAAGAGCATGCCCAGAATAAAAAACTGTGTTTCCTACACATAAGGACCATATGTAGTTCAACTATGCTTATGAAACTGAAACAAACCACAGCTCCTCTTACATAAATGCTCTTTAGTTAATTTTGAGAATCACGATCCATTCGTGAACTGTGTAAAATCATTTGAGCCCAAAATTCACTGGGTTTACCAGAAATGAACACTTGCTTGTAGGAAGACACAGAACCTGGGGTTTAACTCCGATTCTGAAGGGAAATTCAGACCAGTGTTCTCATCCATGAAACACACTCTGTTTTCACGCAAGAAGGAAGCTATTCTTTCCAGTGTCTGCAATACAGCAGGAACCAAGACCATGCCCAGAAAAAAAGAACTGTGTTTCCTACTCAAACATACCATATGTAGTTCAAATCTGCTTATGAAACTGATACAAACGACAGCTCCTCTTACATTAATGCTCTTAGTTAATAGTTAGAATCTTGTTGATTTCTTGAACTGTTTAAAATCATTTGAGCCCAAAATCACTGGGTTTACCAGAAATGAACTCTTGCTTGTAGGAAGACACAGATCCTGGGGTTTAATCCGTTTCAGAAGGGAAATTTAGACAAGTATTCTCATCCATGAAACACAATCTGTGTTAACGCAAGAAGCATGCTCTTCTTTCCAGTGTCTCCAATACAGCAAAAAATATGAGCAGTCCAAGAATAAAAAACTGTGTTTCCTACACATACAGACCATAAGTAGTTCAACTCTGCTTATTAAACTGTTACAAACCACAGCTCCACTTACATAAAGGCTCTTTCGTTAATAGTGAGAATCAGGTTTTGTTGGTGTGGTGTGTAAAATCATTTGAGCCCAAAATTCACTTGGTTTAAATGAAATGATCTCTTGCTTGTAATAAGACACAGATCCTGTGGTTTAACTCCGTTTCAGAAGGGAAATTCAGACCAGTGTTCTCATCCATGAAACACACTCTGTTTTCACTCAAGAAGCAAGATCTTCTTTCCAGCGTCTCCAGTACAGCAAGTACCATGACCATACCCTGAAAAAAAGAAGTGTGTTTCCTATTCATAGGGACCATATATAGTTCAACTCTGCTTATGAAACTGATACAAACCACAGCACCACTTTCATAAATACTCTTTAGTTAATAGTGAGAATCGCATTGGTTTCGAGAAATGTGGATATCTTTTTAGCCCAAAATTCACTGGGTTTACCAGAAATGAACTCTTGCTTGTAGGAAGACAAAGATCCTGGGGTTTAACTCCGTTTCTGAAGGGAAATTCAGACCAGAGTTCTCATCCCTTCAACACACTTTGTGTTAAGGCAAGAAGCATACTCTTCTTTCCAGCGTCTCCAAAACAGCAAGAACCGTGAGCCTGCCCAGAATAAAAGTACTGTGTTTCCTACTCATACGGACCATATGTAGTTCAAATCTGCTTATGAAACTGATACAAACCTCAGCTCATCTTACATAAATGCTATTTAGTTCATAGTGATAAAAGCGTTGGTTTCGTGAACTGTGTAAATTCATTTGATCCCAAAATTCACTGGGTTTACCCTAAATGTACTCTTGCTTGTAGGAAGACACAGATCCTGGGGATTACCTCCGTTTCTGAAGGGACATTCAGACCAGATTTCTCATCCCTGAAACACACTCTGTTTTAAGGCAAGAAGCATCCTCTTCTTTCCAGTGTCTCCAATACAGGAAGAACCATGAGTATCCCCAGGGGAAAAAGAAACTGTGGTTCAGATTCATATGGTCCATATGCAGATAAACTCTGCTTATGAAAGTGATACAAACCCCATCTCCTATTACATAAATGCTCTTTAGTTAATAGTGAGAAACGCGTTGGGTTCGTGTACTGTGGAAAATCATTTGAGCCCAAAATTCACTGCGTTTACCATAAATGAACTCTTGCTTGTAGGAAGCCACAGATCCTGGGTTGTAACCCCGCTTCTGAAGAGAAATTCAGACCAGTGTTCTCATCCATGAAACTCACTCTGTTTTAACAGAAGAAGCATGCTCTTTTTTCCAGCGTCTCCAATACAGCAAGAACCATTAGCGTGCCCCGAAAAAAAGAACTGTGTTTCCTACTCATACGGACCATATGTAATTCAACTCTGTTTATGAAACTGATACAAAACACAGCTCATCTTACATAAATGATCTTTAGTTAATAGTGAGAAACACGTTGTGTTCATGAACTCTGTAAAATCATTTGAGCCCAAAATTCACTGGGTTTACCAGAAATGAGCTCTTGATTGTAGGAAGACACAGATCCTGGAGTTTAACTCAGTTTCTGAAGGGAAATTCAGACCAGATTTCTCATCCCTGGAACACACTCTGTTTTAAGGCAAGAAGCATCCTCTTCTTTCCAGCGTCTCCAATACAGGAAGAACCCTGAGCATCCCCAGGGGAAAAATGAACTGTGGTTCCGACTCATATGGACCATATGCAGTTCAATTCCGCTTATGAAAGTGATCCAAGCCACAGTTCCTCTTACATAAATGCTCTTTAGTTAATAGTGAGAATAGAGTTGGGGTCATGAACTGTGTAAAATCATTTGAGCCAAAATTCAATTGGAAATCCAGAAATGTACTCTTGCTTGTAGGAAGACTATGATGCTGGGGTTCAACTGTGTTTCTGAAGGGAAATTCAGACCACTGTTCTCATCCCTGAAACACAGTCTGTTTTAAGGCAAGAAGCAAGCTCTTCTTTCAAGGGTCTCCAATACAGCAAGAACAATGAGCATGCCCAGAATAAAAAAACTGTGTTTCCTACTCATACGGACCATATGTAGTTCAACTCTGCTTATGAAACTAATCCAAACCACAGCACATCTTACATAAATGCTCTTTAGTTAATAGTGAAAAACGCGTAGTTTTTGTGAACTGTGTAAAATCATTTGAGCCCTCAATCATTGGGTTTACCAGAAATGTACTCTTGCTTGTTGGAAAACACAGATCCTGGGGTTTAACTCCATTTCTGAAGGGAAATTCAGACCAGAGTTCTCATCACTGAAACACACTCTGTTTTAAGGCAAGAAGCAAGTTCTTCTTTCCAGAGTCTCCAAAACAGCCAGAAACATGAGCATGCCCCAAAAAATAGAACTGTGCTTCCTACTCATAGGGACCTATGTAGTTCAAATCTGCTTATGAAACTGATACAAACCACAGCACCTCTTACATAAATGCTCTTTATATAATAGTGAGAAACGCGTTGGTTTCGTGAACTGTGAAAATTCATTTTATCCCAAAAGTCACTGTGTTTACACTAAATGAACTCTTGCTTGTAAGAAGACACAGATCCTGGGGTTTACCCCGTTTCTGAAGGAAAATTCAGACCAGTGTTCTCATCCATGAAACTCACTCTGTTTTAACACAAGAAGCATGCTCTTTTTTCCTGCGTCTCCATTACAGCAAGAACCATGAGCATGCCTAGAATAAAAGAACTGTGTTTCCTACTCATAAGGACCACTACTAGTTCAACGCTGATTATGAAACTGATCCAAACAACAGCACACCTTACATAAATGCTCTTTAGTTAGTAGTGAGAAACCCGTTGTGTTCGTGAACTCTGTAAAATCATTTGAGTGCAAAATTCACTGTGTTTACCAGTAATGAACCCTTGCTTATAGGAGGACACAGATCCTGGGGTTTAACTCCGTTTCCTAAGGGCAATTAAGACCAGAGTTTTCATCCCTGAAACAAACTCTGTTTTAACGCAAGAAGCAAGCTCTTCTTTCCAGCCTCTCCAATACAGCAAGAACCATGATCATGCCCAGAAAAAAAGAACTGTGTTTCCTACTCATACAGACCATATGTAGTTCAACTCTGATTATGAAACTGATACAAACCACAGCTCTTCTTTCTTAAATGCTCTTAGGTTAATAGGGAGAATCGCGTTAGGTTCGTGAACTGTGTAAAATCATTTGAGCCCAAAATTCACTGGATTTACCAGAAATGAACTCTTGCTTGTAGGAAGACACAGAACCTGAGGTTTAACTCTGATTCTGAAGGGAAATTCAGACCAGTGTTCTCGTCCATGAAACACACTCTGTTTTCACACAAAAAGAAATCTCGTCTTTCCAGCATCTCCAATACAGCAAGAACCATGAGCATGCCCAGATTTAAAAAAAAAAACAAACTGTGTTTACTTTGACCATATGTAGTTCATCTCTGCTTATGAAACTGATACAAACCACAGCTCCTGTTACATAAATCCTCTTTAGTTAATAGTGAGAATCGCGTTGGGTTGTTGAACTTTGAAAAATCATTTGAACCCAAAATTCACTTGTTTTACCAGAAATGAACTCTTGCTTGTAGGAAGACACAGATCCTGGGGTTTAACTCCGTTTCTGAAGGGAATTTCAGGCCAGTGTTCTCATCCATGAAACACATGCTGTTTTAATGCAAGAAGCATCCTCTTCTTTCCAGCATCTCTAATACAGCAAGAACCATGAAAATGCCCAGAAAAAAGAACTGTGTTTCCTACTCATACAGACCATATGCAGTTCAACTCTGCTTATGAAATTGATAAAAACCACAGCTCATTTTACATAAATGCTCTTTAGTTAATAGGGAGAATCAAGTTGGGTTCCAGAACTGTGAAAAATCATTTGAGCCCAAAATTCACTTGGTTTAACAGAAATGAACTCTTGCTTGTAGGAATACACAGATACTGTTCATTAACTCTGTTTCTGAAGGGAAATTCAGACCAGTGTTCTCATCCAGGAAACTCACTCTGTTTTACCTCAAGAAGCAAGCTCTTCTTTCCAGTGTATCCAATACAGCAAAAACCATGAGCATGCCCAGAAAAAAAGAACTGTGTTTCCTACTCATAAGGATCCTATCTAGTTCAACTCTGCTTATGAAACTGATACAATCCACAGCTTGTCTTACATAAATCCTCTTTAGTTAATAGTGAGAATCGCGTTGGGTTGTTGAACTGTGAAAAATCATTTGAACCCAGAATTCCCTTGTTTTAACAGAAATGAACTCTTGCTTCTAGGAAGACACAGATCCTGGGGATTAACTCTGTTTCTGAAGGGAAATTCAGACCAGAGTTCTCATTCCTGAAACACACTCTGTTTTAAGGCAAGAAGCATCCTCTTCTTTCCAGCATCTCCAATAGAGCAAGAAACATGGACATCCCCAGAAAAAAAGAACTGTGTTTCGTACTCATGTGGACAATATGTAGTTCAACTCTGCTTAAGAAACTGATGCAAACCACAGCTCCTCTTACATAAATGCTCTTTACATAATAGTGAGAAACGCCTTCGGTTCTTGAACTGTGTAAAATCATTTGAGCACAAAATTCACTGTGTTTACCTGAAATGAACTCTTGCTTGTAGGAAGATACAAATCCTGGGGTTAAACTCCATTTCTGAAGGGAAATTCAGTCCAGTGTTCTCATCCATGAAACTCACTCTGTTTGAAGGAAAGAAGAAAGCTCTTCTTTCCAGCGACTCCAATAGAGCAAGAACCATGAGCATGCCCAGAAAAAAAGAATTGTGTTTCCTACTCATACGGACAATATGTAGTTCAACTCTACTTATGAAACTGATACAAACCACAGCTCCTCTTACTTTAATGCTCTTTAGTTAATAGTGAGAATCATGTTTGGTTTGTGAACTGTGTAAAATCATTTGAGCCCAAAATTAACTGGGTTTACCAGAAATGAACTCTTGCTTGTAAGAAGACACAGATCCTGGGGGTTAACTCCATTTCTGAAGGGAAATAAAGACCAGAGTTCTCATCCCTGAAACACTCTCTGTTTTGAGGCAAGAAGCATCCTCTTCTTCCCAGTGTCTCCAATACAGCAAGAACCAAGAGCATGCCCAGAAAAAAAGAACTGTGTTTCCTCATCATACAGACCATATCTAGTTCAACTCTGCTTATGAAACTGATCCAAGCCACAAATCATCCTACTTAGATGCTACTTAGTTAATAGTGAGAAACATGTTGGCTTCGTGAACTGTGTAAATTCATTTTATCCCAATATTCACTGGGTTTAACCTAAATGAACTCTTGATTATAAGAAGAGACAGATCCTGGGGTTTACTCTGTTTCTGAAGAGAAATTCAGACCAGTGTTCTCATCCCTGAAACTCACTCTGTTTTAACACAAGAAGCATGCTCTTTTTTTTTGCGTCTGCATTAAAGCAAGAACCATGAGCATGCCCAGAAAAAAAGAACTGTGATTCCTACTCATACGGACCATATGTAATTCAACTCTGCTTATGAAACTGATACAAATTACAGCTCATCTTACATAAATGCTATTTAGTTAATAGTCAGAAACGCGTTGGTTTCGTGAACTTTGTAAATTCATTTTATCCCAAAATTCACTGGGTTTACCATAAATGAACTCTTGCTTGTAAGAAGACACAGGTCCTGGGGTTTACTCCGTTTCTGAAGGGAAATTCAGACCATTGTTCTCATCCATGAAACTCACTCTGTTTTAACAGAAGAAGCATGCTCTTTTTTTCCAGCATCTCCAATACAGGAAGAACCATGAGCATCCCCAGGGGAAAAAGAAACTGTGGTTCAGACTCATATAGACCATATGCAGTTAAACTCTGCTTATGAAAGTGATACAAACCCCATCTCCTATTACATAAATGCTCTTTAGTTAATAGTGAGAAACGCGTTGTGTTCGTGAACTGTGTAAAATCATTTGTGCCCAATATTCACAGCATTTACCAGAAATGAACTCTTGCTTGTAGGAAGACACAGATCCTGGGGTTTAACTCCGTTTCTGAAGGGAAATTCAGACCAGAGTTCTCATCACTGAAACACAATCTGGTTTAAGACAAGAAGCATCCTGTTCTTTCCAGCGTTTCCAATAGAGCAAGAACCGTGAGCCTGCCCAGAATAAAAGTACTGTGTTTCCTACTCATACGGACCATATGTAGTTCAAATCTGCTTATGAAACTGATACAAACCTCAGCTCATCTTACATAAATGCTATTTAGTTCATAGTGATAAAAGCGTTGGTTTCGTGAACTGTGTAAATTCATTTGATCCCAAAATTCACTGGGTTTACCCTAAATGTACTCTTGCTTGTAGGAAGACACAGATCCTGGGGATTACCTCCGTTTCTGAAGGGACATTCAGACCAGATTTCTCATCCCTGAAACACACTCTGTTTTAAGGCAAGAAGCATCCTCTTCTTTCCAGTGTCTCCAATACAGGAAGAACCATGAGTATCCCCAGGGGAAAAAGAAACTGTGGTTCAGATTCATATGGTCCATATGCAGATAAACTCTGCTTATGAAAGTGATACAAACCCCATCTCCTATTACATAAATGCTCTTTAGTTAATAGTGAGAAACGCGTTGGGTTCGTGTACTGTGGAAAATCATTTGAGCCCAAAATTCACTGCGTTTACCATAAATGAACTCTTGCTTGTAGGAAGCCACAGATCCTGGGTTGTAACCCCGCTTCTGAAGAGAAATTCAGACCAGTGTTCTCATCCATGAAACTCACTCTGTTTTAACAGAAGAAGCATGCTCTTTTTTCCAGCGTCTCCAATACAGCAAGAACCATTAGCGTGCCCCGAAAAAAAGAACTGTGTTTCCTACTCATACGGACCATATGTAATTCAACTCTGTTTATGAAACTGATACAAAACACAGCTCATCTTACATAAATGATCTTTAGTTAATAGTGAGAAACACGTTGTGTTCATGAACTCTGTAAAATCATTTGAGCCCAAAATTCACTGGGTTTACCAGAAATGAGCTCTTGATTGTAGGAAGACACAGATCCTGGAGTTTAACTCAGTTTCTGAAGGGAAATTCAGACCAGATTTCTCATCCCTGGAACACACTCTGTTTTAAGGCAAGAAGCATCCTCTTCTTTCCAGCGTCTCCAATACAGGAAGAACCCTGAGCATCCCCAGGGGAAAAATGAACTGTGGTTCCGACTCATATGGACCATATGCAGTTCAATTCCGCTTATGAAAGTGATCCAAGCCACAGTTCCTCTTACATAAATGCTCTTTAGTTAATAGTGAGAATAGAGTTGGGGTCATGAACTGTGTAAAATCATTTGAGCCAAAATTCAATTGGAAATCCAGAAATGTACTCTTGCTTGTAGGAAGACTATGATGCTGGGGTTCAACTGTGTTTCTGAAGGGAAATTCAGACCACTGTTCTCATCCCTGAAACACAGTCTGTTTTAAGGCAAGAAGCAAGCTCTTCTTTCAAGGGTCTCCAATACAGCAAGAACAATGAGCATGCCCAGAATAAAAAAACTGTGTTTCCTACTCATACGGACCATATGTAGTTCAACTCTGCTTATGAAACTAATCCAAACCACAGCACATCTTACATAAATGCTCTTTAGTTAATAGTGAAAAACGCGTAGTTTTTGTGAACTGTGTAAAATCATTTGAGCCCTCAATCATTGGGTTTACCAGAAATGTACTCTTGCTTGTTGGAAAACACAGATCCTGGGGTTTAACTCCATTTCTGAAGGGAAATTCAGACCAGAGTTCTCATCACTGAAACACACTCTGTTTTAAGGCAAGAAGCAAGTTCTTCTTTCCAGAGTCTCCAAAACAGCCAGAAACATGAGCATGCCCCAAAAAATAGAACTGTGCTTCCTACTCATAGGGACCTATGTAGTTCAAATCTGCTTATGAAACTGATACAAACCACAGCACCTCTTACATAAATGCTCTTTATATAATAGTGAGAAACGCGTTGGTTTCGTGAACTGTGAAAATTCATTTTATCCCAAAAGTCACTGTGTTTACACTAAATGAACTCTTGCTTGTAAGAAGACACAGATCCTGGGGTTTACCCCGTTTCTGAAGGAAAATTCAGACCAGTGTTCTCATCCATGAAACTCACTCTGTTTTAACACAAGAAGCATGCTCTTTTTTCCTGCGTCTCCATTACAGCAAGAACCATGAGCATGCCTAGAATAAAAGAACTGTGTTTCCTACTCATAAGGACCACTACTAGTTCAACGCTGATTATGAAACTGATCCAAACAACAGCACACCTTACATAAATGCTCTTTAGTTAGTAGTGAGAAACCCGTTGTGTTCGTGAACTCTGTAAAATCATTTGAGTGCAAAATTCACTGTGTTTACCAGTAATGAACCCTTGCTTATAGGAGGACACAGATCCTGGGGTTTAACTCCGTTTCCTAAGGGCAATTAAGACCAGAGTTTTCATCCCTGAAACAAACTCTGTTTTAACGCAAGAAGCAAGCTCTTCTTTCCAGCCTCTCCAATACAGCAAGAACCATGATCATGCCCAGAAAAAAAGAACTGTGTTTCCTACTCATACAGACCATATGTAGTTCAACTCTGATTATGAAACTGATACAAACCACAGCTCTTCTTTCTTAAATGCTCTTAGGTTAATAGGGAGAATCGCGTTAGGTTCGTGAACTGTGTAAAATCATTTGAGCCCAAAATTCACTGGATTTACCAGAAATGAACTCTTGCTTGTAGGAAGACACAGAACCTGAGGTTTAACTCTGATTCTGAAGGGAAATTCAGACCAGTGTTCTCGTCCATGAAACACACTCTGTTTTCACACAAAAAGAAATCTCGTCTTTCCAGCATCTCCAATACAGCAAGAACCATGAGCATGCCCAGATTTAAAAAAAAAAACAAACTGTGTTTACTTTGACCATATGTAGTTCATCTCTGCTTATGAAACTGATACAAACCACAGCTCCTGTTACATAAATCCTCTTTAGTTAATAGTGAGAATCGCGTTGGGTTGTTGAACTTTGAAAAATCATTTGAACCCAAAATTCACTTGTTTTACCAGAAATGAACTCTTGCTTGTAGGAAGACACAGATCCTGGGGTTTAACTCCGTTTCTGAAGGGAATTTCAGGCCAGTGTTCTCATCCATGAAACACATGCTGTTTTAATGCAAGAAGCATCCTCTTCTTTCCAGCATCTCTAATACAGCAAGAACCATGAAAATGCCCAGAAAAAAGAACTGTGTTTCCTACTCATACAGACCATATGCAGTTCAACTCTGCTTATGAAATTGATAAAAACCACAGCTCATTTTACATAAATGCTCTTTAGTTAATAGGGAGAATCAAGTTGGGTTCCAGAACTGTGAAAAATCATTTGAGCCCAAAATTCACTTGGTTTAACAGAAATGAACTCTTGCTTGTAGGAATACACAGATACTGTTCATTAACTCTGTTTCTGAAGGGAAATTCAGACCAGTGTTCTCATCCAGGAAACTCACTCTGTTTTACCTCAAGAAGCAAGCTCTTCTTTCCAGTGTATCCAATACAGCAAAAACCATGAGCATGCCCAGAAAAAAAGAACTGTGTTTCCTACTCATAAGGATCCTATCTAGTTCAACTCTGCTTATGAAACTGATACAATCCACAGCTTGTCTTACATAAATCCTCTTTAGTTAATAGTGAGAATCGCGTTGGGTTGTTGAACTGTGAAAAATCATTTGAACCCAGAATTCCCTTGTTTTAACAGAAATGAACTCTTGCTTCTAGGAAGACACAGATCCTGGGGATTAACTCTGTTTCTGAAGGGAAATTCAGACCAGAGTTCTCATTCCTGAAACACACTCTGTTTTAAGGCAAGAAGCATCCTCTTCTTTCCAGCATCTCCAATAGAGCAAGAAACATGGACATCCCCAGAAAAAAAGAACTGTGTTTCGTACTCATGTGGACAATATGTAGTTCAACTCTGCTTAAGAAACTGATGCAAACCACAGCTCCTCTTACATAAATGCTCTTTACATAATAGTGAGAAACGCCTTCGGTTCTTGAACTGTGTAAAATCATTTGAGCACAAAATTCACTGTGTTTACCTGAAATGAACTCTTGCTTGTAGGAAGATACAAATCCTGGGGTTAAACTCCATTTCTGAAGGGAAATTCAGTCCAGTGTTCTCATCCATGAAACTCACTCTGTTTGAAGGAAAGAAGAAAGCTCTTCTTTCCAGCGACTCCAATAGAGCAAGAACCATGAGCATGCCCAGAAAAAAAGAATTGTGTTTCCTACTCATACGGACAATATGTAGTTCAACTCTACTTATGAAACTGATACAAACCACAGCTCCTCTTACTTTAATGCTCTTTAGTTAATAGTGAGAATCATGTTTGGTTTGTGAACTGTGTAAAATCATTTGAGCCCAAAATTAACTGGGTTTACCAGAAATGAACTCTTGCTTGTAAGAAGACACAGATCCTGGGGGTTAACTCCATTTCTGAAGGGAAATAAAGACCAGAGTTCTCATCCCTGAAACACTCTCTGTTTTGAGGCAAGAAGCATCCTCTTCTTCCCAGTGTCTCCAATACAGCAAGAACCAAGAGCATGCCCAGAAAAAAAGAACTGTGTTTCCTCATCATACAGACCATATCTAGTTCAACTCTGCTTATGAAACTGATCCAAGCCACAAATCATCCTACTTAGATGCTACTTAGTTAATAGTGAGAAACATGTTGGCTTCGTGAACTGTGTAAATTCATTTTATCCCAATATTCACTGGGTTTAACCTAAATGAACTCTTGATTATAAGAAGAGACAGATCCTGGGGTTTACTCTGTTTCTGAAGAGAAATTCAGACCAGTGTTCTCATCCCTGAAACTCACTCTGTTTTAACACAAGAAGCATGCTCTTTTTTTTTGCGTCTGCATTAAAGCAAGAACCATGAGCATGCCCAGAAAAAAAGAACTGTGATTCCTACTCATACGGACCATATGTAATTCAACTCTGCTTATGAAACTGATACAAATTACAGCTCATCTTACATAAATGCTATTTAGTTAATAGTCAGAAACGCGTTGGTTTCGTGAACTTTGTAAATTCATTTTATCCCAAAATTCACTGGGTTTACCATAAATGAACTCTTGCTTGTAAGAAGACACAGGTCCTGGGGTTTACTCCGTTTCTGAAGGGAAATTCAGACCATTGTTCTCATCCATGAAACTCACTCTGTTTTAACAGAAGAAGCATGCTCTTTTTTTCCAGCATCTCCAATACAGGAAGAACCATGAGCATCCCCAGGGGAAAAAGAAACTGTGGTTCAGACTCATATAGACCATATGCAGTTAAACTCTGCTTATGAAAGTGATACAAACCCCATCTCCTATTACATAAATGCTCTTTAGTTAATAGTGAGAAACGCGTTGTGTTCGTGAACTGTGTAAAATCATTTGTGCCCAATATTCACAGCATTTACCAGAAATGAACTCTTGCTTGTAGGAAGACACAGATCCTGGGGTTTAACTCCGTTTCTGAAGGGAAATTCAGACCAGAGTTCTCATCACTGAAACACAATCTGGTTTAAGACAAGAAGCATCCTGTTCTTTCCAGCGTTTCCAATAGAGCAAGAACCGTGAGCCTGCCCAGAATAAAAGTACTGTGTTTCCTACTCATACGGACCATATGTAGTTCAAATCTGCTTATGAAACTGATACAAACCTCAGCTCATCTTACATAAATGCTATTTAGTTCATAGTGATAAAAGCGTTGGTTTCGTGAACTGTGTAAATTCATTTGATCCCAAAATTCACTGGGTTTACCCTAAATGTACTCTTGCTTGTAGGAAGACACAGATCCTGGGGATTACCTCCGTTTCTGAAGGGACATTCAGACCAGATTTCTCATCCCTGAAACACACTCTGTTTTAAGGCAAGAAGCATCCTCTTCTTTCCAGTGTCTCCAATACAGGAAGAACCATGAGTATCCCCAGGGGAAAAAGAAACTGTGGTTCAGATTCATATGGTCCATATGCAGATAAACTCTGCTTATGAAAGTGATACAAACCCCATCTCCTATTACATAAATGCTCTTTAGTTAATAGTGAGAAACGCGTTGGGTTCGTGTACTGTGGAAAATCATTTGAGCCCAAAATTCACTGCGTTTACCATAAATGAACTCTTGCTTGTAGGAAGCCACAGATCCTGGGTTGTAACCCCGCTTCTGAAGAGAAATTCAGACCAGTGTTCTCATCCATGAAACTCACTCTGTTTTAACAGAAGAAGCATGCTCTTTTTTCCAGCGTCTCCAATACAGCAAGAACCATTAGCGTGCCCCGAAAAAAAGAACTGTGTTTCCTACTCATACGGACCATATGTAATTCAACTCTGTTTATGAAACTGATACAAAACACAGCTCATCTTACATAAATGATCTTTAGTTAATAGTGAGAAACACGTTGTGTTCATGAACTCTGTAAAATCATTTGAGCCCAAAATTCACTGGGTTTACCAGAAATGAGCTCTTGATTGTAGGAAGACACAGATCCTGGAGTTTAACTCAGTTTCTGAAGGGAAATTCAGACCAGATTTCTCATCCCTGGAACACACTCTGTTTTAAGGCAAGAAGCATCCTCTTCTTTCCAGCGTCTCCAATACAGGAAGAACCCTGAGCATCCCCAGGGGAAAAATGAACTGTGGTTCCGACTCATATGGACCATATGCAGTTCAATTCCGCTTATGAAAGTGATCCAAGCCACAGTTCCTCTTACATAAATGCTCTTTAGTTAATAGTGAGAATAGAGTTGGGGTCATGAACTGTGTAAAATCATTTGAGCCAAAATTCAATTGGAAATCCAGAAATGTACTCTTGCTTGTAGGAAGACTATGATGCTGGGGTTCAACTGTGTTTCTGAAGGGAAATTCAGACCACTGTTCTCATCCCTGAAACACAGTCTGTTTTAAGGCAAGAAGCAAGCTCTTCTTTCAAGGGTCTCCAATACAGCAAGAACAATGAGCATGCCCAGAATAAAAAAACTGTGTTTCCTACTCATACGGACCATATGTAGTTCAACTCTGCTTATGAAACTAATCCAAACCACAGCACATCTTACATAAATGCTCTTTAGTTAATAGTGAAAAACGCGTAGTTTTTGTGAACTGTGTAAAATCATTTGAGCCCTCAATCATTGGGTTTACCAGAAATGTACTCTTGCTTGTTGGAAAACACAGATCCTGGGGTTTAACTCCATTTCTGAAGGGAAATTCAGACCAGAGTTCTCATCACTGAAACACACTCTGTTTTAAGGCAAGAAGCAAGTTCTTCTTTCCAGAGTCTCCAAAACAGCCAGAAACATGAGCATGCCCCAAAAAATAGAACTGTGCTTCCTACTCATAGGGACCTATGTAGTTCAAATCTGCTTATGAAACTGATACAAACCACAGCACCTCTTACATAAATGCTCTTTATATAATAGTGAGAAACGCGTTGGTTTCGTGAACTGTGAAAATTCATTTTATCCCAAAAGTCACTGTGTTTACACTAAATGAACTCTTGCTTGTAAGAAGACACAGATCCTGGGGTTTACCCCGTTTCTGAAGGAAAATTCAGACCAGTGTTCTCATCCATGAAACTCACTCTGTTTTAACACAAGAAGCATGCTCTTTTTTCCTGCGTCTCCATTACAGCAAGAACCATGAGCATGCCTAGAATAAAAGAACTGTGTTTCCTACTCATAAGGACCACTACTAGTTCAACGCTGATTATGAAACTGATCCAAACAACAGCACACCTTACATAAATGCTCTTTAGTTAGTAGTGAGAAACCCGTTGTGTTCGTGAACTCTGTAAAATCATTTGAGTGCAAAATTCACTGTGTTTACCAGTAATGAACCCTTGCTTATAGGAGGACACAGATCCTGGGGTTTAACTCCGTTTCCTAAGGGCAATTAAGACCAGAGTTTTCATCCCTGAAACAAACTCTGTTTTAACGCAAGAAGCAAGCTCTTCTTTCCAGCCTCTCCAATACAGCAAGAACCATGATCATGCCCAGAAAAAAAGAACTGTGTTTCCTAATCATACGGACCATATGTAGTTCAACTCTGCTTATGAAACTGATACAAACCACAGCTCCACTTACATAAAAGCTCTTTAGTTAATTGCGAAGGGTTTCTGAACTGTGTAAAATCATATGAGCCCAAAATTCACTTGGTTTACCAGAAATGATCTCTTGCTTGTAGAAAGACTCAGAACCTGGGGTTTAACTCCATTTCTGAAGGGAAATAAGCACCATTGATCTCATCCATAAAACACACTCTGTTTTAACGCAGGAAGCAAGCTCTTCTTTCCAGCCTCTCCAATACAGCAAGAACCATGATCATGCCCAGAAAAAAAGAACTGTGTTTCCTACTCATACAGACCATATGTAGTTCAACTCTGATTATGAAACTGATACAAACCACAGCTCTTCTTTCTTAAATGCTCTTAGGTTAATAGGGAGAATCGCGTTAGGTTCGTGAACTGTGTAAAATCATTTGAGCCCAAAATTCACTGGATTTACCAGAAATGAACTCTTGCTTGTAGGAAGACACAGAACCTGAGGTTTAACTCTGATTCTGAAGGGAAATTCAGACCA
Source organism: Onychomys arenicola (assembly GCA_949786405.1). Taxonomy (NCBI): domain Eukaryota; kingdom Metazoa; phylum Chordata; class Mammalia; order Rodentia; family Cricetidae; genus Onychomys; species Onychomys arenicola. Next base: position 5,490,093 of record CATKUM010000039.1, on the reverse strand, counting down.
GTGTTCTCGTCCATGAAACACACTCTGTTTTCACACAAAAAGAAATCTCGTCTTTCCAGCATCTCCAATACAGCAAGAACCATGAGCATGCCCAGATTTAAAAAAAAAAAAAAACTGTGTTTACTTTGACCATATGTAGTTCATCTCTGCTTATGAAACTGATACAAACCACAGCTCCTGTTACATAAATCCTCTTTAGTTAATAGTGAGAATCGCGTTGGGTTGTTGAACTTTGAAAAATCATTTGAACCCAAAATTCACTTGTTTTACCAGAAATGAACTCTTGCTTGTAGGAAGACACAGATCCTGGGGTTTAACTCCGTTTCTGAAGGGAATTTCAGGCCAGTGTTCTCATCCATGAAACACATGCTGTTTTAATGCAAGAAGCATCCTCTTCTTTCCAGCATCTCTAATACAGCAAGAACCATGAAAATGCCCAGAAAAAAGAACTGTGTTTCCTACTCATACAGACCATATGCAGTTCAACTCTGCTTATGAAATTGATAAAAACCACAGCTCATTTTACATAAATGCTCTTTAGTTAATAGGGAGAATCAAGTTGGGTTCCAGAACTGTGAAAAATCATTTGAGCCCAAAATTCACTTGGTTTAACAGAAATGAACTCTTGCTTGTAGGAATACACAGATACTGTTCATTAACTCTGTTTCTGAAGGGAAATTCAGACCAGTGTTCTCATCCAGGAAACTCACTCTGTTTTACCTCAAGAAGCAAGCTCTTCTTTCCAGTGTATCCAATACAGCAAAAACCATGAGCATGCCCAGAAAAAAAGAACTGTGTTTCCTACTCATAAGGATCCTATCTAGTTCAACTCTGCTTATGAAACTGATACAATCCACAGCTTGTCTTACATAAATCCTCTTTAGTTAATAGTGAGAATCGCGTTGGGTTGTTGAACTGTGAAAAATCATTTGAACCCAGAATTCCCTTGTTTTAACAGAAATGAACTCTTGCTTCTAGGAAGACACAGATCCTGGGGATTAACTCTGTTTCTGAAGGGAAATTCAGACCAGAGTTCTCATTCCTGAAACACACTCTGTTTTAAGGCAAGAAGCATCCTCTTCTTTCCAGCATCTCCAATAGAGCAAGAAACATGGACATCCCCAGAAAAAAAGAACTGTGTTTCGTACTCATGTGGACAATATGTAGTTCAACTCTGCTTAAGAAACTGATGCAAACCACAGCTCCTCTTACATAAATGCTCTTTACATAATAGTGAGAAACGCCTTCGGTTCTTGAACTGTGTAAAATCATTTGAGCACAAAATTCACTGTGTTTACCTGAAATGAACTCTTGCTTGTAGGAAGATACAAATCCTGGGGTTAAACTCCATTTCTGAAGGGAAATTCAGTCCAGTGTTCTCATCCATGAAACTCACTCTGTTTGAAGGAAAGAAGAAAGCTCTTCTTTCCAGCGACTCCAATAGAGCAAGAACCATGAGCATGCCCAGAAAAAAAGAATTGTGTTTCCTACTCATACGGACAATATGTAGTTCAACTCTACTTATGAAACTGATACAAACCACAGCTCCTCTTACTTTAATGCTCTTTAGTTAATAGTGAGAATCATGTTTGGTTTGTGAACTGTGTAAAATCATTTGAGCCCAAAATTAACTGGGTTTACCAGAAATGAACTCTTGCTTGTAAGAAGACACAGATCCTGGGGGTTAACTCCATTTCTGAAGGGAAATAAAGACCAGAGTTCTCATCCCTGAAACACTCTCTGTTTTGAGGCAAGAAGCATCCTCTTCTTCCCAGTGTCTCCAATACAGCAAGAACCAAGAGCATGCCCAGAAAAAAAGAACTGTGTTTCCTCATCATACAGACCATATCTAGTTCAACTCTGCTTATGAAACTGATCCAAGCCACAAATCATCCTACTTAGATGCTACTTAGTTAATAGTGAGAAACATGTTGGCTTCGTGAACTGTGTAAATTCATTTTATCCCAATATTCACTGGGTTTAACCTAAATGAACTCTTGATTATAAGAAGAGACAGATCCTGGGGTTTACTCTGTTTCTGAAGAGAAATTCAGACCAGTGTTCTCATCCCTGAAACTCACTCTGTTTTAACACAAGAAGCATGCTCTTTTTTTTTGCGTCTGCATTAAAGCAAGAACCATGAGCATGCCCAGAAAAAAAGAACTGTGATTCCTACTCATACGGACCATATGTAATTCAACTCTGCTTATGAAACTGATACAAATTACAGCTCATCTTACATAAATGCTATTTAGTTAATAGTCAGAAACGCGTTGGTTTCGTGAACTTTGTAAATTCATTTTATCCCAAAATTCACTGGGTTTACCATAAATGAACTCTTGCTTGTAAGAAGACACAGGTCCTGGGGTTTACTCCGTTTCTGAAGGGAAATTCAGACCATTGTTCTCATCCATGAAACTCACTCTGTTTTAACAGAAGAAGCATGCTCTTTTTTTCCAGCATCTCCAATACAGGAAGAACCATGAGCATCCCCAGGGGAAAAAGAAACTGTGGTTCAGACTCATATAGACCATATGCAGTTAAACTCTGCTTATGAAAGTGATACAAACCCCATCTCCTATTACATAAATGCTCTTTAGTTAATAGTGAGAAACGCGTTGTGTTCGTGAACTGTGTAAAATCATTTGTGCCCAATATTCACAGCATTTACCAGAAATGAACTCTTGCTTGTAGGAAGACACAGATCCTGGGGTTTAACTCCGTTTCTGAAGGGAAATTCAGACCAGAGTTCTCATCACTGAAACACAATCTGGTTTAAGACAAGAAGCATCCTGTTCTTTCCAGCGTTTCCAATAGAGCAAGAACCGTGAGCCTGCCCAGAATAAAAGTACTGTGTTTCCTACTCATACGGACCATATGTAGTTCAAATCTGCTTATGAAACTGATACAAACCTCAGCTCATCTTACATAAATGCTATTTAGTTCATAGTGATAAAAGCGTTGGTTTCGTGAACTGTGTAAATTCATTTGATCCCAAAATTCACTGGGTTTACCCTAAATGTACTCTTGCTTGTAGGAAGACACAGATCCTGGGGATTACCTCCGTTTCTGAAGGGACATTCAGACCAGATTTCTCATCCCTGAAACACACTCTGTTTTAAGGCAAGAAGCATCCTCTTCTTTCCAGTGTCTCCAATACAGGAAGAACCATGAGTATCCCCAGGGGAAAAAGAAACTGTGGTTCAGATTCATATGGTCCATATGCAGATAAACTCTGCTTATGAAAGTGATACAAACCCCATCTCCTATTACATAAATGCTCTTTAGTTAATAGTGAGAAACGCGTTGGGTTCGTGTACTGTGGAAAATCATTTGAGCCCAAAATTCACTGCGTTTACCATAAATGAACTCTTGCTTGTAGGAAGCCACAGATCCTGGGTTGTAACCCCGCTTCTGAAGAGAAATTCAGACCAGTGTTCTCATCCATGAAACTCACTCTGTTTTAACAGAAGAAGCATGCTCTTTTTTCCAGCGTCTCCAATACAGCAAGAACCATTAGCGTGCCCCGAAAAAAAGAACTGTGTTTCCTACTCATACGGACCATATGTAATTCAACTCTGTTTATGAAACTGATACAAAACACAGCTCATCTTACATAAATGATCTTTAGTTAATAGTGAGAAACACGTTGTGTTCATGAACTCTGTAAAATCATTTGAGCCCAAAATTCACTGGGTTTACCAGAAATGAGCTCTTGATTGTAGGAAGACACAGATCCTGGAGTTTAACTCAGTTTCTGAAGGGAAATTCAGACCAGATTTCTCATCCCTGGAACACACTCTGTTTTAAGGCAAGAAGCATCCTCTTCTTTCCAGCGTCTCCAATACAGGAAGAACCCTGAGCATCCCCAGGGGAAAAATGAACTGTGGTTCCGACTCATATGGACCATATGCAGTTCAATTCCGCTTATGAAAGTGATCCAAGCCACAGTTCCTCTTACATAAATGCTCTTTAGTTAATAGTGAGAATAGAGTTGGGGTCATGAACTGTGTAAAATCATTTGAGCCAAAATTCAATTGGAAATCCAGAAATGTACTCTTGCTTGTAGGAAGACTATGATGCTGGGGTTCAACTGTGTTTCTGAAGGGAAATTCAGACCACTGTTCTCATCCCTGAAACACAGTCTGTTTTAAGGCAAGAAGCAAGCTCTTCTTTCAAGGGTCTCCAATACAGCAAGAACAATGAGCATGCCCAGAATAAAAAAACTGTGTTTCCTACTCATACGGACCATATGTAGTTCAACTCTGCTTATGAAACTAATCCAAACCACAGCACATCTTACATAAATGCTCTTTAGTTAATAGTGAAAAACGCGTAGTTTTTGTGAACTGTGTAAAATCATTTGAGCCCTCAATCATTGGGTTTACCAGAAATGTACTCTTGCTTGTTGGAAAACACAGATCCTGGGGTTTAACTCCATTTCTGAAGGGAAATTCAGACCAGAGTTCTCATCACTGAAACACACTCTGTTTTAAGGCAAGAAGCAAGTTCTTCTTTCCAGAGTCTCCAAAACAGCCAGAAACATGAGCATGCCCCAAAAAATAGAACTGTGCTTCCTACTCATAGGGACCTATGTAGTTCAAATCTGCTTATGAAACTGATACAAACCACAGCACCTCTTACATAAATGCTCTTTATATAATAGTGAGAAACGCGTTGGTTTCGTGAACTGTGAAAATTCATTTTATCCCAAAAGTCACTGTGTTTACACTAAATGAACTCTTGCTTGTAAGAAGACACAGATCCTGGGGTTTACCCCGTTTCTGAAGGAAAATTCAGACCAGTGTTCTCATCCATGAAACTCACTCTGTTTTAACACAAGAAGCATGCTCTTTTTTCCTGCGTCTCCATTACAGCAAGAACCATGAGCATGCCTAGAATAAAAGAACTGTGTTTCCTACTCATAAGGACCACTACTAGTTCAACGCTGATTATGAAACTGATCCAAACAACAGCACACCTTACATAAATGCTCTTTAGTTAGTAGTGAGAAACCCGTTGTGTTCGTGAACTCTGTAAAATCATTTGAGTGCAAAATTCACTGTGTTTACCAGTAATGAACCCTTGCTTATAGGAGGACACAGATCCTGGGGTTTAACTCCGTTTCCTAAGGGCAATTAAGACCAGAGTTTTCATCCCTGAAACAAACTCTGTTTTAACGCAAGAAGCAAGCTCTTCTTTCCAGCCTCTCCAATACAGCAAGAACCATGATCATGCCCAGAAAAAAAGAACTGTGTTTCCTAATCATACGGACCATATGTAGTTCAACTCTGCTTATGAAACTGATACAAACCACAGCTCCACTTACATAAAAGCTCTTTAGTTAATTGCGAAGGGTTTCTGAACTGTGTAAAATCATATGAGCCCAAAATTCACTTGGTTTACCAGAAATGATCTCTTGCTTGTAGAAAGACTCAGAACCTGGGGTTTAACTCCATTTCTGAAGGGAAATAAGCACCATTGATCTCATCCATAAAACACACTCTGTTTTAACGCAGGAAGCAAGCTCTTCTTTCCAGCCTCTCCAATACAGCAAGAACCATGATCATGCCCAGAAAAAAAGAACTGTGTTTCCTACTCATACAGACCATATGTAGTTCAACTCTGATTATGAAACTGATACAAACCACAGCTCTTCTTTCTTAAATGCTCTTAGGTTAATAGGGAGAATCGCGTTAGGTTCGTGAACTGTGTAAAATCATTTGAGCCCAAAATTCACTGGATTTACCAGAAATGAACTCTTGCTTGTAGGAAGACACAGAACCTGAGGTTTAACTCTGATTCTGAAGGGAAATTCAGACCAGTGTTCTCGTCCATGAAACACACTCTGTTTTCACACAAAAAGAAATCTCGTCTTTCCAGCATCTCCAATACAGCAAGAACCATGAGCATGCCCAGATTTAAAAAAAAAAAAAAACTGTGTTTACTTTGACCATATGTAGTTCATCTCTGCTTATGAAACTGATACAAACCACAGCTCCTGTTACATAAATCCTCTTTAGTTAATAGTGAGAATCGCGTTGGGTTGTTGAACTTTGAAAAATCATTTGAACCCAAAATTCACTTGTTTTACCAGAAATGAACTCTTGCTTGTAGGAAGACACAGATCCTGGGGTTTAACTCCGTTTCTGAAGGGAATTTCAGGCCAGTGTTCTCATCCATGAAACACATGCTGTTTTAATGCAAGAAGCATCCTCTTCTTTCCAGCATCTCTAATACAGCAAGAACCATGAAAATGCCCAGAAAAAAGAACTGTGTTTCCTACTCATACAGACCATATGCAGTTCAACTCTGCTTATGAAATTGATAAAAACCACAGCTCATTTTACATAAATGCTCTTTAGTTAATAGGGAGAATCAAGTTGGGTTCCAGAACTGTGAAAAATCATTTGAGCCCAAAATTCACTTGGTTTAACAGAAATGAACTCTTGCTTGTAGGAATACACAGATACTGTTCATTAACTCTGTTTCTGAAGGGAAATTCAGACCAGTGTTCTCATCCAGGAAACTCACTCTGTTTTACCTCAAGAAGCAAGCTCTTCTTTCCAGTGTATCCAATACAGCAAAAACCATGAGCATGCCCAGAAAAAAAGAACTGTGTTTCCTACTCATAAGGATCCTATCTAGTTCAACTCTGCTTATGAAACTGATACAATCCACAGCTTGTCTTACATAAATCCTCTTTAGTTAATAGTGAGAATCGCGTTGGGTTGTTGAACTGTGAAAAATCATTTGAACCCAGAATTCCCTTGTTTTAACAGAAATGAACTCTTGCTTCTAGGAAGACACAGATCCTGGGGATTAACTCTGTTTCTGAAGGGAAATTCAGACCAGAGTTCTCATTCCTGAAACACACTCTGTTTTAAGGCAAGAAGCATCCTCTTCTTTCCAGCATCTCCAATAGAGCAAGAAACATGGACATCCCCAGAAAAAAAGAACTGTGTTTCGTACTCATGTGGACAATATGTAGTTCAACTCTGCTTAAGAAACTGATGCAAACCACAGCTCCTCTTACATAAATGCTCTTTACATAATAGTGAGAAACGCCTTCGGTTCTTGAACTGTGTAAAATCATTTGAGCACAAAATTCACTGTGTTTACCTGAAATGAACTCTTGCTTGTAGGAAGATACAAATCCTGGGGTTAAACTCCATTTCTGAAGGGAAATTCAGTCCAGTGTTCTCATCCATGAAACTCACTCTGTTTGAAGGAAAGAAGAAAGCTCTTCTTTCCAGCGACTCCAATAGAGCAAGAACCATGAGCATGCCCAGAAAAAAAGAATTGTGTTTCCTACTCATACGGACAATATGTAGTTCAACTCTACTTATGAAACTGATACAAACCACAGCTCCTCTTACTTTAATGCTCTTTAGTTAATAGTGAGAATCATGTTTGGTTTGTGAACTGTGTAAAATCATTTGAGCCCAAAATTAACTGGGTTTACCAGAAATGAACTCTTGCTTGTAAGAAGACACAGATCCTGGGGGTTAACTCCATTTCTGAAGGGAAATAAAGACCAGAGTTCTCATCCCTGAAACACTCTCTGTTTTGAGGCAAGAAGCATCCTCTTCTTCCCAGTGTCTCCAATACAGCAAGAACCAAGAGCATGCCCAGAAAAAAAGAACTGTGTTTCCTCATCATACAGACCATATCTAGTTCAACTCTGCTTATGAAACTGATCCAAGCCACAAATCATCCTACTTAGATGCTACTTAGTTAATAGTGAGAAACATGTTGGCTTCGTGAACTGTGTAAATTCATTTTATCCCAATATTCACTGGGTTTAACCTAAATGAACTCTTGATTATAAGAAGAGACAGATCCTGGGGTTTACTCTGTTTCTGAAGAGAAATTCAGACCAGTGTTCTCATCCCTGAAACTCACTCTGTTTTAACACAAGAAGCATGCTCTTTTTTTTTGCGTCTGCATTAAAGCAAGAACCATGAGCATGCCCAGAAAAAAAGAACTGTGATTCCTACTCATACGGACCATATGTAATTCAACTCTGCTTATGAAACTGATACAAATTACAGCTCATCTTACATAAATGCTATTTAGTTAATAGTCAGAAACGCGTTGGTTTCGTGAACTTTGTAAATTCATTTTATCCCAAAATTCACTGGGTTTACCATAAATGAACTCTTGCTTGTAAGAAGACACAGGTCCTGGGGTTTACTCCGTTTCTGAAGGGAAATTCAGACCATTGTTCTCATCCATGAAACTCACTCTGTTTTAACAGAAGAAGCATGCTCTTTTTTTCCAGCATCTCCAATACAGGAAGAACCATGAGCATCCCCAGGGGAAAAAGAAACTGTGGTTCAGACTCATATAGACCATATGCAGTTAAACTCTGCTTATGAAAGTGATACAAACCCCATCTCCTATTACATAAATGCTCTTTAGTTAATAGTGAGAAACGCGTTGTGTTCGTGAACTGTGTAAAATCATTTGTGCCCAATATTCACAGCATTTACCAGAAATGAACTCTTGCTTGTAGGAAGACACAGATCCTGGGGTTTAACTCCGTTTCTGAAGGGAAATTCAGACCAGAGTTCTCATCACTGAAACACAATCTGGTTTAAGACAAGAAGCATCCTGTTCTTTCCAGCGTTTCCAATAGAGCAAGAACCGTGAGCCTGCCCAGAATAAAAGTACTGTGTTTCCTACTCATACGGACCATATGTAGTTCAAATCTGCTTATGAAACTGATACAAACCTCAGCTCATCTTACATAAATGCTATTTAGTTCATAGTGATAAAAGCGTTGGTTTCGTGAACTGTGTAAATTCATTTGATCCCAAAATTCACTGGGTTTACCCTAAATGTACTCTTGCTTGTAGGAAGACACAGATCCTGGGGATTACCTCCGTTTCTGAAGGGACATTCAGACCAGATTTCTCATCCCTGAAACACACTCTGTTTTAAGGCAAGAAGCATCCTCTTCTTTCCAGTGTCTCCAATACAGGAAGAACCATGAGTATCCCCAGGGGAAAAAGAAACTGTGGTTCAGATTCATATGGTCCATATGCAGATAAACTCTGCTTATGAAAGTGATACAAACCCCATCTCCTATTACATAAATGCTCTTTAGTTAATAGTGAGAAACGCGTTGGGTTCGTGTACTGTGGAAAATCATTTGAGCCCAAAATTCACTGCGTTTACCATAAATGAACTCTTGCTTGTAGGAAGCCACAGATCCTGGGTTGTAACCCCGCTTCTGAAGAGAAATTCAGACCAGTGTTCTCATCCATGAAACTCACTCTGTTTTAACAGAAGAAGCATGCTCTTTTTTCCAGCGTCTCCAATACAGCAAGAACCATTAGCGTGCCCCGAAAAAAAGAACTGTGTTTCCTACTCATACGGACCATATGTAATTCAACTCTGTTTATGAAACTGATACAAAACACAGCTCATCTTACATAAATGATCTTTAGTTAATAGTGAGAAACACGTTGTGTTCATGAACTCTGTAAAATCATTTGAGCCCAAAATTCACTGGGTTTACCAGAAATGAGCTCTTGATTGTAGGAAGACACAGATCCTGGAGTTTAACTCAGTTTCTGAAGGGAAATTCAGACCAGATTTCTCATCCCTGGAACACACTCTGTTTTAAGGCAAGAAGCATCCTCTTCTTTCCAGCGTCTCCAATACAGGAAGAACCCTGAGCATCCCCAGGGGAAAAATGAACTGTGGTTCCGACTCATATGGACCATATGCAGTTCAATTCCGCTTATGAAAGTGATCCAAGCCACAGTTCCTCTTACATAAATGCTCTTTAGTTAATAGTGAGAATAGAGTTGGGGTCATGAACTGTGTAAAATCATTTGAGCCAAAATTCAATTGGAAATCCAGAAATGTACTCTTGCTTGTAGGAAGACTATGATGCTGGGGTTCAACTGTGTTTCTGAAGGGAAATTCAGACCACTGTTCTCATCCCTGAAACACAGTCTGTTTTAAGGCAAGAAGCAAGCTCTTCTTTCAAGGGTCTCCAATACAGCAAGAACAATGAGCATGCCCAGAATAAAAAAACTGTGTTTCCTACTCATACGGACCATATGTAGTTCAACTCTGCTTATGAAACTAATCCAAACCACAGCACATCTTACATAAATGCTCTTTAGTTAATAGTGAAAAACGCGTAGTTTTTGTGAACTGTGTAAAATCATTTGAGCCCTCAATCATTGGGTTTACCAGAAATGTACTCTTGCTTGTTGGAAAACACAGATCCTGGGGTTTAACTCCATTTCTGAAGGGAAATTCAGACCAGAGTTCTCATCACTGAAACACACTCTGTTTTAAGGCAAGAAGCAAGTTCTTCTTTCCAGAGTCTCCAAAACAGCCAGAAACATGAGCATGCCCCAAAAAATAGAACTGTGCTTCCTACTCATAGGGACCTATGTAGTTCAAATCTGCTTATGAAACTGATACAAACCACAGCACCTCTTACATAAATGCTCTTTATATAATAGTGAGAAACGCGTTGGTTTCGTGAACTGTGAAAATTCATTTTATCCCAAAAGTCACTGTGTTTACACTAAATGAACTCTTGCTTGTAAGAAGACACAGATCCTGGGGTTTACCCCGTTTCTGAAGGAAAATTCAGACCAGTGTTCTCATCCATGAAACTCACTCTGTTTTAACACAAGAAGCATGCTCTTTTTTCCTGCGTCTCCATTACAGCAAGAACCATGAGCATGCCTAGAATAAAAGAACTGTGTTTCCTACTCATAAGGACCACTACTAGTTCAACGCTGATTATGAAACTGATCCAAACAACAGCACACCTTACATAAATGCTCTTTAGTTAGTAGTGAGAAACCCGTTGTGTTCGTGAACTCTGTAAAATCATTTGAGTGCAAAATTCACTGTGTTTACCAGTAATGAACCCTTGCTTATAGGAGGACACAGATCCTGGGGTTTAACTCCGTTTCCTAAGGGCAATTAAGACCAGAGTTTTCATCCCTGAAACAAACTCTGTTTTAACGCAAGAAGCAAGCTCTTCTTTCCAGCCTCTCCAATACAGCAAGAACCATGATCATGCCCAGAAAAAAAGAACTGTGTTTCCTACTCATACAGACCATATGTAGTTCAACTCTGATTATGAAACTGATACAAACCACAGCTCTTCTTTCTTAAATGCTCTTAGGTTAATAGGGAGAATCGCGTTAGGTTCGTGAACTGTGTAAAATCATTTGAGCCCAAAATTCACTGGATTTACCAGAAATGAACTCTTGCTTGTAGGAAGACACAGAACCTGAGGTTTAACTCTGATTCTGAAGGGAAATTCAGACCAGTGTTCTCGTCCATGAAACACACTCTGTTTTCACACAAAAAGAAATCTCGTCTTTCCAGCATCTCCAATACAGCAAGAACCATGAGCATGCCCAGATTTAAAAAAAAAAACAAACTGTGTTTACTTTGACCATATGTAGTTCATCTCTGCTTATGAAACTGATACAAACCACAGCTCCTGTTACATAAATCCTCTTTAGTTAATAGTGAGAATCGCGTTGGGTTGTTGAACTTTGAAAAATCATTTGAACCCAAAATTCACTTGTTTTACCAGAAATGAACTCTTGCTTGTAGGAAGACACAGATCCTGGGGTTTAACTCCGTTTCTGAAGGGAATTTCAGGCCAGTGTTCTCATCCATGAAACACATGCTGTTTTAATGCAAGAAGCATCCTCTTCTTTCCAGCATCTCTAATACAGCAAGAACCATGAAAATGCCCAGAAAAAAGAACTGTGTTTCCTACTCATACAGACCATATGCAGTTCAACTCTGCTTATGAAATTGATAAAAACCACAGCTCATTTTACATAAATGCTCTTTAGTTAATAGGGAGAATCAAGTTGGGTTCCAGAACTGTGAAAAATCATTTGAGCCCAAAATTCACTTGGTTTAACAGAAATGAACTCTTGCTTGTAGGAATACACAGATACTGTTCATTAACTCTGTTTCTGAAGGGAAATTCAGACCAGTGTTCTCATCCAGGAAACTCACTCTGTTTTACCTCAAGAAGCAAGCTCTTCTTTCCAGTGTATCCAATACAGCAAAAACCATGAGCATGCCCAGAAAAAAAGAACTGTGTTTCCTACTCATAAGGATCCTATCTAGTTCAACTCTGCTTATGAAACTGATACAATCCACAGCTTGTCTTACATAAATCCTCTTTAGTTAATAGTGAGAATCGCGTTGGGTTGTTGAACTGTGAAAAATCATTTGAACCCAGAATTCCCTTGTTTTAACAGAAATGAACTCTTGCTTCTAGGAAGACACAGATCCTGGGGATTAACTCTGTTTCTGAAGGGAAATTCAGACCAGAGTTCTCATTCCTGAAACACACTCTGTTTTAAGGCAAGAAGCATCCTCTTCTTTCCAGCATCTCCAATAGAGCAAGAAACATGGACATCCCCAGAAAAAAAGAACTGTGTTTCGTACTCATGTGGACAATATGTAGTTCAACTCTGCTTAAGAAACTGATGCAAACCACAGCTCCTCTTACATAAATGCTCTTTACATAATAGTGAGAAACGCCTTCGGTTCTTGAACTGTGTAAAATCATTTGAGCACAAAATTCACTGTGTTTACCTGAAATGAACTCTTGCTTGTAGGAAGATACAAATCCTGGGGTTAAACTCCATTTCTGAAGGGAAATTCAGTCCAGTGTTCTCATCCATGAAACTCACTCTGTTTGAAGGAAAGAAGAAAGCTCTTCTTTCCAGCGACTCCAATAGAGCAAGAACCATGAGCATGCCCAGAAAAAAAGAATTGTGTTTCCTACTCATACGGACAATATGTAGTTCAACTCTACTTATGAAACTGATACAAACCACAGCTCCTCTTACTTTAATGCTCTTTAGTTAATAGTGAGAATCATGTTTGGTTTGTGAACTGTGTAAAATCATTTGAGCCCAAAATTAACTGGGTTTACCAGAAATGAACTCTTGCTTGTAAGAAGACACAGATCCTGGGGGTTAACTCCATTTCTGAAGGGAAATAAAGACCAGAGTTCTCATCCCTGAAACACTCTCTGTTTTGAGGCAAGAAGCATCCTCTTCTTCCCAGTGTCTCCAATACAGCAAGAACCAAGAGCATGCCCAGAAAAAAAGAACTGTGTTTCCTCATCATACAGACCATATCTAGTTCAACTCTGCTTATGAAACTGATCCAAGCCACAAATCATCCTACTTAGATGCTACTTAGTTAATAGTGAGAAACATGTTGGCTTCGTGAACTGTGTAAATTCATTTTATCCCAATATTCACTGGGTTTAACCTAAATGAACTCTTGATTATAAGAAGAGACAGATCCTGGGGTTTACTCTGTTTCTGAAGAGAAATTCAGACCAGTGTTCTCATCCCTGAAACTCACTCTGTTTTAACACAAGAAGCATGCTCTTTTTTTTTGCGTCTGCATTAAAGCAAGAACCATGAGCATGCCCAGAAAAAAAGAACTGTGATTCCTACTCATACGGACCATATGTAATTCAACTCTGCTTATGAAACTGATACAAATTACAGCTCATCTTACATAAATGCTATTTAGTTAATAGTCAGAAACGCGTTGGTTTCGTGAACTTTGTAAATTCATTTTATCCCAAAATTCACTGGGTTTACCATAAATGAACTCTTGCTTGTAAGAAGACACAGGTCCTGGGGTTTACTCCGTTTCTGAAGGGAAATTCAGACCATTGTTCTCATCCATGAAACTCACTCTGTTTTAACAGAAGAAGCATGCTCTTTTTTTCCAGCATCTCCAATACAGGAAGAACCATGAGCATCCCCAGGGGAAAAAGAAACTGTGGTTCAGACTCATATAGACCATATGCAGTTAAACTCTGCTTATGAAAGTGATACAAACCCCATCTCCTATTACATAAATGCTCTTTAGTTAATAGTGAGAAACGCGTTGTGTTCGTGAACTGTGTAAAATCATTTGTGCCCAATATTCACAGCATTTACCAGAAATGAACTCTTGCTTGTAGGAAGACACAGATCCTGGGGTTTAACTCCGTTTCTGAAGGGAAATTCAGACCAGAGTTCTCATCACTGAAACACAATCTGGTTTAAGACAAGAAGCATCCTGTTCTTTCCAGCGTTTCCAATAGAGCAAGAACCGTGAGCCTGCCCAGAATAAAAGTACTGTGTTTCCTACTCATACGGACCATATGTAGTTCAAATCTGCTTATGAAACTGATACAAACCTCAGCTCATCTTACATAAATGCTATTTAGTTCATAGTGATAAAAGCGTTGGTTTCGTGAACTGTGTAAATTCATTTGATCCCAAAATTCACTGGGTTTACCCTAAATGTACTCTTGCTTGTAGGAAGACACAGATCCTGGGGATTACCTCCGTTTCTGAAGGGACATTCAGACCAGATTTCTCATCCCTGAAACACACTCTGTTTTAAGGCAAGAAGCATCCTCTTCTTTCCAGTGTCTCCAATACAGGAAGAACCATGAGTATCCCCAGGGGAAAAAGAAACTGTGGTTCAGATTCATATGGTCCATATGCAGATAAACTCTGCTTATGAAAGTGATACAAACCCCATCTCCTATTACATAAATGCTCTTTAGTTAATAGTGAGAAACGCGTTGGGTTCGTGTACTGTGGAAAATCATTTGAGCCCAAAATTCACTGCGTTTACCATAAATGAACTCTTGCTTGTAGGAAGCCACAGATCCTGGGTTGTAACCCCGCTTCTGAAGAGAAATTCAGACCAGTGTTCTCATCCATGAAACTCACTCTGTTTTAACAGAAGAAGCATGCTCTTTTTTCCAGCGTCTCCAATACAGCAAGAACCATTAGCGTGCCCCGAAAAAAAGAACTGTGTTTCCTACTCATACGGACCATATGTAATTCAACTCTGTTTATGAAACTGATACAAAACACAGCTCATCTTACATAAATGATCTTTAGTTAATAGTGAGAAACACGTTGTGTTCATGAACTCTGTAAAATCATTTGAGCCCAAAATTCACTGGGTTTACCAGAAATGAGCTCTTGATTGTAGGAAGACACAGATCCTGGAGTTTAACTCAGTTTCTGAAGGGAAATTCAGACCAGATTTCTCATCCCTGGAACACACTCTGTTTTAAGGCAAGAAGCATCCTCTTCTTTCCAGCGTCTCCAATACAGGAAGAACCCTGAGCATCCCCAGGGGAAAAATGAACTGTGGTTCCGACTCATATGGACCATATGCAGTTCAATTCCGCTTATGAAAGTGATCCAAGCCACAGTTCCTCTTACATAAATGCTCTTTAGTTAATAGTGAGAATAGAGTTGGGGTCATGAACTGTGTAAAATCATTTGAGCCAAAATTCAATTGGAAATCCAGAAATGTACTCTTGCTTGTAGGAAGACTATGATGCTGGGGTTCAACTGTGTTTCTGAAGGGAAATTCAGACCACTGTTCTCATCCCTGAAACACAGTCTGTTTTAAGGCAAGAAGCAAGCTCTTCTTTCAAGGGTCTCCAATACAGCAAGAACAATGAGCATGCCCAGAATAAAAAAACTGTGTTTCCTACTCATACGGACCATATGTAGTTCAACTCTGCTTATGAAACTAATCCAAACCACAGCACATCTTACATAAATGCTCTTTAGTTAATAGTGAAAAACGCGTAGTTTTTGTGAACTGTGTAAAATCATTTGAGCCCTCAATCATTGGGTTTACCAGAAATGTACTCTTGCTTGTTGGAAAACACAGATCCTGGGGTTTAACTCCATTTCTGAAGGGAAATTCAGACCAGAGTTCTCATCACTGAAACACACTCTGTTTTAAGGCAAGAAGCAAGTTCTTCTTTCCAGAGTCTCCAAAACAGCCAGAAACATGAGCATGCCCCAAAAAATAGAACTGTGCTTCCTACTCATAGGGACCTATGTAGTTCAAATCTGCTTATGAAACTGATACAAACCACAGCACCTCTTACATAAATGCTCTTTATATAATAGTGAGAAACGCGTTGGTTTCGTGAACTGTGAAAATTCATTTTATCCCAAAAGTCACTGTGTTTACACTAAATGAACTCTTGCTTGTAAGAAGACACAGATCCTGGGGTTTACCCCGTTTCTGAAGGAAAATTCAGACCAGTGTTCTCATCCATGAAACTCACTCTGTTTTAACACAAGAAGCATGCTCTTTTTTCCTGCGTCTCCATTACAGCAAGAACCATGAGCATGCCTAGAATAAAAGAACTGTGTTTCCTACTCATAAGGACCACTACTAGTTCAACGCTGATTATGAAACTGATCCAAACAACAGCACACCTTACATAAATGCTCTTTAGTTAGTAGTGAGAAACCCGTTGTGTTCGTGAACTCTGTAAAATCATTTGAGTGCAAAATTCACTGTGTTTACCAGTAATGAACCCTTGCTTATAGGAGGACACAGATCCTGGGGTTTAACTCCGTTTCCTAAGGGCAATTAAGACCAGAGTTTTCATCCCTGAAACAAACTCTGTTTTAACGCAAGAAGCAAGCTCTTCTTTCCAGCCTCTCCAATACAGCAAGAACCATGATCATGCCCAGAAAAAAAGAACTGTGTTTCCTAATCATACGGACCATATGTAGTTCAACTCTGCTTATGAAACTGATACAAACCACAGCTCCACTTACATAAAAGCTCTTTAGTTAATTGCGAAGGGTTTCTGAACTGTGTAAAATCATATGAGCCCAAAATTCACTTGGTTTACCAGAAATGATCTCTTGCTTGTAGAAAGACTCAGAACCTGGGGTTTAACTCCATTTCTGAAGGGAAATAAGCACCATTGATCTCATCCATAAAACACACTCTGTTTTAACGCAGGAAGCAAGCTCTTCTTTCCAGCCTCTCCAATACAGCAAGAACCATGATCATGCCCAGAAAAAAAGAACTGTGTTTCCTACTCATACAGACCATATGTAGTTCAACTCTGATTATGAAACTGATACAAACCACAGCTCTTCTTTCTTAAATGCTCTTAGGTTAATAGGGAGAATCGCGTTAGGTTCGTGAACTGTGTAAAATCATTTGAGCCCAAAATTCACTGGATTTACCAGAAATGAACTCTTGCTTGTAGGAAGACACAGAACCTGAGGTTTAACTCTGATTCTGAAGGGAAATTCAGACCAGTGTTCTCGTCCATGAAACACACTCTGTTTTCACACAAAAAGAAATCTCGTCTTTCCAGCATCTCCAATACAGCAAGAACCATGAGCATGCCCAGATTTAAAAAAAAAAAAAAACTGTGTTTACTTTGACCATATGTAGTTCATCTCTGCTTATGAAACTGATACAAACCACAGCTCCTGTTACATAAATCCTCTTTAGTTAATAGTGAGAATCGCGTTGGGTTGTTGAACTTTGAAAAATCATTTGAACCCAAAATTCACTTGTTTTACCAGAAATGAACTCTTGCTTGTAGGAAGACACAGATCCTGGGGTTTAACTCCGTTTCTGAAGGGAATTTCAGGCCAGTGTTCTCATCCATGAAACACATGCTGTTTTAATGCAAGAAGCATCCTCTTCTTTCCAGCATCTCTAATACAGCAAGAACCATGAAAATGCCCAGAAAAAAGAACTGTGTTTCCTACTCATACAGACCATATGCAGTTCAACTCTGCTTATGAAATTGATAAAAACCACAGCTCATTTTACATAAATGCTCTTTAGTTAATAGGGAGAATCAAGTTGGGTTCCAGAACTGTGAAAAATCATTTGAGCCCAAAATTCACTTGGTTTAACAGAAATGAACTCTTGCTTGTAGGAATACACAGATACTGTTCATTAACTCTGTTTCTGAAGGGAAATTCAGACCAGTGTTCTCATCCAGGAAACTCACTCTGTTTTACCTCAAGAAGCAAGCTCTTCTTTCCAGTGTATCCAATACAGCAAAAACCATGAGCATGCCCAGAAAAAAAGAACTGTGTTTCCTACTCATAAGGATCCTATCTAGTTCAACTCTGCTTATGAAACTGATACAATCCACAGCTTGTCTTACATAAATCCTCTTTAGTTAATAGTGAGAATCGCGTTGGGTTGTTGAACTGTGAAAAATCATTTGAACCCAGAATTCCCTTGTTTTAACAGAAATGAACTCTTGCTTCTAGGAAGACACAGATCCTGGGGATTAACTCTGTTTCTGAAGGGAAATTCAGACCAGAGTTCTCATTCCTGAAACACACTCTGTTTTAAGGCAAGAAGCATCCTCTTCTTTCCAGCATCTCCAATAGAGCAAGAAACATGGACATCCCCAGAAAAAAAGAACTGTGTTTCGTACTCATGTGGACAATATGTAGTTCAACTCTGCTTAAGAAACTGATGCAAACCACAGCTCCTCTTACATAAATGCTCTTTACATAATAGTGAGAAACGCCTTCGGTTCTTGAACTGTGTAAAATCATTTGAGCACAAAATTCACTGTGTTTACCTGAAATGAACTCTTGCTTGTAGGAAGATACAAATCCTGGGGTTAAACTCCATTTCTGAAGGGAAATTCAGTCCAGTGTTCTCATCCATGAAACTCACTCTGTTTGAAGGAAAGAAGAAAGCTCTTCTTTCCAGCGACTCCAATAGAGCAAGAACCATGAGCATGCCCAGAAAAAAAGAATTGTGTTTCCTACTCATACGGACAATATGTAGTTCAACTCTACTTATGAAACTGATACAAACCACAGCTCCTCTTACTTTAATGCTCTTTAGTTAATAGTGAGAATCATGTTTGGTTTGTGAACTG
Source organism: Onychomys arenicola (assembly GCA_949786405.1). Taxonomy (NCBI): domain Eukaryota; kingdom Metazoa; phylum Chordata; class Mammalia; order Rodentia; family Cricetidae; genus Onychomys; species Onychomys arenicola. The sequence goes on along the minus strand of CATKUM010000039.1, from coordinate 5,471,351 downwards.
TGTAAAATCATTTGAGCCCAAAATTAACTGGGTTTACCAGAAATGAACTCTTGCTTGTAAGAAGACACAGATCCTGGGGGTTAACTCCATTTCTGAAGGGAAATAAAGACCAGAGTTCTCATCCCTGAAACACTCTCTGTTTTGAGGCAAGAAGCATCCTCTTCTTCCCAGTGTCTCCAATACAGCAAGAACCAAGAGCATGCCCAGAAAAAAAGAACTGTGTTTCCTCATCATACAGACCATATCTAGTTCAACTCTGCTTATGAAACTGATCCAAGCCACAAATCATCCTACTTAGATGCTACTTAGTTAATAGTGAGAAACATGTTGGCTTCGTGAACTGTGTAAATTCATTTTATCCCAATATTCACTGGGTTTAACCTAAATGAACTCTTGATTATAAGAAGAGACAGATCCTGGGGTTTACTCTGTTTCTGAAGAGAAATTCAGACCAGTGTTCTCATCCCTGAAACTCACTCTGTTTTAACACAAGAAGCATGCTCTTTTTTTTTGCGTCTGCATTAAAGCAAGAACCATGAGCATGCCCAGAAAAAAAGAACTGTGATTCCTACTCATACGGACCATATGTAATTCAACTCTGCTTATGAAACTGATACAAATTACAGCTCATCTTACATAAATGCTATTTAGTTAATAGTCAGAAACGCGTTGGTTTCGTGAACTTTGTAAATTCATTTTATCCCAAAATTCACTGGGTTTACCATAAATGAACTCTTGCTTGTAAGAAGACACAGGTCCTGGGGTTTACTCCGTTTCTGAAGGGAAATTCAGACCATTGTTCTCATCCATGAAACTCACTCTGTTTTAACAGAAGAAGCATGCTCTTTTTTTCCAGCATCTCCAATACAGGAAGAACCATGAGCATCCCCAGGGGAAAAAGAAACTGTGGTTCAGACTCATATAGACCATATGCAGTTAAACTCTGCTTATGAAAGTGATACAAACCCCATCTCCTATTACATAAATGCTCTTTAGTTAATAGTGAGAAACGCGTTGTGTTCGTGAACTGTGTAAAATCATTTGTGCCCAATATTCACAGCATTTACCAGAAATGAACTCTTGCTTGTAGGAAGACACAGATCCTGGGGTTTAACTCCGTTTCTGAAGGGAAATTCAGACCAGAGTTCTCATCACTGAAACACAATCTGGTTTAAGACAAGAAGCATCCTGTTCTTTCCAGCGTTTCCAATAGAGCAAGAACCGTGAGCCTGCCCAGAATAAAAGTACTGTGTTTCCTACTCATACGGACCATATGTAGTTCAAATCTGCTTATGAAACTGATACAAACCTCAGCTCATCTTACATAAATGCTATTTAGTTCATAGTGATAAAAGCGTTGGTTTCGTGAACTGTGTAAATTCATTTGATCCCAAAATTCACTGGGTTTACCCTAAATGTACTCTTGCTTGTAGGAAGACACAGATCCTGGGGATTACCTCCGTTTCTGAAGGGACATTCAGACCAGATTTCTCATCCCTGAAACACACTCTGTTTTAAGGCAAGAAGCATCCTCTTCTTTCCAGTGTCTCCAATACAGGAAGAACCATGAGTATCCCCAGGGGAAAAAGAAACTGTGGTTCAGATTCATATGGTCCATATGCAGATAAACTCTGCTTATGAAAGTGATACAAACCCCATCTCCTATTACATAAATGCTCTTTAGTTAATAGTGAGAAACGCGTTGGGTTCGTGTACTGTGGAAAATCATTTGAGCCCAAAATTCACTGCGTTTACCATAAATGAACTCTTGCTTGTAGGAAGCCACAGATCCTGGGTTGTAACCCCGCTTCTGAAGAGAAATTCAGACCAGTGTTCTCATCCATGAAACTCACTCTGTTTTAACAGAAGAAGCATGCTCTTTTTTCCAGCGTCTCCAATACAGCAAGAACCATTAGCGTGCCCCGAAAAAAAGAACTGTGTTTCCTACTCATACGGACCATATGTAATTCAACTCTGTTTATGAAACTGATACAAAACACAGCTCATCTTACATAAATGATCTTTAGTTAATAGTGAGAAACACGTTGTGTTCATGAACTCTGTAAAATCATTTGAGCCCAAAATTCACTGGGTTTACCAGAAATGAGCTCTTGATTGTAGGAAGACACAGATCCTGGAGTTTAACTCAGTTTCTGAAGGGAAATTCAGACCAGATTTCTCATCCCTGGAACACACTCTGTTTTAAGGCAAGAAGCATCCTCTTCTTTCCAGCGTCTCCAATACAGGAAGAACCCTGAGCATCCCCAGGGGAAAAATGAACTGTGGTTCCGACTCATATGGACCATATGCAGTTCAATTCCGCTTATGAAAGTGATCCAAGCCACAGTTCCTCTTACATAAATGCTCTTTAGTTAATAGTGAGAATAGAGTTGGGGTCATGAACTGTGTAAAATCATTTGAGCCAAAATTCAATTGGAAATCCAGAAATGTACTCTTGCTTGTAGGAAGACTATGATGCTGGGGTTCAACTGTGTTTCTGAAGGGAAATTCAGACCACTGTTCTCATCCCTGAAACACAGTCTGTTTTAAGGCAAGAAGCAAGCTCTTCTTTCAAGGGTCTCCAATACAGCAAGAACAATGAGCATGCCCAGAATAAAAAAACTGTGTTTCCTACTCATACGGACCATATGTAGTTCAACTCTGCTTATGAAACTAATCCAAACCACAGCACATCTTACATAAATGCTCTTTAGTTAATAGTGAAAAACGCGTAGTTTTTGTGAACTGTGTAAAATCATTTGAGCCCTCAATCATTGGGTTTACCAGAAATGTACTCTTGCTTGTTGGAAAACACAGATCCTGGGGTTTAACTCCATTTCTGAAGGGAAATTCAGACCAGAGTTCTCATCACTGAAACACACTCTGTTTTAAGGCAAGAAGCAAGTTCTTCTTTCCAGAGTCTCCAAAACAGCCAGAAACATGAGCATGCCCCAAAAAATAGAACTGTGCTTCCTACTCATAGGGACCTATGTAGTTCAAATCTGCTTATGAAACTGATACAAACCACAGCACCTCTTACATAAATGCTCTTTATATAATAGTGAGAAACGCGTTGGTTTCGTGAACTGTGAAAATTCATTTTATCCCAAAAGTCACTGTGTTTACACTAAATGAACTCTTGCTTGTAAGAAGACACAGATCCTGGGGTTTACCCCGTTTCTGAAGGAAAATTCAGACCAGTGTTCTCATCCATGAAACTCACTCTGTTTTAACACAAGAAGCATGCTCTTTTTTCCTGCGTCTCCATTACAGCAAGAACCATGAGCATGCCTAGAATAAAAGAACTGTGTTTCCTACTCATAAGGACCACTACTAGTTCAACGCTGATTATGAAACTGATCCAAACAACAGCACACCTTACATAAATGCTCTTTAGTTAGTAGTGAGAAACCCGTTGTGTTCGTGAACTCTGTAAAATCATTTGAGTGCAAAATTCACTGTGTTTACCAGTAATGAACCCTTGCTTATAGGAGGACACAGATCCTGGGGTTTAACTCCGTTTCCTAAGGGCAATTAAGACCAGAGTTTTCATCCCTGAAACAAACTCTGTTTTAACGCAAGAAGCAAGCTCTTCTTTCCAGCCTCTCCAATACAGCAAGAACCATGATCATGCCCAGAAAAAAAGAACTGTGTTTCCTACTCATACAGACCATATGTAGTTCAACTCTGATTATGAAACTGATACAAACCACAGCTCTTCTTTCTTAAATGCTCTTAGGTTAATAGGGAGAATCGCGTTAGGTTCGTGAACTGTGTAAAATCATTTGAGCCCAAAATTCACTGGATTTACCAGAAATGAACTCTTGCTTGTAGGAAGACACAGAACCTGAGGTTTAACTCTGATTCTGAAGGGAAATTCAGACCAGTGTTCTCGTCCATGAAACACACTCTGTTTTCACACAAAAAGAAATCTCGTCTTTCCAGCATCTCCAATACAGCAAGAACCATGAGCATGCCCAGATTTAAAAAAAAAAACAAACTGTGTTTACTTTGACCATATGTAGTTCATCTCTGCTTATGAAACTGATACAAACCACAGCTCCTGTTACATAAATCCTCTTTAGTTAATAGTGAGAATCGCGTTGGGTTGTTGAACTTTGAAAAATCATTTGAACCCAAAATTCACTTGTTTTACCAGAAATGAACTCTTGCTTGTAGGAAGACACAGATCCTGGGGTTTAACTCCGTTTCTGAAGGGAATTTCAGGCCAGTGTTCTCATCCATGAAACACATGCTGTTTTAATGCAAGAAGCATCCTCTTCTTTCCAGCATCTCTAATACAGCAAGAACCATGAAAATGCCCAGAAAAAAGAACTGTGTTTCCTACTCATACAGACCATATGCAGTTCAACTCTGCTTATGAAATTGATAAAAACCACAGCTCATTTTACATAAATGCTCTTTAGTTAATAGGGAGAATCAAGTTGGGTTCCAGAACTGTGAAAAATCATTTGAGCCCAAAATTCACTTGGTTTAACAGAAATGAACTCTTGCTTGTAGGAATACACAGATACTGTTCATTAACTCTGTTTCTGAAGGGAAATTCAGACCAGTGTTCTCATCCAGGAAACTCACTCTGTTTTACCTCAAGAAGCAAGCTCTTCTTTCCAGTGTATCCAATACAGCAAAAACCATGAGCATGCCCAGAAAAAAAGAACTGTGTTTCCTACTCATAAGGATCCTATCTAGTTCAACTCTGCTTATGAAACTGATACAATCCACAGCTTGTCTTACATAAATCCTCTTTAGTTAATAGTGAGAATCGCGTTGGGTTGTTGAACTGTGAAAAATCATTTGAACCCAGAATTCCCTTGTTTTAACAGAAATGAACTCTTGCTTCTAGGAAGACACAGATCCTGGGGATTAACTCTGTTTCTGAAGGGAAATTCAGACCAGAGTTCTCATTCCTGAAACACACTCTGTTTTAAGGCAAGAAGCATCCTCTTCTTTCCAGCATCTCCAATAGAGCAAGAAACATGGACATCCCCAGAAAAAAAGAACTGTGTTTCGTACTCATGTGGACAATATGTAGTTCAACTCTGCTTAAGAAACTGATGCAAACCACAGCTCCTCTTACATAAATGCTCTTTACATAATAGTGAGAAACGCCTTCGGTTCTTGAACTGTGTAAAATCATTTGAGCACAAAATTCACTGTGTTTACCTGAAATGAACTCTTGCTTGTAGGAAGATACAAATCCTGGGGTTAAACTCCATTTCTGAAGGGAAATTCAGTCCAGTGTTCTCATCCATGAAACTCACTCTGTTTGAAGGAAAGAAGAAAGCTCTTCTTTCCAGCGACTCCAATAGAGCAAGAACCATGAGCATGCCCAGAAAAAAAGAATTGTGTTTCCTACTCATACGGACAATATGTAGTTCAACTCTACTTATGAAACTGATACAAACCACAGCTCCTCTTACTTTAATGCTCTTTAGTTAATAGTGAGAATCATGTTTGGTTTGTGAACTGTGTAAAATCATTTGAGCCCAAAATTAACTGGGTTTACCAGAAATGAACTCTTGCTTGTAAGAAGACACAGATCCTGGGGGTTAACTCCATTTCTGAAGGGAAATAAAGACCAGAGTTCTCATCCCTGAAACACTCTCTGTTTTGAGGCAAGAAGCATCCTCTTCTTCCCAGTGTCTCCAATACAGCAAGAACCAAGAGCATGCCCAGAAAAAAAGAACTGTGTTTCCTCATCATACAGACCATATCTAGTTCAACTCTGCTTATGAAACTGATCCAAGCCACAAATCATCCTACTTAGATGCTACTTAGTTAATAGTGAGAAACATGTTGGCTTCGTGAACTGTGTAAATTCATTTTATCCCAATATTCACTGGGTTTAACCTAAATGAACTCTTGATTATAAGAAGAGACAGATCCTGGGGTTTACTCTGTTTCTGAAGAGAAATTCAGACCAGTGTTCTCATCCCTGAAACTCACTCTGTTTTAACACAAGAAGCATGCTCTTTTTTTTTGCGTCTGCATTAAAGCAAGAACCATGAGCATGCCCAGAAAAAAAGAACTGTGATTCCTACTCATACGGACCATATGTAATTCAACTCTGCTTATGAAACTGATACAAATTACAGCTCATCTTACATAAATGCTATTTAGTTAATAGTCAGAAACGCGTTGGTTTCGTGAACTTTGTAAATTCATTTTATCCCAAAATTCACTGGGTTTACCATAAATGAACTCTTGCTTGTAAGAAGACACAGGTCCTGGGGTTTACTCCGTTTCTGAAGGGAAATTCAGACCATTGTTCTCATCCATGAAACTCACTCTGTTTTAACAGAAGAAGCATGCTCTTTTTTTCCAGCATCTCCAATACAGGAAGAACCATGAGCATCCCCAGGGGAAAAAGAAACTGTGGTTCAGACTCATATAGACCATATGCAGTTAAACTCTGCTTATGAAAGTGATACAAACCCCATCTCCTATTACATAAATGCTCTTTAGTTAATAGTGAGAAACGCGTTGTGTTCGTGAACTGTGTAAAATCATTTGTGCCCAATATTCACAGCATTTACCAGAAATGAACTCTTGCTTGTAGGAAGACACAGATCCTGGGGTTTAACTCCGTTTCTGAAGGGAAATTCAGACCAGAGTTCTCATCACTGAAACACAATCTGGTTTAAGACAAGAAGCATCCTGTTCTTTCCAGCGTTTCCAATAGAGCAAGAACCGTGAGCCTGCCCAGAATAAAAGTACTGTGTTTCCTACTCATACGGACCATATGTAGTTCAAATCTGCTTATGAAACTGATACAAACCTCAGCTCATCTTACATAAATGCTATTTAGTTCATAGTGATAAAAGCGTTGGTTTCGTGAACTGTGTAAATTCATTTGATCCCAAAATTCACTGGGTTTACCCTAAATGTACTCTTGCTTGTAGGAAGACACAGATCCTGGGGATTACCTCCGTTTCTGAAGGGACATTCAGACCAGATTTCTCATCCCTGAAACACACTCTGTTTTAAGGCAAGAAGCATCCTCTTCTTTCCAGTGTCTCCAATACAGGAAGAACCATGAGTATCCCCAGGGGAAAAAGAAACTGTGGTTCAGATTCATATGGTCCATATGCAGATAAACTCTGCTTATGAAAGTGATACAAACCCCATCTCCTATTACATAAATGCTCTTTAGTTAATAGTGAGAAACGCGTTGGGTTCGTGTACTGTGGAAAATCATTTGAGCCCAAAATTCACTGCGTTTACCATAAATGAACTCTTGCTTGTAGGAAGCCACAGATCCTGGGTTGTAACCCCGCTTCTGAAGAGAAATTCAGACCAGTGTTCTCATCCATGAAACTCACTCTGTTTTAACAGAAGAAGCATGCTCTTTTTTCCAGCGTCTCCAATACAGCAAGAACCATTAGCGTGCCCCGAAAAAAAGAACTGTGTTTCCTACTCATACGGACCATATGTAATTCAACTCTGTTTATGAAACTGATACAAAACACAGCTCATCTTACATAAATGATCTTTAGTTAATAGTGAGAAACACGTTGTGTTCATGAACTCTGTAAAATCATTTGAGCCCAAAATTCACTGGGTTTACCAGAAATGAGCTCTTGATTGTAGGAAGACACAGATCCTGGAGTTTAACTCAGTTTCTGAAGGGAAATTCAGACCAGATTTCTCATCCCTGGAACACACTCTGTTTTAAGGCAAGAAGCATCCTCTTCTTTCCAGCGTCTCCAATACAGGAAGAACCCTGAGCATCCCCAGGGGAAAAATGAACTGTGGTTCCGACTCATATGGACCATATGCAGTTCAATTCCGCTTATGAAAGTGATCCAAGCCACAGTTCCTCTTACATAAATGCTCTTTAGTTAATAGTGAGAATAGAGTTGGGGTCATGAACTGTGTAAAATCATTTGAGCCAAAATTCAATTGGAAATCCAGAAATGTACTCTTGCTTGTAGGAAGACTATGATGCTGGGGTTCAACTGTGTTTCTGAAGGGAAATTCAGACCACTGTTCTCATCCCTGAAACACAGTCTGTTTTAAGGCAAGAAGCAAGCTCTTCTTTCAAGGGTCTCCAATACAGCAAGAACAATGAGCATGCCCAGAATAAAAAAACTGTGTTTCCTACTCATACGGACCATATGTAGTTCAACTCTGCTTATGAAACTAATCCAAACCACAGCACATCTTACATAAATGCTCTTTAGTTAATAGTGAAAAACGCGTAGTTTTTGTGAACTGTGTAAAATCATTTGAGCCCTCAATCATTGGGTTTACCAGAAATGTACTCTTGCTTGTTGGAAAACACAGATCCTGGGGTTTAACTCCATTTCTGAAGGGAAATTCAGACCAGAGTTCTCATCACTGAAACACACTCTGTTTTAAGGCAAGAAGCAAGTTCTTCTTTCCAGAGTCTCCAAAACAGCCAGAAACATGAGCATGCCCCAAAAAATAGAACTGTGCTTCCTACTCATAGGGACCTATGTAGTTCAAATCTGCTTATGAAACTGATACAAACCACAGCACCTCTTACATAAATGCTCTTTATATAATAGTGAGAAACGCGTTGGTTTCGTGAACTGTGAAAATTCATTTTATCCCAAAAGTCACTGTGTTTACACTAAATGAACTCTTGCTTGTAAGAAGACACAGATCCTGGGGTTTACCCCGTTTCTGAAGGAAAATTCAGACCAGTGTTCTCATCCATGAAACTCACTCTGTTTTAACACAAGAAGCATGCTCTTTTTTCCTGCGTCTCCATTACAGCAAGAACCATGAGCATGCCTAGAATAAAAGAACTGTGTTTCCTACTCATAAGGACCACTACTAGTTCAACGCTGATTATGAAACTGATCCAAACAACAGCACACCTTACATAAATGCTCTTTAGTTAGTAGTGAGAAACCCGTTGTGTTCGTGAACTCTGTAAAATCATTTGAGTGCAAAATTCACTGTGTTTACCAGTAATGAACCCTTGCTTATAGGAGGACACAGATCCTGGGGTTTAACTCCGTTTCCTAAGGGCAATTAAGACCAGAGTTTTCATCCCTGAAACAAACTCTGTTTTAACGCAAGAAGCAAGCTCTTCTTTCCAGAGTCTCCAATACAGCAAGAACCATGAGCATGACCAGAATAAAAGAACTGTGTTTCCTACTCATACGGACCATATGTAGTTCAACTCTGCTTATGAAACTGACCCAAACCACAGCACATCTTACATAAATGCTCTTTTGTTAATAGTGAAAAACGCGTTGTTTTTGTGAACTGTGTAAAATCATTTGAGCCAACAATCACTGGGTTAACCAGAAATGTACTCTTGCTGGTAGGAAGACACAGATCCTGGGGTTTATATCCGTTTCTAAAGGGAAATTCAGACCAGAGTTCTCCTCACTGAAACACACTCTGTTTTATGGCAAGACGCAAGCTATTCTTTCCAGAGTCTCCATTACAGCCAGAACCATGAGCATACCAAAAAAAAAAAAGAAAAGAACTGTGCTTCCTACTCATACGGACCTATGTAGTTCAAATCTGCTTATGAAACTGATACAAACCACAGCACTACTTACATAAATGCTCTTTAGTTAATAGTGAGAAACGCGTTGGTTTCGTGAACTGTGTAAATTCATTTTATCCCAAAATTCACTAGGTTTACCCTAAATGAACTCTTGCTTGTAAGAAGACACAGATCCTGGGGTTTACTCCGTTTCTGAAGGGAAATTCAGACCAGTGTTCTCATCCATGCAACTCACTCTGTTTTAACACAAGGAGCATGCTCTTTTTTCCAGCGTCTCCAATACAGCAAGAACCATTAGCATGCCCCGAAAAAAAGAACTGTGTTTCCTACTCATACGGACCATATGTAATTCAACTCTGCTTATGAAACTGATACAAACCACAGCTCCTCTTACAAAAATGCTCTTTAGATAATAGTGAGAAACACGTTGGGTTCGTGAACTGTGTAAAAAAAGTTGAGCCCAAAATTCACTGGGCATACCGGAAATGACCTCTTGCTTGTAGGAAGACACAGATCCTCGGGTTTAACTCCGTCTCTGAAGGGCAATTCAGACAAGATTTTTAATTCCTGAAACACTGTCTGTTTTAACCCAAGAAGCAAGCTCTTCTTTCCAGCATCTCCAATAGAGCAAGAACCATGAGCATGCCCAGAAAAAAAAAGAACTGTGTTTCCTACTCACATGGACAATATGTAGTTCAATTGTAATTATGAAACAATACAAACCACACCTCCTCTTACTTAAATGCTATTTAGTTAATAGAGAGAAACGCTTTGGTTTCGTGAACTGTGTAAATTCATTTTATCCCAAAATTCACAGGGTTTACACTAAATGAACTCCAGCTTGTAAGAAGACATAGATCCTGCGGTTTAACTCCGTTTCTGAAGGGAAATAAAGACCAGAGTTCTCATCCCTGATACACTCTCTCTTTTAAGGCAAGAAGTATCCTGTTCTTTCCATCATCTCCAATAGAGCAAGAACCATGAGCATGCCCAGAAAAAAAGAACTGTGTTTCCTACTCATTCGGACCATATGTAGTTCAAATGTGCTTATGAAACTGATACAAACCACAGCTCCTCTTACATAAATGCTATTTATTTAATTGTGAGAAACGCGTTGGTTTCGTGAACTGTGTAAATTCATTAGATCCCAAAATTCACTAGGTTGGCCCTAAATGAACTCTGCTTGTAAGAAGACACAGATCTTGGGGTTTACAACGTTTCTGAAGGGAAATTCAGACCACTGTTCTCATCCATGAAACTCACTCTGTTTTTATGCAAGAAGCAACCTCTTCTCTCCAGTGTCTCCAATACAGCAAGAAATATGAGCGTGCCCAGAAAAAATGAACTGTGTTTCCTACTCATACGGAACATATGTAGTTCAAATCTGCTTATGAAACTGGTACAAACAACGACGCCTCTTACATAAATGCTCTTTAGTTAATAGTGAGAAACACGTTGGGTTTGTGAACTGTGTAAAATCATTTGAGCTCAAAATTCACTGGGTTTACCGGAAATGTACTCTTGCTTGTAGGAAGACACAGATCCTGGGGTTAAACTCCGTTTATGAAGGGAATTTCAGACCAGAGTTCTCATCACTAAAACACACTCTGTTTTAAGGCAAGAAGAAAGCTCTTCTTTCCAGCGTCTCCAATAGAGCAAGAACCATGAGCATGCCCTGAAAAAAAGAACTGAGTTTCCTACTCATAAGGACCACATCTAGTTCAACTCTGCTTAGGAAACTGATACAAACCACAGTTCCTCTTACATAAATGCTCTTTAGTTAATAGTGATAAACACATTGTGTTTTTGCACTGGGTATAATAATTTCACCCCAAATCACTGGTTTGACAGAAATATACTCTTCCTTGTAGGAAGACACAGATTCTGGGGTTTAACTCCGTTTCTGAAGGGAAATTCAGACAAGTGTTCTCATCCATGAAACACACTCTGTTTTAACGGAAGAAGCAAGCTCTTATTTCCAGCGTCTCCAAAACATCAAGAAATATGAGCATGCCCAGAAAAAAAAGAACTGTGTTTTTTACTCATATGGACCATATGTAGTTCAACTCTGCTTTTGAAACTGATACAAACCACAGCTCCTCTTACATAAATACTTTAGTTAGTAGTGTGAATCACCTTGGGTTCGTGAACTGTGTAAAATCATTTGAGCCGAAAATACACTTGGTTTACCAGAAATGAACTCATGCTTGTAAGAAGACACAGATCCTGGGGGTTAACTCCGTTTCTGAATGGTAATTCATTCAAGTGTTCTCATCCCTGAAACACACTCTGTTTTAAGGAAAGAAGCAAGCTCTTCTTTCCAGCGACTCAAATACAGCAAGAACCATGAGCATGCCCAGAAAAAAAGAACTGTGTTTCCTACTCATAAGGACAATATGTATTTCAACTCTAATTATGAAACTGATACAAACCACAGCTCCTCTTACACAAATGCTCTTTAGTTAATATTGAGAATCACGTTGGGTTCTTGAACTGTGTAAAATCTTTGGAGCCCAAAATTCACTGGGTGTACCAGAAATGAACTCCTGCTTGTAGGAAGACACAGATCCTGGGTTTAACACCGTTTCTGAAGGGAAATTCAGACGAGTGTTCTCATCCATGAAACACGCGCTGATTTCACACAAGAAGCATGCTCTTCCAGCGTCTCCAATACAGCAAGAACCATGTGATTGCCCAGAAAAAAAGAAGTGTGTTTCCTACTCATACCGACCATATGTATTTCAACTCTGCTTATGAACATGATACAAACCACAGCTCCTCTTACATAAATGCTCTTTATTTAATAATGCGAAACGCATTTGTTTCATGAACTGTGTAAATTCATTTGATCCCAAAATTCATTGGGTTTACCCTAAATGAACTCTTGCTTGTATGAAGACACAGATCCTGGGGTTTAACTATGTTTCTGAAGGGAAATTCAGACCTATGTTCTCATCCATGAAACACACTCTGTTTTAAGGAAAGAAGCAAGCACTTATTTCCAGCATCTCCAAGAGAGCAAGAACCATGAGCATGCCCAGAAAAGAAGAAGTGTGTTTCCTACTCATAAGGACCACATCTAGTTCAACTCTGCTTATGAAACTGATACAAACACCACCACCTATTGCAGAAATGCTCTTTAGTTAATAGTGAGAAACATGTGGTTTTCGATAACTGTGTAAAATTATTTGAGCCCAAAATTCACTGGGTTTACCAGAAATGAACTCTTACCTGTAAGAAGACACAGACCCTGGGGTTTAATTCCGTTTCTGAAGGGAAATTCAGACCAGAGTTCTCATCCCTGAAACACACTCTGTTTTAAGGCAAGAAGCAAGCTCTTCTTTCCAGCGTCTCCATTAGAGCAAGGACCATGAGCATGCCCAGAAAAAATAACTGTGTTTCCTACTCATAGGGACCAGTGTAGTTCAACTCTGCTTATGAAACTGATCCAAGCCACAGCTCCTCTTACTTAAATGCTATTTAGTTAATAGTGCGAAACGCGTTTGTTTTATGAAATGTGTTAATTCATTTGATCCCAAAATTCAATGGGTTTACCCGAAATGAACTCTTGCTTGTAAGAAGACACAGATCCTGGGGTTTACTCCGTTTCTGAAGGGAAATTAAGACCAGTGTTCTCATCCATGAAACACACTCTGTTTTAAGGCAAGAAGCAAGCTCTGCTTTCCAGCGTCTCAAATACAGCAAGAACCATGAGCATACCCAGAAAAAAGAACTGTGTTTCCTACTCATATGGACATTATGTAGTTCAACTCTAATTATGAAACTGATCCAAGCCACAGCTCCTCTTACATAAATCCTCTTTAGTTAATATTGAGAATCACGTTGGGTTCTTGAACTGTGTAAAATCACTGGAGCCGAAAATTCACTGGGTTTACAAGACATGAACTCCTGATTGTAGGAAGACACAGATCCTGGGGTTTAACTAAGTTTCTGAAGGGAAATTAAGACCAGAATTGTCATAACTGAAACACACTCTGTTTTAAGGAAAGAAGCAAGCTCTTCTTTCCAGCATCTCCAAGAGAGCAAGAACCATGAGCATGCCCAGAAAAAAAGAACTGTGTTTCCTATGCATAGGGACCAATGTAGTTCAACTCTGCTTATGAAACGATCCAAGCCACAGCTCCTCTTCCTAAGTGCTATTTAGTTAATAGTGAGAAACACGTTGGTTTCGTGAACTGTGTAAAATCATTTGGGCCCAAAATTCACTGGGTTTACCCTAAGTGAACTCGTTCCTGTAAGAAGACACAGATCCTGGGTTTAACTACGTTTCTGAAGGGAAATTGAGACCAGTGTTCTCATCCATGAAACACACACTGTTTTAAGGCAATAAGCAAGCTCTTCTTTCCAGCATCTCTCTTTCGGCAAGAACCATGAGCATGCCCAAAAAGAAAGATATGTATTTCCTACTCATATGGACAATATGTAGTTCAACTCTAATTATGAAACTGATACATACCACAGCTCCCCTTACATAAATGCTCTTTAGTTGATAGTGAGAATCACGTTTTGGTCGTGAACTGTTTAAAATCATTTGAGCCCAAAATTCACTGGGTTTACCAGAAATGAACTCTTGCTTGTAGGAAGACACAGATCCTGGGGATTAACTCCGTTTCTGAAGGGAAATTCAGACCAGTGTTCTGATACATGAAACACACTCTGTTTTAACGCAAGAAGCAGGCTCTTATTTCCAGCATCTCCAATACATCAAGAAATATTAGCATGTCCAGAAAGAAAGAACTGTGTTTTTTACTCATATGGACCACATCTAGTTCAACTCTGCTTATGAAACTGATACAAAACCCAGCTCCTATTACATTAATGCTCTTTAGTTAATAGTGAGAATCACGTTGGGTTCGTGAACTGTGTAAAATCATTTGAGCAAAAAATTCACTTGGTTTACTAGAAATGAACTCTTGCTTGTAAGAAGACACAGATCCTGGGGTTTAACTCCGTTTCTGAATGATAATTCAGTCAATTGTTCTCATCTCTGAAACACACTCTGTTTTAAGGCAAGAAGAATACTCTTCTTTGTAGCATCTCAAATACAGCAAGATCCATGAGCATGCCCAGAAATAAAGAAAAGTGTTTCCTACTCATAAGGACCACAACTAGTTCGACTGTGCTTATGAAACTGATACAAACCCCATCTCCTATTTCATAAATGCTTTTTAGTTAATAGTGAGAAATGCACGGTTTTCGTTAACTGTGTAAAATTATTTGTGCCCAAAATTCACTGGATTTACCTGAAATGAACTCTTGCTTGTAGGAAGATACATATCCTGGGGTTTAACTCTATTTCTGAAGGGAAATTCATACGAGTGTTCTCACCCATGAAACTCACTCTGTTTTAACGTGAGAAGCCAGCTCTTCCTTCCAGCATCTCCAATTCAGGAAGAACCATGAGCATGCCCACCATAAAAGATCTGTGTTTCCTCCTCATACGGACAATATTTAGTTCAACTCTAATTATGAAACTGATACATACCACAGCTCCCCTTACATAAATGCTCTTTAGTTAATAGTGAGAATCGCGTTGTGTTCGTGAACTGTGTAAAATCATTTGAGCACATAATTCACTGGGTTTACCAGAAACGAACTCTTGCCTGTAAGAAGACACAGGCCCTGGGGTTTAATTCCGTTTCTGAAGGGAAATTCAGACCAGAGTTCTCATCCCTGAAACACACTTTGTTTTAAGGCAAGAAGCAAGCTCTTCTTTCCAGTTTCTCCATTAGAGCAAGGACCATGAGCAAGCCCAGAAAAAAGAACTGTGTTTCCTACTCATATGGACAATATGTAGTTGAACTCTAATTATGAAACTGATCCAAGCCACAGCTCCTCTTACATAAATGCTCTTTAGTTAATATTGAGAATCACGTTGGGTTCTTGAACTGTGTAAAATCACTGGAGCCAAAAATTCACTGGGTTTACAAGAAATGAACTCTTGATTGTAGGAAGACACAGATCCTGCGGTTTAACTAAGTTTCTGAAGGGAAATTCAGACCAGAATTCTCATAAGTGAAACACACTCTGTTTTAAGGAAAGAAGCAAGCTCTTCTTTCCAGCATCTCCAAGAGAGGAAGAACCATGAGCATGCCCAGAAAAAAAGAACTCTGTTTCCTAATCATAGAGACCAATGTAGTTCAACTCTGCTTATGAAACGATCCAAGCCACAGCTCCTCTTCCTAAGTGCTATTTAGTTAATAGTGAGAAACACGTTGGTTTCCTGAACTGTGTAAATTCAATTGATCCCAAAATTCAATGGATTTACCCTAAGTGAACTCGTTCCTGTAAGAAGACACAGATCCTGGGTTTAACTCCGTTTCTGAAGGGAAATTGAGACCAGTGTTCTCATCCATGAAACACACTCTGTTTTAACGCAAGAAGCATGCTCTTCTTCCTTGCATCTCCAATACAGCAAGAAACATGAGCATGCCCAGAAAAAAAGAACTGTGTTTCCTAATCATAGAGACCAATGTAGTTCAACTCTGCTTATGAAACTGATCCAAGCCACAGCTCCTCTTACTTAAAAGCTATTTAGTTAATAGTGAGAAATGCCTTGGGTTCGTGAACTGTGTAAAATCATTTGGGCCCAAAATTCACTGGGATTACCCTAAGTGAACTCGTTCCTGTAAGAAGACACAGATCCTGGGTTTAACTCCGTTTCTGAAGGGAAATTCAGACCAGTGTTCTCATCCATGAAACACACTCTGTTTTAAGGCAATAAGCAAGCTCTTCTATCCAGCCTCTCCAATACAGCAAGAACCATGAGCATGCCCAAGAAAAAAGAACTGTGTTTCCTACTCATACGGACAATATGTAGTTCAGCTCTACTTATGAAACTGATACAAACCACAGCTCCTCTTACATAAATGATCTTTAGTTAATAGTGAGAATCACGTTGAGTTCGTGAACTATGTAAAATCATTTGAGCCCAAAATTCACTGGGTTTACCAGAAATGAACTGTTGCTTGTAGGAAGACACAGATCCTGGGGTTAAACTCCATTTCTGAAGGGAATTTCAGACCAGAGTTCTCATCACTAAAACTCACTCTGTTTTAAGGCAAGAAGCAAGCTCTTCTTTCCAGTTTCTCCATTAGAGCAAGGACCATGAGCAGACCCAGAAAAAAGAACTGAGTTTCCTACTCATATGGACAATATGTAGTTGAACTCTAATTATGAAACTGATCCAAGCCACAGCTCCTCTTACATAAATGCTCTTTAGTTAATATTGAGAATCTCGTTGGGTTCTTGAACTGTGTAAAATCACTGGAGCCGAAAATTCACTGGGTTTACAAGAAATGAACTCTTGATTGTAGGAAGACACAGATCCTGCGGTTTAACTAAGTTTCTGAAGGGAAATTCAGACCAGAATTCTCATAAGTGAAACACACTCTGTTTTAAGGAAAGAAGCAAGCTCTTCTTTCCAGCATCTCCAAGAGAGGAAGAACCATGAGCATGCCCAGAAAAAAAGAACTGTGTTTCCTAATCATAGAGACCAATGTAGTTCAACTCTGCTTATGAAACGATCCAAGCCACAGCTCCTCTTCCTAAGTGCTATTTAGTTAATAGTGAGAAACACGTTGGTTTCCTGAACTGTGTAAATTCAATTGATCCCAAAATTCAATGGATTTACCCTAAGTGAACTCGTTCCTGTAAGAAGACACAGATCCTGGGTTTAACTCCGTTTCTGAAGGGAAATTGAGACCAGTGTTCTCATCCATGAAACACACTCTGTTTTAACGCAAGAAGCATGCTCTTCTTCCTTGCATCTCCAATAGAGCAAGAAACGTGAGCATGCCCAGAAAAAAAAGAACTGTGTTTCCTAATCATAGAGACCAATGTAGTTCAACTCTGCTTATGAAACTGACCCAAGCCACAGCTCCTCTTACTTAAAAGCTATTTAGTTAATAGTGAGAAATGCCTTGGGTTCGTGAACTGTGTAAAATCATTTGGGCCCAAAATTCACTGGGTTTACCCTAAGTGAACTCGTTCCTGTAAGAAGACACAGATCCTGGGTTTAACTCCGTTTCTGAAGGGAAATTCAGACCAGTGTTCTCATCCATGAAACACACTCTGTTTTAAGGCAATAAGCAAGCTCTTCTTTCCAGCCTCTCCAATACAGCAAGAACCATGAGCATGCCCAGGAAAAAAGAACTGTGTTTCCTACTCATACGGACAATATGTAGTTCAGCTCTACTTATGAAACTGATACAAACCACAGCTCCTCTTACATAAATGATCTTTAGTTAATAGTGAGAATCACGTTGAGTTCGTGAACTGTGTAAAATCATTTGAGCCCAAAATTCACTGGGTTTACCAGAAATGAACTGTTGCTTGTAGGAAGACACAGATCCTGGGGTTAAACTCCGTTTCTGAAGGGAATTTCAGACCAGAGTTCTCATCACTAAAACACACTCTGTTTTAAGGCAAGAAGAAAGCTCTTCTTTCCAGCGTCTCCAATAGAGCAAGAACCATGAGCATGCCCTGAAAAAATGAACTGAGTTTCCTACTCATAAGGACCACGTCTAGTTCAACTCTGCTTAGGAAACTGATACAAACCACAGTTCCTTTTACATAAATGCTCTTTAGTTAATAGTGATAAACACATTGTGTTTTTGCACTGGGTAAAATAATTTCACCCCAAATCACTGGTTTGACAGAAATATACTCTTCCTTGTAGGAAGACACAGATTCTGGGGTTTAACTCCGTTTCTGAAGGGAAATTCAGACGAGTGTTCTCATCCATGAAACACGCGCTGATTTCACACAAGAAGCATGCTCTTCCAGCGTCTCCAATACAGCAAGAACCATGTGATTGCCCAGAAAAAAAGAAGTGTGTTTCCTACTCATACCGACCATATGTATTTCAACTCTGCTTATGAACATGATACAAACCACAGCTCCTCTTACATAAATGCTCTTTATTTAATAATGCGAAACGCATTTGTTTCATGAACTGTGTAAATTCATTTGATCCCAAAATTCATTGGGTTTACCCTAAATGAACTCTTGCTTGTATGAAGACACAGATCCTGGGGTTTAACTATGTTTCTGAAGGGAAATTCAGACCTATGTTCTCATCCACGAAACACACTCTGTTTTAAGGAAAGAAGCAAGCACTTATTTCCAGCATCTCCAAGAGAGCAAGAACCATGAGCATGCCCAGAAAAAAAGAAGTGTGTTTCCTACTCATAAGGACCACATCTAGTTCAACTCTGCTTATGAAACTGATACAAACCCCACCACCTATTGCAGAAATGCTCTTTAGTTAATAGTGAGAAACATGTGGTTTTCGATAACTGTGTAAAATTATTTGAGCCCAAAATTCACTGGGTTTACCAGAAATGAACTCTTACCTGTAAGAAGACACAGACCCTGGGGTTTAATTCCGTTTCTGAAGGGAAATTCAGACCAGAGTTCTCATCCCTGAAACACACTCTGTTTTAAGGCAAGAAGCAAGCTCTTCTTTCCAGCGTCTCCATTAGAGCAAGGACCATGAGCATGCCCAGAAAAAAATAACTGTGTTTCCTACTCATAGGGACCAGTGTAGTTCAACTCTGCTTATGAAACTGATCCAAGCCACAGCTCCTCTTACTTAAATGCTATTTAGTTAATAGTGCGAAACGCGTTTGTTTTATGAAATGTGTTAATTCATTTGATCCCAAAATTCAATGGGTTTACCCGAAATGAACTCTTGCTTGTAAGAAGACACAGATCCTGGGGTTTACTCCGTTTCTGAAGGGAAATTAAGACCAGTGTTCTCATCCATGAAACACACTCTGTTTTAAGGCAAAAAGCAAGCTCTGCTTTCCAGCGTCTCATATACAGCAAGAACCATGAGCATACCCAGAAAAAAGAACTGTGTTTCCTACTCATATGGACAATATGTAGTTCAACTCTAATTATGAAACTGATCCAAGCCACAGCTCCTCTTACATAAATCCTCTTTAGTTAATATTGAGAATCACGTTGGGTTCTTGAACTGTGTAAAATCACTGGAGCCGAAAATTCACTGGGTTTACAAGACATGAACTCTTGATTGTAGGAAGACACAGATCCTGCGGTTTAACTAAGTTTCTGAAGGGAAATTCAGAACAGAATTCTCATAAGTGAAACACACTCTGTTTTAAGGAAAGAAGCAAGCTCTTCTTTCCAGCATCTCCAAGAGAGGAAGAACCATGAGCATGCCCAGAAAAAAAGAACTGTGTTTCCTAATCATAGAGACCAATGTAGTTCAACTCTGCTTATGAAACGATCCAAGCCACAGCTCCTCTTCCTAAGTGCTATTTAGTTAATAGTGAGAAACACGTTGGTTTCCTGAACTGTGTAAATTCAATTGATCCCAAAATTCAATGGATTTACCCTAAGTGAACTCGTTCCTGTAAGAAGACACAGATCCTGGGTTTAACTCCGTTTCTGAAGGGAAATTGAGACCAGTGTTCTCATCCATGAAACACACTCTGTTTTAACGCAAGAAGCATGCTCTTCTTCCTTGAATCTCCAATAGAGCAAGAAACGTGAGCATGCCCAGAAAAAAAAGAACTGTGTTTCCTAATCATAGAGACCAATGTAGTTCAACTCTGCTTATGAAACTGATCCAAGCCACAGCTCCTCTTACTTAAAAGCTATTTAGTTAAGAGTGAGAAATGCCTTGGGTTCGTGAACTGTGTAAAATCATTTGGGCCCAAAATTCACTGGGTTTACCCTAAGTGAACTCGTTCCTGTAAGAAGACACAGATCCTGGGTTTAACTCCCTTTCTGAAGGGAAATTCAGACCAGTGTTCTCATCCATGAAACACACTCTGTTTTAAGGCAATAAGCAAGCTCTTCTTTCCAGCCTCTCCAATACAGCAAGAACCATGAGCATGCCCAAGAAAAAAGAACTGTGTTTCCTACTCATACGGACAATATGTAGTTCAGCTCTACTTATGAAACTGATACAAACCACAGCTCCTCTTACATAAATGATCTTTAGTTAATAGTGAGAATCACGTTGAGTTCGTGAACTGTGTAAAATCATTTGAGCCCAAAATTCACTGGGTTTACCAGAAATGAACTGTTGCTTGTAGGAAGACACAGATCCTGGGGTTAAACTCCGTTTCTGAAGGGAATTTCAGACCAGAGTTCTAATCACTAAAACACACTCTGTTTTAAGGCAAGAAGAAAGCTCTTCTTTCCAGCGTCTCCAATAGAGCAAGAACCATGAGCATGCCCTGAAAAAATGAACTGAGTTTCCTACTCATAAGGACCACGTCTAGTTCAACTCTGCTTAGGAAACTGATACAAACCACAGTTCCTCTTACATAAATGCTCTTTAGTTAATAGTGATAAACACATTGTGTTTTTGCACTGGGTAAAATAATTTCACCCCAAATCACTGGTTTGACAGAAATATACTCTTCCTTGTAGGAAGACACAGATTCTGGGGTTTAACTCCGTTTCTGAAGGGAAATTCAGACGAGTGTTCTCATCCATGAAACACGCGCTGATTTCACACAAGAAGCATGCTCTTCCAGCGTCTCCAATACAGCAAGAACCATGTGATTGCCCAGAAAAAAAGAAGTGTGTTTCCTACTCATACCGACCATATGTATTTCAACTCTGCTTATGAACATGATACAAACCACAGCTCCTCTTACATAAATGCTCTTTATTTAATAATGCGAAACGCATTTGTTTCATGAACTGTGTAAATTCATTTGATCCCAAAATTCATTGGGTTTACCCTAAATGAACTCTTGCTTGTATGAAGACACAGATCCTGGGGTTTAACTATGTTTCTGAAGGGAAATTCAGACCTATGTTCTCATCCATGAAACACACTCTGTTTTAAGGAAAGAAGCAAGCACTTATTTCCAGCATCTCCAAGAGAGCAAGAACCATGAGCATGCCCAGAAAAAAAGAAGTGTGTTTCCTACTCATAAGGACCACATCTAGTTCAACTCTGCTTATGAAACTGATACAAACCCCACCACCTATTGCAGAAATGCTCTTTAGTTAATAGTGAGAAACATGTGGTTTTCGATAACTGTGTAAAATTATTTGAGCCCAAAATTCACTGGGTTTACCAGAAATGAACTCTTACCTGTAAGAAGACACAGACCCTGGGGTTTAATTCCGTTTCTGAAGGGAAATTCAGACCAGAGTTCTCATCCCTGAAACACACTCTGTTTTAAGGCAAGAAGCAAGCTCTTCTTTCCAGCGTCTCCATTAGAGCAAGGACCATGAGCATGCCCAGAAAAAAATAACTGTGTTTCCTACTCATAGGGACCAGTGTAGTTCAACTCTGCTTATGAAACTGATCCAAGCCACAGCTCCTCTTACTTAAATGCTATTTAGTTAATAGTGCGAAACGCGTTTGTTTTATGAAATGTGTTAATTCATTTGATCCCAAAATTCAATGGGTTTACCCGAAATGAACTCTTGCTTGTAAGAAGACACAGATCCTGGGGTTTACTCCGTTTCTGAAGGGAAATTAAGACCAGTGTTCTCATCCATGAAACACACTCTGTTTTAAGGCAAGAAGCAAGCTCTGCTTTCCAGCGTCTCAAATACAGCAAGAACCATGAGCATACCCAGAAAAAAGAACTGTGTTTCCTACTCATATGGACAATATGTAGTTCAACTCTAATTATGAAACTGATCCAAGCCACAGCTCCTCTTACATAAATCCTCTTTAGTTAATATTGAGAATCACGTTGGGTTCTTGAACTGTGTAAAATCACTGGAGCCAAAAATTCACTGGGTTTACAAGACATGAACTCTTGATTGTAGGAAGACACAGATCCTGGGGTTTAACTAAGTTTCTGAAGGGAAATTCAGACCAGAATTCTCATAACTGAAACACACTCTGTTTTAAGGAAAGAAGCAAGCTCTTCTTTCCAGCATCTCCAAGAGAGGAAGAACCATGAGCATGCCCAGAAAAAAAGAACTGTGTTTCCTATGCATAGGGACCAATGTAGTTCAACTCTGCTTATGAAACGATCCAAGCCACAGCTCCTCTTCCTAAGTGCTATTTAGTTAATAGTGAGAAACACGTTGGTTTCGTGAACTGTGTAAAATCATTTGGGCCCAAAATTCACTGGGTTTACCCTAAGTGAACTCGTTCCTGTAAGAAGACACAGATCCTGGGTTTAACTACGTTTCTGAAGGGAAATTGAGACCAGTGTTCTCATCCATGAAACACACACTGTTTTAAGGCAATAAGCAAGCTCTTCTTTCCAGCATCTCTCTTTCGGCAAGAACCATGAGCATGCCCAAAAAGAAAGATATGTATTTCCTACTCATATGGACAATATGTAGTTCAACTCTAATTATGAAACTGATACATACCACAGCTCCCCTTACATAAATGCTCTTTAGTTGATAGTGAGAATCACGTTTTGGTCGTGAACTGTTTAAAATCATTTGAGCCCAAAATTCACTGGGTTTACCAGAAATGAACTCTTGCTTGTAGGAAGACACAGATCCTGGGGATTAACTCCGTTTCTGAAGGGAAATTCAGACCAGTGTTCTGATACATGAAACACACTCTGTTTTAACGCAAGAAGCAGGCTCTTATTTCCAGCATCTCTAATACATCAAGAAATATTAGCATGTCCAGAAAGAAAGAACTGTGTTTTTTACTCATATGGACCACATCTAGTTCAACTCTGCTTATGAAACTGATACAAAACCCAGCTCCTATTACATTAATGCTCTTTAGTTAATAGTGAGAATCACGTTGGGTTCGTGAACTGTGTAAAATCATTTGAGCAAAAAATTCACTTGGTTTACTAGAAATGAACTCTTGCTTGTAAGAAGACACAGATCCTGGGGTTTAACTCCGTTTCTGAATGATTATTCAGTCAATTGTTCTCATCTCTGAAACACACTCTGTTTTAAGGCAAGAAGAATACTCTTCTTTGTAGCATCTCAAATACAGCAAGATCCATGAGCATGCCCAGAAATAAAGAAAAGTGTTTCCTACTCATAAGGACCACAACTAGTTCGACTGTGCTTATGAAACTGATACAAACCCCATCTCCTATTTCATAAATGCTTTTTAGTTAATAGTGAGAAATGCACGGTTTTCGTTAACTGTGTAAAATTATTTGTGCCCAAAATTCACTGGATTTACCTGAAATGAACTCTTGCTTGTAGGAAGATACATATCCTGGGGTTTAACTCTATTTCTGAAAGGAAATTCATACGAGTGTTCTCACCCATGAAACTCACTCTGTTTTAACGTGAGAAGCCAGCTCTTCCTTCCAGCATCTCCAATTCAGGAAGAACCATGAGCATGCCCACCATAAAAGATCTGTGTTTCCTCCTCATACGGACAATATTTAGTTCAACTCTAATTATGAAACTGATACATACCACAGCTCCCCTTACATAAATGCTCTTTAGTTAATAGTGAGAATCGCGTTGTGTTCGTGAACTGTGTAAAATCATTTGAGCACAAAATTCACTGGGTTTACCAGAAACGAACTCTTGCCTGTAAGAAGACACAGGCCCTGGGGTTTAATTCCGTTTCTGAAGGGAAATTCAGACCAGAGTTCTCATCCCTGAAACACACTTTGTTTTAAGGCAAGAAGCAAGCTCTTCTTTCCAGTTTCTCCATTAGAGCAAGGACCATGAGCAAGCCCAGAAAAAAGAACTGTGTTTCCTACTCATATGGACAATATGTAGTTGAACTCTAATTATGAAACTGATCCAAGCCACAGCTCCTCTTACATAAATGCTCTTTAGTTAATATTGAGAATCACGTTGGGTTCTTGAACTGTATAAAATAACTGGAGCCGAAAATTCACTGGGTTTACAAGAAATGAACTCTTGATTGTAGGAAGACACAGATCCTGCGGTTTAACTAAGTTTCTGAAGGGAAATTCAGAACAGAATTCTCATAAGTGAAACACACTCTGTTTTAAGGAAAGAAGCAAGCTCTTCTTTCCAGCATCTCCAAGAGAGGAAGAACCATGAGCATGCCCAGAAAAAAAGAACTGTGTTTCCTAATCATAGAGACCAATGTAGTTCAACTCTGCTTATGAAACGATCCAAGCCACAGCTCCTCTTCCTAAGTGCTATTTAGTTAATAGTGAGAAACACGTTGGTTTCCTGAACTGTGTAAATTCAATTGATCCCAAAATTCAATGGATTTACCCTAAGTGAACTCGTTCCTGTAAGAAGACACAGATCCTGGGTTTAACTCCGTTTCTGAAGGGAAATTGAGACCAGTGTTCTCATCCATGAAACACACTCTGTTTTAACGCAAGAAGCATGCTCTTCTTCCTTGCATCTCCAATACAGCAAGAAACATGAGCATGCCCAGAAAAAAAGAACTGTGTTTCCTAATCATAGAGACCAATGTAGTTCAACTCTGCTTATGAAACTGATCCAAGCCACAGCTCCTCTTACTTAAAAGCTATTTAGTTAATAGTGAGAAATGCCTTGGGTTCGTGAACTGTGTAAAATCATTTGGGCCCAAAATTCACTGGGTTTACCCTAAGTGAACTCGTTCCTGTAAGAAGACACAGATCCTGGGTTTAACTCCGTTTCTGAAGGGAAATTCAGACCAGTGTTCTCATCCATGAAACACACTCTGTTTTAAGGCAATAAGCAAGCTCTTCTTTCCAGCCTCTCCAATACAGCAAGAACCATGAGCATGCCCAGGAAAAAAGAACTGTGTTTCCTACTCATACGGACAATATGTAGTTCAGCTCTACTTATGAAACTGATACAAACCACAGCTCCTCTTACATAAATGATCTTTAGTTAATAGTGAGAATCACGTTGAGTTCGTGAACTGTGTAAAATCATTTGAGCCCAAAATTCACTGGGTTTACCAGAAATGAACTGTTGCTTGTAGGAAGACACAGATCCTGGGGTTAAACTCCGTTTCTGAAGGGAATTTCAGACCAGAGTTCTCATCACTAAAACACACTCTGTTTTAAGGCAAGAAGCAAGCTCTTCTTTCCAGTTTCTCCATTAGAGCAAGGACCATGAGCAGACCCAGAAAAAAGAACTGTGTTTCCTACTCATATGGACAATATGTAGTTGAACTCTAATTATGAATCTGATCCAAGCTACAGCTCCTCTTACATAAATGCTCTTTAGTTAATATTGAGAATCACGTTGGGTTCTTGAACTGTGTAAAATCACTGGAGCCGAAAATTCACTGGGTTTACAAGAAATGAACTCTTGATTGTAGGAAGACACAGATCCTGCGGTTTAACTAAGTTTCTGAAGGGAAATTCAGACCAGAATTCTCATAAGTGAAACACACTCTGTTTTAAGGAAAGAAGCAAGCTCTTCTTTCCAGCATCTCCAAGAGAGGAAGAACCATGAGCATGCCCAGAAAAAAAGAACTCTGTTTCCTAATCATAGAGACCAATGTAGTTCAACTCTGCTTATGAAACGATCCAAGCCACAGCTCCTCTTCCTAAGTGCTATTTAGTTAATAGTGAGAAACACGTTGGTTTCCTGAACTGTGTAAATTCAATTGATCCCAAAATTCAATGGATTTACCCTAAGTGAACTCGTTCCTGTAAGAAGACACAGATCCTGGGTTTAACTCCGTTTCTGAAGGGAAATTGAGACCAGTGTTCTCATCCATGAAACACACTCTGTTTTAACGCAAGAAGCATGCTCTTCTTCCTTGCATCTCCAATAGAGCAAGAAACGTGAGCATGCCCAGAAAAAAAGAACTGTGTTTCCTAATCATAGAGACCAATGTAGTTCAACTCTGCTTATGAAACTGATCCAAGCCACAGCTCCTCTTACTTAAAAGCTATTTAGTTAATAGTGAGAAATGCCTTGGGTTCGTGAACTGTGTAAAATCATTTGGGCCCAAAATTCACTGGGTTTACCCTAAGTGAACTCGTTCCTGTAAGAAGACACAGATCCTGGGTTTAACTCCCTTTCTGAAGGGAAATTCAGACCAGTGTTCTCATCCATGAAACACACTCTGTTTTAAGGCAATAAGCAAGCTCTTCTTTCCAGCCTCTCCAATACAGCAAGAACCATGAGCATGCCCAGGAAAAAAGAACTGTGTTTCCTACTCATACGGACAATATGTAGTTCAGCTCTACTTATGAAACTGATACAAACCACAGCTCCTCTTACATAAATGATCTTTAGTTAATAGTGAGAATCACGTTGAGTTCGTGAACTGTGTAAAATCATTTGAGCCCAAAATTCACTGGGTTTACCAGAAATGAACTGTTGCTTGTAGGAAGACACAGATCCTGGGGTTAAACTCCGTTTCTGAAGGGAATTTCAGACCAGAGTTCTCATCACTAAAACACACTCTGTTTTAAGGCAAGAAGAAAGCTCTTCTTTCCAGCGTCTCCAATAGAGCAAGAAACATGAGCATGCCCTGAAAAAATGAACTGAGTTTCCTACTCATAAGGACCACGTCTAGTTCAACTCTGCTTAGGAAACTGATACAAACCACAGTTCCTCTTACATAAATGCTCTTTAGTTAATAGTGATAAACACATTGTGTTTTTGCACTGGGTAAAATAATTTCACCCCAAATCACTGGTTTGACAGAAATATACTCTTCCTTGTAGGAAGACACAGATTCTGGGGTTTAACTCCGTTTCTGAAGGGAAATTCAGACGAGTGTTCTCATCCATGAAACACGCGCTGATTTCACACAAGAAGCATGCTCTTCCAGCGTCTCCAATACAGCAAGAACCATGTGATTGCCCAGAAAAAAAGAAGTGTGTTTCCTACTCATACCGACCATATGTATTTCAACTCTGCTTATGAACATGATACAAACCACAGCTCCTCTTACATAAATGCTCTTTATTTAATAATGCGAAACGCATTTGTTTCATGAACTGTGTAAATTCATTTGATCCCAAAATTCATTGGGTTTACCCTAAATGAACTCTTGCTTGTATGAAGACACAGATCCTGGGGTTTAACTATGTTTCTGAAGGGAAATTCAGACCTATGTTTTCATCCATGAAACACACTCTGTTTTAAGGAAAGAAGCAAGCACTTATTTCCAGCATCTCCAAGTGAGCAAGAACCATGAGCATGCCCAGAAAAAAAGAAGTGTGTTTCCTACTCATAAGGACCACATCTAGTTCAACTCTGCTTATGAAACTGATACAAACACCACCACCTATTGCAGAAATGCTCTTTAGTTAATAGTGAGAAACATGTGGTTTTCGATAACTGTGTAAAATTATTTGAGCCCAAAATTCACTGGGTTTACCAGAAATGAACTCTTACCTGTAAGAAGACACAGACCCTGGGGTTTAATTCCGTTTCTGAAGGGAAATTCAGACCAGAGTTCTCATCCCTGAAACACACTCTGTTTTAAGGCAAGAAGCAAGCTCTTCTTTCCAGCGTCTCCATTAGAGCAAGGACCATGAGCATGCCCAGAAAAAAATAACTGTGTTTCCTACTCATAGGGACCAGTGTAGTTCAACTCTGCTTATGAAACTGATCCAAGCCACAGCTCCTCTTACTTAAATGCTATTTAGTTAATAGTGCGAAACGCGTTTGTTTTATGAAATGTGTTAATTCATTTGATCCCAAAATTCAATGGGTTTACCCGAAATGAACTCTTGCTTGTAAGAAGACACAGATCCTGGGGTTTACTCCGTTTCTGAAGGGAAATTAAGACCAGTGTTCTCATCCATGAAACACACTCTGTTTTAAGGCAAGAAGCAAGCTCTGCTTTCCAGCGTCTCAAATACAGCAAGAACCCTGAGCATACCCAGAAAAAAGAACTGTGTTTCCTACTCATATGGACAATATGTAGTTCAACTCTAATTATGAAACTGATCCAAGCCACAGCTCCTCTTACATAAATCCTCTTTAGTTAATATTGAGAATCACGTTGGGTTCTTGAACTGTGTAAAATCACTGGAGCCGAAAATTCACTGGGTTTACAAGACATGAACTCTTGATTGTAGGAAGACACAGATCCTGGGGTTTAACTAAGTTTCTGAAGGGAAATTCAGACCAGAATTCTCATAACTGAAACACACTCTGTTTTAAGGAAAGAAGCAAGCTCTTCTTTCCAGCATCTCCAAGAGAGGAAGAACCATGAGCATGCCCAGAAAAAAAGAACTGTGTTTCCTATGCATAGGGACCAATGTAGTTCAACTCTGCTTATGAAACGATCCAAGCCACAGCTCCTCTTCCTAAGTGCTATTTAGTTAATAGTGAGAAACACGTTGGTTTCGTGAACTGTGTAAAATCATTTGGGCCCAAAATTCACTGGGTTTACCCTAAGTGAACTCGTTCCTGTAAGAAGACACAGATCCTGGGTTTAACTACGTTTCTGAAGGGAAATTGAGACCAGTGTTCTCATCCATGAAACACACACTGTTTTAAGGCAATAAGCAAGCTCTTCTTTCCAGCATCTCTCTTTCGGCAAGAACCATGAGCATGCCCAAAAAGAAAGATATGTATTTCCTACTCATATGGACAATATGTAGTTCAACTCTAATTATGAAACTGATACATACCACAGCTCCCCTTACATAAATGCTCTTTAGTTGATAGTGAGAATCACGTTTTGGTCGTGAACTGTTTAAAATCATTTGAGCCCAAAATTCACTGGGTTTACCAGAAATGAACTCTTGCTTGTAGGAAGACACAGATCCTGGGGATTAACTCCGTTTCTGAAGGGAAATTCAGACCAGTGTTCTGATACATGAAACACACTCTGTTTTAACGCAAGAAGCAGGCTCTTATTTCCAGCATCTCTAATACATCAAGAAATATTAGCATGTCCAGAAAGAAAGAACTGTGTTTTTTACTCATATGGACCACATCTAGTTCAACTCTGCTTATGAAACTGATACAAAACCCAGCTCCTATTACATTAATGCTCTTTAGTTAATAGTGAGAATCACGTTGGGTTCGTGAACTGTGTAAAATCATTTGAGCAAAAAATTCACTTGGTTTACTAGAAATGAACTCTTGCTTGTAAGAAGACACAGATCCTGGGGTTTAACTCCGTTTCTGAATGATAATTCAGTCAATTGTTCTCATCTCTGAAACACACTCTGTTTTAAGGCAAGAAGAATACTCTTCTTTGTAGCATCTCAAATACAGCAAGATCCATGAGCATGCCCAGAAATAAAGAAAAGTGTTTCCTACTCATAAGGACCACAACTAGTTCGACTGTGCTTATGAAACTGATACAAACCCCATCTCCTATTTCATAAATGCTTTTTAGTTAATAGTGAGAAATGCACGGTTTTCGTTAACTGTGTAAAATTATTTGTGCGCAAAATTCACTGGATTTACCTGAAATGAACTCTTGCTTGTAGGAAGATACATATCCTGGGGTTTAACTCTATTTCTGAAAGGAAATTCATACGAGTGTTCTCACCCATGAAACTCACTCTGTTTTAACGTGAGAAGCCAGCTCTTCCTTCCAGCATCTCCAATTCAGGAAGAACCATGAGCATGCCCACCATAAAAGATCTGTGTTTCCTCCTCATACGGACAATATTTAGTTCAACTCTAATTATGAAACTGATACATACCACAGCTCCCCTTACATAAATGCTCTTTAGTTAATAGTGAGAATCGCGTTGTGTTCGTGAACTGTGTAAAATCATTTGAGCACAAAATTCACTGGGTTTACCAGAAACGAACTCTTGCCTGTAAGAAGACACAGGCCCTGGGGTTTAATTCCGTTTCTGAAGGGAAATTCAGACCAGAGTTCTCATCCCTGAAACACACTTTGTTTTAAGGCAAGAAGCAAGCTCTTCTTTCCAGTTTCTCCATTAGAGCAAGGACCATGAGCAAGCCCAGAAAAAAGAACTGTGTTTCCTACTCATATGGACAATATGTAGTTGAACTCTAATTATGAAACTGATCCAAGCCACAGCTCCTCTTACATAAATGCTCTTTAGTTAATATTGAGAATCACGTTGGGTTCTTGAACTGTATAAAATCACTGGAGCCGAAAATTCACTGGGTTTACAAGAAATGAACTCTTGATTGTAGGAAGACACAGATCCTGCGGTTTAACTAAGTTTCTGAAGGGAAATTCAGAACAGAATTCTCATAAGTGAAACACACTCTGTTTTAAGGAAAGAAGCAAGCTCTTCTTTCCAGCATCTCCAAGAGAGGAAGAACCATGAGCATGCCCAGAAAAAAAGAACTGTGTTTCCTAATCATAGAGACCAATGTAGTTCAACTCTGCTTATGAAACGATCCAAGCCACAGCTCCTCTTCCTAAGTGCTATTTAGTTAATAGTGAGAAACACGTTGGTTTCCTGAACTGTGTAAATTCAATTGATCCCAAAATTCAATGGATTTACCCTAAGTGAACTCGTTCCTGTAAGAAGACACAGATCCTGGGTTTAACTCCGTTTCTGAAGGGAAATTGAGACCAGTGTTCTCATCCATGAAACACACTCTGTTTTAACGCAAGAAGCATGCTCTTCTTCCTTGCATCTCCAATACAGCAAGAAACATGAGCATGCCCAGAAAAAAAGAACTGTGTTTCCTAATCATAGAGACCAATGTAGTTCAACTCTGCTTATGAAACTGATCCAAGCCACAGCTCCTCTTACTTAAAAGCTATTTAGTTAATAGTGAGAAATGCCTTGGGTTCGTGAACTGTGTAAAATCATTTGGGCCCAAAATTCACTGGGTTTACCCTAAGTGAACTCGTTCCTGTAAGAAGACACAGATCCTGGGTTTAACTCCCTTTCTGAAGGGAAATTCAGACCAGTGTTCTCATCCATGAAACACACTCTGTTTTAAGGCAATAAGCAAGCTCTTCTTTCCAGCCTCTCCAATACAGCAAGAACCATGAGCATGCCCAGGAAAAAAGAACTGTGTTTCCTACTCATACGGACAATATGTAGTTCAGCTCTACTTATGAAACTGATACAAACCACAGCTCCTCTTACATAAATGATCTTTAGTTAATAGTGAGAATCACGTTGAGTTCGTGAACTGTGTAAAATCATTTGAGCCCAAAATTCACTGGGTTTACCAGAAATGAACTGTTGCTTGTAGGAAGACACAGATCCTGGGGTTAAACTCCGTTTCTGAAGGGAATTTCAGACCAGAGTTCTCATCACTAAAACACACTCTGTTTTAAGGCAAGAAGCAAGCTCTTCTTTCCAGTTTCTCCATTAGAGCAAGGACCATGAGCAGACCCAGAAAAAAGAACTGTGTTTCCTACTCATATGGACAATATGTAGTTGAACTCTAATTATGAATCTGATCCAAGCTACAGCTCCTCTTACATAAATGCTCTTTAGTTAATATTGAGAATCACGTTGGGTTCTTGAACTGTGTAAAATCACTGGAGCCGAAAATTCACTGGGTTTACAAGAAATGAACTCTTGATTGTAGGAAGACACAGATCCTGCGGTTTAACTAAGTTTCTGAAGGGAAATTCAGACCAGAATTCTCATAAGTGAAACACACTCTGTTTTAAGGAAAGAAGCAAGCTCTTCTTTCCAGCATCTCCAAGAGAGGAAGAACCATGAGCATGCCCAGAAAAAAAGAACTCTGTTTCCTAATCATAGAGACCAATGTAGTTCAACTCTGCTTATGAAACGATCCAAGCCACAGCTCCTCTTCCTAAGTGCTATTTAGTTAATAGTGAGAAACACGTTGGTTTCCTGAACTGTGTAAATTCAATTGATCCCAAAATTCAATGGATTTACCCTAAGTGAACTCGTTCCTGTAAGAAGACACAGATCCTGGGTTTAACTCCGTTTCTGAAGGGAAATTGAGACCAGTGTTCTCATCCATGAAACACACTCTGTTTTAACGCAAGAAGCATGCTCTTCTTCCTTGCATCTCCAATAGAGCAAGAAACGTGAGCATGCCCAGAAAAAAAGAACTGTGTTTCCTAATCATAGAGACCAATGTAGTTCAACTCTGCTTATGAAACTGATCCAAGCCACAGCTCCTCTTACTTAAAAGCTATTTAGTTAATAGTGAGAAATGCCTTGGGTTCGTGAACTGTGTAAAATCATTTGGGCCCAAAATTCACTGGGTTTACCCTAAGTGAACTCGTTCCTGTAAGAAGACACAGATCCTGGGTTTAACTCCGTTTCTGAAGGGAAATTCAGACCAGTGTTCTCATCCATGAAACACACTCTGTTTTAAGGCAATAAGCAAGCTCTTCTTTCCAGCCTCTCCAATACAGCAAGAACCATGAGCATGCCCAGGAAAAAAGAACTGTGTTTCCTACTCATACGGACAATATGTAGTTCAGCTCTACTTATGAAACTGATACAAACCACAGCTCCTCTTACATAAATGATCTTTAGTTAATAGTGAGAATCACGTTGAGTTCGTGAACTGTGTAAAATCATTTGAGCCCAAAATTCACTGGGTTTACCAGAAATGAACTGTTGCTTGTAGGAAGACACAGATCCTGGGGTTAAACTCCGTTTCTGAAGGGAATTTCAGACCAGAGTTCTCATCACTAAAACACACTCTGTTTTAAGGCAAGAAGAAAGCTCTTCTTTCCAGCGTCTCCAATAGAGCAAGAACCATGAGCATGCCCTGAAAAAATGAACTGAGTTTCCTACTCATAAGGACCACGTCTAGTTCAACTCTGCTTAGGAAACTGATACAAACCACAGTTCCTCTTACATAAATGCTCTTTAGTTAATAGTGATAAACACATTGTGTTTTTGCACTGGGTAAAATAATTTCACCCCAAATCACTGGTTTGACAGAAATATACTCTTCCTTGTAGGAAGACACAGATTCTGGGGTTTAACTCCGTTTCTGAAGGGAAATTCAGACGAGTGTTCTCATCCATGAAACACGCGCTGATTTCACACAAGAAGCATGCTCTTCCAGCGTCTCCAATACAGCAAGAACCATGTGATTGCCCAGAAAAAAAGAAGTGTGTTTCCTACTCATACCGACCATATGTATTTCAACTCTGCTTATGAACATGATACAAACCACAGCTCCTCTTACATAAATGCTCTTTATTTAATAATGCGAAACGCATTTGTTTCATGAACTGTGTAAATTCATTTGATCCCAAAATTCATTGGGTTTACCCTAAATGAACTCTTGCTTGTATGAAGACACAGATCCTGGGGTTTAACTATGTTTCTGAAGGGAAATTCAGACCTATGTTTTCATCCATGAAACACACTCTGTTTTAAGGAAAGAAGCAAGCACTTATTTCCAGCATCTCCAAGTGAGCAAGAACCATGAGCATGCCCAGAAAAAAAGAAGTGTGTTTCCTACTCATAAGGACCACATCTAGTTCAACTCTGCTTATGAAACTGATACAAACACCACCACCTATTGCAGAAATGCTCTTTAGTTAATAGTGAGAAACATGTGGTTTTCGATAACTGTGTAAAATTATTTGAGCCCAAAATTCACTGGGTTTACCAGAAATGAACTCTTACCTGTAAGAAGACACAGACCCTGGGGTTTAATTCCGTTTCTGAAGGGAAATTCAGACCAGAGTTCTCATCCCTGAAACACACTCTGTTTTAAGGCAAGAAGCAAGCTCTTCTTTCCAGCGTCTCCATTAGAGCAAGGACCATGAGCATGCCCAGAAAAAAATAACTGTGTTTCCTACTCATAGGGACCAGTGTAGTTCAACTCTGCTTATGAAACTGATCCAAGCCACAGCTCCTCTTACTTAAATGCTATTTAGTTAATAGTGCGAAACGCGTTTGTTTTATGAAATGTGTTAATTCATTTGATCCCAAAATTCAATGGGTTTACCCGAAATGAACTCTTGCTTGTAAGAAGACACAGATCCTGGGGTTTACTCCGTTTCTGAAGGGAAATTAAGACCAGTGTTCTCATCCATGAAACACACTCTGTTTTAAGGCAAGAAGCAAGCTCTGCTTTCCAGCGTCTCAAATACAGCAAGAACCCTGAGCATACCCAGAAAAAAGAACTGTGTTTCCTACTCATATGGACAATATGTAGTTCAACTCTAATTATGAAACTGATCCAAGCCACAGCTCCTCTTACATAAATCCTCTTTAGTTAATATTGAGAATCACGTTGGGTTCTTGAACTGTGTAAAATCACTGGAGCCGAAAATTCACTGGGTTTACAAGACATGAACTCTTGATTGTAGGAAGACACAGATCCTGGGGTTTAACTAAGTTTCTGAAGGGAAATTCAGACCAGAATTCTCATAACTGAAACACACTCTGTTTTAAGGAAAGAAGCAAGCTCTTCTTTCCAGCATCTCCAAGAGAGGAAGAACCATGAGCATGCCCAGAAAAAAAGAACTGTGTTTCCTATGCATAGGGACCAATGTAGTTCAACTCTGCTTATGAAACGATCCAAGCCACAGCTCCTCTTCCTAAGTGCTATTTAGTTAATAGTGAGAAACACGTTGGTTTCGTGAACTGTGTAAAATCATTTGGGCCCAAAATTCACTGGGTTTACCCTAAGTGAACTCGTTCCTGTAAGAAGACACAGATCCTGGGTTTAACTACGTTTCTGAAGGGAAATTGAGACCAGTGTTCTCATCCATGAAACACACACTGTTTTAAGGCAATAAGCAAGCTCTTCTTTCCAGCATCTCTCTTTCGGCAAGAACCATGAGCATGCCCAAAAAGAAAGATATGTATTTCCTACTCATATGGACAATATGTAGTTCAACTCTAATTATGAAACTGATACATACCACAGCTCCCCTTACATAAATGCTCTTTAGTTGATAGTGAGAATCACGTTTTGGTCGTGAACTGTTTAAAATCATTTGAGCCCAAAATTCACTGGGTTTACCAGAAATGAACTCTTGCTTGTAGGAAGACACAGATCCTGGGGATTAACTCCGTTTCTGAAGGGAAATTCAGACCAGTGTTCTGATACATGAAACACACTCTGTTTTAACGCAAGAAGCAGGCTCTTATTTCCAGCATCTCCAATACATCAAGAAATATTAGCATGTCCAGAAAGAAAGAACTGTGTTTTTTACTCATATGGACCACATCTAGTTCAACTCTGCTTATGAAACTGATACAAAACCCAGCTCCTATTACATTAATGCTCTTTAGTTAATAGTGAGAATCACGTTGGGTTCGTGAACTGTGTAAAATCATTTGAGCAAAAAATTCACTTGGTTTACTAGAAATGAACTCTTGCTTGTAAGAAGACACAGATCCTGGGGTTTAACTCCGTTTCTGAATGATAATTCAGTCAATTGTTCTCATCTCTGAAACACACTCTGTTTTAAGGCAAGAAGAATACTCTTCTTTGTAGCATCTCAAATACAGCAAGATCCATGAGCATGCCCAGAAATAAAGAAAAGTGTTTCCTACTCATAAGGACCACAACTAGTTCGACTGTGCTTATGAAACTGATACAAACCCCATCTCCTATTTCATAAATGCTTTT
Organism: Onychomys arenicola; assembly: GCA_949786405.1. Taxonomy (NCBI): domain Eukaryota; kingdom Metazoa; phylum Chordata; class Mammalia; order Rodentia; family Cricetidae; genus Onychomys; species Onychomys arenicola. Next base: position 5,435,482 of record CATKUM010000039.1, on the reverse strand, counting down.
TAGTTAATAGTGAGAAATGCACGGTTTTCGTTAACTGTGTAAAATTATTTGTGCGCAAAATTCACTGGATTTACCTGAAATGAACTCTTGCTTGTAGGAAGATACATATCCTGGGGTTTAACTCTATTTCTGAAGGGAAATTCATACGAGTGTTCTCACCCATGAAACTCACTCTGTTTTAACTTGAGAAGCCAGCTCTTCCTTCCAGCATCTCCAATTCAGGAAGAACCATGAGCATGCCCACCATAAAAGATCTGTGTTTCCTCCTCATACGGACAATATTTAGTTCAACTCTAATTATGAAACTGATACATACCACAGCTCCCCTTACATAAATGCTCTTTAGTTAATAGTGAGAATCGCGTTGTGTTCGTGAACTGTGTAAAATCATTTGAGCACAAAATTCACTGGGTTTACCAGAAACGAACTCTTGCCTGTAAGAAGACACAGGCCCTGGGGTTTAATTCCGTTTCTGAAGGGAAATTCAGACCAGAGTTCTCATCCCTGAAACACACTTTGTTTTAAGGCAAGAAGCAAGCTCTTCTTTCCAGTTTCTCCATTAGAGCAAGGAACATGAGCAAGCCCAGAAAAAAGAACTGTGTTTCCTACTCATATGGACAATATGTAGTTGAACTCTAATTATGAAACTGATCCAAGCCACAGCTCCTCTTACATAAATGCTCTTTAGTTAATATTGAGAATCACGTTGGGTTCTTGAACTGTGTAAAATCACTGGAGCCAAAAATTCACTGGGTTTACAAGAAATGAACTCTTGATTGTAGGAAGACACAGATCCTGCGGTTTAACTAAGTTTCTGAAGGGAAATTCAGACCAGAATTCTCATAAGTGAAACACACTCTGTTTTAAGGAAAGAAGCAAGCTCTTCTTTCCAGCATCTCCAAGAGAGGAAGAACCATGAGCATGCCCAGAAAAAAAGAACTCTGTTTCCTAATCATAGAGACCAATGTAGTTCAACTCTGCTTATGAAACGATCCAAGCCACAGCTCCTCTTCCTAAGTGCTATTTAGTTAATAGTGAGAAACACGTTGGTTTCCTGAACAGTGTAAATTCAATTGATCCCAAAATTCAATGGATTTACCCTAAGTGAACTCGTTCCTGTAAGAAGACACAGATCCTGGGTTTAACTCCGTTTCTGAAGGGAAATTGAGACCAGTGTTCTCATCCATGAAACACACTCTGTTTTAACGCAAGAAGCATGCTCTTCTTCCTTGCATCTCCAATAGAGCAAGAAACGTAAGCATGCCCAGAAAAAAAGAACTGTGTTTCCTAATCATAGAGACCAATGTAGTTCAACTCTGCTTATGAAACTGATCCAAGCCACAGCTCCTCTTACTTAAAAGCTATTTAGTTAATAGTGAGAAATGCCTTGGGTTCGTGAACTGTGTAAAATCATTTGGGCCCAAAATTCACTGGGTTTACCCTAAGTGAACTCGTTCCTGTAAGAAGACACAGATCCTGGGTTTAACTCCGTTTCTGAAGGGAAATTCAGACCAGTGTTCTCATCCATGAAACACACTCTGTTTTAAGGCAATAAGCAAGCTCTTCTTTCCAGCCTCTCCAATACAGCAAGAACCATGAGCATGCCCTGAAAAAAAGAACTTAGTTTCCTACTCATAAGGACCACGTCTAGTTCAACTCTGCTTAGGAAACTGATACAAACCACAGCTCCTCTTACATAAATGATCTTTAGTTAATAGTGAGAATCACGTTGAGTTCGTGAACTGTGTAAAATCATTTGAGCCCAAAATTCACTGGGTTTACCAGAAATGAACTGTTGCTTGTAGGAAGACACAGATCCTGGGGTTAAACTCCGTTTCTGAAGGGAATTTCAGACCAGAGTTCTCATCACTAAAACACACTCTGTTTTAAGGCAAGAAGAAAGCTCTTCTTTCCAGCGTCTCCAATAGAGCAAGAACCATGAGCATGCCCTGAAAAAAAGAACTGAGTTTCCTACTCATAAGGACCACGTCTAGTTCAACTCTGCTTAGGAAACTGATACAAACCACAGTTCCTCTTACATAAATGCTCTTTAGTTAATAGTGATAAACACATTGTGTTTTTGCACTGGGTAAAATAATTTCACCCAAAATCACTGGTTTGACAGAAATATACTCTTCCTTGTAGGAAGACACAGATTCTGGGGTTTAACTCCATTTCTGAAGGGAAATTCAGACAAGTGTTCTCATCCATGAAACACACTCTGTTTTAACGCAAGAAGCAAGCTCTTATTTCCAGCGTCTCCAAAACATCAAGAAATATGAGCATGCCCAGAAAAAAAAGAACTGTGTTTTTTACTCATATGGACCATATGTAGTTCAACTCTGCTTTTGAAATTGATACAAACCACAGCTCCTCTTACATAAATACTTTAGTTAGTAGTGTGAATCACCTTGGGTTCGTGAACTGTGTAAAATCATTTGAGCCGAAAATACACTTGGTTTACCAGAAATGAACTCATGCTTGTAAGAAGACACAGATCCTGGGGGTTAACTCCGTTTCTGAATGGTAATTCATTCAAGTGTTCTCATCCCTGAAACACACTCTGTTTTAAGGAAAGAAGCAAGCTCTTCTTTCCAGCATCTCCAAGAGAGGAAGAACCATGAGCATGCCCAGAAAAAAAGAACTGTGTTTCCTAATCATAGAGACCAATGTAGTTCAACTCTGCTTATGAAACGATCCAAGCCACAGCTCCTCTTCCTAAGTGCTATTTAGTTAATAGTGAGAAACACGTTGGTTTCCTGAACTGTGTAAATTCAATTGATCCCAAAATTCAATGGATTTACCCTAAGTGAACTCGTTCCTGTAAGAAGACACAGATCCTGGGTTTAACTCCGTTTCTGAAGGGAAATTGAGACCAGTGTTCTCATCCATGAAACACACTCTGTTTTAACGCAAGAAGCATGCTCTTCTTCCTTGCATCTCCAATAGAGCAAGAAACGTGAGCATGCCCAGAAAAAAAGAACTGTGTTTCCTAATCATAGAGACCAATGTAGTTCAACTCTGCTTATGAAACTGATCCAAGCCACAGCTCCTCTTACTTAAAAGCTATTTAGTTAATAGTGAGAAATGCCTTGGGTTCGTGAACTGTGTAAAATCATTTGGGCCCAAAATTCACTGGGTTTACCCTAAGTGAACTCGTTCCTGTAAGAAGACACAGATCCTGGGTTTAACTCCGTTTCTGAAGGGAAATTGAGACCAGTGTTCTCATCCATGAAACACACTCTGTTTTAACGCAAGAAGCATGCTCTTCTTCATTGCATCTCCAATAGAGCAAGAAACGTGAGCATGCCCAGAAAAAAAGAACTGTGTTTCCTAATCATAGAGACCAATGTAGTTCAACTCTGCTTATGAAACTGATCCAAGCCACAGCTCCTCTTACTTAAAAGCTATTTAGTTAATAGTGAGAAATGCCTTGGGTTCGTGAACTGTGTAAAATCATTTGGGCCCAAAATTCACTGGGTTTACCCTAAGTGAACTCGTTCCTGTAAGAAGACACAGATCCTGGGTTTAACTCCGTTTCTGAAGGGAAATTCAGACCAGTGTTCTCATCCATGAAACACACTCTGTTTTAAGGCAATAAGCAAGCTCTTCTTTCCAGCCTCTCCAATACAGCAAGAACCATGAGCATGCCCAAGAAAAAAGAACTGTGTTTCCTACTCATACGGACAATATGTAGTTCAGCTCTACTTATGAAACTCATACAAACCACAGCTCCTCTTACATAAATGATCTTTAGTTAATAGTGAGAATCACGTTGAGTTCGTGAACTGTGTAAAATCATTTGAGCCCAAAATTCACTGGGTTTACCAGAAATGAACTGTTGCTTGTAGGAAGACACAGATCCTGGGGTTAAACTCCGTTTCTGAAGGGAATTTCAGACCAGAGTTCTCATCACTAAAACACACTCTGTTTTAAGGCAAGAAGCAAGCTCTTCTTTCCAGTTTCTCCATTAGAGCAAGGACCATGAGCAGACCCAGAAAAAAGAACTGTGTTTCCTACTCATATGGACAATATGTAGTTGAACTCTAATTATGAAACTGATCCAAGCCACAGCTCCTCTTACATAAATGCTCTTTAGTTAATATTGGGAATCACGTTGGGTTCTTGAACTGTGTAAAATCACTGGAGCCAAAAATTCACTGGGTTTACAAGACATGAACTCTTGATTGTAGGAAGACACAGATCCTGCGGTTTAACTAAGTTTCTGAAGGGAAATTCAGACCAGAATTCTCATAAGTGAAACACACTCTGTTTTAAGGAAAGAAGCAAGCTCTTCTTTCCAGCATCTCCAAGAGAGGAAGAACCATGAGCATGCCCAGAAAAAAAGAACTGTGTTTCCTAATCATAGAGACCAATGTAGTTCAACTCTGCTTATGAAACGATCCAAGCCACAGCTCCTCTTCCTAAGTGCTATTTAGTTAATAGTGAGAAACACGTTGGTTTCCTGAACAGTGTAAATTCAATTGATCCCAAAATTCAATGGATTTACCCTAAGTGAACTCGTTCCTGTAAGAAGACACAGATCCTGGGTTTAACTCCGTTTCTGAAGGGAAATTGAGACCAGTGATCTCATCCATGAAACACACTCTGTTTTAACGCAAGAAGCATGCTCTTCTTCCTTGCATCTCCAAAACATCAAGAAATATGAGCATGCCCAGAAAAAAAAGAACTGTGTTTTTTACTCATATGGACCATATGTAGTTCAACTCTGCTTTTGAAACTGATACAAACCACAGCTCCTCTTACATAAATACTTTAGTTAGTAGTGTGAATCACCTTGGGTTCGTCAACTGTGTAAAATCATTTGAGCCGAAAATACACTTGGTTTACCAGAAATGAACTCATGCTTGTAAGAAGACACAGATCCTGGGGGTTAACTCCGTTTCTGAATGGTAATCCATTCAAGTGTTCTCATCCCTGAAACACACTCTGTTTTAAGGAAAGAAGCAAGCTCTTCTTTCCAGCTTCTCAAATACAGCAAGAACCATGAGCATGCCCAGAAAAAAAGAACTGTGTTTCCTACTCATAAGGACAATATGTATTTCAACTCTAATTATGAAACTGATACAAACCACAGCTCCTCTTACATAAATGATCTTTAGTTAATAGTGAGAATCACGTTGAGTTCGTGAACTGTGTAAAATCATTTGAGCCCAAAATTCACTGGGTTTACCAGAAATGAACTGTTGCTTGTAGGAAGACACAGATTCTGGGGTTTAACTCCGTTTCTGAAGGGAAATTCAGACAAGTGTTCTCATCCATGAAACACACTCTGTTTTAACGCAAGAAGCAAGCTCTTATTTCCAGCGTCTCCAAAACATCAAGAAATATGAGCATGCCCAGAAAAAAAAGAACTGTGTTTTTTACTCATATGGACCATATGTAGTTCAACTCTGCTTTTGAAACTGATACAAACCACAGCTCCTCTTACATAAATACTTTAGTTAGTAGTGTGAATCACCTTGGGTTCGTCAACTGTGTAAAATCATTTGAGCCGAAAATACACTTGGTTTACCAGAAATGAACTCATGCTTGTAAGAAGACACAGATCCTGGGGGTTAACTCCGTTTCTGAATGGTAATCCATTCAAGTGTTCTCATCCCTGAAACACACTCTGTTTTAAGGAAAGAAGCAAGCTCTTCTTTCCAGCGTGTCAAATACAGCAAGAACCATGAGCATGCCCAGAAAAAAAGAACTGTGTTTCCTACTCATAAGGACAATATGTATTTCAACTCTAATTATGAAACTGATACAAACCACAGCTCCTCTTACATAAATGATCTTTAGTTAATAGTGAGAATCACGTTGAGTTCGTGAACTGTGTAAAATCATTTGAGCCCAAAATTCACTGGGTTTACCAGAAATGAACTGTTGCTTGTAGGAAGACACAGATCCTGGGGTTAAACTCCGTTTCTGAAGGGAATTTCAGACCAGAGTTCTCATCACTAAAACACACTCTGTTTTAAGGCAAGAAGAAAGCTCTTCTTTCCAGCGTCTCCAATAGAGCAAGAACCATGAGCATGCCCTGAAAAAAAGAGCTGAGTTTCCTACTCATAAGGACCACGTCTAGTTCAACTCTGCTTAGGAAACTGATACAAACCACAGTTCCTCTTACATAAATGCTCTTTAGTTAATAGTGATAAACACATTGTGTTTTTGCACTGGGTAAAATAATTTCACCCCAAATCACTGGTTTGACAGAAATATACTCTTCCTTGTAGGAAGACACAGATTCTGGGGTTTAACTCCGTTTCTGAAGGGAAATTCAGACAAGTGTTCTCATCCATGAAACACACTCTGTTTTAACGCAAGAAGCAAGCTCTTATTTCCAGCGTCTCCAAAACATCAAGAAATATGAGCATGCCCAGAAAAAAAAGAACTGTGTTTTTTACTCATATGGACCATATGTAGTTCAACTCTGCTTTTGAAACTGATACAAACTACAGCTCCTCTTACATAAATACTTTAGTTAGTAGTGTGAATCACCTTGGGTTCGTGAACTGTGTAAAATCATTTGAGCCGAAAATACACTTGGTTTACCAGAAATGAACTCATGCTTGTAAGAAGACACAGATCCTGGGGGTTAACTCCGTTTCTGAATGGTAATTCATTCAAGTGTTCTCATCCCTGAAACACACTCTGTTTTAAGGAAAGAAGCAAGCTCTTCTTTCCAGCGTCTCAAATACAGCAAGAACCATGAGCATGCCCAGAAAAAAAGAACTGTGTTTCCTACTCATAAGGACAATATGTATTTCAACTCTAATTATGAAACTGATACAAACCACAGCTCCTCTTACATAAATGCTCTTTAGTTAATATTGAGAATCACGTTGGGTTCTTGAACTGTGTAAAATCTTTGGAGCCCAAAATTCACTAGGTTTACCAGAAATGAACTCCTGCTTGTAGGGAGACACAGATCCTGGGTTTAACTCCGTTTCTGAAGGGAAATTCAGACGAGTGTTCTCATCCATGAAACACGCGCTGATTTCACACAAGAAGCATGCTCTTCCAGCGTCTCCAATACAGCAAGAACCATGTGATTGCCCAGAAAAAAAGAAGTGTGTTTCCTACTCATAAGGACCACATCTAGTTCAACTCTGCTTATGAAACTGATACAAACCCCACCACCTATTGCAGAAATGCTCTTTAGTTAATAGTGAGAAACATGTGGTTTTCGATAACTGTGTAAAATTATTTGAGCCCAAAATTCACTGGGTTTACCAGAAATGAACCCTTACCTGTAAGAAGACACAGACCCTGGGGTTTAATTCCGTTTCTGAAGGGAAATTCAGACCAGAGTTCTCATCCCTGAAACACACTCTGTTTTAAGGCAAGAAGCAAGATCTTCTTTCCAGCGTCTCCATTAGAGCAAGGACCATGAGCATGCCCAGAAAAAAATAACTGTGTTTCCTACTCATAGGGACCAGTGTAGTTCAACTCTGCTTATGAAACTGATCCAAGCCACAGCTCCTCTTACTTAAATGCTATTTAGTTAATAGTGCGAAACGCGTTTGTTTTATGAAATGTGTTAATTCATTTGATCCCAAAATTCAATGGGTTTACCCGAAATGAACTCTTGCTTGTAAGAAGACACAGATCCTGGGGTTTACTCCGTTTCTGAAGGGAAATTAAGACCAGTGTTCTCATCCATGAAACACACTCTGTTTTAAGGCAAGAAGCAAGCTCTGCTTTCCAGCGTCTCAAATACAGCAAGAACCATGAGCATACCCAGAAAAAAGAACTGTGTTTCCTACTCATATGGACAATATGTAGTTCAACTCCAATTATGAAACTGATCCAAGCCACAGCTCCACTTACATAAATCCTCTTTAGTTAATATTGAGAATCACGTTGGGTTCTTGAACTGTGTAAAATCACTGGAGCCGAAAATTCACTGGGTTTACAAGACATGAACTCTTGATTGTAGGAAGACACAGATCCTGGGGTTTAACTAAGTTTCTGAAGGGAAATTCAGACCAGAATTGTCATAACTGAAACACACTCTGTTTTAAGGAAAGAAGCAAGCTCTTCTTTCCAGCATCTCAAAGAGAGCAAGAACCATGAGCATGCCCAGAAAAAAAGAACTGTGTTTCCTATGCATAGGGACCAATGTAGTTCAACTCTGCTTATGAAACGATCCAAGCCACAGCTCCTCTTCCTAAGTGCTATTTAGTTAATAGTGAGAAACACGTTGGTTTCGTGAACTGTGTAAAATCATTTGGGCCCAAAATTCACTGGGTTTACCCTAAGTGAACTCGTTCCTGTAAGAAGACACAGATCCTGTGTTTAACTCTGTTTCTGAAGGGAAATTCAGACCCATGTTCTCATCCAAGAAACACACTCTGTTTTAAGGCAATAAGCAAGCTCTTCTTTCCAGCCTCTCCAATACAGCAAGAACCATGAGCATGCCCAGGAAACAAGAACTGTGTTTCCTACTCTTACAGACAATATGTAGTTCAGCTCTACTTATGAAACTGATACAAACCAAGGCTCCTCTTACATAAATGATCTTTAGTTAATAGTGAGAATCACGTTGAGTTCGTGAACTGTGTAAAATCATATGATCCCAAAATTCTCTGGGTTTACCAGAAATGAACTGTTGCTTGTAGGAAGAAACAGATCCTGGGGTTAAACTCCGTTTCTGAAGGGAATTTCAAACCAGAGTTCTCATCACGAAAAAACCACACTCTATTTTAAGGCAAGAAGAAAGCTCTTCTTTCCAACGTCTCCAATACATCAAGAAATATGAGCATGCCCAGAAAAAAAGAACTGTGTTTTTTACTCATATGGACCATATGTACTTCAACTCTGCTTATGAAACTGATACAAACCACAGCTCCTCTTACATAAATACTTTAGTTAGTAGTGTGAATCACCTTGGGTTCTTGAACTGTGTAAAATCATTTGAGCCGAAAATACACTTGGTTTACCAGAAATTAACTCATGCTTGTAAGAAGACACAGATCATGGGGGTTAACTCCGTTTCTGAATGGTAATTAAGTCAAGTGTTCTCATCCCTGAAACACACTCTGTTTTAAGGCAAAAAGAATACTCTTCTTTGTAGCATCTCAAATACAGCAAGATCCATGAGCATGCCCAGAAAAAAGTAACTGTGTTTCCTACTCATAGGGACCAGTGTAGTTCAACTCTGCTTATGAAACTGATCCAAGCCACAGCTCCTCTTACTTAAATGCTATTTAGTTAATAGTGCGAAACGCGTTGTTTTCATGAACTGTGTTAATTCATTAGATCCCAAAATTCACTGGGTTTACCCTAAATGAACTCTTGCTTGTAAGAATACACAGATCCTGGGGTTGACTCCATTTCTGAAGGGAAATTAAGACCAGTGCTCTCTTCCATGAAACACACTCTGTTTTAAGGCAAGAAGCAAGCTCTTCTTTCCAGTGTCTCAAATACAGCAAGAACCATGAGCAAGCCCAGAAAAAAGAACTGTGTTTCCTACTCATACGGACAATATGTAGTTCAACTCTAATTATGAAACTGATCCAAGCCACAGCTTCTCTTACATAAATGCTCTTTAGTTAATATTGAGAATCATGTTGGGTTCTTGAACTGTGTAAAATCATTGGAGCCCAAAATTCACTGGGTTTACCAGAAATGAACTCTTGATTGTAGGAGGACATAGATCCTGGGGTTTAACTAAGTTTCTGAAGGGAAATTCAGACCAGACTTCTCATCACTGAAACACACTCTGTTTTAACGCAAGAAGCATGCTCTTCTTCCTTGCATCTCCAATACAGCAAGAAACATGAGCATGCCCAGAAAAAAAGAACTGTGTTTCCTAATCATAGAGACCAATGTAGTTCAACTCTGCTTATGAAACTGATCCAAGCCACAGCTCCTCTTACTTAAAAGCTATTTAGTTAATAGTGAGAAATGCCTTGGGTTCGTGAACTGTGTAAAATCATTTGGGCCCAAAATTCACTGGGTTTACCCTAAGTGAACTCGTTCCTGTAAGAAGACACAGATCCTGGGTTTAACTCCGTTTCTGAAGGGAAATTCAGACCAGTGTTCTCATCCATGAAACACACTCTGTTTTAAGGCAATAAGCAAGCTCTTCTTTCCAGCCTCTCCAATACAGCAAGAACCATGAGCATGCCCAAGAAAAAAGAACTGTGTTTCCTACTCATACGGACAATATGTAGTTCAGCTCTACTTATGAAACTGATACAAACCACAGCTCCTCTTACATAAATGATCTTTAGTTAATAGTGAGAATCACGTTGAGTTCGTGAACTGTGTAAAATCATTTGAGCCCAAAATTCACTGGGTTTACCAGAAATGAACTGTTGCTTGTAGGAAGACACAGATCCTGGGGTTAAACTCCGTTTCTGAAGGGAATTTCAGACCAGAGTTCTCATCACTAAAACACACTCTGTTTTAAGGCAAGAAGCAAGCTCTGCTTTCAGGTTTACCCATTAGAGCAAGGACCATGAGCAGACCCAGAAAAAAGAACTGTGTTTCCTACTCATATGGACAATATGTAGTTGAACTCTAATTATGAAACTGATCCAAGCCACAGCTCCTCTTACATAAATGCTCTTTAGTTAATATTGAGAATCACGTTGGGTTCTTGAACTGTGTAAAATCACTGGAGCCGAAAATTCACTGGGTTTACAAGAAATGATCTCTTGATTGTAGGAAGACACAGATCCTGCAGTTTAACTAAGTTTCTGAAGGGAAATTCAGACCAGAATTCTCATAAGTGAAACACACTCTGTTTTAAGCAAAGAAGCAAGCTCTTCTTTCCAGCATCTCCAAGAGAGGAAGAACCATGAGCATGCCCAGAAAAAAAGAACTGTGTTTCCTAATCATAGAGACCAATGTAGTTCAACTCTGCTTATGAAACGATCCAAGCCACAGCTCCTCTTCCTAAGTGCTATTTATTTAATAGTGAGAAACACGTTGGTTTCCTGAACTGTGTAAATTCAATTGATCCCAAAATTCAATGGATTTACCCTAAGTGAACTCGTTCCTGTAAGAAGACACAGATCCTGGGTTTAACTCCGTTTCTGAAGGGAAATTGAGACCAGTGTTCTCATCCATGAAACACACTCTGTTTTAACGCAAGAAGCATGCTCTTCTTCCTTGCATCTCCAATACAGCAAGAAACGTGAGCATGCCCAGAAAAAAAGAACTGTTTTTCCTAATCATAGAGACCAATGAAGTTCAACTCTGCTTATGAAACTGATCCAAGCCACAGCTCCTCTTACTTAAAAGCTATTTAGTTAATAGTGAGAAATGCCTTGGGTTCGTGAACTGTGTAAAATCATTTGGGCCCAAAATTCACTGGGTTTACCCTAAGTGAACTCGTTCCTGTAAGAAGACACAGATCCTGGGTTTAACTCCGTTTCTGAAGGGAAATTCAGACCAGTGTTCTCATCCATGAAACACACTCTGTTTTAAGGCAATAAGCAAGCTCTTCTTTCCAGCCTCTCCAATACAGCAAGAACCATGAGCATGCCCTGAAAAAAAGAACTGAGTTTCCTACTCATAAGGACCACGTCTAGTTCAACTCTGCTTAGGAAACTGATACAAACCACAGTTCCTCTTACATAAATGCTCTTTAGTTAATAGTGATAAACACATTGTGTTTTTGCACTGGGTAAAATAATTTCACCCCAAATCACTGGTTTGACAGAAATATACTCTTCCTTGTAGGAAGACACAGATTCTGGGGTTTAACTCCGTTTCTGAAGGGAAATTCAGACAAGTGTTCTCATCCATGAAACACACTCTGTTTTAACGCAAGAAGCAAGCTCTTATTTCCAGCGTCTCCAAAACATCAAGAAATATGAGCATGCCCAGAAAAAAAAGAACTGTGTTTTTTACTCATATGGACCATATGTAGTTCAACTCTGCTTTTGAAACTGATACAAACCACAGCTCCTCTTACATAAATACTTTAGTTAGTAGTGTGAATCACCTTTGGTTCGTGAACTGTGTAAAATCATTTGAGCCGAAAATACACTTGGTTTACCAGAAATGAACTCATGCTTGTAAGAAGACACAGATCCTGGGGGTTAACTCCGTTTCTGAATGGTAATTCATTCAAGTGTTCTCATCCCTGAAACACACTCTGTTTTAAGGAAAGAAGCAAGCTCTTCTTTCCAGCGTCTCAAATACAACAAGAACCATGAGCATGCCCAGAAAAAAACAACTGTGTTTCCTACTCATAAGGACAATATGTATTTCAACTCTAATTATGAAACTGATACAAACCACAGCTCCTCTTACATAAATGCTCTTTAGTTAATATTGAGAATCACGTTGGGTTCTTGAACTGTGTAAAATCTTTGGAGCCCAAAATTCACTAGGTTTACCAGAAATGAACTCCTGCTTGTAGGAAGACACAGATCCTGGGTTTAACTCCGTTTCTGAAGGCAAATTCAGACGAGTGTTCTCATCCATGAAACACGCGCTGGTTTCACACAAGAAGCATGCTCTTCCAGCGTCTCCAATACAGCAAGAACCATGTGATTGCCCAGAAAAAAAGAAGTGTGTTTCCTACTCATACCGACCATATGTATTTCAACTCTGCTTATGAACATGATACAAACCACAGCTCCTCTTACATAAATGCTCTTTATTTAATAATGCGAAACGCATTTGTTTCATGAACTGTTTAAATTCATTTGATCCCAAAATTCATTGGGTTTACCCTAAATGAACTCTTGCTTGTATGTAGACACAGATCCTGGGGTTTAACTATGTTTCTGAAGGGAAATTCAGACCTATGTTCTCATCCATGAAACACACTCTGTTTTAAGGAAAGAAGCAAGCACTTATTTCCAGCATCTCCAAGAGAGCAAGAACCATGAGCATGCCCAGAAAAAAAGAGGTGTGTTTCCTACTCATAAGGACCACATCTAGTTCAACTCTGCTTATGAAACTGATACAAACCCCACCACCTATTGCAGAAATGCTCTTTAGTTAATAGTGAGAAACATGTGGTTTTCGATAACTGTGTAAAATTATTTGAGCCCAAAATTCACTGGGTTTACCAGAAATGAACTCTTACCTGTAAGAAGACACAGACCCTGGGGTTTAATTCCGTTTCTGAAGGGAAATTCAGACCAGAGTTCTCATCCCTGAAACACACTCTGTTTTAAGGCAAGAAGCAAGATCTTCTTTCCAGCGTCTCCATTAGAGCAAGGACCATGAGCATGCACAGAAAAAAATAACTGTGTTTCCTACTCATAGGGACCAGTGTAGTTCAACTCTGCTTATGAAACTGATCCAAGCCACAGCTCCTCTTACTTAAATGCTATTTAGTTAATAGTGCGAAACGCGTTTGTTTTATGAAATGTGTTAATTCATTTGATCCCAAAATTCAATGGGTTTACCCGAAATGAACTCTTGCTTGTAAGAAGACACAGATCCTGGGGTTTACTCCGTTTCTGAAGGGAAATTAAGACCAGTGTTCTCATCCATGAAACACACTCTGTTTTAAGGCAAGAAGCAAGCTCTGCTTTCCAGCGTCTCAAATACAGCAAGAACCCTGAGCATACCCAGAAAAAAGAACTGTGTTTCCTACTCATATGGACAATATGTAGTTCAACTCTAATTATGAAACTGATCCAAGCCACAGCTCCTCTTACATAAATCCTCTTTAGTTAATATTGAGAATCACGTTGGGTTCTTGAACTGTGTAAAATCACTGGAGCCGAAAATTCACTGGGTTTACAAGACATGAACTCTTGATTGTAGGAAGACACAGATCCTGGGGTTTAACTAAGTTTCTGAAGGGAAATTCAGACCAGAATTGTCATAACTGAAACACACTCTGTTTTAAGGAAAGAAGCAAGCTCTTCTTTCCAGCATCTCAAAGAGAGCAAGAACCATTAGCATGCCCAGAAAAAAAGAACTGTGTTTCCTATGCATAGGGACCAATGTAGTTCAACTCTGCTTATGAAATGATCCAAGCCACAGCTCCTCTTCCTAAGTGCTATTTAGTTAATAGTGAGAAACACGTTGGTTTCGTGAACTGTGTAAAATCATTTGGGCCCAAAATTCACTGGGTTTACCCTAAGTGAACTCTTTCCTGTAAGAAGACACAGATCCTGTGTTTATCTCCGTTTCTGAAGGGAAATTCAGACCCATGTTCTCATCCAAGAAACACACTCTGTTTTAAGGCAATAAGCAAGCTCTTCTTTCCAGCCTCTCCAATACAGCAAGAACCATGAGCATGCCCAGGAAACAAGAACTGTGTTTCCTACTCTTACAGACAATATGTAGTTCAGCTCTACTTATGAAACTGATACAAACCAAGGCTCCTCTTACATAAATGATCTTTAGTTAATAGTGAGAATCACGTTGAGTTCGTGAACTGTGTAAAATCATATGATCCCAAAATTCTCTGGGTTTACCAGAAATGAACTGTTGCTTGTAGGAAGAAACAGATCCTGGGGTTAAACTCCGTTTCTGAAGGGAATTTCAAACCAGAGTTCTCATCACGAAAAAACCACACTCTATTTTAAGGCAAGAAGAAAGCTCTTCTTTCCAACGTCTCCAATACATCAAGAAATATGAGCATGCCCAGAAAAAAAGAACTGTGTTTTTTACTCATATGGACCATATGTACTTCAACTCTGCTTATGAAACTGATACAAACCACAGCTCCTCTTACATAAATACTTTAGTTAGTAGTGTGAATCACCTTGGGTTCTTGAACTGTGTAAAATCATTTGAGCCGAAAATACACTTGGTTTACCAGAAATTAACTCATGCTTGTAAGAAGACACAGATCATGGGGGTTAACTCCGTTTCTGAATGGTAATTAAGTCAAGTGTTCTCATCCCTGAAACACACTCTGTTTTAAGGCAAAAAGAATACTCTTCTTTGTAGCATCTCAAATACAGCAAGATCCATGAGCATGCCCAGAAAAAAGTAACTGTGTTTCCTACTCATAGGGACCAGTGTAGTTCAACTCTGCTTATGAAACTGATCCAAGCCACAGCTCCTCTTACTTAAATGCTATTTAGTTAATAGTGCGAAACGCGTTGTTTTCATGAACTGTGTTAATTCATTAGATCCCAAAATTCACTGGGTTTACCCTAAATGAACTCTTGCTTGTAAGAATACACAGATCCTGGGGTTGACTCCATTTCTGAAGGGAAATTAAGACCAGTGCTCTCTTCCATGAAACACACTCTGTTTTAAGGCAAGAAGCAAGCTCTTCTTTCCAGTGTCTCAAATACAGCAAGAACCATGAGCAAGCCCAGAAAAAAGAACTGTGTTTCCTACTCATACGGACAATATGTAGTTCAACTCTAATTATGAAACTGATCCAAGCCACAGCTTCTCTTACATAAATGCTCTTTAGTTAATATTGAGAATCACGTTGGGTTCTTGAACTGTGTAAAATCATTGGAGCCCAAAATTCACTGGGTTTACCAGAAATGAACTCTTGATTGTAGGAGGTCATAGATCCTGGGGTTTAACTAAGTTTCTGAAGGGAAATTCAGACCAGATTTCTCATCACTGAAACACACTCTGCTTTAAGGAAAGAAGCAAGCTCTTCTTTCCAGCATCTCCAATACAGCAAGAACCATGTGATTGCCTAGAAAACAAGATGTGTGTTTCCTACTAATACTGACCATATGTAGTTCAACTCTGCTTATGAACATGATACAAACCGCAGCTCCTCTTAAATAAATGCTCTTCAGTTAATAGTGCGAAACGCATTTGTTTCATGAACTGTTTAAATTCATTTGATCCCAAAATTCACTGGGTTTATCCTAAATGAACTCTTGCTTGTATGAAGACACAGATCCTGGGGTTTACTCCATTTCTGAATGGAAATTGAGACCAGTGTTTTCATCAATGAAACACACTCTGTTTTAACACAAGAAGCACGCTCTTCTCCTCTGCGTCTCCAATACAGCAAGAAACATGAGCATACCCATAAAAAAAGAACTGTGTTTCCTACTCATACGGACAATATGTAGTTCAGCTCTACTTATGAAACTGATACAAACCACAGCTCCTCTTACATAAATGATCTTTAGTTAATAGTGTGAATCACGTTGAGTTCGTGAACTGTGTAAAATCATTTGGGCCCAAAATTCACTGGGTAACCTGAAATGAACTCTTGCTTGTAGGAAGATACAGATCATGGGATTGAACTGCATTTCTGAAGGGTAATTCAGTCCAGTGTTCTCATCCCTGAAACACACTCTGTTTTAAGGCAGTAAGCAAGCTCTTCTTTCCAGCGTCTCCAATAAAGCAAGAACCATGAGCATGCCCAGGAATAAAGAACTGTGTTTCCCTCTCATACGGACAATATGTAGTTCAGCTCTACTTATGAAACTGATACAAACCACAGCTCCTCTTACATAAATGATCTTTAGTTAATAGTGAGAATCACGTTGAGTTCGTGAACTGTGTAAAATCATTTGAGCCCAAAATTAACTGGGTTTACCAGAAATGAACTGTTGCTTGTAGGAAGACACAGATCCTGGGGTTAAACTCCGTTTCTGAAGGGAATTTCAGACCAGAGTTCTTATCCCTAAAACACACTCTGTTTTAAGGCAAGAAGAAAGCTCTTCTTTCCAGTGTCTCCAATAGAGCAAGAACCGTGAGCATGCCCAGAAAAAAAGAACTGTGTTTCCTACTGATACGGACCATATGTGGTTCACCTCTGCTTATGAAACTGATACAAACCACAGCTCCTCTTACATAAATGCTCTATAGTTAATAGTAATAAACACATTGGGTTTTTGCACTGGGTAAAATAATTTCACCCCAAATCAATGGCTTGACAGAAATATACTCTTCCTTGTAGGAAGACACAGATTCTGGGGTTTAACTCCGTTTCTAAAGGGAAATTCAGACCATAGTTCTCATCCATGAAACACACTCTGTTTTAACGCAAGAAGCAAGCTCTTATTTCCAGCGTCTCCAATACATCAAGAAATATTAGCATGCACAGAAAAAAAGAACTGTGTTTTTTACTCATATGGACCATATGTAGTTCAACTCTGCTTATGAAACTGATACAAACCACAGCTCCTCTTACATAAATACTTTAGTTAGTAGTGTGAATCACCTTGGGTTCGTGAACTGTGTAAAATCATTTGAGCCGAAAATACACTTGGTTTACCAGAAATGAACTCATGCTTGTAAGAAGACACAGATCTTGTGGTTTATCTCCGTTTCTGAAGGGAAATTCAGACCAGTGTTCTCATCCATGAAACACACTCAGTTTTAACGCAAGAAGCAAGCTCTTCTTTACAGCATCTCCAATACAGCAAGAACCATGAGCATGCCCAGAAAAAAAGAACTGTGTTTCCTACTCATAGGACAATATGTAGGTCAACTCTACTCATGAAACTGATACAAACCACAGCTCCTCCTACATAAATGCTCTTTAGTTAATAGTGAGAATCACGTTGGGTCCGTGAACTGTGTAAAATCATGTGAGCCCAAAATTCAATGTGTTTACCAGAAATGTACTCTTGCTTGTAGGAAGAAACAAATACTGGAGTTTAACTCCATTTCTGAAGGGAAATTGAGACCACTGTTCTCATCCAAGAAAAACACTCTGTTTTAATGCAAGAAGCAAGCTCCTCTTTCCAGTGTCTCCAATACTGCAAGAAATATGAGCATGCAAAGCAAAAAAGAACTGTGTTTCCTACTCATGTGGACCACATGTAGTTCAACTCTGCTTAAGAAACTGATAAAAACCACAACTACTCTTACAAAAATGCTCTTTATTTAATAGTTAGAATTGCGTTAGTTTTGTGAACTGTGTAAAATCATTTGGGCCCAAAATTGACTGGGTTTACCAGAAATGAAGTCTTGCTTGTAGGAACACAAAGATCCTGGGGTTTAATTCCGAACCTGAAGGGAAATTCAGACCAGTGTTCTTATCTCTGAAACACACTCTGTTTTAACAGAAGAAGCAAGCTCTTCTTTACAGTGTCTCCAATACAGCAAGAACCATGAGCATGGCAAGAAAAAAAGGACTGTGTTTCCTACTCATGAGGACCATATGTAGTTCAACTCTGCTTATGAAACTGATAAAAACGACAGCTCCTCTATCATAAATGCTCCTTAGTTAATAGTGAGAATCACGTTGGGTTGTTGAACTGTGAAAATAATTTGATCCCAAAATACATTTTGTTTACCAGAAATGAACTCTTGCTTGTAGGAAGACACAGATCCTGTGTTTTAACTCTGATTCTAAAGGGAAATTCAGACCAGTGTTCTCATCCATGAAACACATTCTGTTTTCATGCAAGAAGCATCCTCTTTTTCCTGCGTCTCTAATACAGCAAAACCATGAGAATGCCCAGAAAAAAAGAACTGTGTTTCCTACTCATAAGGACCATATGTAGTTCAACTCTGCATATGGAACTGATACAAACCACAGCTCCTCTTATATAAATGGTCTTAAGTTAATAGTGAGATCGCGTTGGGTTGTTGAACTGTGAAAAATCTTTTGACAAAAAATAAAATTGGTTTACCAGAAATGAACTCTTGCTTGTAGGAAGACACAGATCCTGTGGTTTAACTCTGTTTCTGAAGGGAAATTCAGACCAGTGTTCTCATCCATGAAACACACTCTGCTTTTCACAAGAAGCAAGCTCTTCTTTACAGCGTCTCCAATACAGCAAGAACCATGAGCATGCCCAGAATAAAAGAACTGTGTTTCCTACTCATAAGATCATATGAGGTTCAACTATACTTATGAAACTGATGCAAACCACAGCTCCTCTTACATAAATGCTCTTTAGTTAATAGTTAGAATTGCTATCGGTTCGTGAACAGTGTAAAATCATTTGAGCCCAAAATTCACTGGGTTTACCAGGAACGAACTCTTGCTTGTAGGAATACACAGATCCCATGGTTTAACTCTGTTTCTGAAGGGAAATTCAGACCAGTGTTCTCATCCATTAATCTCACTCTGTTTTAATGCAAGAAGCATCCTCTTCTTTCCAGCGTATCTAATACAGCAAGAACCATGAGCATGCCCAGAAAAATTGAACTGTGTTTCCTACTCATACGGACCACAAGTAGTTTAACTCTGCTTATGAAACTGATACAAACCACAGCTCCTCTTAAATAAATGCTCTGTAGTTAATTGTGAGAATCGCGTTGGGTTGTTGAACTGTGAAAAATCATTTGAGCCCAAAATACACTTGGTTTAACAGAAATGAACTCTTGCTTGTAGGAAGACACCGATCCTGTGGTTTAACTCTGTTTCTGAAAGGAAATTCAGACCAGTGTTCTCATCCATCAAACACACAGTGTTTTAACACAAGAAGCAAACCCTTCTTTCCAGTGTCTCCAATAAAGCAAGAACCATGAGCAAGGCAAGAAAAAAAGAACTGTGTTTCCTACTCCTACGGACCATATGTAGTTCAACTCTACTTATGAAACTGATACAAACCACAGCTCCTTTTACATAAATGATCTTTAGTTAATTGTGAGAATCACGTTGGGTTGTTAAACTGTGAAAAATCATTTGAGCCCAAAATTCACTTGGTGTACCAGAAATGAACTCTTGCTTGTAAGAAGACACAGATCCTGGGGTTTAACTCCGTTTTTGAAGGGAAATTAAGACCAGTGTTCTCATCCATGAAACACACTCAGTTTTAACGCAAGAAGCAAGCTCTTCTTTACAGCATCTCCAATACAACAAGAACCATGAGCATGCCCAGAAAAAAAGAACTGTGTTTCCTACTCATAGGACCATATGTAGGTCAACTCTACTTATGAAACTGATACAAACCACAGCTCCTCTTACATAAATGCTCTTTAGTTAATAGTGAGAATCACGTTGGGTCCGTGAACTGTGTAAAATCATGTGAGCCCAAAATTCAATGTGTTTACCAGAAATGTACTCTTGCTTGTAGGAAGACACAAATACTGGGGTTTAACTCCGTTTCTGAAGGGAAATTGAGACCACTGTTCTCATCCAAGAAAAACACTCTGTTTTAACGCAAGAAGCAAGCTCCTCTTTCCAGCGTCTCCAATACTGCAAGAAATATGAGTATGCAAAGAAAAAAAGAACTGTGTTTCCTACTCATGTGGACCACATGTAGTTCAACTCTGCTTAAGAAACTGATAAAAACCACAACTCCTCTTACAAAAATGCTCCTTAGTTAATAGTTAGAATTGCGTTAGTTTTGTGAACTGTGTAAAATCATTTGGGCCCAAAATTGACTGGGTTTACCAGAAATGAAGTCTTGCTTGTAGGAACACAAAGATCCTGGGGTTTAATTCCGAACCTGAAGGGAAATTCAGACCAGTGTTCTTATCTCTGAAACACACTCTGTTTTAACAGAAGAAGCAAGCTCTTCTTTACAGTGTCTCCAATACAGCAAGAACCATGAGCATGGCAAGAAAAAAAGGACTGTGTTTCCTACTCATGAGGACCATATGTAGTTCAACTCTGCTTATGAAACTGATAAAAACGACAGCTCCTCTATCATAAATGCTCCTTAGTTAATAGTGAGAATCACGTTGGGTTGTTGAACTGTGAAAATAATTTGATCCCAAAATACATTTTGTTTACCAGAAATGAACTCTTGCTTGTAGGAAGACACAGATCCTGTGTTTTAACTCTGATTCTAAAGGGAAATTCAGACCAGTGTTCTCATCCATGAAACACATTCTGTTTTCATGCAAGAAGCATCCTCTTTTTCCTGCGTCTCTAATACAGCAAAACCATGAGAATGCCCAGAAAAAAAGAACTGTGTTTCCTACTCATACGGACCACAAGTAGTTTAACTCTGCTTATGAAACTGATACAAACCACAGCTCTTCTTAAATAAATGATCTTTAGTTAATTGTGAGAATCACGTTGGGTTGTTAAACTGTGAAAAATCATTTGAGCCCAAAATTCACTTGGTTTACCAGAAATGAACTCTTGCTTGTAGGAAGACACAGATCCTGGGGTTTAACTCCGTTTTTGAAGGGAAATTCAGACCAGTGTTCTCATCCATGAAACACACTGTGTTTTAACACAAGAAGCAAACCCTTCTTACCAGTGTCTCCAATACAGCAAGAACCATGAGAATGCCCAGAAAAAAAGAACTGTGTTCCTTCTCCTACGGAGCATATGTAGTTCAACTCTAGTAATTAAAGTGATACAAACCACAGCTTCTCTATCATAAATGCTCTTTAGCTAATAGTGAGAATCGCGTTTGGTTCCTGAACTGTGGAAAATCATGTGAGCCCAATATTCAATGGGTTTACCACAAATAAACTCTTGCTTGTAGAAAGACACAGATCCTGTGGTTTAACTCCGATTCTGAAGGGAAATTCAGACCAGTGTTCTCATCCATGAAACACACTCTGTTTTAATGCAAGAAGCATCCTCTTCTTTCCAGCGTCTCTAATACCACAAGAACCATGAGCATGCCCAGAAAAAAAGAACTGTGTTTCCTACACCTACGGACCATATGTAGTTCAACTATACTTATGAAACTGATAAAAACCACAGATCCTCTTACATAAATGCTCTTTAGTTAATAGGTACAATCAAGTTGGGTTCCAGAACTGTGTAAAATCATTTGAGCCAAAATTCACTTGGATTTCCAGAAATGAACTCTTGCTTGTAGGAAGACACAGATCCTGTGGTTTAACTCCGATTCGGAAGGGAAATTCAGACCAGTGTTCTCATCCATGAAACACATTCTGTTTTAATGCAAGAAGCATCCTCTTTTTCCAGCGTCTCTAATACAGCAAGAACCATGAGAATGCTCTGAAAAAAAGAACTGTGCTTCCTACTCATAACGACCATATGTAGTTCAACTCTACTTATGAAACTGATATGAACCACAGCTCCTCTTACATAAATGCTCTTTATTTAATAGTGAGAATCGCGTTGGGTTCGTGAACTGTGTAAAATCATGTGAGCCCAAAATTCAATGGGTTTACCAGAAATGAAGTCTTGCTTGTAGGAAGACCCAGATCCTGGGGTTTAACTCCGTTTCTGAAGGGAAATTGAGACCAGTGTTCTGATCCAAGAAAAACACTCTGTTTTAACGCAAAAAGCAAGCTCTTCTTTACAGCATCCCCAATACAGCAAGAAATATGAGCATGCCAAGAAAAAAAGAACTGTGTTTCCTACTCATGCTGACCACATGTAGTTCAACTCTGCTTATGAAACTGATACAAACCACAACTCCTCTTACATAAATGCTCTCTAGTGAATAGTTAGAATTGAGTTGGGTTCGTGAACTGTGTAAAATCATTTGAGCCCAAAATTCTCTTGGTTTACCAGAAATGAACTATTGCTTGTAGTAACACACAGATCCTGGGGTTTAACTCCATTTCTGAAGGGAAATTCAGACCAGTGTTCTCATCCAGGAAACACACCCTGTTTTGACTCAAGAAGCATGCTCTTCTTTCCAGCGTCTCCAAAACAGCAAGAAATATGAGCAAGACCAGAAAAAAAGAACTGTTTCCTACTCATACGGAACCTATGTATTTTATCTATGCTTATGAAACTGATACAAACCACAGCCCCTCTTACATAAATGCTCTTTAGTTAATAGTGAGATACACGTTGGGTTTGTGAACTGTGTAAATTCATTTGAGGCCAAAATTCACTAGATATACCAGAAATGTACTATTGCTTGTAGGAAGACACAGACCCTGGATCGTAATTCAGTTTCTGAAGGGAAATTCAGACCAGTGTTCTCATCCAGGAAACACACTCTGTTTTGACGCAAGAAGCATGCTCTTATTTCCAGTGTCTCCAATACAGAAAGAAACATGAGCAAGCCCAGAAAAAAAGAACTGCGTTTCCTACTCATACAGAACATATCTAGTTTAACTCTGCTTATGAAATTGATACAAACGACAGCTCCTCTTACATAAATGCTCTTTAGTTAATAGTGAGAAACATGTTGGGATTGTGAACTGTGTAAATTCATTTGAGCCGAAAATTCCCTGGGTATACCAGAATTGAACTATTGCTTGTATGAAGATACAGATCCTGGAACTTTAATCCATTTCTGAAGGGAAATTCAGACATGTGATCTCATCCATGAAACACACTCTGTTTTAACGCAAGAAGCATGGCTTCTTTCCAGAGCCTCCTATACCACAAGAACTTGAGCAACCCCAGAAAAATAGAACTGAGTTTCATACTCAAACGGACAATATCTAGTTCAACTATGCTTATGAAGCTGATACAAACCACAGCTGCTCTTACATAAATGCTTTTTAGTTAATAGCGAGAAACGTGTTGGGTTCGTTAACTGTGTAAATTCATTTTAGCTCAAAATTCACTGGGTATACCAGAAATGACCTCTTGCTTGTAGGAAGACACAGATCCTGTGATTTAACTCCGTTTCTAAAGGGAAATTCAAACCAGAGTTCTCATCCACGAAACACACTCTGTTTTAACGCAAGAATCATGCTTTCTTTCCAGCCTCTCCAATACTGCAGGAATCTTGAGCAGGCCAGAACAAAAGAACTGTGTTTCCAACTCATACGGACCATATCAAGTTCAACTCTGCTTATGAAACTCATACAAACCACAGCTTTCTTACATAAATGCTCTTTAGTTAATAGTGAGAAACGCGTTGGGTTTGTGAACTTTGTAAATTCATTTGAGCCCCAAATTGTGTGGGTT
This sequence comes from Onychomys arenicola, assembly GCA_949786405.1. Taxonomy (NCBI): domain Eukaryota; kingdom Metazoa; phylum Chordata; class Mammalia; order Rodentia; family Cricetidae; genus Onychomys; species Onychomys arenicola. The sequence continues at coordinate 5,411,844 of CATKUM010000039.1, read as the reverse complement.
TACCAGAAATGACCTCTTCCTTGTAGGAAAATACAGATCCTCTGGATTAACTCAATTTCTGAAGGAAAATTCAGACCAGTGTTCTCATCCATGAAAAACACTCTGATTTAACGCAAGAAGCATGCTCTTGTTTCCAGCATCTCCAACACAACAAGAAACATGGGAAAGCCCAGATAAAAATAACAGTGTTTCCAGCAAATACAGACTATATCTATTTCAACTATGCTTATGAAACTCATACAAATCAAATCTTACATAAATGCTCTTTTGCTAATAGTGAGAAAGGCATTGCCTTGTGAACTGTGTAAATTCATTTGAGGCCAAAATTCAATGGGTATACCAGAAAGGAAATCTTGCTTGTAGGAAGACACAAATCCAGTGATTTAACTCGGTTTCTGAAGGGAAATTCAGACATGTGATCTCATCCATGAAACACACACTGTTTTAATGCAAGAAGCACGCTATTCTTTCCAGCTTCTCCAATACAGCAAGAACATGAGCAAGCCCCGAAAAAAAGAACTGTGTTTCCTACTCATACGGACCATATATAGTTCATCTCTACTTATGAAACTGCTACAAACCACAGCTCCTCTTAAATAAATTCTCTTTAGTTAATAGTGAGAAACGCCAAGGATTTGTGAACTGTGTAAATTCATTTGAGGCCTAAACTCACTGGGTATTCCAGAAATGAGCTCTTGCTTGTAGGAAGACATAGATCTTGGAACTTTAATCCATTTCTGAAGGGAATTTCAGACGTGTGTTCTCATCTATGAAACACACTCTGTTTTAACGCAAGAAGCATGCTCTTCTTTCCAGCGTCTGCAACACAGGAAGAAACATGAGCAAGGCCAGAAAACGGAACTGTGTTTCCAACTCATAAGGACGATATCGAATTCAACTATGCTTATGAAACTGATACAAACCACAGCTCTTCTTACATAAATGCTCTTTAGTTAATAGCGAGATACACGTTGGGTTTGTGAACTGTGTAAATTCATTTGAGGCCAAAATGCACTAGATATACCAGAAAAGAACTATTGCTTGTAGGAAGACACAGACCCTGGATCTTAAATCCATTGCTGAAGGGAAATTCAGACGTGTGTTCTCATCTATGAAACACACTCTGTTTTACCGCAAGATGCATGCACTTCTTTCCTGCGCCTCCAATACAGCAAGAAATTGAGCAACCGCAGAAAAATAGAACTGAGTTTCATACTCAAACGGACAATATCTAATTCAACTATGCTTATGAAACTCATACAAATCAAATCTCTTCTTACATAAATGCTCTTAATTAATAGTGAGAAAGGCGTTGTGTTGTGAACTGTGTAAATTCATTTGAGGCCAAAATACACTGTGTATACCAGAAATGAACTCTTGCTTGTAGGAAGACACAGATCCTGTGGTTTAACTCCGATTCTGAAGGGAAATTCAGACCAGTGTTCTCATCCAGGAAACACACCCTGTTTTGACTCAAGAAGCATGCTCTTCTTTCCAGCGTCTCCAAAACAGCAAGAAATATGAGCAAGACCAGAAAAAAAGAACTGTTTCCTACTCATACGGAACCTATGTATTTTATCTATGCTTATGAAACTGATACAAACCACAGCCCCTCTTACATAAATGCTCTTTAGTTAATAGTGAGATACACGTTGGGTTTGTGAACTGTGTAAATTCATTTGAGGCCAAAATTCACTAGATATACCAGAAATGTACTATTGCTTGTAGGAAGACACAGACCCTGGATCTTAATTCAGTTTCTGAAGGGAAATTCAGACCAGTGTTCTCATCCAGGAAACACACTCTGTTTTGACGCAAGAAGCATGCTCTTATTTCCAGCGTCTCCAATACAGAAAGAAACATGAGCAAGCCCAGAAAAAAAGAACTGCGTTTCCTACTCATACAGAACATATCTAGTTTAACTCTGCTTATGAAATTGATACAAACGACAGCTCCTCTTACATAAATGCTCTTTAGTTAATAGTGAGAAACACGTTGGGATTGTGAACTGTGTAAATTCATTTGAGCCGAAAATTCCCTGGGTATACCAGAATTGAACTATTGCTTGTATGAAGATACAGATCCTGGAACTTTAATCCATTTCTGAAGGGAAATTCAGACATGTGATCTCATCCATGAAACACACTCTGTTTTAACGCAAGAAGCATGGCTTCTTTCCAGAGCCTCCTATACCGCAAGAACTTGAGCAACCCCAGAAAAATTGAACTGAGTTTCATACTCAAACGGACAATATCTAGTTCAACTATGTTTATGAAGCTGATACAAACCACAGCTGCTCTTACATAAATGCTTTTTAGTTAATAGCGAGAAACGTGTTGGGTTCGTTAACTGTGTAAATTCATTTGAGCTCAAAATTCACTGGGTATACCAGAAATGACCTCTTGCTTGTAGGAAGACACAGATCCTGTGATTTAACTCCGTTTCTAAAGGGAAATTCAGACCAGAGTTCTCATCCACGAAACACACTCTGTTTTAACGCAAGAATCATGCTTTCTTTCCAGCCTCTCCAATACTGCAGGAATCTTGAGTAGGCCAGAACAAAAGAACTGTGTTTCCAACTCATACGGACCATATCAAGTTCAACTCTGCTTATGAAACTCATACAAACCACAGCTTTCTTACATAAATACTCTTTAGTTAATAGTGAGAAACGCGTTGGGTTTGTGAACTTTGTAAATTCATTTGAGCCCCAAATTGTGTGGGTTTACCAGAAATGACCTCTTCCTTGTAGGAAAATACAGATCCTCTGGATTAACTCAATTTCTGAAGGAAAATTCAGACCAGTGTTCTCATCCATGAAAAACACTCTGATTTAACGCAAGAAGCATGCTCTTGTTTCCAGCATCTCCAATACTACAAGAAACATGGGAAAGCCCAGATAAAAATAACTGTGTTTCCAGCAAATACAGACTATATCTATTTCAACTATGCTTATGAAACTCATACAAATCAAATCTTACATAAATGCTCTTTTGCTAATAGTGAGAAAGGCATTGCCTTGTGAACTGTGTAAATTCATTTGAGGTCAAAATTCACTGGGTATACCAGAAATGAAATCTTGCTTGTAGGAAGACACAAATCCAGTGATTTAACTCGGTTTCTGAAGGGAAATTCAGACATGCGATCTCATCCATGAAACACACACTGTTTTAACGCAAGAAGCAAGCTCTTCATTCCAGCTTCTCCAATACAGCAAGAACATGAGCAAGCCCCGAAAAAAAGAACTGTGTTTCCTACTCATACGGACCATATATAGTTCATCTCTACTTATGAAACTGCTACAAACCACAGCTCCTCTTAAATAAATTCTCTTTAGTTAATAGTGAGAAACGTGAAGGATTTGTGAACTGTGTAAATTCATTTGAGGCCTAAACTCACTGGGTATTCCAGAAATGAGCTCTTGCTTGTAGGAAGACATAGATCTTGGAACTTTAATCCATTTCTGAAGGGAATTTCAGACGTGTTTTCTCATCTATGAAACATACTCTGTTTTAACGCAAGAAGCATGCTCTTCTTTCCAGCGTCTGCAACACAGGAAGAAACATGAGCAAGGCCAGAAAACGGAACTGTGTTTCCAACTCATAAGGTCAATATCGAATTCAACTATGCTTAGGAAACTGATACAAACCACAGCTCTTCTTACATAAATGCTCTTTAGTTAATAGCGAGATACACGTTGGGTTTGTGAACTGTGTAAATTCATTTGAGGCCAAAATGCACTAGATATACCAGAAAAGAACTATTGCTTGTAGGAAGACACAGACCCTGGATCTTAAATCCATTGCTGAAGGGAAATTCAGACGTGTGTTCTCATCTATGAAACACACTCTGTTTTACCGCAAGATGCATGCACCTCTTTCCTGCGCCTCCAATACAGCAAGAAATTGAGCAACCGCAGAAAAATAGAACTGAGTTTCATACTCAAATGGACAATATCTAGTTCAACTATGCTTATGAAACTCATACACACCAAAGCTATTCTTTCATAAATGCTCTTTAGTTAATAGTGAGAAACACGTTGGGTTAGTGAACTGTGTAAATTCATTTTAGGCCAAAATTCAGTGGGTATAACAGAAATGAACTCTTGCTTGTAGGAAGACACAGTTCCTGTGATTTAACTCCGTTTCTGAAGGGATATTCAGACCAGTGTTCTCATCCAGGAAACACACTCTGTTTTAATGCAAGAAGCATGCTCTTCTTTCCAGCGTTTCCAATCCAGCAAGAAACATGAGGAAGACCAGAAAAAAAGTACTGTGTTTCCTACTCATACGGACCACATCTAGTTCAACTCTGCTACTGAAACTGCTACAAACCACAGCTCCTCTTACATAAATGCTCTTTAGTTAATAGTGCGAAAAACATTGAGGGTGTGAACTGTGTAAATTCATTTGAGCACAAAATTCAGTGGGTTTACCAGAAATGACCTCTTGCTTGTAGAAAGACATAGATCCTGTAGTTTAACTCCGTTTCTGAAAGGAAATTCAGAACAGTGTTCTCATCCAGGAAACACACTCTGTTTTAACGCAAGAAGCATGCTCTTCTTTCCAGCGTCTCCAAAACAGCAAGAAACATGAGCAAGCCCAGAAAAAAAGAACTGTGTTTCCAACTCATATGGAACGTATCTATTTTAACTCTGCTTATGAACCTGATACAAACCACAGCTCCTCTTACATAAATGCTCTTTAAGTAATAGTGAGAAACGCGTTGGGTTTGTGAACTGTTTAAATTCATTTGAGGCCAAAATTCACTGGGTATACCAGAAATGTACTCTTGCTTGTAGGAAGACACAGATCCAAGATCTTTACTCCTTTTCTGAAGGAGAAATTCAGATGTGTTTTCTCATCTATGAAACACACTCTGTTTTAACTCAAGAAGCATGTTCTTCTTGCCAATGTCTCCAACAAAGCAAGAATCATGAGCAAGCCCAGAACAAAAGAACTGTGCATCCAACTCATACGGACCATATCAAGTTCAACTCTGCTTATGAAACTGATACAAACGACAGCTCTGCTTACATAAATGCTCTTTAGTTAATAGTGGGAAATGCGTTGGGTTCATGAACTGTGTAAATTCATTAGATCCCAAAATTCACTGGTTTTAACAGAAATGACATCTTGCTTAGAGGAAGACACAGATCCTGGGGTTTAACTCGGTTTCTGAAGGGACATTCAGACCTGTTTTCTCATCCAAGAAACACACTCTGTTTTAACGCAAGAAGCATGCTCTTCTTTCCATCATCTCCAATAGAGCAAGAACATGAGCAAGCTCCGAAAAAAAGAACTGTGTTTTCTACTCATATGGCCCATATCTAGTCCAACTCTACTTATGAAACTGCTACAAAACACAGCTCCTCTTACATAAATGCTCTTTAGTTAATAGTGAGAAACGCTTTGGGTGTGTGAACTGTGTAAATTCATTTGAGACCAAAATTCACCGGGTATATCAGAAATGAACTCTTGCTTGTAGGAAGACACAGATCCAGTGGTTTAACTCCGTTTCTGATTGGAAATTCAGACCAGTGTTCTCATCCATGAAACACACTCTGTTTTAACTCAAGAAGCCTGCTCTTCTTTCCAGCGTCTCTAATACAGCAAGAAACATGAGCAAGCACAGAAAAAAAGAACTGTGTTTTCTACTCATACGGACCACATCTAGTTCAACTCTGCTAATGAAACTGATACAAACTACAGATCCTCTTACATAAATGCTCTTTAGTTAATAGTGAGAAACAAGTTTGGTTTTTGAACTGTGTAAATTCACTTGAGCCCAAAATTCACTGGGTATACCAGAAATGAACTCTTGCTTGTAGGAAGACACAGATCCAGTGGTTTAACTCCGTTTCTGATTGGAAATTCAGACCAGTGTTCTCATCCATGAAACACGCTCTGTTTTAACGCAAGAAGCATGCTCTTCTTTCTAGCGCCTACAATACAGCAAGAATATGAGCAACAACAGAAAAAAAGAACTGTTTTTCTTACTCAAACGGAGCAGATCTAGTTCAACTATGCTTATGAAACTGATACAAACCACAGCTCTTTTTACATAAATGCTCTTTAGTTAATAGTGAGAAACAGGTTGGTTTCATGAACTGTGTAAAGTCATTTGAGCCCAAAATTCAGTGGGTTTTCCAGAAATGACCTCTTGCTTGTAGGGAAATACAGATCCTGTGGATTAACTCCATTTCTGAAGTGAAATTCAGACCAGTGTTCTCATCCATGAAAAACACTCTGTTTTAACGAAAGAAGCATGCTCTTGTTTCCAGCATCTCCAATACAGCAAGAAACATGGGCAAGCCCAGAAAAAAAGAACTGTATTTCCTGCACATGCAGACCATATCTAGTTCAACTCTGCTTATGAAACTGTTACAAACCACAGCTCCTCTTACATAAATGATCTTTAGTTAATAGTGAGAAACACGTTGGGTTTGTGTACTGTGTAAATTCATTTAAGCCGAAAATTCACTGGGTATACCAGAAATGAATTCTTGCTTGTAGGAAGACACAGATCCTTTATATTTAATCCTTTTCTGAAGGGAAATTCAGACCTTTTATCTCATCCATTAATCACACTCTTTGTTAACGCAAGATGCATGCTCTTCTTTCCAGCGTCTCCAAAACAGCAAGAAAATGAGCTAGCCGAAAAAAGTAGAAATGTATTTCCTACTCAAATGGACCATACCTCATTCAACTCTGCTTATGAAACTGATACAAACCACAGCTCCTCTTACATAAAGGCTCTTTAGTTAATAATGTGAAATGCGTTGGTTTTGTGAACTGTGTAAATTCATTTGAGCCGAAATTTCACTGGGTATACCAGAAATGAACTCTTGCTTGTAGGAAGACACAGATCCTGAATCTTTAATCTGTTTCTGAAGGAAATACAGACCTATGATCTCATCCATGAAAAACTCTCTGTTTTAACGCAAGATTCATGCTCTTCTTTCCAGCGTCTCCAATAGAGCAAGAACATGAGCAACCCCAGAAAAATAGAACTGTGTTTCCTACTCAAACGGACCATATCTAGTTCAACTCTGCTTATGAAACAGATAAAAACCACAGGTCCTCTTACATAAATGCTCTTTAGTTAAAGGTGAGAAACACGTTGAATTCGTGAACTGTATAAATTCATTTGAGCCCAAAATTCAGTGGGATTTCCAGAAATGACCTCTTGCTTGTAGGAAAATACAGATCCTGTGGACTAACTCTGATTCTGAAGGGAAATTCAGACCATTGTTCTCATCCAGGAAGCACACTCTGTTTTAATGCAAGAAGCATGCTCTTCTTTCCAGTGTCTCCAATACAGCAAGAACATGAGCAACAACAGAAAAAAAGAACTGTTTTTCCTACTCAAACAGACCATATCTCGTTCAACTCTGCTTATGAAATGATACAAACCACAGCTCCTTTTACATAAATGCTCTTTAGTTAATAGTGAGAAACGCGTTGGGTTTGTGAACTGTGTAAATACATTTGCGCTGAAAATTCACATGATATACGAGAAATGAACTCTTGCTTGTAGGAAGACAGAGATACTGGATCTTTAATCCGTTTCTGAAGGGAAATTCAGACCTGTGATCTCATCCGTGAAACACACTCGGTTTCAACGCAAGATGCATGCTCTTCTTTGTAGCGTCTCCAATACAGCAAGAACATGAACAACAACAGAAAAAAAAAAACTGTTTTTCCTACTCAAACGGACCATATCTAGTTCAACTATGCTTATGAAACTGATACAAACCACAGCTCTTTTTACATAAATGCTCTTTAGTTAATAGTGAGAAACAGGTTGGGTTCATGAACTGTGTAAAGTCATTTGAGCCCAAAATTCAGTGGGTTTTCCAGAAATGACCTCTTGCTTGTAGGAAAATACAGATCCTGCGGATTAACTCCGTTTCTGAAGGGAAATTCAGACCAGTGTTCTCATCCATGAAAAACACTCTGTTTTAATGAAAGAAGCATGCTCTTGTTTCCAGCATCTCCAATACAGCAAGAAACATGGGCAAGCCCAGAAAAAAAGAACTGTGTTTCCTGCACATACAGACCATATCTAGTTCAACTCTGCTTATGAAACTGATACAAACCACAGCTACTCTTACATAAATGATCTTTAGTTAATAGTGAGAAACGCGTTGGGTTTGTGAACTGTGTAAATTCATTTAAGCCTAAAATTCACTGGGTATACCAGAAATGAATTCCTGCTTGTAGGAAGACACAGATCCTGAATCTTTAATCTGTTTCTGAAGGAAAAACAGACCTGTGATCCCATCCATGAAAAACACTCTGTTTTAACGCAAGATGCATGCTCTTCTTTCCAGCGTCTCCAATACAGCAAGAACATGAGCAACCTCATAAAAATAGAACTGTGTTTCCTACTCAAACAGGCCATATCTAGTTCAACTCTGCTTATGAAACTGATAAAAAAAAAACCACAGCTCCTCTTACATAAATGCTCTTTATTCAATATTGATAAATGCTTTGGGTTTCTGAACTGTGTAAATTCATTTGAGGCCTAAATTCACTTGGTATACCAGAAATGAACTCTGCTTGTAGGAAGACACAGATCTTGTGGTTTAACTCCGTTTCTGAAGGGAAATTCAGACCATAGTTCTCATCCAGGAAGCACACTTTGTTTTAACACAAGACGCATGCTCTTCTTTCCAGCGTCTCCAATACAGCAAGAACATGAGCAACAACATAAAAAAGAACTGTTTTTCCTTCTCAAACGGATCATATCTAATTCAACTATGCTTATGAAACTGATACAAACCACAGCTCATCTTACTAAATGCTCTTTAGTTAATAATGAGAAACAGGTTGGATTCGTGAACTGTGTAAATTCTTTTGAGCCCAAAATTCAGTGGATTTTTCAGAAATGACCTCTTGCTTGTAGGAAAATACAGATCCTGTGGTTTAACTCCAATTCTGAAGGGATATTCAGTCCAGTGTTCTCATCAAGGAAAGCCACTCGTTTTAACGCAAGAACCATGCTCTTCTTTCCAGCGTCTCCAATACAGCAAGAACATGAGCAACCCCAGAAAAATAGAACTGTGTTTCCTACTCAAACGGACCATATCTAGTTCAACTATGCTTATGAAACTGATAAAAACCACAGGTCCTCTTACATAAATGCTCTTTAGTTAATAGTGAGAAACATGTTGTGTTCGTGAACTGTGTAAATTCATTTGAGCCCAAACTTCAGTGGGTTTTCCAGAAATGACCTCATGCTTGTAGGAAAATACAGATCCTGTGGATTAACTCTGTTTCTGAAGGGAAATTCAGACCAATGTTCTCATCCTTGAAAAACACTCTGTTTTAATGAAAGAAGCATGCTCTTCTTTCCAGCATCTCCAATACAGCAAGAACATGATCAACCCCAGAAATATAGAACTGTGTTTCCTACTCAAACGGACCATATCTAGTTCAACTCTGCTTATGAAACTGATACAAACCACAGCTCTTCTTACATAAATACTCTTTAGTTAATAGTGAGAAAAGCGTTGGGTTTGTGAACTGTATAAATTCATTTGAGATGAAAAATTAACTGGATATACCAGAAATGACCTCTTGCTTGTAGGAAGACACAGTTCCTGGATCTTTAATCCATTTCTGAAGGAAAATTCAGAACAGTGACCTCATCCATGAAACACACTCTGTTTTAAGGCAAGATGCATGCTCTTCATTGCAGCATCTCCAATACAGCAAGAACATGAGAAACCCCAGAAAAAGAGAACTGTGTTTCCTACTCAAACGGATCATGTCTAGTTCAACTATGCTTCCGAAACTGATACCAACCACAGGTCCTCTACAATCCAATGCTTGTCAGTTAAGAGCGAGAAATGTGTGAGCTTCGTGAACGGTGTAGGTCCTTTGAGCTGAAAAGTGATTACCCTTACCTGAAGTGAAGTCTTGCTTGTAGGAAGACACAGAGCCTGGGATTTAACTCCATTTCTGAAGGGAAACACACAGCACAGTTCTCATCGATGAAACACACTCTGCTTCAGAGCACGAACCACGCTCTTGCTTTCTAGAGTCTCTTATAAAGCAGGAAACGTGAGTGAGCTCAAAACAAAAGATCTGTGTTTCCTACACACATGGAGCATATCTAGATCAACTGTGCCTCTGAAACTGATACAAACCACAGATCCTCTGACATCCAATGCTTTTCAGTTAAGAGCGCAAAACATGTGAGCCTCGTGAAACATGTAGCTTCCTTTGAGCTGAAAAGTGACTGCGTTTACCTGAAAGGAAGTCTTGCTTGTATGAAGACACAGAGCCTATGATTTAACACCATTTCTGAAGAGAAAAACACAGCACAGCTCTCATCCATGAAACACACTCTGCTTTAGAGCAAGAAGCATGCTCTTGCTTTCTAGAGTCTCTAAAACAGCAGGTAACGTGAGTGTGCTCAGAACAAAAGACCTGTGTTTCCTACACACACGGACCATATCTAGTTCAACTCTGCTTCTGAAAGTGATACAAACCACAGGTCCTCTAACATCCTATGCTTTTCAGTTAAGTGTGAGAAATGTGTGAGCTTCGTGAAAGATGTAGTTCCTTTGTGTTGAAAAGGGCCTGCGTTTACCTGAAATGAAATTTTCCTTTTAGGAAGACACAGAGCCTGGGATTTAACACCATTTCTGAAAGGAAACACACAACACAGTTCTCAGCCATGAAGCACACTCTGCTTTAGAGCAAGAAGCATGCTGTTTCTTTCTACAGTCTCTAATACATCAGGAAACATGAGTGTGCTCAGAACAAATGAACTGTGTTTTCTACACATACGGACAATATCTAGTTCAACACTGATTCTGAAACTGATTCAAACCACAGGTCCTCTACCATCCAATGCTTGTCAGTTAAGAAGAGAAATTTGTGAGCTTCGTGAACGATGTAGGTCCTTTGAGCTGAAAATTGACTACCCTTACCTGAAACGAAGTCTTGCTTGTAGGAAGACACACCCTGGAATTTAACTCCATTTCTGAAGGGAAACACACAGCACAGTTCTCATCCATGTAACAAACTCTGCTTTAGAGCAAGTAGGACCCTCTTGATTTCTAGAGTCTCTAATACAGAAGGAAACATGAGTGTGCTCAGAAGAAAGAACTGTGTTTCATACACTTTCGGACCATATCTAGTTCAACTCTGCTTCTGAAACTGATACAAACCACAGGTCCTCTACAATCCAATGCTTTTCATTTAAGAGCGAGAAACGTGTGAGCTTCGTGAACGATGTAGGTCCTTTGAGCTGAAAGTGACTACATTTACCTGAAAGGAATTCTTGCTTGTAGGAAGACAAAGAGCCTGGGATTTAACAACATTTCTGAGGGAAACACACAGAACAGTTCTCATCCAAGAAACACACTCTGCTTTAGAGCAAGAATCACACTCTTTCTTTCTACAGTCTCTAATAAAGCAGGAAACGTGAGTGTGCTCAGAAGAAAAGAACTGTGTTTCCTACACATAAGGCCCATATCTAGTTCAACTCTGCTTCTGAAACTGATACAAAGCACAGGTCCTCTACAATCCAATGCTTGTCAGTTAAGAGCGAGAAACATGTGAGCTTCGTGAACGATGTAGGTCATTTGAGCTGAAAAGTGATTACCCTTACCTGAAACGAAGTCTTGCTTGTAGTAAGACACAGAGCCTGGGATTTAACAACATTTCTGAAGGGAAACACACAGCACAGTTCTCATCCAAGAAACACACTCTGCTTCAGAGCACGAACAACGCTCTTGGTTTCTAGAGTCTCTTATAAAGCAAGAAACGTGAGTGTGCTCAGAAAAAATGAACTGTGACTCCTACACATATGGACCATATCTAGTTCAACTCTGCTTCTGAAACAGATACAAACCACAGGTCCTCTACAATGCAATGCTTGTCAGATAAGAGTGAGAAATATGTGAGCTTTGTGAACAATGTAGGTCCTTTGAGCTGAAAAGGTATTACCCTTACCTGAAACTAAGACTTGCTTGTAGGAAGACGCAGAGCCTGGGATTTAACTCCATTTATGAAGGGAAACACACAGCACAGTTCTCGTCCATGAAACAAACTCTGTTTTAGAGCAAGAAGCATGCTCTTGCTTTCTAGAGTCTCTAAAACAGCAGGAAACATGAGTGTGCTCAAAACAAAAGATCTGAGTTTCCTACACACATGGAGCATATCTAGTTCAACTGTGCCTCTGAAACTGATACAAACCACAGATCCTCTGACATCCAATGCTTTTCATTTAAGAGCGAGAAACGTGTGAGCTTCTTGAATGATGTAGCTTCCTTTGAGCTGAAACGTGACTGCGTTTACCTGAAAGGAAGTCTTGCTTGTAGGAAGACACAGAGCCTGGGATTTAACACCATTTCTGAAGGGAAACACACAGCACAGCTCTCATCCATGAAACACACTTGGCTTTAGAGCAAGAAGCACCCTCTTGCTTTCTTGAGTCCCTAATATAGAAGGAAACGTAAGTGTGCTCAGAACAAAAGAACTGTGTTCCCTCACACACGGACCATATCTAGTTCAACTCTGCTTCTGAAACTGATACAAACCACAGGTCCTCTAACATCCTTTGCTTTTCAGTTAAGTGTGGGAAACGTGTGAGCTTCATGAAAGATGTAGTGCCTTTGAGCTGAAATGTGCCTGCGTTTACCTGAAATGAAGCTGTCCTTGTAGGAAGACACAGAGCCTGTGATTTAACTCCATTTCTGAATGGAAACACACAACACAGTTCTCATCCATGAAGCACACTCTGCTTTAGAGCAAGAAGCACGCTGTTTTTTTCTACAGTCTCTAATACATCAGGAAACTTGAGTGTGCTCAGAAGAAATGAACTGTGTTTCCTACACATACGGACAATATCTAGTTAAACACTGATTCTGAAACTGATTCAAACCACAGGTCCTCTACCATGTAATGCTTGTCAGTTAAGAGCGAGAAATATGTGACCTTCATGAATGATGTAGGTCATTTGAGATGAAAAGAGATAACCCTTACCTGAAACGAAGTCTTGCTTGTAGGAAGACACAGAGACAGGAATTTAACTCCACTTCTGAAGGGAAACACACAGCACAGATCTCATCCATGAAACACAATCTGCATTTGGGCAAGAAGCACGCTCTTGCTTTCTAGATTCTCTAATACAGCAGGAAAAGTGAGTGTGCTCAGAACAAAAGAACGGTGTTTCCTACATATACAGAGAGACCATATGTAGTTCAACTCTGCTTCTCAAACTGATACAAACCACAGGTCCTCTAACATCCAATGCTTTTCAGTTAAGAGCAAGAAATGTGTCAGCTTCGTGAACGATGTAGCTTCCTTTGAGGTGATAATTGACTACGTATACCTGGAAAGAAGTAATGCTTGTAGGAAGACACAGAGCTGGGGATTTAACTCCATTTATGAAGGGAAAGACACAGCACAGTTCTCAACCATGAAACACACTCTGCTTTATAGCCAGAAGTACGCTATTGCTTTCTTGAGTCACTAATACAGCAGGGAACGTGAGTGTGCTCAGAATAAAAGAATTTGTTTACTACAAACACTGCCCATATCAACTTCAACTCTGCTTCTGAAACTGATACAAACCACAGGTCCTCTAACTACAATGCTTTTCAGTTAAGGGCTAGAAATGTGTGAGCCTCGTGAACGATGTAGCTTCCTTTGAGCTGAAATTGACTGCGTTTACCTGGAAGGAAGTCTTGCTTGTAGGAAGACACAGAGCCTGGGATTTAACTATATTTCTGAAGGGAAACACACAGCAGAGTTCTCATCCATGAAACACACTCTGCTTTAGATCAAGAAGCACTGTCTTGCTTTCAAGATTCTCTAATACAGCAGGGAACGTGAGTATGCTCAGAACAAAAGAATTAGTTTACTACAAACACTGCCCATATCAAGTTCAACTCTGCTTCTGAAACTGATACAAACCACAGGTCCTCTAACATCCAATTCTTGTCAGATAAGAAGAGAAATGTGTGAGCTTTGTGAACGTGTAGGTCCTTTGAGGTGAAAAGGGACTACCCTTCCCTGAAACGAAGTCTTCCTTGTAGGAAGACATAGAACCTGGCATTTAAATCCATTTCTGAAGGGAAACATACAGCACAGGTCTCATCCATGAAACACACTCTGCTTTAGAATAAGAAACAAGCTCTTTCTTTCTAGAGTCTCTAATACAGAAGGAAACATGAGGGTGCTCAGAAGAAAAGAATTGTGTCTGCTACACATTCCGATCATATGTATTTCAACTCTGCTTCTGAAATCGATACAAAACCAAGATTCTCTAACATCCAATGCTTTTCATTTAAGTGCGATTAACGTGTGAGCTTTGTGAATGATTTAGCTTCAATTGAGCTGAAAAGTGACTACCCTTACCTGAAAAGTAGTCTAGCTTGTAGAAAGACACAGAGCCTGGGATTTAACTCCATTTCTGAAGGGAAACAAACAGAAAAGTTCTCTTCCATAGCACACACTCTGCTTTAGAGCAAGACGCACGCCCTTGCCTTCTAGAGTCTCTAATAGAGCAGGAAACGTGAGTGTGCTCAGAACAAAAGAACCGTGGTTCCTAAACATACAGACCATATCTAGTTCAACTCTGCTTCTGAAACTGATACAAACCACAGGTCCTCTAACATCCAATGCTTTTCAGTTAAGAGCGAGAAACATGTGAGCTGCGTGAAGGCTGTAGCTTCCTTTCAGCTGAAAAGTGACTGCGTTTACCTGAAACGAAGTCTTGCTGGTAGGAAGACACAGAGCCTGGGATTTAACTCCATTTCTCAAGGGAAACACACAGCACAGTTCTCTTCCATGGCACACATTCTGCTTTAGAGCAAGAACCAGGCTCTTTGTTTCTACATTCTCGAAGACAGCAGGAAACTTAAGTGTGCTCAGAAGAAAAGAACTGTGTTTCCTACACATACGGACCATATCTAGTTCAACTCTGCTTCTGAAACTGATACAAACCACAGGTCCTCTAACATCCAATTCTTGTCCGTTAAGAAGAGAACTGTGTGACCTTTCTGAACGTGTAGGTCCTTTGAACTGAAAAGTGACTACACTTACCAAAACGAAGTCTTGATTGTAGGAAAACATAGATCCTAGGATTTAACTCCATTTCTATAGGGAAACACACAGTACAGTTCTCTTCCAGGAAAAAAACTCTGCTTTAGAAGAAGAACCACGCTCTTGCTTTCTAGAGTCTCTAAAACAGCAGAAAACGTGAGTGTGCTCAGAACAAAAGAACGGTGTTTCCTACTCATACGCAACATATCTAGTTCAACTCTGCTTCTGAAACTGATACGAACCACAGGTCCTCTTACATCCAATGGTTTTCAGTTAAGAGTGAGATATGTGTGAGCTGCCTGAACGATGTAGCTTCCTTTGAGCTGAAAAGTGACTGTGTTAATCTAAAACTTATTCTTGCTTGTAGGAAGACACAGAGCCTGGGATTTCACTCCATTTCTGAAGGGAAACACACAGCACAGTTCTCATACATGGAACACACTCTGCTTTAGAGCTAGAAGCACGCTCTTGCTTTCTAGAATCTCTAATACAGCAGGAAACGTGAGTGTGCTCAGAACAAACAACTGTGTTTCCTACACATACGGACCATATCAAGTTCGACTCTGCTTCTGTAACTGATACAAACCACAGGTCCCCTAACATCCAATGCTTTTCAGTTAAGAATGAGAAACGTGTGAGCTTCATGAAAGATGTAGGTCCTTTGAGCTGAAAAGTGACTACCCTTACATGAAACGAAGTCTTGCTTGTAGGAAGACACAGCGCCTGGGATTTAACTCCCTTTCTGAAGGGAAACACACAGCAGAGTTCTTATCCATGGAACACACTCTGCTTTAGAGCAAGAAGCACGCTCTTGCTTTCTACAGTCTCTAATACAGCAGGAAACGTGAGTGTGCTCAGAACAAAAGAACTGTGTTTCCTACACACATGGACCATATCTAGTTCAACTCTGCTTCTGAGACTGACACAAACCACAGGTCCTCTAACATCCAATGCTCTTCAGTAGAGAGCAAGAAACGTGTGAGCTTCGTGATCGATGATGGTCCTTTTAGCTGAAAAGTGACTACCATTACCAGAAACGAAGTGTTGCTCGTAGGAAGACACAGAGGCTGGGATTTAACTCTATTTCTGAAGGGAAACACACAGCACAGTTCTCATCCATGAAATACACTCTGCTTTAGAGCAAGAAGCACGCTCTTGCTTTCTAGAGTCTCTAATACAGCAGATAACGTGAGTGTCCTCAGAAAAAAAGAACGGTGTTCCTACACATACAGAACTTATCTAGTTCAACTCTGCTTCTGAAACTGATACAAACCACAGATCCTCTAACATCCAATGCTTTTCAGTTAAAAGCGAGAAATGTGTGAGCTTCATGAAAGATGTGGATCCTTTGAGCTGAAAAGTGACTGTGTTTACCTGAAACAAAGTCTTGCTTGTAGGAAGACACAGAACCTGGGATTTAACTCCGTTTCTGAAGGGAAACACACAGCACAGTTCTCATCCATGGAACACACTCTGCTTTACAGCAAGAAGCACGCTCTTGCTTTCTAGAATCTCTAATACAGCAGTTAACGTGAGAGTGCTCAGAACAAAAGAATTGTGTTACCTACACATACGGAGCATATAAAGTTGAACTCTGCTTCTGAAACTGATACAAGCCACAGGGCCCCTAACATCCAATGCTTTTCAGTTAAGAACGAGAAACGTGTGAGTTTCGTGAAAGATGTAGGTCCTTGAGCTGAAAAGTGACTACCCTTACATGAAACGAAGTCTTGAATATAGGAAGACACAGAACCTGGGATTTAACTCCATATCTGAACGGAAACACACAGCACAGTACTCATCCAGGGAACACACTCTGCTTTAGAGCAAGAAGGACACTCTTGCTTTCTAGAGTGTCTAATACAGCAGGAAACACGAGTGTGCTCAGAACAAAAGAACTGTGTTTCCTACACTTACAGACCATATCAAGTTTAACTCTGCTTCTGTAACTGATACAAACCACAGGTCCCCTAACATCCAATGCTTTTCAGTTAAGAACAAGAAACCTGTGAGCTTCGTGAAAGATGTAGGTCCTTTGAGGTGAAAAGTGACTACCATTACATGAAACTATGTCTTGCATGTAGGAAGACACAGAGCCTTGGATTTAACTCCATTTATGAAAGGAAACACACAGCACAGTTTTCATCCATGAAACTCACTCTGCTTTAGAGCAAGAAGAACGCACTTGTTTTCTAGAGTCTCTAATACCGCAGATAAGGTGAGTGTGGTCAGAACAAAAGATTGGTGTTTCCTACATATGAGGACCATATGTAGTTCAACTCTGCTTTTCAAACTGACACAAACCAAAGGTCCTATATCATCCAATGCTTTTCAGTTAAGACCGACAATCATGTGAGCTTCTTGAACGATGTAGCTTCCTTTGAGCTGAAAAGTGACTGCGTTTACCTGAAACAAAGTCTTGCTTGTAGGAAGACACAGAGCCTGGGATTTAACTCCATTTCTGAAGGGAAATACACAGCACAGTTCTCATCCATGGAACACACTCTGCTTTAGAGCTAGAAGCACTCTCTTGCTTTCTAGAATCTCTAATACAGCAGGAAACGTGAGTGTGCTCAGAACAAAAGAACGGTGATTCCTACATATACGGACCTTATCTAGTTCAACTCTGCTTCTGAGACTGATACAAACCACAGGTCCTCTAACATCCAATGTTCTTCAGTTAAGAGTGAGAAACGTGTGAGCTTCGAGAACGTTGTAGGTCCTTTGAGCTGAAAAGTGACTGTGTTTACCTGAAACGAAGTGTTGCTCGTAGGAAGACACAGAAGATGGGATTTAACTCTATTTCTGAAGGGAAACTCACAGCACAGTTCTCATCCATGGAACACACTCTGCTTTAGGGCAAGAAGCAAGCTCTTGCTTTCTAGAGTCTCTAATATAGCAGGAAACATGAGTGTGCTCAGAACAAAAGAAGTGTGTTTTCTATACATATGGACCATATCAAATTTAACTCTGCTTCTGTAACAGATACAAACCACAGGTCCCCTAACATCCAATGCTTTTCAGTTAAGAACGAGAAACGTGTGAGGTTCGTGAAAGATGTAGGTCCTTTGAGGTGAAAAGTGACTACCCTTACATGAAACGATGTCTTGCTTGTAGGAAACCACAGAGGCTGGGATTTGACTCCATTTAAGAAGGGAAACACACAGCACAGTTCTCATCCATGGAACAAACTCTGCTTTAGAGCAAGAAGCACTCTCTTGCTTTCTAGAGTCTCTAATACAGCAGGAAACCTAAGTGTGATCAGAACAAAAGATCTGTGTGTCCAACACATAAGGAACATATCTAGTTCTTCTATACTCAGGAAACTGATAAAAACCACATGTCCTCTATCATCCAATGCATTTCAGTTAAGAGCCAGAAACATGTGAGCTTCGTGAACAATGTAGCTTCCTTTGAGATGAAAACTGACTGCGTTTACCTGAAACGAAGTCTTGGTTGTAGGAAGACACAGAGCCTGGGATTTCACTCCATTTCTGAAGGAAACACACAGCACAGTTCTCATCCATGAAATACACTCTGCTTTAGAGCAAAAAGCACGAACTTGCTTTCTAGAGTCTCTAATACAGCAGGAAACGTGAGTGTACTCAGAACAAAAGAACTGTGTTTCCGACACATGCGGACCATATCTAGTTCAACTCTGCTTCTGAAAGTGTTACAAACCACAAGTCCTCTTACAACCAATGCTTTTCAGTTAAGAGGAAGAAAAGTGTGAGCTTCGTAAAATATATAATTTCCTTTGAGCTGAAAAGTGACTGCGCTTACCTGAAACGAAGTCTTGCTTTTAGGAAGACACAAACCCTGGGATTTAACTCCATTTCTTGAAGGGAAACACACAGCACAGTTCTCATCCATGAAACACACTCTGCTTTAGGGCAAGAAGCACTGTCTTGCTTTCTATAGTCTCTAATACAGCAGGAAACGTGGGTGTGGTCAGATCAAAAGAATGTGTTTCCTTCACATGCGGACCATATCTAGTTCAACTCTGCTTCTGAAACTGATACAAACCACAGGTCCTCTTACTTCCAATGCTTTTCAGTTAGGAGCAAAAAACATATGAGTTTCGTGAACGAGGTAGCCTTGTTTGAGCTCTAAAGTGACTGTGTTTACCGGAAACGAAATTTTGCATGTAGGAAGACACAGAGCCTGGGATTTAACACCATTTCTGAAGGGAAACACCAAGCACAGTTCTCATCCATGAAAAACACTCTCCTTTAGAGCAAGAAGCACGCTCTTACTTTCTAGATTCTCTAATACAACAGGAAACGTGAATGTGCTCAGAACAAAAGATCTGTGTGTCCAACACATAAGGAAAATATCTAGTTCAACTATGCTCAGGAAACTGATAAAAACCACAGGTCCTCTATCATACAATGCATTTCAGTTAAGAGCCAGAAACGAGTGAGCTTCGTGAACAATGTGGCTTCCTTTGAGATGAAAATGACTGCGTTTACCTGAAATGAAGTCTTGCTTGTAGGAAACACAGAGCCTGGGATTTCACTCCATTTCTGAAGGAAACACACAGCACAGTTCTAATCCATGAAATACACTCTGCTTTAGAGCAAGAAGCACGCTCTTGCTTTCCAGAGTATCTAATAATGCAGGAAACGTGAGTGTGCTCAGAACAAAAGAATTGTGTTTCTGACACATGGTCTCCGTATCTACTTCAACTCTACTTCTGAAATTGATCCAAACCACAGGTCCTCTTACATCCAATGCTTTTCAGTTAAGAGAAAGATACATGTGAGCTTCATGAACAAGGTAGCTTTGCTTGAGCTCTAAAGTGACTGTGTTTACCTGAAACGAAATTTTGCGTGTAGGAAGACACAGAGCCTGGGATTTAACACCATTTCTGAAGGGAAACACCAAGCACAGTTCTCATCCATGAAACACACTCTCCTTTAGAGCAAGAAGCATGCTCTTGCTTTCTAGAGTATCTAATACAGCAGGAAACGTGAGTGTGCTCAGAACAAAAGAATTGGGATTCGGACACATGTGGACCATATCTAGTTAAACTCTGCTTCGGAAACTGATACAAACCACATGTTCTCTAACATCCAATGCTTTTCAGTTAAGAGCGAGAAACGTGTGAGCTTTGTGAAGGATGTAGGTTCGTTTGAGCTGAAAAGTGACTGTGCATACCTGAAACGAAGTCTTGCTTGTAAAAAGACACAAACCCTGGGATTTAACTCCATTTCTTGAAGGGAAACACACAGCACAGTTCTCATCCATGACACAAACTCTGCTTTAGGGCAAGAAGCACGCTCTTGCTTTTTATAGTCTCTAATGCAGCAGGAAACATGGGTGTGGTCAGAACAATAGAATGTGTTTCCTACACATGCGGACCATATCTAATTCAACTCTGCTTCTGAAACTGATCCAAACCACAGGTCCTCTAACATCCAATGCTTTTCAGTGAAGAGCGAGAAACGTGTGAGCCTCGTGAAAGATGTAGTTTCCTTTGAGCTGAAAAGTGACTGTCCTTACATGTAACGAAGTGTTGCTTGTTGGATGACTCAGAGCCTGGGATTTAACTCCATTTCTGAAGGGAAATACACAGCACAATTTACAACGGTGGAACACACTCAACTTTAGAGCAAGACGCACGCTCTTGCTTTCTAGATTCTCTAATACAGCAGGAAACGTGAGTGTACTCAGAACAAAAGAACTGTGTTTGTGACACATGGGCACCGTATCAAGTTCAACTCTGCTTCTGAAACTGATCCAAACCACAGATCCTCTTACATCCAATGCTTTTCAGTTAAGAGCAAGGAACGTGTGAGCTTCGTGAAAAAGGTAGCTTTGTTTGAGCTCTAAAGTGACTGTGTTTACCTGAAACAAATTATTGCGTGTAGGAAGACACAGAGCCTGGGATTTAACACCATTTCTGAAGGGAAACACCAAGCACAGTTCTCATCCATGAAACACACTCTCCTTTAGATCAAGAAGCACGCTCTTGATTTCTAGAGTATCTAATACAGCAGGAAACATGAGTGTGCTCAGAACAAAATAACTGTGATTCCGACACATACAGACCGTATCTAGTTCAACTCTGCTTCTGAAACTGATCCAAACCACAGGTCCTCTATTGTCCAATGCTTTTCAGTTAAGAGCAAGAAACGTGTGAGCCTCGTGAAAGATGTAGTTTCCTTTGAGATGAAAAGTGACTGTCCTTACCTGTAACGAAGTCTTGCTTGTTGGATGACTTAGAGCTTGGGTTTTAACTCCATTTCTGAAGGGAAATACACAGCACAGATCTCATCCAGCAAACACACTCTGCTTTAGAGCAAGAAGCACGCTCATGCTTTCTAGAATCTCTAATACAGCAGGAAATGTGAGTGTGCTCAGAACAAAAGAACTGTGTTTCCTACACATACGGACCATATCTAGTTCAGCTATGCTTCTGAAACTGATCCAAACCTCAGGTCCTCTAACATCCAATGCTTTTCAGTTAAGAGCGAGAAACGTGTGAGCCTCGTGAAAGATGTTGTTTCCCTGAGCTGAAAAGTGACTGTCCTTACCTGTAATGAGGTATTGCTTGTTGGAAGACTCAGAGCCTGGGATTTAACTCCATTTCTGAAGGGAAATACACAGCACAGTTCTCATCCATGGAACACACTCTGCTTTAGAGCAAGAAGCACGCTCTTGCTTTCTAGAGTCTCTAATACATCTGGAAACGTGAGTGTGCTGAGAATAAAAGAATTGTGATTCCGACACATGCGGTCCATATCTAGTTCAACTCTGTTTCTGAAACTGATATAAACCACAGGTCCTGTAACATCCAATGATTTTCAGTTATGAGCGAGAAACGTGTGAGCTTCGTGAATGGTGTAGCTTCGTTTCAGCTGAAAAGTGACTGCGCTTACCTGAAATGAAACCTTGCTTGTAGGAAGACACAAACTCTGGCTTTAACTCCATTTCTTGAATGGAAACACACAGCACAGTTCTCATACATGAAACACACTCTGCTTTAGGGCAAGAAGCACGCTCTTGCTTTCTATAGTCTCTAATACAGCAGGAAACATGAGTGTGCTCAGAACAAAATAACTGTGATTCCGACACATACGGACCATATCTAGTTCAACTCTGCTTCTGAAACTGATCCAAACCACAGGTCCTCTATTGTCCAATGCTTTTCAGTTAAGAGCAAGAAACGTGTGAGCCTCGTGAAAGATGTAGTTTCCTTTGAGATGAAAAGTGACTGTCCTTACCTGTAACGAAGTCTTGCTTGTTGGATGACTTAGAGCTTGGGTTTTTACTCCATTTCTGAAGGAAACACACAGCACAGTTCTAATCCATGAAATACACTCTGCTTTAGAGCAAGAAGCACGTTCTTGCTTTCTATAGTCTCTAATACAGCAGGAAACGTGGGTGTGGTCAGAACAAAAGAATGTGTTTCCTTCACATGCTGAGCATATCTAGTTCAACTCTGCTTCTGAAACTGATCCAAACCCCAGGTCCTCTTACATCCAATGCTTTTCAGTTAAGAGCAAGGAACGTGTGAGCTTCGTGAAAAAGGTAGCTTTGTTTGAGCTCTAAAGTGACTGTGTTTACCTGAAACAAATTATTGCGTGTAGGAAGACACAGAGCCTGGGATTTAACACCATTTCTGAAGGGAAACACCAAGCACAGTTCTCATCCATGAAACACACTCTCCTTTAGATCAAGAAGCACGCTCTTGATTTCTAGAGTATCTAATACAGCAGGAAACATGAGTGTGCTCAGAACAAAAGAATTGTGTTTCCTTCACATGCAGACCATATCTAGTTCAACTCTGCTTCTGAAACTGATCCAAACCACAGGTCCTCTAATGTCCAATGCTTTTCAGTTAAGAGCAAGAAACGTGTGAGCCTCGTGAAAGATGTAGTTTCCTTTGAGATGAAAAGTGACTGTCCTTACCTGTAACGAAGTCTTGCTTGTTGGATGACTTAGAGCTTGGGTTTTAACTCCATTTCTGAAGGGAAATACACAGCACAGATCTCATCCAGCAAACACACTCTGCTTTAGAGCAAGAAGCACGCTCATGCTTTCTAGAATCTCTAATACAGCAGGAAATGTGAGTGTGCTCAGAACAAAAGAACTGTGTTTCCTACACATACGGACCATATCTAGTTCAGCTATGCTTCTGAAACTGATCCAAACCTCAGGTCCTCTAACATCCAATGCTTTTCAGTTAAGAGCGAGAAACGTGTGAGCCTCGTGAAAGATGTTGTTTCCCTGAGCTGAAAAGTGACTGTCCTTACCTGTAATGAGGTATTGCTTGTTGGAAGACTCAGAGCCTGGGATTTAACTCCATTTCTGAAGGGAAATACACAGCACAGTTCTCATCCATGGAACACACTCTGCTTTAGAGCAAGAAGCACGCTCTTGCTTTCTAGAGTCTCTAATATCTGGAAACGTGAGTGTGCTGAGAATAAAAGAATTGTGATTCCGACACATGCGGTCCATATCTAGTTCAACTCTGTTTCTGAAACTGATATAAACCACAGGTCCTGTAACATCCAATGCTTTTCAGTTATGAGCGAGAAACGTGTGAGCTTCGTGAATGGTGTAGCTTCGTTTCAGCTGAAAAGTGACTGCGCTTACCTGAAATGAAACCTTGCTTGTAGGAAGACACAAACTCTGGCTTTAACTCCATTTCTTGAATGGAAACACACAGCACAGTTCTCATACATGAAACACACTCTGCTTTAGGGCAAGAAGCACGCTCTTGCTTTCTATAGTCTCTAATACAGCAAGAAACATGAGTGTGCTCAGAACAAAATAACTGTGATTCCGACACATACGGACCATATCTAGTTCAACTATGCTCAGGAAACTGATAAAAACCCCAGGTCCTCTATCATCCAATGCATTTCAGTTAAGAGCCAGAAACGTGTGAGCTTCGTGAACAATGTAGCTTCCTTTGAGATGAAAAGTGACTGTGTTTACCTGAAACGTAGTGTTGCTTGTAGGAAGACACAGAGCCTGGGATTTCACTGCATTTCTGAAGGAAACACACAGCACAGTTCTAATCCATGAAATACACTCTGCTTTAGAGCAAGAAGCACGTTCTTGCTTTCTATAGTCTCTAATACAGCAGGAAACGTGGGTGTGGTCAGAACAAAAGAATGTGTTTCCTTCACATGCTGAGCATATCTAGTTCAACTCTGCTTCTGAAACTGATCCAAACCCCAGGTCCTCTTACATCCAATGCTTTTCAGTTAAGAGCAAGGAACGTGTGAGCTTCGTGAAAAAGGTAGCTTTGTTTGAGCTCTAAAGTGACTGTGTTTACCTGAAACAAATTATTGCGTGTAGGAAGACACAGAGCCTGGGATTTAACACCATTTCTGAAGGGAAACACCAAGCACAGTTCTCATCCATGAAACACACTCTCCTTTAGATCAAGAAGCACGCTCTTGATTTCTAGAGTATCTAATACAGCAGGAAACATGAGTGTGCTCAGAACAAAAGAATTGTGTTTCCTTCACATGCAGACCATATCTAGTTCAACTCTGCTTCTGAAACTGATCCAAACCACAGGTCCTCTAATGTCCAATGCTTTTCAGTTAAGAGCAAGAAACGTGTGAGCCTCGTGAAAGATGTAGTTTCCTTTGAGATGAAAAGTGACTGTCCTTACCTGTAACGAAGTCTTGCTTGTTGGATGACTTAGAGCTTGGGTTTTAACTCCATTTCTGAAGGGAAATACACAGCACAGATCTCATCCAGCAAACACACTCTGCTTTAGAGCAAGAAGCACGCTCATGCTTTCTAGAATCTCTAATACAGCAGGAAATGTGAGTGTGCTCAGAACAAAAGAACTGTGTTTCCTACACATACGGACCATATCTAGTTCAGCTATGCCTCTGAAACTGATCCAAACCTCAGGTCCTCAAACATCCAATGCTTTTCAGTTAAGAACGAGAAACATGTGAGCCTCGTGAAAGATGTTGTTTCCCTGAGCTGAAAAGTGACTGTCCTTACCTGTAATGAGGTATTGCTTGTTGGAAGACTCAGAGCCTGGGATTTAACTCCATTTCTGAAGGGAAATACACAGCACAGTTCTCATCTATGGAACACACTCTGCTTTAGAGCAAGAAGCACGCTCTTGCTTTCTAGAGTCTCTAATACATCTGGAAACGTGAGTGTGCTGAGAATAAAAGAATTGTGATTCCGACACATGCGGTCCATATCTAGTTCAACTCTGTTTCTGAAACTGATATAAACCACAGGTCCTGTAACATCCAATGCTTTTCAGTTATGAGCGAGAAACGTGTGAGCTTCGTGAATGGTGTAGCTTCGTTTCAGCTGAAAAGTGACTGCGCTTACCTGAAATGAAACCTTGCTTGTAGGAAGACACAAACTCTGGCTTTAACTCCATTTCTTGAATGGAAACACACAGCACAGTTCTCATACATGAAACACACTCTGCTTTAGGGCAAGAAGCACGCTCTTGCTTTCTATAGTCTCTAATACAGCAGGAAACATGAGTGTGCTCAGAACAAAATAACTGTGATTCCGACACATACGGACCATATCTAGTTCAACTATGCTCAGGAAACTGATAAAAACCCCAGGTCCTCTATCATCCAATGCATTTCAGTTAAGAGCCAGAAACGTGTGAGCTTCGTGAACAATGTAGATTCCTTTGAGATGAAAAGTGACTGTGTTTACCTGAAACGTAGTGTTGCTTGTAGGAAGACACAGAGCCTGGGATTTCAATCCATTTCTGAAGGAAACACACAGCACAGTTCTAATCCATGAAATACTCTCTGCTTTAGAGCAAGAAGCACGTTCTTGCTTTCTATAGTCTCTAATACAGCAGGAAACGTGGGTGTGGTCAGAACAAAAGAATGTGTTTCCTTCACATGCTGAGCATATCTAGTTCAACTCTGCTTCTGAAACTGATCCAAACCCCAGGTCCTCTTACATCCAATGCTTTTCAGTTAAGAGCAAGGAACGTGTGAGCTTCGTGAAAAAGGTAGCTTTGTTTGAGCTCTAAAGTGACTGTGTTTACCTGAAACAAATTATTGCGTGTAGGAAGACACAGAGCCTGGGATTTAACACCATTTCTGAAGGGAAACACCAAGCACAGTTCTCATCCATTAAACACACTCTCCTTTAGATCAAGAAGCACGCTCTTGATTTCTAGAGTATCTAATACAGCAGGAAACATGAGTGTGCTCAGAACAAAAGAATTGTGTTTCCTTCACATGCAGACCATATCTAGTTCAACTCTGCTTCTGAAACTGATCCAAACCACAGGTCCTCTAATGTCCAATGCTTTTCAGTTAAGAGCAAGAAACGTGTGAGCCTCGTGAAAGATGTAGTTTCCTTTGAGATGAAAAGTGACTGTCCTTACCTGTAACGAAGTCTTGCTTGTTGGATGACTTAGAGCTTGGGTTTTAACTCCATTTCTGAAGGGAAATACACAGCACAGATCTCATCCAGCAAACACACTCTGCTTTAGAGCAAGAAGCACGCTCATGCTTTCTAGAATCTCTAATACAGCAGGAAATGTGAGTGTGCTCAGAACAAAAGAACTGTGTTTCCTACACATACGGACCATATCTAGTTCAGCTATGCCTCTGAAACTGATCCAAACCTCAGGTCCTCAAACATCCAATGCTTTTCAGTTAAGAACGAGAAACGTGTGAGCCTCGTGAAAGATGTTGTTTCCCTGAGCTGAAAAGTGACTGTCCTTACCTGTAATGAGGTATTGCTTGTTGGAAGACTCAGAGCCTGGGATTTAACTCCATTTCTGAAGGGAAATACACAGCACAGTTCTCATCTATGGAACACACTCTGCTTTAGAGCAAGAAACACGCTCTTGCTTTCTAGAGTCTCTAATACATCTGGAAACGTGAGTGTGCTGAGAATAAAAGAATTGTGATTCCGACACATGCGGTCCATATCTAGTTCAACTCTGTTTCTGAAACTGATATAAACCACAGGTCCTGTAACATCCAATGCTTTTCAGTTATGAGCGAGAAACGTGTGAGCTTCGTGAATGGTGTAGCTTCGTTTCAGCTGAAAAGTGACTGCGCTTACCTGAAATGAAACCTTGCTTGTAGGAAGACACAAACTCTGGCTTTAACTCCATTTCTTGAATGGAAACACACAGCACAGTTCTCATACATGAAACACACTCTGCTTTAGGGCAAGAAGCACGCTCTTGCTTTCTATAGTCTCTAATACAGCAGGAAACATGAGTGTGCTCAGAACAAAATAACTGTGATTCCGACACATACGGACCATATCTAGTTCAACTATGCTCAGGAAACTGATAAAAACCCCAGGTCCTCTATCATCCAATGCATTTCAGTTAAGAGCCAGAAACGTGTGAGCTTCGTGAACAATGTAGATTCCTTTGAGATGAAAAGTGACTGTGTTTACCTGAAACGTAGTGTTGCTTGTAGGAAGACACAGAGCCTGGGATTTCAATCCATTTCTGAAGGAAACACACAGCACAGTTCTAATCCATGAAATACTCTCTGCTTTAGAGCAAGAAGCACGTTCTTGCTTTGTATAGTCTCTAATACAGCAGGAAACGTGGGTGTGGTCAGAACAAAAGAATGTGTTTCCTTCACATGCTGAGCATACCTAGTTCAACTCTGCTTCTGAAACTGATACAAACCACAGGTTCTCTAACATATAATGCTTATCAATTAAGGGCAAGATACGTGTGAGCTTCGAGAACAATGTAGCTTCATTTGAGCTGAAAAGTGACTGCAATTACCTGAAACGAAGTCTTGCTTGTAGGAAGACACAAACCCTGGGATTTACCTCCATTTCTTGAAGGGAAACACACAGCACAGTTCTCATCCATGAAATACATTCTACCTTGGGGCAAGAAGCTCTCTCTTGCTTTCTATAGTCTCTAATACAGCAGGAAATGTGTGTGTGGTCAGAACAAAAGAATGTGTTTCCTTCACATGCGGACCATATCTAGTTCAACTCTGCTTCTGAAACTGATCCAAACCACAGGCCCTCTCACGTCCAATGCTTTTCAGTTAAGAGCGAGAAACGTGTGAGCTTAGTCAACGAGGTAGCTTTGTTTGAGCTCTAAAGTGACTTTGTTTACCTGAAACGAAATTTTGCGTGTAGGAAGATCAGAGCCTGGGATTTAACACCATTTCTGAAGGGAAACACCAAGCACAGTTCTCATCCATGAAACACTCTCTCCTTTAGAGCAAGAAGCACGCTCTTGCTTTCTAGAGTCTCTAATATAGCAGGAAACGTGAGTGTTCTCAGAACAAAAGGATTGTGATGCCGACACATGCGGACCATATCTAGTTCAACTATGCTTCTGAAACTGATACAAACCACATGTTCTCTAACATCCAATGCTTTTCAGTTAAGAGTGAGTTACGTGTGAGCTTCGTGAAAGATATAGTTTCCTTTGAGCTGAAAAGTGACTGTACTTACCTGTAATAAGTCTTGCTTGTTGGATGACTCAGAGCCTGGGATTTAACTCCATTTCTGAAGGGAAATACAAAGCACAGTTCTCATCCAAGGAGCGCACTTTGCTTTAGAGCAAGAAGCATGCTCTTGCTTTTGAGAGTCCCTAATACAGCAAAAAACGTGAGGGTGCTCAGAACAGAAGAAGTGTCTTTGCTACACACACGGACCATATCTAGTTCAACTCCGCTTCTGAAACTGATCCAAACCACAGGTCATCTAACATCCAATGCTTTGCAGTTAAGAGCGAGTAACATGTGAGCTTCATGAACGATGTAGCATCTTTTGAGCAGAAAAGTGACTGCGTTTACCTGAAAAGAAGTCTTGCTTGTAGGAAGACACAGAGCCTGGGATTTCACTCCATTTTTGTAGGAAACTCACAGCACAGTTCTCATCCATGAAATACACTCTCCTTTAGAGCAAGAAGCCTGCTCTTGCTTTCTAGATTATCTAATACAGCAGGAAACGTGAGTGTGCTCAGAACAGAAGAATTGTGATTCCCACACATGCAGACCATTTCTAGTTCAACTCTGCTTCTGAAACTGATACAAACTACACGTTCTCTAACATCCAATGCTTTTCAGTTAGGAGCAAGAAACGTGTAGCTTCGTGAAAAACGTAGCTTCCTTTGAGATGAAAAGTGACTGTGTTTACATGAAACGAAGTCTTGCTTGTAGGAAGACAGAGAGACTAGGATTTCACTCCATTTCTGAAGGAAACACACAGCACAGTTCTCGTCCATGAAATACACTCTGCTTTAGAGAAGGAAGCACAATCTTGCTCTCTAGAGTCTCTAATACAGCAAGAAACGTGAGTGTACTCAGAACAAAAGAACTGTGTTTCTGACACATGCGGACCATATCTAGTTCAACTCTGCTTCTAAAGCTAATACAAACCACAGGTCCTCTTACATCCTATGCTTTTCAGTTAAGAGCAAGAAACGTGTGAGCTTCGTGAACAAGGTAGCTTTGTTTGAGTTCTAAAGTGACTGTGTTTACCTGAAACGAAATTTTCCGTGTAGGAAGACACAGAGCCTGGGATTTAACACCATTTCTAAAGGGAAACACCAAGCACATTTCTCATCCATGAAACACACTCTCCTTTAGAGCAAGAAGCACGCACTTGCTTTCTACAGTATATAATACAGCAGGAAATGTGTGTGTGCTGAGAACAAAAGAATTGTGATTCCAACACATGCGGACCATATCA
This sequence comes from Onychomys arenicola, assembly GCA_949786405.1. NCBI lineage: Eukaryota > Metazoa > Chordata > Mammalia > Rodentia > Cricetidae > Onychomys > Onychomys arenicola. The sequence goes on along the minus strand of CATKUM010000039.1, from coordinate 5,382,109 downwards.
AGCTCAACTCTGCTTCTGAAAATGATACAAACCACACGTTCTCTAACATCCAATGCTTTTCAGTTAAGAGCGAGAAACGTGTGAGCTTCATGAACGATGTAGCTTCATTTGAGCTGAAATGTGACTGTGCTTACCTGAAACGAAGTCTTGTTTGTAGAAAGACAAAAACCCTGGGTTTAACTCCATTTCTGAAGGAAACACACAGCACAGATCTCATCCATGAAATACACTCTGCTTTAGAGCAAGAAGCACAATCTTGCTTTCTAGAGTCTCTAAAACACCAGGAAAGTTGAGTGTGCTCAGAACAAATTATTTGTGATTCTGAAACATGCGGACCATAATTAGTTCTACTCTTCTTCTGAAACTGATACAAACCATACCTTCTCTGAGATCCAATGCTTTTCAGTTAAGAGCGAGTTATGTGTGACCTTCTTGAATGATATATTTTCCTTTGAGCTGAAAGTGACTGTCCTTACCTGAAACGAAGTCTTGCTTGTTGGATGACTCAGAGCCTGGGTTTTACCTCCATTAATGGAGGGAAATACACAGCACAGTTTTTATCTGTGGAACACACGCAACTTTAGTGTAAGAAGCACGCTCTTGCTTTCTAGATACTCTAATACATCAGGAACGTGAGTGTGCTCAGAACAAAAGATCTGTGTGTACAACACATAAGGATCATATCTAGTACAACTATGCTCAGGAAACTGATAAAAACCACAGGGCCTCGATCATCCAATGAATTTCAATTAAGAGCCAGAAACATGTGAGCTTCGTGAACGAGGTAGCTTTGTTTGAGCTCCAAAGTGACTGTGTTTACCTGAAACGAAATTTTGCATGTAGGAAGACACAGAGCCTGGGATTCAACACCATTTCTGAAGGGAAACACCAAGCACAGTTCTCATCCATGAAACACACTCTCCTTTAGAGCAAGAAGCACGCTATTGCTTTCTAGATTATCTAATACAGCAGGAAACATGAGTGTGCTCCGAACAAAAGAATTGTGATTCCGACACATGCGGACCATATCTAGTTCTACTCTGCTTCTGAAACTGATAGAAACCATACGTTCTGTGGCATCCAATGCTTTTCAGTTAAGAGCGAGAAAGGTGTGAGCTTCGTGAACGATGTAGCTTCTTTTGAGATGAAAAGTGACTGCGCTTACTTGAAAAGAAGTCTTGCTAGTAGGAAGACAAAAACCCTGGGTTTAACTCCATTTCTTGAATGGAAACAAACAGCACAGTTCTTCTCCATGAAACAAACTCTGCTTTAGGGCAAGAAGCATGCTCTTGCTTTCTATAGTCTCTAATATAGCGGAAACATGGGTGTGGTGAGAACAATAGAATGTATTTCCTACACATGAGGACCATATCTAGTTCAACTCTGCTTCTGAAACTGATCCAAATCACAGGTCATCTAACATCAAATACTTTTCAGTTAAAAGCAAGAAACCTGTGAGCCTGGTGAAAGACATAGTTTCTTTGGGCTGAAAAGTGACTGTCCTTTCCTGTAACGAAGTCTTGCTTGTTGGATGACTCAGAGCCTGGGATTTAACTCCATTTCTGAAGGGAAATACACAGCACAGTTTTCATCCAAGAAATACACTCTGCTTTAGAGCAAGAAGCACGCTCTTGCTTTCTAGAGTCTTTAGTACAGCAGGAAATGTGAGTATGCTCAGAACAAAAGAACTGTGTTTCCTACACATACTGACCGTATCTAGTTCAACTATGCTCAGGAAACTGATAAAAACCACAGGTCCTCTTACATCCAATGCTTTTCAGTTAAGAGCAAGAAACGTGTGAGCTTCATGAACGAGGTAGCATTGTTAGAGCTCTAAAGTGATTGTGTTTACCTGAAACGAAATTTTCAGTGTAGGAAGACACAGAGCCTGGGATTTAACACCATTTCTGAAGGGAAACACCAAGCACACTTCTCATCCATGAAACACACTCTCCTTTAGAGCAAGAAGCATGCTCTTGCTTTCTAGAGTATCTAATACAGCAGGAATGTGAGTGTGCTCAGAACAAAAGAATTGTGATTCCGACACATTGCGAACAATATCTAGTTCAACTCAGCTTCTGAAACTCATACAAACCACAGGTCCTCTAACATCCAATGCTTTTCAGTTAAGAGCGAGAAACGTGTGAGCCTCGTGAAAGATGTAGTTTCCTTTGAGCTGAAAAGTGACTGTTCTTACCTGTAATAAGTCTTGCTTGTTGGATGACTCAGAACCTGGGATTTAACTCCATTTCTGAAGGGAAATACACAGCACAGTTCTCATCCATGGAACACACTCTGCTTTAGAGCAAGAACCATGCTCTTGCTTTCTGGAGTCTCTAATACAGCAGGAAATGTGAGTGTGCTCAGAACAAAAGAACTCTGTTTCCTACACATACGGACCATATCTAGTTCAGCTATGCTTCTGAAACTGATCCAAACCTCAGGTCCTCTAAAATCCAATGCTTTTCAGGTAAGAGCGAGAAATGTGTGAGCCTCGTGAAAGATGTAGTTTCCTTTGAGAGGAAAAGTGACTGTGTTTATCTGAAACGATGTCTTGCTTGTAGGAAGACACAGAGCCTGGGATTTCACTCCATTTCTTAAGGAAACACACAGCACAGATCTCATCCATGAAATACACTCTGCTTTAGAGCAAGAAGCACAATCTTGCTTTCTAGAGTCTCTAAAACTGCAGGAAAGGTGAGTGTGCTCAGAACAAATTATTTGTGATTCTGAAACATGCGGAACATAATTAGTTCTACTCTTCTTCTTAAACTGATACAAACCATACCTTCTCTGACAACCAATGCTTTTCAGTTAAGAGCGAGTTACATGTGACCTTCGTGAATGATATATTTTCCTTTGAGCTGAAAAGTGACTTTCCTTACCTGAAACGAATTCTTGCTTGTTGGATGACTCGGAGCCTGGGTTTTACCTCCATTAATGGAGGGAAATACACAGCACAGTTTTCATCCGTGGAACACCCGCAACTTTAGTGTAAGAAGCACGCTCTTGCTTTCTAGGTTCTCTAATACAGCAGGAAAAGTGAGTGTGTCAGAACAAAACATCTGTGTGTCCAACACATGAGGATCATATCTAGTTCAACTATGCTCAGGAAACTGATAAAAACCACAGGTCCTCTATCATCCAATGCATTTCAGTTAATAGCCAGAAACCTGTGAGCTTCGTGAACAATGTAGCTTCGTTTGAGATGAAAAGTGACTGTGTTTTTCTGAAATGATGTCTTGCTTGTTGGAAGACACAGAGCCTGGGATTTCACTCCATTTCTGAAGGAAACACACAACACAGATCTCATCCATGAAATACACAATGCTTTAGAGCAAGAATCAATATCTTGCTTTCTATTGTCTCTAATACAGCAGGAAACGTGAGTGTGCTCAGAAGAAAAGAATTGTGATTCCGACACTTGCGGACCATAATTAGTTCTACTCTTCTTCTGAAACTGATACAAACCATACCTTCTCTGAGATCCAATGCTTTTCAGTTAAGAGCGAGTTACGTGTGACCTTCTTGAATGATATATTTTCCATTGAGCTGAAAGTGACTGTCCTTACCTGAAACGAAGTCTTGCTTGTTGGATGACTCAGAGCCTGGGTTTTACCTCCATTAATGGAGGGAAATACACAGCACAGTTTTCATCTGTGGAACACACGCAACTTTAGTGTAAGAAGCACGCTCTTGCTTTCTAGATTCTCCAATACATCAGGAAACATGAGTGTGCTCAGAACAAAAGATCTGTGTGTACAACACATAAGGATCATATCTAGTACAACTATGCTCAGGAAACTGATAAAAACCACAGGGCCTCTATCATCCAATGAATTTCAACTAAGAGCCAGAAACATGTGAGCTTTGTGACGAGGTAGCTTTGTTTGAGCTCCAAAGTGACTGTGTTTACCTGAAACGAAATGTTACATGTAGGAAGACACAGAGCCTGGGATTCAACACCATTTCTGAAGGGAAACACCAAGCACAGTTCTCATCCATGAAACACACTCTCTTTTAGAGCAAGAAGCACGCTATTGCTTTCTAGATTATCTAATACAGCAGGAAACATGAGTATGCTCAGAACAAAAGAATTGTGATTCCGACACATGCGGACCATATCTAGTTCTACTCTGCTTCTGAAACTGATAGAAACCATACATTCTCTGGCATCCAATGCTTCTCAGTTAAGTCGAGAAACGTGTGAGCTTCATGAACGATGTAGCTTCTTTTGAGATGAAAAGTGACTGCGCTTACTTGAAAAGAAGTCTTGCTAGTAGGAAGACAAAAACCCTGGGTTTAACTCCATTTCTTGAATGGAAACACACAGCACAGTTCTACTCCATGAAACAAACTCTGCTTTAGGGCAAGAAGCATCCTCTTGCTTTCTATAGTCTCTAATATAGCAGGAAACATGGGTGTGGTGAGAACAATAGAATGTGTTTCCTACACATGAGGACCGTATCTAGTTCAACTCTGCTTCTGAAACTGATCCAAATCACAGGTCATCTAACATCAAATACTTTTCAGTTAATAGCAAGAAACGTGTGAGCCTGGTGAAAGACGTTGTTTCCTTTGAGCTGAAAAGTGACTGTCCTTACCTATAACGAAGTCTTGCTTGTTGGATGACTCGGAGGCTGGGATTTAACTCCATTTCTGAAGGGAAATACACAGCACAGTTCTCATCCATGGAACACACTCTCCTTTAGAGCAAGAAGCACGCTGTTGCTTTCTAGATTATCTAATACAGCAGGAAACGTGAGTGTGCTCAGAACAAAAGAATTGTGATTCCGACACATGCGGACCATACCTAGTTCTACTCTGCATCTGAAACTGATACAAACCATAAGTTCTTTGACATCCAATGCTTTTCAGTTAAGAGCGAGTTACGTGTGAGCTTTGTGAAAGATATAGTTTCGTTTGAGCTGAAAAGTGACTGTCCTTACCTGAAACGATGTCTTGCTTGATGGATGAATCAGAGCCTGGATTTACCTCCATTTCTGAAGGGAAATACACAGCACAGTTTTCATCCGTGGAACGACTCAACGTTAGAGTAAGAAGCACGCTCTTGCTTTCTAGAGTCTCTAATACAGCAGGAAACTTGAGTGCCCTCAGAACAAAAGATCTGTGTGTCCAACACATAAGGACCATATCTAGTTCAACTCTGCTTCTGAAACTGATACAAACCACAGGTCATCTTACATCCAATTTTTTTCATTTAAGAGCAAGAAACGTGTGAGCTTCGTGAACGAGTTAGCTTTGTTTGAGCTCTAAAGTGACTGTGTTTACCTGAAACTTAATTTTGCGTGTAGGAAGACACAGAGCCTGGGATTCAACACCATTTCTGAAGGGAAACACCAAGCACAGTTCTCATCCATGAAACACAATCTACTTTAGAGCAAGAAGCACGCTCTTGCTTTCTAGAGTATCTAATACAGCAGGAAACGTGAGTGTGCTCAGAACAAAACAATTGTGGTTCTGACACATGCGGACCATATCTAGTTCAACTCTGATTCTGAAATTGATACAAACCACAGGTCCTCTAACATCCAATGCTTTTCAGTTAAGAGCGAGAAACGTGTGAGCTTCGTGAACAATGTACCTTCGTTTGAGCTGAAAAGGGACAGTGCTTACCTGAAAAGAAGCCTTGCTTGTAGGAAGACACAAACCCTGGGTTAAACTCCATTTCTTGAATGGACACACACAGCACAGTTCTCATCCATTAAACACACTCTGCTTTAGTGCAAGAAGCACGATCTTGCTTTCTATAGTCTCCAATACAGTAGGAAACGTGGGTGTGGTCAGAGCAAAAGAATGTGTTTCCTACACATGCGGACCATATCTAGTTCAAATCAACTTCTGAAACTCAAACAAACCACAGGTCCTCTAACATCCAATGCTTTTCAGTTAAGAGGGAGAAACGTGTGAGCTTCGTGAACAATGTAGCTTCTTTGAGATGAAAAGTGACTGCGCTTATATGAAATGAAGTCTTGCCTGTATAAGACATAAATGCTGGGATTTCACTACATTTCTTGAAGGGAAACACACAGCACAGTTCTCATCCACGAAATACACTCTGCTTTATGCAAGAAGCACGCTCTTACGTTCTATAGTCTCTATTACAGAAGGAAACGTGAGTGTGCTCAGAACAAATGAACTGTGTTTACTACACACACGGACCATATCTAATTCAACTCTGCTTCTGAAACTGATCCAAACCACACATTCTGTAACATCCAATGCTTTTCAGTTAAGAGCAAGAAACGTGTGAGCCTTGTGAAAGTTGTAGTTTCCTTTGAGCTGAAAAGTGAGTGCCCTAACCTGTAACAAAGTCTTGCTTGTTGGATGACTCAGAGCTGGGGTTTAACTCCATTTCTGAAGGGAAATACACAGCACAGTTCTCATACGTGGAACACACTCTACTTTAGAGCAAGAAGCATCCTCTTGCTTTCTAGATTCTCTAATATAGCAGGAAACGTGAGTGTGCTCTGAACAAAAGAACTGTGTTTCCTACACATAAGGACCATATCTAGTTCAACTATGCTCAGGAAACTGATAAAAACCACAGGTCCTCTATCATCCAATGCATTTCAGTTAAGAGCCAGAAACGTGTGAGCTTCATGAACAATGTAGCTTACTTAGAGATGAAAAGTGACTGCGTTTACCTGAAATGAATTCTTGCTTGTAGGAAGACACAGAGCCTGGGATTTCACTCCATTTCTGAAGGAAACACACAGCACAGTTCTCATCCATGAAATACACTCTGCTTGAGAGAACCACGATCTTGCTTTCTATAGTCTCTAGTACAGCAGGAAACGTGAGTGTACTTGGAACAAAAGAACTGTTTCTGTCACATGCGTACTATATCTAGTTCAACTCTGCTTCTGAAACTGATACAAACCACAGGTCCTCTTACATCCAATGTTTTTCAGTTAAGAGCAAGAAACGTGTGAGCTTCGTGAACGAGGTAGCTTTGTTTGAGCTCTAAAGTGACTATGTTTACCTGAAATGAAATTTTTCGCGTAGGAAGACACAGAGCCAGGGATTTCACTCCATTTCTGAAGCGTAAGACACAGCACAGTTCTCATCCAAGAAACACACTCTGCTTTAGAGCAAGAAGCACGCTCTTGCTTTCTAGAGTCTCTAATACAACAGGAAACATGAGTGTGCTCTGACTAAAGAACTGTGTTTCCTACACACGCAGACCCTATCTAGTTCAACTCTGCTTCTGAAACTGACACAAACCACACGTTCTCTAACAGCCAATGCTTTTCAGTTAAGAGTGAGAAACGTGTGAGCTTCTTGAATGATGTAGATTCGTTTGAGATGAAACGTGACTGCGCTTACCTGTAACGAAATCTTGCTTGTAGGAAGACACAAACCCTGGGATTTAACTTCATTTATGAAGGAAACACAAAGCACAGTTGTCATCCATGAAACACACTATGTTTAGAGCAAGAAGCACAATCTAGCTTTCTAGTGTCTCTAATACAGCAGTCAACTTGAGTGTGCTCAGAACAAAAGAATTGTGATTCCATCACATGCAGACCACATCAAGTTTAATTCTGCTTCTGAAACTGATACAAACCACACTTTCTCTAACATCCAATGCATTTCAATTTAGAGCCAGAAACGTGTGAGCTTCGTGAAAGATGTAGCTTCCATTGATCTGAAAAGTGACTGTCCTACCCTGTAACGAAGTCTTGCTTGTTGGATGACTCAGAGCCTGGGATTTTACTCCATTTCCGAAGGGAAATTCACAGCACAGTTCTCATCCATGGATCACACTCTGCTTTAGAGCAAGAAGCACGCACTTGCTTTCTAGAGCCTCTAATACAGCAGGAAATGTGAGTGTGCTCAGAACAAAAGAACTGTGTTTCCTACACATGAGGACCATATCTAGTTCAACTCTCCTTTTGAAATAGATACAAACTACAGGTCATTTAAAATCCAATGCTTTTCAGTTAAGAGCCAAAATTAGGTGAGCTTCCTTAACGAAGTAGCTTCCTTTAAGCTGAAAAGTGACTGTGTTTATTTGAAATGAAGCCTTGCTTGTAGGTAGAAAAAGAGCTTGGGATTTAACTAGATTTCTGAAGGGAAACAAATGGCACTTTTCTCCTCCATGAAACGCACTCTGCTTTAGAGCAAGAAGCATGCTCTTGCCTTCTAGATTCTCTAATGCAGCAAGAAACGTGAGTGTGCTCAGAACAAAAGAAATGCATTTCCTACACACACGGAACTTATCTAGATCAACTCTGCTTCTGAAACTGATACAAACCAAACGACCTCCAACATCCAATGCTTTTCAGTTAAGAGCAAAAAACATGTGAGCTTTGTGAACGAAGCAGGTTCCTTTGAGGTGAAAAGTGACTGCGTTTACCTGAAACGAAGTCTTGCTTATAGGAAGACACAGAGCATGGGATTTAAATCCATTTATGAAGGGAAACACACAAAACAGTTCACTTCCATGGAACAGCATCTTTTTTAGACCAAAAAGCACGCTCTTGCTATCTAGTGTAGCTAATACAGCAGGAAACGTTAGTGTGCTCAGAAAAAAAGAACTGTGTTTCCTACACATCCGGACCATATCTAGTTCAACTCTCCTTCTGAAACTGATACAAACCACAGGTCCTCTAACATCCAATGCTTTTCAGTTAAGAGCGAGAAACGTGTGAGCTTCGTGAACTATGTAGCTTCATTAGAGCTAAAAAGTGACTGAGATTACCTGAAACGAAATCTTGCATGTAGGAAGAATCAGAGCCTGGGATTTCACTCCATTTCTGAAGGGAAACACACAGCACAGTTCTCATCCATGAAACACATTCTGCTTTAGAGCAAGAAGCATGCTCTTGCTTTCTAGAGTTTCTAAGATAGCAGGAAACGTGAGTGTGCTCAGAACAAAAGAACTGTGTTTCCTACACATACGGACCATATCTAGTTCAACGCTGCTCAGGAAACTGATACAAACCTCAGCTCATTTAACATCCAATGTTTTCCACTTAAAAGTGAGAAACGTGTGAGCTTCTAGAACGATGTAGATTCCTTTGATCTCTGGTGACTGCGTTTATCTGTTTTGAAGCCTTGCTTGTAGGAAGACATAGAACCTGTGTTTTAACTCCATTTCTGATGGGAAACACACAGCACAGATCTCATCCATGGAACACATCTGCTTTAGAGCAAGAAGCACGCTCTTGCTTTCTAGAGTCTCTAATACAGCAGGAAACGTGAGTGTGCTCAGAAAAAATGAACTGTGTTTCCCACACATACTGACCATATCTAGTTCAACTCTGCTCAGGAAACTGATACAAACCACAGGTCCTCTAACATCCAATGCTTTTCAGTTAAGAGCGAGAAACGAGTGAGCTTCGTGAAAGATGTAGCTTCGTTTCAGCTGAAAAGTGACTGCATTTACCTGAAACGAAGTCTTGATTGTAGGAAGACACAATCCCTGGAGTTAACTCCATTTCTTAAAGTGAAAAACACAGCACAGTTCTCATCCATGAAGCACACTCTGCTTTAGAGCAAGAAGGATGCTATTGCTTTCTAGATTTTCTAAGACAGCAGGAAACGTGAGTTTGCAAAGAACAAAAGAACCGTTTGTACTGCAAATACAGACCATATCTTGTACAACTCTGCTCAGGAAACTGAGAAAAACCCAGGTCCTCTAACATCCAGTGGTTTTCAGTTAACAGTGAGAAACATGTTAGCTTCGTGAACGATGTAGCTCCCTTTGAGCTCTAAAGTCACTGTGTTTACCTGAAACGAAGTCTGGCTTGTACGAAGACACAGAGCCTGGGATTTAACTCCATTTCTGAAGGGAAAAACACAGCACAGTTCTCACCCTTGAAACACACTGTGCTTTAGAGCAAGAAGCACGCTGTTGCTTTCTAGAGTCTCTAAGACAGCAGGAAACGTGAGTGTGCTCAGAAGGAAAGAACTGTGTGTCCTACACATAAGGACCATATCTAGTTCAACTCTGCTCAGGAAACTGATACAAACCACAGGTCCTCTAACATCCAAGGCTTTTCATTTAACAGTGAGAAACGTGTGAGCTTCGTGAACTATGTAGGTTCCTTTGAACTGAAAAGTGACTCTGTTTATTTGAAACAAAGCCTTTCTTGTAGGTAAACACAGAGCCTGTGATTAAACACCATTTCTTAAGGGAAACACACAGCACAGTTCTCATCCTGGAAACATACTCTGCTTTTGAGCAAGAAGCTCTTCCTTGCTTTCTAGAATCTCTAATACAGCAGGAAACGTGAGTGTGCTCAGAAAAAATGAACTGTGTTTCCTACACATTTGGACCATATCTAGTTCAACTCTGCTTCAGAAAATGATACAAACCACACGTGCTCTACCATCCAATGTTTTCCACTAAAGAGTGAGAACAATGTGAGCTTTATGAACGATGTAGCTTCCTTTGAGCTCTAAAGTGACTGTGTTTACCTGAAAATAAGTCTTGCCTGTAGGCAGACACAGATGCTGCGATTTAACTCCATTTCTGAAGGAAAACACACAGCACAGTTCTCATCCATGAAGCATAATCTGCTTTAGAGCAAGAAGGACACGCTTGCTATCTAGATTCTCTAAGACAGCAGGAAACATGAGTGTGCAAAGAACAAAAGAACCGTTTGTCCTGCAAATACAGACCATATCTTGTTCAACTCTGCTCAGGAAACTGAAAAAAAACACAGGTCCTCTAACATCCAGTGGTTTTCAGTTAACAGCGAGAAACATGTGAGCTTTGTGAACGAAGTAGCTCCCTTTGAGCTCTAAAATGACTGTGTTTACCTGAAACGAAGTTTGGCTTGTAGGAAGACACAGAGCCTGGGGTTTAACTCCATTTCTGCAGGGAAAAACACAGCACAGTTCTCACCCTTGGAACACACTGTGCTTTAGAGCCAGAAGCACACAATTGCTTTCTACACTCACTAAGAAAAAAGGAAAGGAGTGTGTGCTCAGAATAAAAGATCAGGGTTTCCTACACATCCGCACCATATCTAGTTCAACTCTGCTCAGGAAACTGATACAAACCACAGGTCCTCTAACATCCAATGCTTTTCAGTGAAGAGCGAGAAACGTGTGAGCTTAGTGAACTATGTAGCTTCGTTTGAGCTCAAAAGTGACTGCGATTACCTGAAAAGATATCTTGCTTGTAGGAAGACGCAGAGCATGGGATTTAACAACATTTCTGAAGTGAAACACACAGCACAGTTCTCATCCATGAAAAACACTCTGCTTTAGAGCAAGAAGCATGCTCTTGCTTCTAGAGTCTCTAATACAGCAGGAAACTTGAGTGTGCTCAGAACAAAAGAACTGTTTCCTACATAAGCAGACCATATCTAATTCAACTCTGCTTCAGGAAATGATACAAACCAGAGGTGCTCTAACATCCTATACTTTTCAGGTAAGAGAGAGAAACGTGTGAGATTCGTGAAAGATGTAGCTTCGTTTCAGCTGAAAAGTGATTGAGCTTACCTGAAAAGAAGTCTTGCTTGTAGGAAGACACAATCCCTGGAGTTAACTCCATTTCTTAATGGGAAAAACACAGCACAGTTCTCATCCATGAAGCACACTCTGCTTTAGAGCAAGAAGGATGCTATTGCTTTCTAGATTCTCTAAGACAGCAGGAAACGTGAGTGTGCAAAGAAGAAAAGTACCATTTGTCCTGCAAATACAGACCATATCTTGTTCAACTCTGCTCAGGAAACTGATAAAATCCCAGGTTCTCTAAATTCCAGTGGTTTTCAGTTAACAGCGAGAAACGTGTGAGCTTTGTGAACGATGTAGCTCCCTTTGAGCTCTAAAGTGACTGTGATTACCTGAAACGAAGTATGGCTTGTAGGAAGACACAGAGCCTGGGATTTAACTCCATTTCTGAAGGGAAAAACACAGCACAGTTCTCACCCTTGAAACAAACTGTGCTTTAGAGCAAGAAGCACGCTCTTGCTTTCTAGAGTCTCTAAGACAGCAGGAAACCTGAGTGTGCTCAGAACAAAAGAACTGTGTGTCCTCCACATAAGGACCATCTCTAGTTCAACTCTGCTCAAGAAACTGATACAAACTACAGGTCCTCTAACATCCAAGGCTTTGCATTTAACAGCTAGAAACGTGTGAGCTTCCTGAACTATGAAGGATCCATTGAACTGAAAAGTGACTCTGTTTATTTGAAACGAAGCCTTGCTTGTAGGTAGACACAGAGCCTGGGATTTAACTCCATTTTTGAAGGGAAACACACAGCACAGATCTCATCCATGAAAGACACTCTGCTTTAGAGCAAGAAGCTCTTCCTTGCTTTCTATTGTTTCTAATACAGCAGGAAACGTCAGTGTGCTCAGAAAAAAAGAACTGTGTTTCCTACACATACTGACCATATCTAGTTTAACTCAGCTCAGGAAACTGATACAAACCACAGGTCCTCTAACATCCAATGCTTTTCATTTAAGTGTGAGAAACGTGTGAGCTTCATGAACGATGTAGCACCCTTTGAACTGAAAATTGTCTGCGTTTACCTGAAATGAAGTCTTGCTTGTAGGAAGATACAAAGCTAGAGATTTCACTCCACTTCTGAAAAGAAACACACAGAACTGTTCTCATCCATGAAACACACTCTGCTTTAGAGCCAGACGCACACTCTGGCTTTCTAGAGTCTCTAATACAGCAGGAAACGTGAGTGTGCTCAGAATAAAAGAACTGTTTCCTACACAATCGGACCATATCTAGTTCAACTCTGCTTCAGAAAATGATTTTCAGTTAAGAGCGAGAAATGTGTGAGCTTCTTGAACTATGTAGCTTCGTTTGAGCTTAAAAGTGACTGCGATTTACTGAAATAAAATCTTGCTTGTAGGAAAACACAGAGCCTTGGATTTAACTCCTTTCTGAAGGGAAACACACAGCACAGTTCTCATCCATGAAGCACACTCTGCTTTACAGCAAGAAGGACGCACTTGCTTTCTAGAGTCTCTAAGACAGCAGGAAACCTGAGTGTGCTCAGAAGAAAAGAACTGTGTGTCCTACACATAAGGACCATATCTAGTTCAACTTTGCTCAGGAAACTGATATAAACCACAGGTCCTCTAACGTCCAAGGCTTTTCATTTAACAGCGAGAAACATGTGAGCTTCATGAACTATGTAGGTTCCTTGAACTGAAAAGTGACTCTGTTTATTTGAAATGGGGCCTTGCTTGTAAGTAGACACAGAGCCTGGGATTTAACTCCTTTCTGAAGGGAAACACAGGGCACAGTTCTCATCCATGAAACACACTCTGCTTAGAGCAAGAAGCACACTCTTGCTTTCTAGAGTCTCTAATACAGCAGGAAATGTGAGTGTGCTCAGAACAAAAGAAATGTATGTCCCACACATACGGACCATATCTAGTTCAACTTTGCTCAGGAAACTGATTAAACTACAGGTCCTCTAACATCCAATGCTTGTCAGTTAAGAGCAAGAAGAATGTGAGCTTTGAGAAAGATGTAGCTTCCTTTGAGCTGAAAAGTGATTGTGTTTACCCGAAAAGAAATCTTGCTTGTAGGAAAACACAGAGCCTTGGATTTTACTCCTTTCTGAAGGGAAACACACAGCACAGTTCTCATCCATGTAACACACTCTGCTTTAGAGCAAGAAGGACGCTCTTGCTATCTAGAGTCTCTAAGATAGCAGGAAATGTGAGTGTGCAAAGAACAAAAGAACTGTTTGTCCTGCGAATACAGACCATATCTTGTTCAACTCTGCACAGGAAACTGATAAAAACCACAGGTCCTCTAACATCCAGTGGTTTTCAGTTACTAGCGAGATACCTAAGAGTTTCGTGAACGATGTAGCTCCCTTTGAGCTCTAAAAGGACTGTGTTTACATGAAACGAAGTGTGGCTTGTAGGAAGGCACATAGCCTAGGATTTAATTCCATTTCTGCAGGGAAACACACAGCACAGTTCTCATCCACGAAACACACTCTGCTTTAGAGCAAGAATCACGATCTTGCTTTCCAGATTCTCTAAGACTGCAGGAAACCTGAGTGTGCTCAGAACAAAAGAACTGTGTGTCCCACACATACAGAGCATATCTAGTTCAACTCTGCTTCTGAAACTGATAAAAAGCACAGGGCCTCTAACATCCAGTGGTTTTCAGTTAACAGGGAGAAATGTAGGAGTTTCGTGAACGATGTAGCTCCCTTTGAGCTCTAAAGTGACTGTGTTTACCTGAAACGAAGTCTGGCATGTAGGAAGACACAGAGCCTGGGATTAAACACCATTTCTGAAGTGAAACACACAGCCCAGTTCTCATCCATGAAAAAAACTCTGCTTTAGAGCAAGTAGCACGCTCTTGCTTTCTAGAGTCTCTAAGTCAGCAGGAAATGTGAGCGTGTTCAGAACAAAAGTACTGTGTTTCCTACACATACAGAACATATCTAGTTCAACACTGCTCAGGAAACTGATACAAACCACAAGTCCTCTGACATCCATGCTTTTCAGTTAAGAGCAAGAATGTTGTGACTCTTCGTGAACTATGAAGCTTGCTTTGAGCGGAAAAGTGACTCAGTTTATTTGAAATGAAGCCTTGCTTGTAGGAAGACACAGAGCCTGGGATTTAACTCAATTTCTGAAGGGAAACACACAGCACAGTTCTCACCCTTGAAACACACTGTGCTTTAGAGAAAGAAGCACGCACTTGCTTTCTAGATACTCTAATACAGAAGGAAACATGAGTTTGCTCAGAACAAAGGAACTGTGTTTCCTACAAACACGGACCATATCTAGTTCAACTCTCCTTCTGAAAAAGATACAAACCACAGGACATTTAACATCTATTGCTTTGCAGTTAAGAGCGAGAAACGTGTAAGCTTCAGGAAAGATGTAGATCCCTTTGAGCTGTAAAGTGACTGTGTTTACCTGAAACTAAGTCTTGCTTGTAGGAAGACACAGAGCATGGGATTTAACTCCATTTCTGAAGGGAAAAACACAGCACAGTTCTCCACCTTGAAACACACTCTGCTTTAGAGCAAGAAGCACGCACTTGCATTCTAGAGTCTCTAAGACAACAGGAAATGTGAGTGTCCTCAGAACAAAAGAACTGTGTTTCCTACACATCCAGACCATATCCAGTTTAACTCTCCTTTGAAACTGATACACACCACAGGTCCTCTAACATCCAATGCTTTTCAGGTAAGAGCGAGAAACTTATGAGCTTCATGAACTATGTAGCTTCCTTTGAGCTGAAAAGTGACTGTGTTTACCTGAAACGAAGTCTTGCTTGTAGGAAGACACATAGCCTAGGATTTAATTCCATTTCTGCAGGGAAACACACAGCACAGTTCTCATCCACGAAACACACTCTGCTCTAGAGCAAGAATCACGCTCTTGCTTTCTAGAGTCTCTAAGACTGCAGGAAACCTGAGTGTGCTCAGAACAAAAGAACTGTGTGTCCCACACATACGGAGCATATCTAGTTCAACTCTGCTTCTGAAACTGATACAAACCACAGGTCCTCTAACGTTGAATGCTTTTCAGATAAGAGCGAGAAATGTGTGAGCTTCGTGAACTATGTAGCTTCCTTTGAGCTGAAAATTGGCTGCGTTTACCTGAAACGAAGTTTTGCTTGTTGGAAGACACAAAGCCTGGGATTTCACTCCACTTCTGAAGGTAAATACACAGCACAGTTCTCATCCATGAAACACACTCTGCTTTAGAGCAAGAAGCTCTTCCTTGCTTTCTAGAGTCTCTAATATAGCAGGAAACGTGAGTGGGCTCAGAACAAAAGAACTGTGTTTCCTACACATACGGACCATATCTAGTTCAACTCTGCTCAGTAAACTGATGCAAACCACAGGTCCTCTAACGTCCAATGCCTTTCAGTTAAGAGCGAGAAACGTGTGAGCTTCATGAACTATGATGATTCCTTTGAGCTGAAAAGTGAATCTGTTTATTTGAATAAAAGCCTTGCTTGTAGGTAGACACAGAGCCTGGGATTAAACTCCATTTCTGAAGGGAAACAAATGGCACTGTTCTCATCCATGAAACACACTCTACTTCAGAGCAAGAAGCACGCTCTTGCTTTCTAGATTCTCTAATACAGCAGGAAACTTGAGTGTGCTCAGAATAAAAGAACTGTTTCCTACACAAGTGGACCATATGTAGTTCAACTCTGCTTCAGAAAATGATACAAACCACAGGTGCTCTAACATCCAATGTTTTCCACTTAAGAGTGAGAAAAATGTGAGCTTTGTGAACGATGTAGCTTCCTTTGAGCTCTAAAGTGACTGTGTTTACCTGAAAATAAGTCTTGCCTGTAGGAAGACACAGAGGCTGTGATTTAACTCCATTTCTGAAGGGAAACACTCAGCACAGTTCTCTTCCATGAAACACACTCTGCTTTAGATCAAGAAGCACGCACTTCCTTTCTAGATTCTCTAATACAGAAGGAAACGTGAGTGTGCTCAGAACAAAAGAACTGTGTTTCCTACAAACACGGACCATATCTAGTTCAACTCTCCTTCTGAAAAAGATACAAACCACAGGATATTTAACATCCAATGCTTTGCAGTTAAGAGCAAAAAACATGTGAGCTTCGTTAACGAAGTAGCTTCCTTAGAGCTGAAAAGTGACTCTGTTGATTTGAAACAAAGCCTTGCTTGTAGGTAGACAGAGAGGCTGGAATTTAACTCCATTTCTGAAGGGAAACACACAGCACAGTTCTCAACCATGAATCACACTCTGCTTTAGAGCAAGAAGCTCTTCCTTGCTTTCTAGAGTCTCTAATACAGCAGGAAACGAGAGTGTGCTCAGAACAAATGAACTGTGTTTCCCACACATACAGACCATATCTAGTTGAACTCTGCTCAGGATACTGATACAAAACACAGGTCCTCTAACATCCAATGCTTTTCAGTTAAGAGTGAGAAACGTGTGAGCTTCGTGAACTATGTAGCTTCCTTTGAGCTCTAAATTGACTATGTTTACCTGAAACAAAGACTTGCTTGTAGGTAGACACAGAGCCTGGGATTTAACTCCATTTCTGAAGGGAAACAAATGGCACTGTTCTCATCCATGAAACACACTCTACTTCAGAACAAGAAGCACGCTCTTGCTTTCTAGATTCTCTAATACAGCAGGAAACTTGAGTGTGCTCAGAATAAAAGAACTGTTTCCTACACAAGTGGACCATATGTAGTTCAACTCTGCTTCAGAAAATGATACAAACCACAGGTGCTCTAACATCCAATGTTTTCCACTTAAGAGTGAGAAAAATGTGAGCTTTGTGAACGATGTAGCTTCCTTTGAGCTCTAAAGTGACTGTGTTTACCTGAAAATAAGTCTTGCCTGTAGGAAGACACAGAGGCTGTGATTTAACTCCATTTCTGAAGGGAAACACTCAGCACAGTTCTCTTCCATGAAACACACTCTGCTTTAGAGCAAGAAGCATGCTCTTGCTTTCTAGAGTCTCTAAGACAGAAGGAAACGTGATTGTGCTCAGAAGAAAAGAACTGTGTGTCCTACACATAAGGACCATCTCTAGTTCAACTCTGCTCAGGAAACTGATACAAACCACAGGTCCTCTAACATCCAAAGCTTTTCATTTAACAGCTAGAAACGTGTGAGCTTCATGAACTATGAAGGATCTTTTGAACTGAAAAGTGACTCTGTTTACTTGAAATGAAGCCTTGCTTGTAGGAAGACACAGAGCCTGGGATTTAACTCCATTTTTGAAGGGAAACACACAGCACAGATCTCATCCATGATAGACACTCTGCTTTAGAGTAAGAAGCTCTCCCTTGCTTTCTACTGTTTCTAATACAGCAGGAAACATAGTGTGCTCAGAAAAAATGAACTGTGTTTCCTACACATACTGACCATATCTAGTTTACTCTCCTCAGGAAACTGAAACAAACCACAGGTCCTCTAACATCCAATGCTTTTCAGTTAAGTGTGAGAAACGTGTGAGCTTCATGAAAGTGGTAGCATCCTTTGAGCTGAAAAGTGACTGTGTTTACCTGAAATCAAGTCTTGCTTGTAGGAAGATACAAAGCCTGAGATTTCACTCCACTTCTGAAGGGAAACACACAGGACAGTTCTCATCCATGAAGCACACTCTGCGTTAGAGCAAGAAGGACGCGCTTGCTTTCTAGATTCTCTAAGACAGCAGGAAACGTGAGTGTGCAAAGAACAAAAGAACCGTTTTTCCTGCAAATGGAGACCATATGTGTTCAACTCTGCTCAGGAAACTGATAAAAATCACAGGTCCTCTAACATCCAGTGGTTTTCAATTAACAGCGAGAAACGTGTTAGCTTCGTGAACAATGTAGCTCCCTTTGAGCTCTAAAATGACTGTGTTTACCTGAAACGAGGTCTGGCTTGTAGGAAGACACAGAGCCTGGGATTTAACTCCATTTCCAAAGGGAAACACACAGCACAGTTCTCATCCCAGAAACATACTCTGCTTTAGAGCAAGAAGCTCTTCCTTGCTTTCTAGAGTCTCTAATACAGCAGGAAACGTGAGCGTGCTAAGAACAAATGAACTGTGTTCCCTACACATTCAGACCATATCTAGTTCAACTCTGCTCAGGAAACTGATACAAACCACAGGTGCTCTAACATCCAATGCTTTTCAGTTAAGAGGGAGAAATGTGTGAGCTTCTTGAACTATGTAGATTCGTTTGAGCTTCAAAGTGACTTCGATTAACTGAAATAACATCTTGCTTGTAGGAAAACACAGAGCCTTGGATTTAATTCCTTTCTGAAAGGAAACACACAGGGCAGTTCTCATCCATGAAGCACACTCTGTGTTAGAGAAAGAAGGACGCTCTTGCTTTCTATATTCTCTGAGGCAGCAGGAAACGTGATTGTGCAAAGAACAAAAGAACCATTTGTCCTGCGAATACAGACCATATCTGGTTCAAGTTTGCTCAGGAAACTGATAAAAAACACCACAGGTCCTCTAACATCCAGTGGTTTTCAGTTAACAGTGAGAAACGTGTGAGCTTCATGAACGATGTAGCTCCCTTTGAGCTCTAAAGTGACTTTGTTTACCTGAAACGAGGTCTGCCTTGTAGGAAGACACAGAGCCTGGGATTTAACTCCATTTCTGCAGGGAAAAACACAGCACAGTTCTCACCCTTGAAACACACTGTGCTTTAGAGCAAGAATCACACACTTGCTTTCTACAGTCTCTAAGAAAAAAGGAAAGGAGTGTGTGCTCAGAATAAAAGATCAGTGTTTCCTACACATCCGGACAATATCTAGTTCAACTCTCCTTCTGAAACTGATACAAACCTCAGGTCCTCTAACATCCAATGTTTTCCACTTAAGAATGAGATACATGTGAGCTTTGTGAACGATGTAGCTTCCTGTGAACTCTAAAGTGACTGTGTTTACCTGAAAATAAGTCTTGCCTGTAGGAAGACACAGAGGCTGTGATTTAACTCCATTTCTGAAGGGAAACACTCAGCACAGTTCTCATCCATGAAACACACTCTGCTTTAGAGCAAGAAGCATGCTCTTGCTTTCTAGAGTCTCTAGACAGCAGGAAACATGGGTGTGCTCAGAAGAAAAGAAATGTGTGTCCTACACATAAGGACCATATCTAGTTGAACTTTGCTCAGGAAACTGATACAAACCACAGGTCCTCTAACATCCAAGGGTTTTCATTTAACAGCGAGAAACATGTGAGCTTCGTGAACTATGAAGGAACCTTTGAACTGAAAAGTGACTCTGTTTACTTGAAATGAAGCCTTGCTTGTAGGTAGACACAGAGCCTGGGATTTAACTCCATTTTTGAAGGGAAACACACAGCACAGATCTCATCCATGAAAGACACTCTGCTTTAGAGCAAGAAGCTCTACCTTGATTTCTATTGTTTCTAATACAGCAGGAAAAGTGAGTGTGCTCAGAAAAAATGAACTGTGTTTCCTACACATACTGACCATATCTAGTTTAACTCTGCTCAGGAAACTGATACAAACCACAGGTCCTCTAACATCCAATGCTTTTCAGTTCAGTGCGAGAAACGTGTGAGCTTCGTGAACGATGTAGCATCCATTGAGCTGAAAAGTGACTGCGTTTACCTGAACCGAAGTCTTGCTTGTAGGAAGATACAAAGCCTGAGATTTCACTCCACTTCTGAAGTGAAACACTCAGCACAGATCTCAGCCATGAAACACACTCTGCTTTAGAGTAAGATGCACACTCTTGCTTTCTAGATTCTCTAATACAGCAGGAAAAGTGTGTGTGATCAGAACAAAAGAAATGTATGTCCCACACTTTCAGACCATATCTAGTTCAACATTGCTCAGGAAACTGATATAAACCACAGGTCCTCTAACATCCAATGCTTTTCCATTAAGAGCAAGGAAAATGTGAGCTTCGAGGAAGATGTAGCTTCTTTTGACTGAAAAGTGACTGCGTTTACCCGAAATGATATCTTGCTTGTAGGAAAACACAGAGCCATGGATTTAACTCCTTTCTGAAGGGAAACACTGCACAGTTCTCATCCATGAAACACACTCTGCTTTAGAGCAAGAAGCTCTTCCTTGCTTTCATGTGTCTCTAATACAGCAGGAAACGTGAGTGTGCTCAGAACAAATGAACTGTGTTTACTACACATTCGGAGCATATCTAGTTCAACTCTGCTCAGGAAACTAATAGAAACCACAGGTCCTCTAACATCCAATGCTTTTCATTCAAGAGTGAGAAACGTGTGAGCTTCGTGAACTATGTAGATTCCTTTGAGCTGTAAATTGTCTGTGTTTACCTGAAACAAAGCCTTGCTTGTAGGTAGACACAGAACCTGGAATTTAACTCCATTTCTGAAGGGAAACAAATGGCACTGTTCTCATCCATGAAACACACTCTACTTTAGAGCAAGAAGCACGCTCTTGCTTTCTAGAGTCTCTAATACAGCACAAAACTTGAGTGTGCTTAGAATAAAAGAATTGTTTCCTACCCAAGCGGACCATATGTAGTTCAACTCTGCTTGAGAAAATGATACAAACCACAGGTGCTCTAACATCCAATGCTTTTCAGTTAAGAGCGAGAAATGTGTGAGCTTCTTGAACTATGTAGCTTCGTTTGAGCTTAAAAGTGACTGCGATTTACTGAAATAAAATCTTGCTTGTAGGAAAACACAGAGCCTTGGATTTAACTCCTTTCTGAAGGGAAACACACAGCACAGTTCTCATCCATGAAGCACACTCTGCTTTAGAGAAAGAAGGACGCTCTTGCTTTCTAAAGTCTCTAAGACAGCAGGAAACGTGAGTGTGCTCAGAAGAAAAGAACTATTTGTCCTACACATAAGGACCATATCTAGTTCAACTCTGCTCAGGAAACTGATACAAACCACAGGTCCTCTAACATCCAAGGCTTTTCATTTAACAGCGAGAAACGTGTGAGCTTCGTGAACTATGTAGGTTCCTTGAACTGAAAAGTGACTCTGTTTATTTGAAAGGAAGCCTTACTTGTAGGTAGACAAGAATCTGGGATTTAACTCCTTTCTGAAGGGAAACACAGGGCACAGTTCTCATCCATGATACACACTCTGCTTAGAGCAAGAAGCACACTCTTGCTTTCTAGAGTCTCTAATACAGCAGGAAATGTGAGTGTGCTCAGAACAAAAGAAATGTATGTCCCACACTTTCAGACCATATCTAGTTCACCTTTGCTCAGGAAACTGATATAAACCACACGTCCTCTAACATCCAATGCTTTTCCGTTAAGAGCAAGAAAAATGTGAGCTTTGAGAAAGATGTAGCTTCTTTTGAGCTGAAAAGTGACTGCGTTTACCCGAAATGCAATCTTGCTTGTAAGAAAACACAGAGACTTCGATTTAACTCCTTTCTGAAGGGAAACACACAGCACAGTACTCATCCATGAAACACACTCTGCTTTAGAGCAAGAAGCTCTTCCTTGCTTTCTAATGTCTCTAATACAGCAGGAAACGTGAGTGTGCTCAGAACAAATGAACTGTGTTTCCTACACATTTGGAGCATATCTAGTTCAACTCTGCTCAGGAAACTAATACAAACCACAGGTCCTCTAGCATCCAATGCTTTTCATTCAAGAGTGAGAAACGTGTGAGCTTCGTGAAATATGTAGGTTCCTTGAACTGAAAAGTGACTCTGTTTATTTGAAACAAAGCCTTACTTGTAGGTAGACACAGAGCCTGGGATTTAACTCCTTTCTGAAGGGAAACAAATGGCACTGTTCTCATCCATGAAACACACTCTACTTTAGAGCAGAAGCACGCTCTTGCTTTCTAGAGTCTCTTATACAGCACGAAACTTGAGTGTGCTCAGAATAAAAGAACTGTTTCCTATACAAGCGGACCATATGTAGTTCAAGTCTGCTTCAGAAAATGATACAAACCACAGGTGCTCTAACATCCAATGCTTTTCAGTTAAGAGCGAGAAATGTGTGAGCTTCTTGAACTATGTAGCTTCGTTTGAGCCTAAAAGTGACTGTGATTTACTGAAATAAAATCTCGCTTGTAGGAAAACACAGAGCCTTGGATTTAACTCCTTTCTGAAGGGAAACACACAGCATAGTTCTCCTACATGAAGCACACTCTGCTTTAGAGCAAGAAGGACGCTCTTGTTTTCTAGAGTCTCTAAGACAGCAGGAAACGTGAGTGTGCTCAGAAGAAAAGAACTGTGTGTCCTACACATAAGGACCATATCTAGTTCAACTCTGCTCAGGAAACTGATACAAACTACACGTCCTCTAACATCCAATGCTTTTCATTCTAGAGTGAGAATCGTGTGAACTTTGTGAACTATGTAGCTTCCTTTGAGCTCTAAATTGTCTGTGTTTACCTGAAACAAAGGCTTGCTTGTAGGTAGACACAGAGCCTGGGATTTAACTCCATTTTGAAGGGAAACAAATGGCACTGTTTTCATCCATGAAACACACTCTACTTTAGAGCAAGAAGCCCACTGTTGCTTTCTAGAGTCTCTAATACAGCAGGAAACTTGAGTGTGCTCAGAATAAAAGAACTGTTTCCTACACAAGTGGACCATATCTAGTTCAACTCTACTTCAGAAAATGATACAAACCACAGGTGCTCTAACATCCAATGCTATTCAGTTAAGAGCGAGAAATGTGTGAGCTTCTTGCACTATGTAGCTTCGTTTGAGCTTCAATGTGACTGCGATTAACTGAAATAAAATATTGCTTGTAGGGAAACACAGAGCCTTGGATTTAACTCCTTTCTGAAGGGAAACACAGTGCACAGTTCTCATCCATGAAGCACACTCTGCTTTAGAGCAAGAAGGACACGCTTGCTTTCTAGATTCTCTAAGACAACAGAAAATGTGAGTGTGCAAAGAACAAAAGAACCATTTGTCCTGCAATACTGGCCATATCTTGTTCAACTCTGCTCATTAAACTGAAAAAAACCACAGGTCCTCTAACATCCAGTGGTTTTCAGTTAACAGCGAGAAGCGTTTGAGCTTCGTGCACGATGTAGAACCCTATGAGCTCTAAAGTGACTGTGTTTACCTGAAACGACTTCTGGCTTGTAGGAAGACACAGAGCCTGGGATTAAACACCATTTCTGAAGTGAAACAAACAGCAAAGTTCTCATCCATGAAAAAAACTCTGCTTTAGAGCAAGTAGCACGCTCTTGCTTTTTAGATTCTCTAAGTCAGCAGGAAACGTGAGCGTGTTCAGAACAAATGTACTGTGTTTCCTACACATACAGACCATATCTAGTTCAACTCTGCTCAGGAAACTGATACAAACCACAAGTCCTCTGACATCCATGCTTTTCAGTTAAGAGCAAGAAATGTGTGAGCTTCGTGAACTATGGAGCTTGCTTTGAGCAGAAAAGTGACTCAGTTTATTTGAAACGAAGCCTTGCTTGTAGGAAGACACAGAGCCTGGGATTTAACTCAATTTCTGAAGGGAAACACACAGCACAGTTCTCACCCTTGAAACACACTGTGCTTTAGAGAAAGAAGCACGCACTTGCTTTCTAGATACTCTAATACAGAAGGAAACGTGAGTTTGCTCAGAACAAATGACCTGTGTTTCCTACAAACATGGACCATATCTAGTTCAACTCTCCTTCTGAAAAAGATACAAACCACAGGACATTTAACATCTAATGCTTTGCAATTAAGAGCGAGAAACGTGTGAGCTTCAGGAAAGATGTAGATCCCTTTGAGCTCTAAAGTGACTGTGTTTACCTGAAACTATGTCTTGCTTGTAGGAAGACACAGAGCATGGGATTTAACTCCATTTCTGAAGGGAAAAACACAGCACAGTTCTCAACCTTGAAACACACTGTGCTTTAGAGCAAGAAGCACGCACTTGCATTCAAGAGTCTCTAAGACAACAGGAAATGTGAGTGTGCTCAGAACAAAAGAACTGTGTTTCCTACACATCCGGACCATATCTAGTTTAACTCTCCTTTGAAACTGATACATACCACAGGTCCTCTAACATCCAATGCTTTTCAGGTAAGAGCGAGAAACTTATGAGCTTCATGAACTATGTAGCTTCCTTTGAGCTGAAAATTGGCTGCGTTTACCTGAAACGAAGTTTTGCTTGTTGGAAGACACAAAGCCTGGGATTTCACTCCACCTCTGAAGGTAAATACACAGCACAGTTCTCATCCATGAAACACACTCTGCTTTAGAGAAAGAAGCTCTTCCTTGCTTTCTAGAGTCTCTAAGACTGCAGGAAACGTGAGTGGGCTCAGAACAAAAGAACTGTGTTTCCTACACATACGGACCAAATCTAGTTCAACTCTGCTCAAGAAACTGATGCAAACCACAGGATATTTAACATCCAATGCTTTGCAGTTAAGAGAAAAAACATGTGAGCTTTGTTAACGAAGTAGCTTCCTTAGAGCTGAAAAGTGACTCTGTTTATTTGAAACAAATCCTTGCTTGTAGGTAGACCGAGAGCTTGGAATTCAACTCCATTTCTGAAGGGAAACACACAGCACAGTTCTCATCCATGAATCACACTCTGCTTTAGAGCAAGAAGCTCTTCCTTGCTTTTTCGAGTCTCTAAAACAGCAGGAAACGAGAGTGTGCTCAGAAAAAATGAACTGTGTTTCCCACACATACAGACCATATCTAGTTCAACTCTGCTCAGGATACTGATACAAACCACAGGTCCTCTAACATCCAATGCTTTTCAGTTAAGAGTGTGAAACCTGTGAGCTTAGTGAACGATGTAGCTTCCTTTGAGCTGAAAAGTGACTGCGTTTACCTGAAACGAAGTCTTGCTTGTAGGAAGACACAAAGCCTGAGATTTCAGTCCACTTCTGATGGGAAACAGACAGCACAGTTCTCATCCATGAAACACACTCTGCTTTAGAACAAGAAGCATGCTCTTGCTTTCTAGAGTCTCTAATACAGCAGGAAATGTGAGTGTGCTCAGAACAAAAGAAACGTTTCTCTTGCAAATAGGAAACTGATACAAACCACAGGTCCTCTAACATCCAGTGCTTTGCAGTTAAGAGCGAAAAACATGTGAGCTTTGTGAACGATGTAGCTTCTTTTGTGCTCTAAATTGTCTGATTACCTGAAACGAAGTCTTGCTTGCAAGAAGACACAGAGCCTGGGATTTAACTCCTTTTCAGAAGGGAAACACACAGCTCAGTTCTCACCCATGAAACACACTGAGTTTTAGAGCAAGAAGCCCGCACTTGCTATCTAGATTCTCTAAGGCAGCAGGAAACCTAAGTGTGCTCAGAACGAAAGAACTGTGTTTCCTACACATGCGGACCATATCTAGATCAACTCTGCTTCAGAACCTGATATAAAGCACAGGTCCTCTAACATCCAATACTTTTCAGTTAAGAGCGAGAAATGTGTAGCTCCTTGAACTATGCAGGTTTGTTTGAGCTAAAAAGTGACTGTGATTAACTGAAATGAAATCTTGCTTGTAGGAAAAAACAGAGCCTTGGATTTAACTCCTTTCTGAAGGGAAACACACAGCACGGTTCTCATCCATGAAACACACTCTGCTTTAGAGCAAGAAGGATGCTCTTGCTTTCTCGAGTCTCTAAGACAGCAGGAAATGTGAGTGTGCTCAGAAGAAAAGAACTGTGTGTCCTACACATAAGGACCGTATCTAGTTCAACTCTGCTCAGGAAACTGATACCAACCACAGGTCCTCTAACATCCAATGCTTTTCAATTAAGCGTGAGAAACGTGTGAGCATCGTGAACGATGTAGCTCAATTTGACCTCTAAAGTAACTGTGTTTACCTGAAAAGAAATCTCGCTTGTAGGAAGACACAGAGCCTGGGATTTAACTCCATTTCTAAACGGAAACACATAGCACAGTTCTCATCCATGAAACACACTCTTTTTTACAGCAAGAAGCACGCTCTTGCTTGCTAGAGTCTCAAAGACAGCAGGAAATGTGAGTGTGCTCAGAACAAAAGAACTGTGTGTTCTACACACAAGGACAATATCTAGTTCGACTCTGCTCAGGAAACTGATAAAAACCACATGTCCTTTAACATCCAGTGGTTTTCAGTTAACACCGAGAAACGTGTTAGATTCATGAACGATGTAGCTCCCTTTGAGTTCTAAAGTGACTGTGTTTACCTGAAATGAAGTCTGGCTTGTAGGAATACACAGAGCCTGGTATTTAACTCCATTTCTGAAGGGAAACATACAGCACAGTTCTCATCCCTGAAACACACTCTGCTTTAGAGCAAGAAGCTCTTCCTTGCTTTCTAGTGTCTCTAATACAGCAGGAAACGTGAGTGTGCTCAGAACAAATGAACTGTGTTTCCTACACATACTGACGATATCTAGTTTAACTCTACTTCTGTAACTGCTACAAACCAAAGGTCCTCTAAGATCCAATGATTTTCAGTTAAGAGCGAGAAACGTGTGAGCTTCGTGAACGATGTAGCATCCTTTGAGCTGAAAAGAGACTGCGTTTGCCTGAAACGAAGTCTTCCTTGTAGGAAGACACAATCCCTGAGATTTCAGTCCACTTCTGAAGGGAAACACACAGCACACTTCTCATCCAGTAAACACACTCTTCTTTAGAGCAAGAAGCACATCCTTGCTTTCTAGAGTCTCTATTATAGCAGGAAACGTGAGTGTGCTCATAGCAAAAGAAATGTATGTCCCACACATATGGACCATACCTAGTTCAACTTTGCTCAGGAAACTGATATAAACCACAGGTCCCCTTACATCCAATGTTTTCCACTTAAGAGTGAGTAACATGTGAGTTTTCTGAACGATGTAGCTTCGTTTGAGCTCTAAAGTGACTGTGTTTACCTGAAAAGAAATCCTGCTTGTAGGAATACACAGAGCTTTGGATTTAACGCCATTTCTGAAGGGAAACACACGGCAGAGTTATCATCCATGGAACACACTCTGATTTAGAGCAAGAATCACGCTCTTACTTTCTAGAGTCTCTAAGTCAATAGGAAACGTGAGTGTATTCAGAACAAAAGAATTGTGTTTCCTACACATACAGACCATATCTGGTTCAACTCTGATCTGGAAACTGATACAAACCACAGGTCCTCTAACATCCAATGCTTTTTTAGTTAAGAGCGAGAAACGTGTGAGCTTCGTGAACTATGTAGCTTCCTTTCAGCTCAAAAGTGACTGCGTTTACCTGAAAGGAAATCCTGCTCATAGGAAGACACAGAGCCTGGGATTAAACACCATTTCTGAAGTGAAACACACAGCACAGTTCTCATCCATGAGCAACACTCTGCTTTAGAGCAAGTAACCCGCTCTTGCTTTGTAGAGTCTCTAATACAGCAGGAAATGTGAGTGTGGGCAGAACAAAAGAAATGTGTGTCCTAAACATACGGACCATATCTAGTTCAACTATGCTTCTGAAACTGATACAAACCACAGGTCTTCTAACATCCAATGCTTTTCAGTTAATAGCTAGAAATGTGTGACCTTTGTGAATGATGTAGCTTCATTTTGGCTGAAAAGTGACTGCATTTACCTGAAATGAAGTCTTGCTTGTAGGAAGTCACAGAGCCTGTTCATTAACTCCATTTCTAAAGGGAAAAACACAGCACAGTTCTCATCCATGAAACACACTCTGCTTTAGAGTAAGAAGGGCGCTCTTGCTTTCTAGTGTCACTAATTCAGCAGGAAAAGTGAGTGTATTCAGAACAAAAGAATTGTTTTTCCTACACATACAGACCATATCTGGTTCAACTCTGATCTGGAAACTGATACAAACCACAGGTCCTCTAACATCCAATGCTTTTTAGTTAAGAGCAAGAAACGTGTGTGCTTCTTGAACTATGTAGCTTCCTTTCAGCTCAAAAGTGACTGCGTTTACCTGAAAGGAAATCCTGCTCGTAGGAAGACACAGAGCCTGGGATTAAACACCATTTCTGAAGTGAAACACACAGCACAGTTCTCATCCATGAGCAACACTCTGCTTTAGAGCAAGTAGCCCGCACTTGCTTTCTAGAGTCTCTAATACAGCAGGAAATGTGAGTGTGGGCAGAACAAAAGAAATGTGTGTCCTAAACATACCGACCATATCTAGTTCAACTATGCTTCTGAAACTGATACAAACCACAGGTCTTCTAACATCCAATGCTTTTCAGTTAATAGCTAGAAACGTGTGACCTTCGTGAATGATGTAGCTTCATTTTGGCTGAAAAGTGACTGCATTTACCTGAAATGAAGTCTTGCTTGTAGGAAGTCACAGAGCCTGTTCATTAACTCCATTTCTAAAGGGAAACACACAGCACAGTTCTCATCCATGAAACACACTCTGCTTTAGAGTAAGAAGGGCGCTCTTGCTTTCTAGTGTCACTAATTCAGCAGGAAAAGTGAGTGTATTCAGAACAAAAGAATTGTTTTTCCTACACATACAGACCATATCTGGTTCAACTCTGCTCTGGAAACTGATACAAACCACAGGTCCTCTAACATCCAATGCTTTTTAGTTAAGAGCAAGAAACGTGTGAGCTTCGTGAACTATGTAGCTTCCTTTCAGCTCAAAAGTGACTGCGTTTACCTGAAAGGAAATCCTGCTCGTAGGAAGACACAGAGCCTGGGATTAAACACTATTTCTGAAGTGAAACACACAGCACAGTTCTCATCCATGAGCAACACTCTGCTTTAGAGCAAGTAGCCCGCTCTTGCTTTCTAGAGTCTCTAATACAGCAGGAAATGTGAGTGTGGGCAGAACAAAGAAATGTGTGTCCTAAACATACGGACCATATCTAGTTCAACTATGCTTATGAAACTGATACAAACCACAGGTCTTCTTACATCCAATGCTTTTCAGTTAATAGCTAGAAATGTGTGACCTTCGTGAATGATGTAGCTTCATTTTGGCTGAAAAGTGACTGCATTTACCTGAAATGAAGTCTTGCTTGTAGGAAGTCACAGAGCCTGTTCTTTAACTCCATTTCTAAAGGGAAAAACACAGCACAGTTCTCATCCATGAAACACACTCTGCTTTAGAGTAAGAAGGGCGCTCTTGCTTTCTAGTGTCACTAATTCAGCAGGAAAAGTGAGTGTGCTCAGAATAAAAGAAGAGTTTCCTACACATGCGGACCATATCTAGATCAACTCTGCTTCAGAACCTGATATAAACCACAGGTCCTCTAACATCCAATACTTTTCAGTTAAGAGCGAGAAATGTGTGAGCTTCTTGAACTATGTAGCTTCTTTTGAGCTGAAAAGTGACTGCCATTAAGTGAAATGAAATCTTGCTTGTACGAAAACACAGAGCCTTGGATTTAACTCCTTTCTGGAGGGAAACACACAGCACAGTTCTCATCCAAGGAACACACTCTGCTTTAGAGCAAGAAGGACGGTCTTGCTTTCAAGAGTCTCTTAGACAGCAGGAAACGTGAGTGTGCAAAGTACAAAAGAACCGTTTGTCCTGCAAATACAGAAAATATCTAGTTCAACTCTGCTTTGGAATCTGATAAAAACCACAGGTCCTCTAACATGCAGTGATTTTCATTTAACAGTGAGAAACGTGTGAGGTTGGTGAACCATGTAGCTCCCTTTGAGCTCTAAAGTGACTGTGTTTACCTGAAACGAATTCTGGCTTGTAGGAATACAGAGCCTATGATTTAACTCCTTTTCTGAAGGGAAAAACACAGCACAGTTCTCCCCCTTGAACCACACTGTGCGTTACAGCAAGAAGCTCGCACTTGCATTCTAGAGTCTCTAAGACAACAAGAAACGTGAGTGTGCTCAGAACAAAAGAACAGTGTTTCACACACATCCGGACCATATCTAGTTCATCTCTCCTTCTAAAACTGATACAAACGACAGGTCCTCTAACATCCAATGTTTTCCACTTAAGAGTGAGAAACATGTGAGCTTTGTGAACGATGTAGCTTCCTTTGAGCTCTCAGGGGACTGTGTTTACCTGACAAGAAGTCTTGCATGTAGGAAGACACAGAGCCTGGGATTTAACTCCATTTCTGAAGGGAAAAACACAGCACAGTTCTCACCCTTGAAATACACTCTGTTTTAGATCAAGAAGCACACAATTGCTTTCTAGAGTCTCTAAGACAACAGGAAACGTGAGTGTGCTCAGAACAAAAGAACAGTGTTTAACACACATCCGGACCTTATCTAGTTCATCTCTCCTTCTGAAACTGATACAAACAACAGGTCCTCTAACATCCAATGTTTTCCACTTAAGAGTGAGGAACATGTTAGCATTGTGAACCATGTAGCTTCCTTTGAGCTGAAAAGTTACTGCCTTTACCTGAAACGAAGTCTTGGTAGTAGGAAGATACAGAGCCTAGGATTTAATTCCACTTCTGAAGGGAAACACACAGCGCGGTTCTCATCCGTGAAACACACTCTGCTTTAGAGCAAGAAGCACGCTCTTGCTTTCTAGAGTCTCTAATACAGAAGGAAACGTGAGTGTGCTCAGAACAAATGAACTGTATGTCCCACACATCCGGACCATATCTAGTTCAACTCTGCTCTGGAAACTGATACAAACCACAGGTCATCTAACATTCAATGCTTCTCAGTTAAGAGCGAGGAACGTGTGAGCTTCGTGAACGATGTAGCTTCCTTTGAGCTGAAAAGTGACTGCATTAACCTGAAACGAATTCTTGCTTGTAGGAAGACACAGTGCCTGGGATTTAACTCCAATTGTGAAGGGAAACACACAGCACAGACTCACCCATGAAACACACTGTGCTTTAGAGCAAGAAGCACGCACTTGCTTTCTAGTTTCTCTAATATAGAAGGAAAGGTGAGTGTGCTCAGAACAAAAGAATGTGTTTCCTACACATCCGGACCATATCTAGTTCAACTCTCCTTCTGAAAACGATACAAATCACAGGTCATTTAACATCCAATGCTTTGCAGTAAGGAGCGAAAAACATGTGAGCTTCATTAACGAAGTAGTTTCCTTTGAACTGAAAAGTGACTCTGTTTATTTGAAACGAATCCTGGCTTGTAGGTAGACACAGAGCCTGTGATTTAATTCCATTTCTGAAGGGAAACACACAGCACAGTTCTTCGCCATGAAACACACTCTGCTTTAGAGCAAGAAACACGCTCTTGCTTTCTATAGTCTCTAATACAGCAGGAAACGTGAGTGTGCTCAGAACAAATGAACTGTGTTTCCTACACATACTGATCATATCTAGTTCAACTCTGCTCAGGAAACTGATAAAAACCACAGGTCCTCTAACATCCAATGCTTTTCAGTTAAGAGCGAGAAACGTGTGAGCTTCGTGAACGATGTAGCTCCCTTTGAGCTCTAAAGTGACTGTGTTTACCTGAAACGAAGTCTGGCTTGTAGGAATACACAGAGCCTAGAATTTATCTCCATTTCTGAAGGGAAAAACACAGGACAGTTCTCCCCCATGAACAACATTGGCTTTAGAGTAAGAAGCATGCACTTGCTTTCTATAGTCTCTAAGACAACAAGAAAAGTGAGTGTGCTCAGAAAAAAAGAACATTGTTTCCCACACATCCGGACCATATATAGTTCAACTATCCTTCTGAAACTGATACAAGTGACAGGTCCTCTAACATCCAATGTTTTTCACTTAAGAGTGAGAAACCTGTGAGCTTTGTGAACGATGTAGCTTCCTTTGAGCTCTCAAGTGACTGTGTTTACCTGAAAAGATGTCTCGTGTGTAGGTATACACAGAGCCTGGGATTTAACTCCATTTCTGAAGGGAAAAACACAGCACAGTTCTCACCCTTGAAGCACACAATGTTTTAGATCAAGAAGCACACACTTGCTTTCTAGAGTCTCTAAGACAACAGGAAACGTGAGTGTGCTCAGAACAAAAGAACATTGTTTCCCACACATCCGGACCATATATAGTTCAACTCTCCTTCTGAAACTGAAACAAACCACAGGTCCTCTAACATCCATTTTTTTCTACTTAAGAGTGAGAAACATGTGAGCTTTGTGAATGATGTAGCTTCCTTTGAGCTGAAAAGTTACTGCGTTTACCTGAAACGAAGTATTGGTTGTAGGAAGACACAGAGCCTAGGATTTAATTCCACTTCTGAAGAGAAACACACAGCACGGTTCTCATCCATGAAACACACTCTGCTTTAGAGCAAGAAGCACGCTCTTGCTTTCTATAGTCTCTACTACAGCAGGAAACGTGAGCGTGCTCAGAACAAATGAACTGTGTTTCCTACACATAAGGACCATATCTAGTTCAACTCTGCTCAGGAAACTGATACAAACCACAGGTCCTCTAACATCCAATGGTTTTCAGTTAACCGTGAGAAACGTGTGAGGTTCGTGAATGATATGGCTCCCTTTGAGCTCGAAAGTGACTGTGTTTACCTGAAACGAAGTCTTGATTGTAGGAAGACACAGAGCCTGGGATTTAACTCCATTTCTGAAGAGAAAAACACAGCACAGTTCTCACCCTTGAAACACACTCTGTTTTAGATCAAGAAGCACACACTTGCATTCTAGTGTCTCTAAGACAACAGGAAACGTGAGTGTGCTCAGAACAAAAGAACTGTGTTTCCTACACATCCGGACCATATCTAATTCAACTCTCCTTCTGAAACTGATACAAACCACATTCCTCTAACATGCAATGCTTTTCAAGTAAGAGCGAGAAACATGTGAGCTTCGTGCACAATGTAGCTTCCTTTGAGCTGAAAAGTGACTGTGTTAACCTGAAACGAAGTCTTACTTGTAGGAAGACACAGTGCCTGGGATTTAACTCCATTTGTGAAGGGAAACACACAGCACAGTCTCACCGATGAAACACACTGAGCTTTAGAGCAAGAAGCACGCACTTGCTGTTTAGATTCTCTAATACAGAAGCAAACGTGAGTGTGCTCAGAACAAAAGAACTGTGTTTCCTCCAAACACGGACAATATGTAGTTCAACTATCCTTCTGAAAAAGATACAAACCACAGGTCATTTAACATCCAATGCTTTGCAGTTAGGAGTGAAAAAGATGTGTCCTTCATTAACGAAGTAGCTTCCTTTGAGCTGAAATTGACTCTGTTAATTTGAAACGAATCCTCGCTTGTAGGTAGACACAGAGCCTGGGATTTAACTCAATTACTGAAGGGAAACACACAGCACAGTTCTCATTCATGAAACACTCTCTGCTTTAGAGCAAGAAGATCTTCCTTGCTTTCTAGTGTCTCAAATGCAGCAGAAAACGTGAGTGTGCTCAGAACAAACGAACTGTGTTTCCTACATATACTGACCATATCAATTTCAACTCTGGTCTGGAAACTGATACCAACAACAGGTCCTCTAACATCAAATGGTTTTCAGTTAACAGCGAGAAACGTGTGAGGTTCCTGAATGATGTGGCTCCCTTTGAGCTCTAAAGTGACTGTGTTTACCTGAAACGAAGTCTGGCTTGTAGTAAGACACAGAGCCTGGGATTTAACTCCATTTCTGAAGGTAAAAACACAGTAGTTTTCACCCTTGAAAAACACTGTGCTTTAGAGCAAGAAGCACTCACTTGCTTTCTAGAGTCTCTAAGACAACAGGAAACGTGAGAGTGCTCAGAACAAAATAACTGTGTTTCCTACACATTGGGACCATATCTAGTTCAATTCTGCTTCTGAAGCAGATGCAAACCACATGTCCTCTAACATCCAATGCTTGCCAGTTAAGATGAGAATCGTGTGAGCTTCGTGAACGATCCAGTTCGTTTGAGCTGAAAAGTTACTGCGTTTACCTGAAACGAAGTCTTGGTTGTAGGAAGACACAGAGCCTAGGATTTAATTCCACTTCTGAAGGGAAACACACAGCACGGTTCTAATCCATGAAACACACTCTGCTTTAGAGCAAGAAGCACGCTCTTGCTTTCTAGGGTATCTAATACAGCAGGAAACGTGAGTGTGATCAGAATAAAAGAACTGTTTCCTACAAAAGCAGACCATATCTAGTTCAACTCTGCTTCAGAAACTGATACAAACCACATGTGCTATAACATCCAATGCTTTTCAGTTAAGAGCAAGAAATGTTTGAGCTTCTTGACTTATGTAGCTTAGTTTGAGCTGAAAAGTGATTACAATTAACTGAAATGAAATCTTGGTTGTAGGAAAACACAGACCCTTGGATTCAACTCAATTCTGGATGGAAACACACAGCACAGTTTTCCTCCAAGAAACACTCTGCTTTAGAGCAAGAAGGATGCTCTTGCTTTCTAGATTCTCTAACATAGAAGGAAACGTGAGTGTGCTCAGAACAAAAGAACTGTGTTTCCTACAAACACAGACCATATCTAGTTCAACTATCCTTCTGAAAAAGATACAAACCACAGGTCATTTAACATCCAATGCTTTGCAGTTAGGAGCGAAAAACATGTGAGCTTCATTAACGAAGTAGCTTCCTTTGGGCTGAAAAGTGACTCTGTTAATTTGAAACGAATCCTCGCTTGTAGGTAGACACAGACCCTGGGATTTAACTCCATTTCTGAAGGGAAACACACAGCACAGTTCTCATCCATGAAATACAGTCTGCTTTAGAGCAAGAAACACGCTCTTGCTTTCTATAGTCTCTAATACAGCAGGAAACGTGAGTGTGCTCAGAACAAATGAACTGTGTTTCCTACACATACTGACCATATCTAGTTCAACTCTGCTCAGGAAACTGATACCAACCACAGGTCCTCTAACATCCAATGGTTTTCAGTTAACAGTGAGAAACTTGTGAGCTTTCGTGAACAATGTAGCTCCCTTTGAGCTCTAAAGTGACTGTGTTTACCTGAAATGAAGTGTGGCTTGCAGGAAGACACAGAGCCTGGGATTTAACTCCTTTTCAGAAGGGAAACACACAGCTCAGTTCTCACCCATGAAACACACTGAGTTTTAGAGCAAGAAGCCCGCACTTGCTATCTAGATTCTCTAAGACAGCAGGAAACCTAAGTGTGCTCAGAACGAAAGAACTGTGTTTCCTACACATGCGGACCATATCTAGATCAACTCTGCTTCAGAACCTGATATAAAGCACAGGTCCTCTAACATCCAATACTTTTCAGTTAAGAGCGAGAAATGTGTGAGCTTCTTGAACTATGTAGCTTTGTTTGAGCTGAAAAGTGACTGTGATTAACTGAAATGAAACCTTGCTTGTAGGAAAACACAGAGCCTTGGATTTAACTCCTTTCTGAAGGGAAACACACAGCACGGTTCTCATCCATGAAACACACTCTGCTTTAGAGCAAGAAGGATGCTCTTGCTTTCTCGAATTTCTAAGACAGCAGGAAACGTGAGTGTGCTCAGAACAAACGAACTGTGTCCTACACATAAGGACCATATCTAGTTCAACTCGGCTCAGGAAACTGATACAAACCACAGGCAGTCTAACATCCAATGGTTTTCAGTTAAGAGTGAGAAACGTGTGATCATCGTGAACGATGTAGCTCAATTTGACCTCTAAAATAACTGTGTTTACCTGAAACGAAGTCTTGCTTGTAGGAAGACACAGAGCATGGGATTTAACTCCATTTCTGAACGGAAACATATAGCACAGTTCTCATCCATGAAACACAGTATACATTACAGCAAGAAGCACTCTCTTGCTTTCTAGAGTCTGTAAAACAGCAGGAAACGTGAGTGTGCTCAGAACAAAAGAACTGTGTGTTCTGCACACAAGGACAATATCTACTTCAATTCTGCTCAGGAAAATGATACAAACCGCAGGTTCTCTAACATCCAATGCCTTTCAGTTATGACTGAGAAACCAGTGAGCTTCGTGAACTATGAAGCTTCCTTTGAGCTCTAAATTGACTGTGTTTACCTGAGACAAAGCCTTGCTTGTAGGTAGAAACACAGACTGTGATTTAACTCCATTTCTGAAGGGAAACACACAGCACAGTTCTCATTCCTGAAACACACTCTGCTTTAGAGCAAGAAGCTCTTCTTTGCTTTCT
Source organism: Onychomys arenicola (assembly GCA_949786405.1). Taxonomy (NCBI): domain Eukaryota; kingdom Metazoa; phylum Chordata; class Mammalia; order Rodentia; family Cricetidae; genus Onychomys; species Onychomys arenicola. The sequence continues at coordinate 5,345,782 of CATKUM010000039.1, read as the reverse complement.
AGATTCTCTAATACATCAGGAAACGTGAGTGTGCTCAGAACAAAAGAACTGTGTTTCCTACACGTATGGTCATTATCTACTTCAACTCTGCTCAGGCAACTGATACAAACCACAGGTCCTCTAACATCCCATGCTTTTCAATTAAGTGCAAGAAACGTGTGAGCTTCGTGAATGGTGTAGCTTCCCTTGAGCTGAAAAATGACTGTGTTTACCTGAAACGTAGCCTGCTTGTAGGTAGACACAGAGCCTGGGATTTAACTCCATTTCTGAAGGGAAACAAATGGCACTGTTGTCATTCATGATACACACTCTGCTTTAGAGCAAGAAGCACCCTCTTGCTTTCTAGAGTCTCTAAAACAGCAGGAAACGTGAGTGTGCTCAGAATAAAAGAACTGTTTCCTACACAAACGGACCATATCTAGTTCAACTCTGCTTCAGAAACTGATACAAAGCACAGGTGCTCTAACATCCCATGCTTTTCAGTTAAGCGAGAGAAATGTGTGAGCTTCTTCAATTATGTAGCTTCCTTTGAGCTGAAAAGTGTCTGTGATTAACTGAAATGAAATCTTGCTTGTTGGAAAACACAGACCCTTGGATTTAACTCCTTTCTGGAGGGAAACACACAGCACAGTTCTCCTCCAATAAACACACTCTGCTTTAGAGCAAGAAGGACGCTCTTGCTTTCAAGAGTCTCTAAGACAGCAGGAAACGTGAGTGTGCAAAGAACAAAAGAACTGTTTGTCCTGCAAATACAGACAATATCTAGTTCAACTCTTCTCAGGATTCTGATAAAAACCACAGGTTCTCTAACATGCAGGTAATTTCATATAACAGCGAGAAACGTTTGAGCTTTGTGAACGATGTAGCTCCCTTTGAGCTCTAAAGTGACTGTGTTTACCTGAAACGAATTCTGGCTTGTAGGAATACACAGAGCTTGGGATTTAGCTCCATTTCTGAAGGGAAAAACACAGCACAGTTCTCCCCCTTGACCACACTGTGCTTTAGAGCAAGAAGCATGCACTTGCTTTCTAGATTCTCTAAGACAACAAGAAACGTGAGTGTGCTTAGAACAAAAGAACAGTGTTTCCCACACATCAGGACCATATACAGTTCAACTCTTCTTCTGAAACTGATACAAATGACAGGTCTTCTAACATCCAATGTTTTCCATTTAAGAGTGAGAAACATGTGAGCTTTGTGAACGATGTAGCTTCCTTTGAGCTCTAAAGTGACTGTGTTTACCTGACAAGAAGTCTTGCATGTAGGAAGACACAGAGCCTGGGATTTAACTCCATTTCTGAAGGGAAAAACACAGCACAGTTCTCACCCTTGAAGCACACTCTGTTTTAGATCAAGAAGCACACACTTGCTTTCTAAAGTCTCTAAGAAACAGGAAACGTGAGAGTGCTCAGAACAAAAGAACATTGTTTCCCAAACATCCGGACCATATATAGTTCAACTCTCCTTCTGAAACTGATACGAACCACAGGTCCTCTAACATCCAATGCTTTTCAGGTAAGACCAAGAAACGTGTGAGCTTCGTGAACTATGTAGCTTCCTTGGAGCTGAAAAGTTACTGCGTTTACCTGAAACGAATCTTGGTTGTAGGAAGACACAGAGCCTAGGATTTAATTCCACTTCTGAAGGGAAACACACAGCACGGTTCTCATCCATGAAACACACTCTGCTTTAGGGCAAGAAGCACGCTCTTGCTTTCTAGTGTCTCTAATACAGCAGGAAACGTGAGTGTGATCAGAATAAAAAAACTGTTTCCTACAAAAGTGGACCATATCTAGTTCAACTATGCTTCAGAAACTGATACAAACCACATGTGCTATAACATCCAATGCTTTTCAGTTAAGAGCAAGAAATGTTTGAGCTTCTTGAATTATGTAGCTTAGTTTCAGATGAAAAGTGACTACGATTAACTGAAATGAAATCTTGGTTGTAGGAAAACACAGACCCTTGGATACAACTCATTTCTGGATGGAAACACACAGCACTGTTCTCATCCAAGAAACACTCTGCTTTAGAGCAAGAAGGACGCTCTTGCTTTCAAGAGTCTCTAAGACAGCAGGAAACGTGAGTGTACAAAGAACAAATGAACCATTTGTCCTGCAAAGACAGACAATATCTAGTTCAACTCTGCTCAGGAAACTGATAAAAACAACAGGTCCTCTAACATCCAGTGGTTTTCAGTTAACAGCTAGAAACGTGTGAGCTTCGTGAACGATGTAGCTCCCTTTGAGCTCTAAAGTGACTGTGTTTACCTGAAACGATGTCTGGCTTGTAGGAATACACAGAGCCTGGGATGTAACTGCATTTCTGAAGGGAAAAACAAAGGACAGTTCTCCCCCTTGAACTACACTGTGCTTTAGAGCAAGAAGCACGCACTTGCTTTCTAGATTCTGTAATACAGAAGGAAACGTGAGTGTGCTCAGAACAAAAGAACTGTGTTTCCTACAAACACAGACCATATCTAGTTCAACTATCATTCTGAAAAAGATACAAACCACAGGTCATTTAACATCCAATGCTTTGCAGTTAGGAGCGAAAAACATGTGAGCTTCATTAAAGAAGTAGCTTCCTTTGAGCTGAAAAGTGACTCTGTTAATTTGAAACGAATCCTCGCTTGTAGGTAGACACAGACCCTGGGATTTAACTCCATTTCTGAAAGGAAACACACAGCACATTTCTCATCCATGAAACACAGTCTACTTTAGAGCAAGAAACACTCTCTTGCTTTCTAGAGTCTCTAATACAGCAGGAAACGTGAGTGTGCTCAGAACAAATGAACTGTGTTTCCTACACATACTGACCATATCTAGTTCAACTCTGCTCAGGAAACTGATACCAACCATAGGTCCTCTAACATCCAATGGTTTTCAGTTAACAGTGAGAAACATGTGAGCTTTCGTGAACGATGTAGCTCCCTTTGAGCTCTAACGTGATTGTGTTTACCTGAAAGGAAGTGTGGCTTGTAGGAAGACACAGAGCCTGGGATTTAACTCCATTTCTGAAGGTAAAGACACAGTACAGTTCTGTCCCTTGAAACACACTGTGCTTTAGAGCATGAAGCACGGTCTTGCTTTCGAGAATCTCTAAGACAACAAGAAACGTGAGTGTGCTCAGAAGAAAAGAACAGTGTTTTCCACACATCCAGACCATATATAGTTCAACTCTCCTTCTGAAACTGATACAAACGACAGGTCCTCTAACATCCAATGTTTTCCATTTAAGAGTGAGAAACCTGTGAGCTTTGTGAACGATGGAGATTCCTTTGAGCTCTCAAGTGACTGTGTTTACCTGAAAAGGAGTCTTGCATGTTGGAAGACAAAGAGCCTGGGATTTAACTCTATTTCCGAAGGGAAACACTCAGCACAGTTCTCATCCATGAAACACACTCTGCTTTAGAGCAAGAAACACGTTCTTGCTTACTAGGGTCTCTAAGACAGCAATAAACGTCAGTGTGCTCAGAACATAAGAACAGTGTGTCCTACACATAACGACCATATCTAGTTCAACTCTGCTCAGGAAACTGATACAAACCACAGGTCCTCTAATATCCAAGGCTTTTCATTTAACAGCGAGAAACATGTGAGCTTCGTGAACTATGAAGGATCCTTTGAACTGAAAAGTGAATCTGGTTATTTGCAATGAAGCCTTGCTTATAGGTAGACACATTCCTGGGATTTAACTGCATTTCTAAAGGGAAACACACAGCACAGTTCTCATACCTGAAACACACTCTGCTTTAGAGCCAGAAGCTCTTCTTTGCTTTCTAGTGTCTCTAATACAACAGGAAACGTGAGTGTGCTCAGAACAAATGTGTGAGCTTCGTGACCAATGTAGCTCCCTTTGAGCTCTAAAGTGACTGTGTTTACCTGAAACGAAGTCTTGCTTGTAGAATGACACAAAGCCTGGAATTTAACTTCATTTCTGAAGGTAAAAACACAGTACAGTTCTCACCCTTGAAACACACTGTTCTTTTGAGCAAGAAGCACTCACTTGCTTTCTTGAGTCTCTAAGACAACAGGAAACGTGAGAGTGCTCAGAACAAAAGAACTGTGTTTCCTACACATCCGGACCATATCTAGTTCAACTCTCCTTCTGAAACTGATACAAACCACAAGTCCTGTAAAATCCAATGCTTTTCAGGTAAGACTGAGAAACGTGTGAGCTTCGTGAACGATGTAGCTCACTTTGAGCTCTAAAGTGACTGTGTTTACCTGAAGCGAAGTCTGGCTTGTAGGAATACACAGAGCCTTGGATTTAACTCCATTTCTGAAAGGAAAAAGATAGGAAAGTTCTCCCCCTTGAACCACACTGTGCTTATTAGCAAGAAGCACGCACTTGCTTTCTAGAGTCTCTAAGATAACAAGAAACGTGAGTTTGCTCAGAAGAAAAGAACAGTTTTTCCCAAACATCCGGACCATATATAGTTCAACTCTCCTTCTGAAACTGATACAAATTACATGTCCTCTAACATCCAATTTTTTCTACTTAAGTGTGAGAAACATGTGAGCTTTGTGAACGATGTAGCTTCCTTTGAGCTCTCAAGTGACTGTGTTTACCTGAAAAGAAGTCTTGCATGTAGGAAGACACAGAGCCTGGGATTTAACTCCATTTCTGAAGGAAAACACTCAACACAGTTCTCATCCATGAAACACACTCTGCTTTAGAGCAGGAAGCACGTTCTTGCTTTCTAGGGTCTCTAAGACCGCAGGAAACGTGAGTGTGCACAGAACAAAAGAACAGTGTGTCCTACACATAAGGACCATATCTAGTTCAACTCTGCTCAGGAAACTGATACAAACCACAGGTCCTCTAACATCCAAGGCTTTTCATTTAACAGTGAGAAACGTGAGAGCTTCGTGAACTATGAAGGATCCTTTGAACTGAAAAGTGACTCTGTTTATTTGAAAGGAAGCCTTGCTTGTAGGTAGACACGAGCCTGGGATTTAACTCCATTTCTAAAGGGAAACACACAGCACAGTGCTCATACCTGAAACACACTCTGCTTTAGGGCAAGAAGCTCTTCCTTGCTTTCTAGTGTCTCTAATACACCAGTAAACGTGAGTGTGCTCAGAACAAATGAACTGTGTTTCCTACACATCTGGACCATATCTAGTTCAACTCTCCTTCTGAAACTGATACAAACCACATGTCCTCTAACATCCAATGCTTTTCAGGTAAGAGCGAGAAACATGTGAGCTTCTTGAACGATGTAGCTTCCTTTTAGCTGAAAAGTGACTGCGATTAACTGAAATGAAATCTTGCTTGAAGGAAAACACAGAGCCTTGGATTTAACTCCTTTCTGAAGGTAAACACACAGCACAGTTTTCATCCATGAAACACACTGTGCTTTAGAGCAAGAAGCACGCACTTGTTTTCTAGATCTCTAATACAGAAAGAAACGTGAGTGTGCTCAGAACAAAAGATCTGTGTTTCCTACAAACACGGTCCATATCTAGTTCAACTCTCCTTCTGAAAAAGATACAAACCATAGGTCATTTAACATCCAATGCTTTGCAGTTCGGAGCGAAAAACATGTGAGCTTCTTAAAGGAGTAGCTGCCTTTGAGCTGAAAAGTGACTCTGTTTATTTGAAACGAAACCTTGCATGTAGGTAGACATAGAGCCTGGGATTTAACTCCATTTCTGAAGGGAAACACACAGCATAGTTCTCATCCATGAAACACACTGTGCTTTAGAGCAAGAAGCACGCACTTGCTTTCTAGATTCTCTATTACAGAAGGAAATGTGAGTGTTCTCAGAACAAAAGAACTGTGTGGCCTACAAACAAGGACCATATCTAGTTCAACTCTCCTTCTGAAAAAGTCACAAACCACAGGTCATTTAACGTCCACTGCTTTGCTGATAAGAGCGAAAAACTTGTGAGCTTTGTTAACGAAGTAGCTTTCTTTGAACTGAAAAGTGACTCTGTTTTTGAAACGAAGCCTTGCCTGTAGGGAGACACAGAGCCTGGTATTTAACACCATTTCTGAAGTGAATCACACAGAACAGTTCCCATCCATGAAACACTCTCCACTTTACAGCAAGAAGCATGCTCTTACTTTCTAGAGTCTCTAATTCAGCAGGAAACTTGAGTGTGTTCAGCAGAAAAGAACTGTATTTCTTACACATACTGAACATATCTAGTTCAACTCTTCTCAGGAAACTGATAAAAACACAGGTCCTCTAACATCCAATGACTTTCAATTATGAGCGAGAAACGTGTGAGCTTGGTGAACGATGTAGCTTCCTTTAACCTGAAAAGTGACTGCGTTTACCTGAAATGAAGACTGGCTTGTAGGAACACAAAAAACCTGATATTTCTCTCCACTTCTGAAAGAAACACACAGGACAGTTATCATCAATGAAACACACTCTGTTTTCGAGCAAGAAGCACTCTCTTGCTTTCTGGAGTCTCTAATACAGCAGGAAAAGTAAGTGTGCTCAGAACGAAAGAACTGTGTTTCCTACACATCCGGACCATATCTAGTTCAACTCTGCTTCCAAACCTGATACAAATCACAGGGCCTCTAACATCCAATGCTTTTCAGTTAAGAGCGAGAAACTTGTGAGCTTCGTGAATGATGTACCTTCCTTTGAGCTGAAAACTTACTGTGTTTACCTGAAACGAAGTCTTGCTTGTAGGAAGACAAAAAGCCTGAGATTTCTCTCCACTTCTGAAGGGAAACACACAGCACAGTTCTGATCAATGAAACACTCTGCTTTAGAGCAAGAAGCATGCTCTTTCTTTCTAGAGTCTGTAATACAACAGGAAACGTGAGTGTGTTCATAACAAAAAAAAAACTGTGTTTCCTATACATACAGACCATATCTAGTTCAACTCTGCTTCTGAAACTGATACAAACCACAGGTCCTCTAACATACAATCCTTTTCAGTTAATAGCGAGAAACGTGTGAGCATTGTGACCTATGTAGCTTCGTTTGAGCTGAAGAGTATCTGCGTTTACCTGAAATGAAATCTTGCTTGTAGGAAGACACAGAGCCTGGGATTTAACACCATATCTGAAGGGAAACACACAGCAAGTTCCCATCCATGAAACACACTCAGCATTACAGCAAGAAGCACGCTCTTGCTTTCTAGAGTCTCTAATACCGCAGGTAACGTGAGAGTGCTCAGAACAAAGAACTGTGTTTCCTCCACATACGGACCATAACTAGTTCAACTCTGCTTCAGAAACTGATACAAACCACAGGTCCTCTAACATCCAATGCTATTCTGTTAAGAGTGAGAAACGTGTGAGCTTCGTGGCCTTTGTAGCTTCGTTTGAGCTCTAAAGTGCTGTGTTTACCTTAATAGAATTCTTGCATGTAGGAAGACACAGAGCCTGGGTTTTAACTCCATTTCTGAAGGGAAACCTACAGCACAGTTCTCTTCCTTGTAATGCACTCTGCTTAAGGGAAAGAAGCACGCTCTTGCTTTCTACAGTCTCTAACACAGCAGGAAAAGTGAGTGTGCTCAGAACAAGAAACTGTGTTTCCTCCACATACGGACCATATCTAGTTCAACTTTGCTCAGGAAACTGATACACACCACAGGTCTTCAAACATCCAATGATTTTCATTTAAGAGCAAGAAATGTGTGAGCTTCATGAATGATTTATCTTCCTTTGAGCTGAAAAGTGACTGCAATTACCTGAAACGAAGTCTTGCTTGCAGGAAGACAAAAATCCTGAGATTTATCTCCACTTCTGATGGGAAACACACAGCATAGTTCAGATCAATGAAACACACTGTGCTTTAGAGCAAGAAGCACGCTCTTGCTTTCTAGAGTCTGTAATACAGCAGGAAATGTAAGTGTGTTCAGAACAAAAGAACTGTGTTTCCTACACATACAGACCATATCTAGTTCAACTCTGCTTCCATAACTGATACAAACCACAGGTCTTCTAACATCCGATGCTTTTCTGTTAAGAGAGAGAAACGTGTGAGCTTCGTGGCCTATGTAGCTTCGTTTGAGCTGAAAAGGGACTGCTATTACCTGAAACGAAATCTTGCTTGTAGGAAAACACAGAGCCTTGGATTTAACAACATTTCTGAAGAGAAACTCATAGCACAGTTCTCATCCATGAAACACACTCTACATTAGAGCAAGTAGCACACTCTTGCTTTCTAGAGTCTCTAAGGCAGCAGAAAACATCAGTGTCCTCAGAACAAAAGAACTGTGTGTCATACACATAAGGACCATATCTAGTTCAACTCTGCTCAGGAAACTAATACAAACCACAGGTCCTCTAACATCCAATGTTTTCCTGTTAAGTGCAAGAAACATGTGAGCTTCGTGAATGATGTAGGTTTGTTTGACCTCTAAAGTGAATGTGTTTACCTTAAAAGAATTCTTGCATGTAGGAAGACAAAAACACTGAGATTTCTCTCCACTTCTGAAGGGAAACACACAGCACAGTTCTGATCAATGAAACACACTCTGCTTTAGAGCAAGAAGCACGCTCTTGCTTTCTAGTTTCTCTAATACAGCAGGAAACGTGAGTGTGTCAAAACAAAAGAACTGAGTTTCCTACACATACAGACCATATCTAGTTCAACTCTGCTTCCGTAACTGATAAAAAACACAGGTCCTCTAACATACAATGCTTTTCATTTAAGAGCGAGAAACGTGTGAGCATTGTGACCTATGTAGCTTCATTTGAGCTGAAAAGTGACGGCGATTACCGGAAAAGTAGTCTTGCTTGTAGGAAAACACAGAGCCTTGGATTTAACGCCATTTCTGACAGGAAACACACAGCATAGTTCTCATCCAGGAAACACATATGCTTTACAGCATGAAGCACGCTCTTGCTTTCTAGAGTCTCAAAGACAGCAGGAGACGTGAGTGTGCTCAGAACAAAAGAACTGTGTTTTCTACACACGGACCATATCTAGTTCAACTCTGCTTCTGAAACAGACACAAACCACAGGTCCTCTAACATCCAATGCTTTTTATTTAAGAGCGAGAAACGTGTGAGCTTCGTGAATGATGTAGCTTCGTTTTAGCTGTAAAGTGACTGCGTTTTCCTGAAATGAAGTCTTCCTTGTAGGAATACACAGAGCCTGCGATTTAATACCATTTCTGAAGTGAAACACACAGCACAGTTCTCATCCATGAAACACACTCTGCTTTAGAGCAAGAAGCTTGCTCTTGCTTTCTAGAGTCTCTAATACAGCAGGAAACGTGAGTTTGCTCAGTACAAAACAACTGTGTTTCCTACACATACGGACCATATCTAGTTCAACTCTGCTCAGGAAACTGATACAAACCAAAGGTCCTCTAACAACCACTGCTTTTCAGTTAAGAGTCAGAAACTTGTGAGCTTCGTGAACGATCTAGCTACATTTGAGCTGTGAAGTGACTGTGTTTACCTGAAACGAATTCTGGCTTGGAGGAAGACAGAGACCCTGGTATTTAACTCCATTTCTGAAGGGAAAAACACAGCACAGTTATCACCTTGAAACACACTGTGCTTTAGAGCAAGAAGCACGCACTTGCATTCTAGAGTCTCTAATACAACAGGAACGGTGAGTGTGCTTAGAACAAAAGAACAGTGTTTCCTACACATCCGGACCATATCTAGTTCAACTCTCTTTCTGAAACTGATACAAACCACAGGTCCTCTAACATCCAATGTTTTCCACTTAAGAGCGAGAAACGTGTGAGCTGCATGAACGATGTTGCTTCTTTTGAGCTGAAAAGTGACTGCGTTTACCAGAAACGAATTCTTGCTTGTAGGAAGACACAGAGACTGTTATTTAACTTCATTTCTGAAGGGAAACATACAGCACAGTTCTCATCCCTGAAACACACTCTGCTTTAGAGCAAGAAGCTCTTCCTTGCTTTCTAGTGTCTCTAATACAGCAGGAAACGTGAGTGTACTCAGAAAAAATAAACTGTGTTTCCTACACATACTGACCATATCTAATTTAACTCTGCTCAGGAAACTGATACAAACCACGGGTCCTCTAACATCCAATGCTTTTCAGTTAAGAGCAAGAATCGTGTGAGCTTCGTGAACGATGTAACATCCTTTGAGCTGAAAAGTGACTGCGTTTACCTGAAATGAAGTCTTCCTTGTAGGAAGACACAAAACCTGAGATTTCACTCCACTTCTGAAGGGAAACACACAGCACAGGATTTAAACCCCAGGATCTGTTTCTTCCTACAAGGAAGAGTTCATTTCCAGTAAACCCAGTTTATTTTGGGCTTAGTTGAATCTACCCAGTTCAGGAAACCAACGTGTTTCACCCTACTAACTAAAGAGCATTTATGTAAGAGGAGCTGTGTTTTGTATCAGGATCATAAGCAGAGTTGAACTAGATATGGTCCGTATGATTAGGAAGCACAGTTCTTTATTTCTGGGCACATGCATGTTTTTTGTTATATTGGAGATTCTGGAAAGAAGAGCTTCCTTCTTGCGTTAAAACAGAGTGTGTTTCATGGATGGGAACACTGGTCTGAATTTCCCTTCAGAAACGGAGTTAAACTCCAGGATCTCTGTCTTCCTACAAGCAAGAATTCATTTCTGGTAAACCCACTGAATTTTGGGCTCAAATGAATTTACACAGTTCAGGAAACAAACGAGTTTCTCACTATTAACTAAAGAGCATTTATGTAAAGGAGCTGTGGTTCGTATCTGTTTCTTAAACAGAGTTGATATAGATATGGTCCATATGTGGAGGAAACACAGTTCTTTTTTTCAGGACATGCACATTGTTCTTGATGTATTGGAGATGCTGGAAAGAAGAGCTTCCTTCTTGCGTTAAAACAGAGTGTGTTTCATGGATAGGAACTCTGGTCTGAATTACCCTGCAGAAATGGAGTTAAACCCCAGGATCTGTTTCTTCCTACAACAAGAGTTCATTTCCAGTAAACCCAGTGAATTTTGGGCTCAAATGAATCTACCCAGTTCAGGAAACCAACGTGTTTCACCCTACTAACTAAAGAGCAGTTATGTAAGAGGAGCTGTGGTTTGTATCAGTTTCATAAGCCGATTTGAACTAGGTATGGTCTGTATGAGTAGGAAACAGAGTTCTTTTTTCTGGGCATACTCATGGTTATTGCTGTATTGGAGACTCTGTTAGGAAGAGCATGCTTCTTGCCTTAAAACAGAGTGTGTTTCATGGATGAGAACTGTGGTCTTAATTTCCCTTCAGAAACGGAGTTAAACCCCAGGATCTGTGTGTTCCTACAAGCAAGAGTTCATTTCTGCTAAACCCACTGAATTTTCGGCTCAAATGTGTTTTACACAGTTCCCGAACCAAACGCTTTTCTCACTGTTACCTAAAGAGTATTATGTAAAATGAGCTGTGGTTTGTATTAGGATCGTAAGCAGAGTTGAACAGATATGATACTTATGGACAGGAAACACAGTTCGTTTTTACTGGGCATTACATGGTTCTTGCTGTATTAGAGACACTGGATAGAAGAGGATGCTTCTTGCCTTAAAACAGAGTGTGTTCCATGTATGACAACTCTGGTCTGAATTTCCCTTCAGAAACATAGTTTAATCCCAGGATCTGAGTGTTCTTAAATCACGAGTTCATTTCTGGTAAACCCACTGAATTTTGGGCTCAAATGAATTTTACACAGTTCCCGAACCAAACAATTTTCTCGCTATTTACTAAAGAGCATTTATGTAAGAGGAGCTGTAGTTTGTATCAAGTTCATAGGCAGAGTTGAACTAGATATGGTCCGTATGATTAGTTAACACAGTTCTTTTTTTCTTGGCATGCTCATGTTTTTTGCTATATTGGAGACGCTGGAAAGAAGAGCTTCCATCTTGCATTAAAACAGAGTGTGTTTCATGGATGGGAATACTGGTCTGAATTTCCCTTCAGAAATGGAGGTAAACCCCAAGATCTCCGTCTTCCTACAACCAAGAGTTCATTTCTCATAAACCCAGTGAATTTTGGGCTCAAATGAATTTTACACAGTTCCTGAACAGAATGATTTACTCACTATTAACTAAAGAGCATTTATGTAAGAGGAGCTGTGGTGTGTATAAGTGTCATAAGCAGAGTTGTAATAGATATGTTCCGTATGAGTAGGAAACACAGTTCTTTAATTCTGGGCATGCTTATGGTTATTGCTGTATTGGAGACTCTGTTAGGAAGAGCATGCTTCTTGCCTTAAATTGGAGTGTGTTTCACGGATGAGAACTCTGATCTGAATTTCCCTTCAGAAACTTAGTTAAACCCCAGGATCTGTGTGTTCCTACAAGTAAGAGTTCATTTCTTTTAAACCCACTGAATTTTGGGCTCAAATGAATTATACACAGTTCCCGAACCGAACGCTTTCCTCACTGTTAACGAAAGAGCATTTATGTATGAGGAGCTGTGGTTTGTATCATTTTCATAAGCAGGGTTTAACTAGATATGGTCCCTATTATTAGGAAACACAGTTCTTTTTTTCTGGGCATGCTCATGGTTCTTGCTATATTAGAGACGCTGGGAAGAACGGGTTGCATCTTGCCTTAAACAGAGTGTGTTTCAGGGATGAGAACTCTGGTCTGAATTTCCCTTCAGAAACTGAGTTAAACCCAGGATCCATGTGTTCCTACAATGAAGAGTTCATTTCTGGTAAACCCACTGAATTTCGGGCTGAAATGAGATTTGCACAGTTCCCCAACCAAACGCTTTTCTCACTAATAACTAAAGAGCATTTATGTAAGAGGAGCTGTGGTTTGTATCAAGTTCATAAGCAGAGATGAACTATATATGGTCCTTATGAGAAAGAAACACAGTTCTTTTTTCCTGGGCATGCTCATGTTTTTTACTATATTGGAGACGCTAGAAAGAAGAGCTTCCTTCTTGCGTTAAAACAGACTGAGTTTCATGGATGGGAACACTGTTCTGAATTTCACTTCAGAAACGGTGTTAACCCCAGGATCTGTGTCTTCCTACAAGCAAGAGTTATTTTCTGGTAAAAGCACTGAATTTTGGGCTCAAATGAATTTACACCGTTCAGGAAACCAACGAGTTTCTAACTATTAACTAAAGACCTTTATGTAAGAGGATCTGAAGTTTGTGTCAGGTTCATAAGCAGTGTTGAAATAGATATGGTCCATATGATTAGGAAACACAGTTCTTTTTTTCTGGGCATGCTCATGTTTTTTGGTATATTGGAGACACTGGAAAGAAGAGCTTCCTTCTTGCATAAAACAGAGTGTGTTTCATGGATGGGAACACTGGTCTGAATTTCCTTTCAGAAACGGAGTTACACCCCATGATCTGTGTCTCCTACAAGCAAGATTTCATTTCTGGTAAACCCACTGAATTTTGGGATCAAATGAATTTACACAGTTCAGGAAACCAACGAGTCTCTCACTATTAACTAAAGAGCATTTATGAAAGGAGCTGTGGTTCGTATCAGGTTCATGAGCAGAGTTGAACTAGATATGGTCCATTTGAGTAGGAAACACCGTTCATTTTTTCTGGGCATGCTCATAGTACTTGCTGTATTGGAGACGCTGGATAGAAGAGGATGCTTCTTGCCTTAATACAGATTGTGTTTAAGGGATGAGAACTCTGTTCTGAATTTCCCTTCAGAATCTGAGTTAAAACCCAGGATCTGTGTGTTCCTACAAGTAAGAGTTCATTTCTGGTAACCCCCTGAGGTTTGGGCTCAAATGAGTTTCACACAGTTCAGGATCCAAACGCTTTTCTCACTGTTAACTAAAAAGCATTATGTAAAAGGAGCTGTGGTTGGTATCAGGATCATAAGGAGAATTGAACTAGACATGATACTTATGAACAGGAAAAACAGTTCTTTATTACTGGGCATTACATTGTTCTTGCTGTATTAGAGACTCTGGAAAGAAGAGGTTGGTTCTTGGCTTAAAACAGAGTGGGTTCCATGTATGACAACTCTGGTCTGAATTTCCCTTCAGAAACATAGTTTAATCCCAGGATCTGAGTGTTCTTAAATCACGAGCTCATTTCTGGTAAACCCACTGAATTTTGGGCTCAAATGAATTTTACACAGTTCCCGAACCAAACGATTTTCTCGCTATTTACTAAAGAGCATTTATGTAAGAGGAGCTGTAGTTTGTATCAAGTTCATAGGCAGAGTTGAACTAGATATGGTCCGTATGATTAGTTAACACAGTTCTTTTTTTCTTGGCATGCTCATGTTTTTTGCTATATTGGAGACGCTGGAAAGAAGAGCTTCCATCTTGCATTAAAACAGAGTGTGTTTCATGGATGGGAATACTGGTCTGAATTTCCCTTCAGAAACGGAGGTAAACCCCAAGATCTCCATCTTCCTACAACCAAGAGTTCATTTCTGGTAAACCCAGTGAATTTTGGGCTCAAATGAATTTTACACAGTTCCTGAACAGAATGATTTACTCACTATTAACTAAAGAGCATTTATGTAAGAGGAGCTGTGGTGTGTATAAGTGTCATAAGCAGAGTTGAACTAGATATGTTCCGTATGAGTAGGAAACACAGTTCTTTAATTCTGGGCATGCTTATGGTTATTGCTGTATTGGAGACTCTGTTAGGAAGAGCATGCTTCTTGCCTTTAATCGGAGTGTGTTTCACGGATGAGAACTCTGATCTGAATTTCCCTTCAGAAACTGAGTTAAAACCCAGGATCCATGTGTTCCTACAAGCAAGAGTTCATTTCTTTTAAACCCACTGAATTTCGGGCTGAAATGAGTTTTGCACAGTTCCCAAAACAAACGCTTTTCTCACTAATAACTAAAGAGCATTTATGTAAGAGGAGCTGTGGTTTGTGTCAGGATCATGAGCAGAGATGAACTAGATATGGTCCATATGTATAGGAAACACAGCTCTTTTTTTCTGGGCAAGCTCATTGTTCTTGCTGTATTGGAGACGCTGGAAAGAAGAGGATGCTTCTTGCATTAAAACAGACTGTGTTTCATGGATAAGAACTCTCGTCTGAATTTCCCTTCATAAACGGAGTTAAACCCCAGGATCTGAGTGTTCCTACAAGCAAGAGTTCATTTCTGTAAAACCCATTAAATTTTGTGCTCAAATGAATTTTACAGAGTTCCCGAATGAAACGCTTTTCTCACTATTGACTAAAGAACATTTATGTAAGAGCAGCTGTGGTTTGTATCAGTTTTATGAGCAGAGTTGACCCAGATATGGTCCATATGAGTAGGAAACACTGTTCATTTATTCTGGGCATGCTCATGCAGTATTGGTGACGCTGGAAAGAAGAGGATGCTTCTTGCCTTAAAACACAGTGTGTTTCAGGGATGAGAACTCTGGTCTGAATTTCCCTTCAGAAACAGAGTTAAATCCCAGGATCTGTGTCTTCCTACAAGCAAGAGTGCATTTCCGGTAAACCCACTGTATTTTGCGTTCAAATGTATTTATAAGGTTAAGGAACCCAACGAGTTTCTCACTAGTAACTAAAGAGCATTTATGTAGGAGGAGCTGTGGTTGGTATCAGTTTCATAAGCAGAGTTGAACTAGATATGGTCCATATGAGTAGAAACCCCAGTTCTTTATATCTGGGCATGCTGAATTTTGGGCTCAAGACAGTTTTGCACAGTTCCCTAACCTATCGCTTTTCTCACTGTTAACTAAAAAGCATTTATATCTGAGGAGCTGTGGTTTGTATCAGTTTTATGATCAGAGTTCAACTAGATATGGTCCCTATTATAAGGAAACACTGTTCTTTTTTTCTGGGCATGCTCATGGTTTATGATAAACACACTGAATTTTGGCTCAAATGAGTTTTACACAGTTCCCGAACCGAACGCTTTTCTCACTGTTAACTAAAGAGCGTTTATGTTGGAGGAGCTGTCGTTTGTATCAGGTTCATAAGCAGAGATGAACTATATATGGTCCTTATAAGAAAGAAACACTTCAGAAACGGTGTTAACCCCAGGATCTGTGTCTTCCTACAAGCAAGAGTTCATTTCTTGTAAAAGCACTGAATTTTGGGCTCAAATGAATTTACACCGTTCAGGAAACCAATGAGTTTCTAACTATTAACTGACGACCATTTATGTAAGAGGATCTGAAGTTTGTGTCAGGTTCATAAGCAGTGTTGAAATAGATATGGTCCATATGATTAGGAAACTCAGGGGCCCAGAAATAAAGAACTGTGTTTTCTACTCATATGGACCATATCTAGTTCAACTCTGCTCATTAGCCAGATACAAACAACAGCTGCTCTTACATAAATGTTCTTTAGTTAATAGTGAGAAAAGCATTTGGTTCGGGAATGAGTAAATTCATTTGAGCCCAAAATTCAGTGGGTTTACTGGAAATGAACTCTTGCTTGTAGGAACACACAGATCCTGGGGTTTAACTCCGTTGCTGAAGGGAAATTCAGACCACAGTTCTCATCCATGAAACACACTCTGTTTTAAATCAAGTAGCATGCTCTTACTAACACAGTCTCCAATAGAGCAATAACCATGATCATGCCCAGAAAAAAAGAACTGTGTTCCTTAATAATAGGGACCATATCTAGTTCAACTCTGCTTATAAAACTGATACAAACAACAGTTCCTCTTACATAAATGCTCTTTAGTTAACAGTGAGAAAAGCGTTCAGTTTGGGAAGTGTGTAAAAATCTCTTGAGACCAAAATTCAGTGGGTTTACCAGAAATGAACTATTGTTTGTAGGAACACACAGATCCTGGGGTTTAACTCAGTTTTTGAAGGGAAATGCAGTCCAGAGTTATCATCCATGAAACTCACTCTCTTTTAACTCAACAAGCATGCTCTTCCTAACAGAGTCTCCAATACAGCAAGAACCATGAGCATGCCAATAAATAAAGAACTGTGTTTTCTACTCATATGGACCATATCTAGTTCAACTCTGCTTATGAAACTGATACAAACCACAGCTCCACTTACATAAATGCTCTTTGGTTAATAGTGAGAAACTCGTTGGTTTCCTGAACATTGTAAATACATTTGAACCCAAAATTCTGTGGCTTTAATGGAAATGCACTCTTGCTTGTAGGAAGACACAGATCCTGGGTTTTAACTCCGTTTCTGAAGGGAAATTCAGAACAGAGTTCTCATCCCTGAAACACACTCTTTTTTAAGGCAAGAAGCATCCTCTTCTTTCAAGCGCCACCAATATAGCAATAACCATGATCATGTCCAGAAAAAAAGAACTGTGTTCCTTAATAATAGGGGCCATATCTAGTTCAACTCTGCTTATAAACCTGATACAAACCACAATTCCTCTTACATAAATGCTCTTTAGTTAACAGTGAGAAAAGCGTTTGGTTCGGGAAGTGTGTAAAACTCTCTTGAGCCCAAAATTCTGTGGGTTTACCAGAAATGAACTATTGTTTGTAGGAACACACAGATCCTGTGGTTTAACTCCGTTTTTGAAGGGAAATGCAGTCCAGACTTCTCATCCATGAAACTCACTCTCTTTTAACTCAACAAGCATGCTCTTCCTTCAGAATCTCCAATACTGCAAGAACCATGAGCATGCCCAGAAATAAAGAACTGTGTTTCCTACTGATATGGACAATATGTAGTTCAACTCTGCTTAAGAAAATGATATGAACCACAGCTCCTTTTCGTAAATGCTCTTTAGTTAACAGTGAGAAACTCCTTGGTTTCATGAACTGTGTAAATTCATTTGAACCCAAAATTCAGTGGGTTTACCAGAAATGAACTCTTTCTTATAGGAAGACACAGATCCTGGGGTTATCTCCGTTTCTGAAGGGAATTTCAGACCAGATTTCTGATCCCTTAAACACACGCTGTTTTAAGGCAAGAAGCATTCTCTTCTTTCCAACGTCACCAATACTGTAAGAACCATGAGCATTCCCAGAATAAATGAATGGTGTTTCCTGCTCATATTGACCATATCTAGTTCAACTCTGCTCATGAACCTGATACAAACCACAGCTGCTCTTAAATAAATGTTCTTTAGTTAATAGTGAGAAAAGCATTTGGTTCGGGAAGTGTGTAAAACTCATTTGATCCCAAAACTCAGGGTCTTTACCAGAAATGAACTCTTGCTTGTAGGAACACACATATCCTGCGATTTAACTCCGTTTCTGAAGGGAAATTCAGACCAGAGTTCTTATCCCTGAAACACACTCTGTTTTAAGGCAAGAAGAATCCTCTTCTTTCCAGCGTGTCTAATACAGCAAGAACCATGTAATGCCCAGTAAAAAAGAACTGTGTTTCCTGTTCATAAGTATCTTATCTAGTTCAATTCTGCTTATGATCCTGATACAAACTACATCTCCTTTTACATAAGATTCTTTAGTTAACAGTGAGAAAAGCGTTTGGTTCCTGAACTGTGTAAAACTCATTTGAGCCCAAAACTCAGGTGGTTTACCAGAAATGAACTCTTGCTTGTAGGAACACATAGCCACTGGAGTTTAACTCCGTTTATGAAGGGAAATTCAGACCAGAGTTCTCATCCATGAAACACACTCTGTTTTAAGGCAAGTAGCATGGTATTCCTGACAGAGTCTCCAATACAGCAATAACCATGAGCATGCCCAGAAAAAAGAACTGTGTTTCTTATTCATACGGACAATTTCTAGTTCAACTCTGCTTACGAAAATGATACAAACCATAGCTCTTCTTACATAAATGCTCTTTAGTTAAAAGGGTGAAACACGTTGGTGTCCTGAACTGTGTACATTCATTTGAGCCCAAAATACACTGGGTTTACTAGAAATGAACACTTGCTTGTAGGAAGAAACAGATCCTGGGGTTTAACTACATTTCTGAATGTAAATTCAGACCAGTGTTCCCGTCCATGAAACACACTCTGTTTTAACGCAAGAAGGAATCTCTTCTATCCAGCGTCTCCAATACAGCAAGAACAAAGAGCATGCACAGAAAAAAGAACTGTGTTTCCTACTCATACAGACCATATCTAGTTCAACTCTGCTTAAGAAACTGATACGAACCACAGTCTCTTTACATAAATGCTCCTTAGTTACCATTGAGAAACTCGTTGGTGTCCGGAACTGTGTAAAATCATTTGAGCCCAAAATTCAATGGGTTAACCAGAAATGAACTCTTGCTTGTAGGAAGACACAGATCATGGGGTTTAACTCCGTTTCTGAAGAGAAATTCATACCAGTGTTCCCATCCCTGAAACACACTCTATTTTAAGTCAAGAAGCATCCTCTTCTTTCCAGGGTCTCCAATACAGCAAGAACAATGTGCATGCCCAGAAACAATGAATGGTGTTTTTTACTCTTATGGACCATATCTAGTTCCACTCTGCTCTTGAACCTGATACAAACCACAGCTCCTCTTACATAAATGCTCTATAGTTAATAGTAAGAACAGCATTTGGTTCTGGAACTGTGTAAATCTTATTTGAGCCCAAAATTCAGTGTGTTTACCAAAAATGAACACTTGCCCGTAGGAAGACACAGATCCTGGGGTTTAACTCCGTTGCTGAAGGGAAATTGAGACCAGAGTTCTCATCCCTGAAAGACACTCTGTTTTAAGGCAAGAGGCATCAGCTTCTCTCTAGCGTCTCTAATACAGCAAGAACGATGAGCATGCACAGAATAAATGAATGGTGTTTCCTGCTCATATAGACCATATCTAGTTCAATTCTGCTTTTCATCCTAATACAAACCACAGCTCCTTTTACATAAGGATCTTTAGTTAACAGTGAGAAAAGCGTTTGGTTTGGGAACTGTGTAAAACTCATTGGAGCCCCAAACGCATTTCTCACTATGAACTAAAGAGCATTTATGTAAGAGTAGCTGTGATTTACATCAGTTTCATTTGCAGAGTTGAACTAGAAATAGTCCATATGAGTAGGAAACCCAGTTCTTTTTTTCTTTGCATAGTATGGTTTTTGCTGTATTGAAGACGCAGGAAAAAAGAGGATGCTTCTTGCCTTAAAACAGAGTGTGTTTCAGGGATAAGTACTATGCTCTGAATTTCCCTTCAGAAACGAAGTTAAACCCCAGGATCTGTGTGTTCCTACAAGCAAGAGTTCATTTCTGGTAACCCCATGGAATTTTGGGCTCAAATGTATTTAAAAGGTTCAGGAAACCAACGAGTTTCTCACTATTAACTAAAGAGCATTTATGTAAGAGGAGCTGTGGTTGGTATCAGTGTCATAAGCAGAGTTGAACTAGATATGGTCCGTATGAGTAGGAAACACAGTTCTTTTTTTCTGGGCATGCTCATGGTTATTGCTGTATTGGAGACTCTGTTAGCAAGATCATGCTACTTGCCTTAAAACATAGTGTGTTTCATGGATTAGAACTGTGGTCTAAATTTCCCTTCAGAAACGGAGTTAAACCCATGATCTGTGTGTTCCTAAAAGCAAGAGTTCATTTCTGGTAAACCCCCTGAGTTTTGGGCTCAAATGAGTTTTACACAGTACACGAACCAAACGCTTTTCTCACTGTTAACTAAGGATCATTAAGTAAAAGGAGCTATGGTTTGTATCAGGATCAAAAGCAGAATTGCACTAGATATGATACTTATGAACAGGAAACACAGTTCATTTTTTCTGTGCATGCTCATGGTTCTTTATGTATTAGAGAAGCTAGAAAGAAACGGATGCTTCTTGCCTTAAAACAGAGTGTGTTTCATGCATGAGAACTCTGGTCTCAATTTCCCTTCAGAAAGGGAGTTAAACCCCAGGATCTCTGTCTTCCTATGAGAAAGTGTTCATTTTTGGTAAACCCACTGAATTTTGGCCTCAAATGAGTTTTACACAGTTCCTGAACCAAATGAATTTCTCACTATTACCTAAAGAGCATTTATGTAAGAGGAACTGTGGTTGGTATCAGGTTCATGAGCAGAGTGGAACTAGATATGGTCCATAAGAGTAGGAAACATCGTTCATTTTTTCTGGGCATGTACATTTTTCTTGCGATATTTTAGACGCTGGAAAGAAGAGGATGCTTCTTAACTTAAAAAAGAGTGGTTTTCAGGGATGGGAACAGTGGTATGAATTTCCCTTGAGAAACAGAGTTAAACCCCAGGATCTGTGTCTTCCTTCAAACAAGAGTTCATTTCTGGTAAACCCATTGAATTTTGGGCTCAAATGAATTTACACAGTTCAGGAAACCAACGAGTTTCTCCTTGGAAACTAAAGAGCATTTATGTAAAGAGGCTGTAGTTCGTATCAGTTTCTTAAGCAGAGTTGAACTAGATATGGTCAGTATGAGTAGGAAACACAGTTCTTTTTTTGTGTGCATGGTCATTGTTCTTGTTGTATTGGAGACCCTGGATAGAAGAGATTCCTTCTTGCATTAAAACAGAGTGTGTTTCATGGATGGGAATACTGGTCTGAATTTACATTCAGAAATGGAGTTAAACACCAGGATCTGTTTCTTCCTACAAGCAAGAGTTCATTTCTAGTAACACAGTGAATTTTGGGCTCAAATGAATGTACACAGTTCAGGAAACCAACGTGTTTCACCCTATTAACTAAAGAGCAATATTGTAAGAGGAGCTGTGGTTTGTATCAGTTTCATAAGCATAATTGAACTAGACATGATACTTATGAAGAGGAAACACAGTTCTTTATTACTGGGCATTACATGGTTCTTGCTGTATTAGAGATTCTGGAAAGAAGAGGATGGTTCTTGGCTTAAAACAGAGTGTGTTTCAGTGATAAGAACTCTGGTCAGAATTTCCCTTCAGAATCGGAGTTAAACCCCAGGATCTGTGTGTTCCTACAAGCAAGAGTTCATTTCTGGTAAACCCACTGAATTTTGGGCTCTAATGAATTTACACAGTTCCCGAACCAAATGCTTTTCTCACTATTAACTAAAGAACATTTATGTAAGAGCAGCTGTGGTTTGTATCTGGTTCATGAGCAGAGTTGAATAGATATGGTCCATATGAGAGGAAACACCGTTCATTTATTTTGGGAATTATCATGGTTCTTGCAGTATTGGTGACGATGGAAAGAGGAGGATGCTTCTTGCCTTAAAATAGAGTGTGTTTCAGGGATGAGAACTCTGGTCTGAATTTCCCTTAAGAAACGGAGTTAAACCCCAGGATCTTGTTTCCTAAAGCAAGAGTTCATTTCTGGTAAACCCACTGAATTTTGGGCTCAAATGAATTTTACACAGTTAACGAACCAAACGATTTTCTCACTATTAACTAAAGAGCATTTATGTAAGAGGAGCTGTGGTTTCTATCAGGTTCATGAGCAGAGTTGAACTAGATACGGTCCGTGTGAGTAGGAAACACAGTTCTTTTTATGTGGGCATGCTCATGGCTCTTGCTCTATTGGAGACTCTGTTAGGAAGAGCATGCTTCTTGCGTTAAAAGAGAGTGCGTTTCATGGATGAGAACTCTGATCTGAATTTCCCTTCAGAAACGGAGTTAAAGCCCACGATCTGTGTCTTCCTACTAGCAAGAGTTCATTTCTGGTAAACCCACTCTATTTTGGGCTCAAATGAGTTTTATACAGTTCCCAAACCAAACGCTTTTCTCACTATTAACTAAAGAGCACTTATGTAAGAGAAGCTGTGGTTTGTATTAGGTACATAGGCAGAGTTGAACTACATATGGCCCGTATGATTAGGAAACACTGTTCTTTTTTTCTGGACATGCTCTTATTTTTTGATGAATTAGAGACACTGGAAAGAAATGGATACTTCTTGCCTTAAAACAGAGTGTGTTTCAGGGATGAGAACTCTGGTCTGAATTTCCCTTCAGAAACGAAGTTAAACCCCAGGATCTCTGTGTTCCTCCATTCAAGAGTTCATTTCTGCTAAACCCATTGAATTTTGGGCTCTAATGAGTTTTACACAGTTCCCGTACCAAATGCTTTTCACACTAATAACTAAAGAGCATTTATGTAAGAGGAGCTGAGGTTTTTATCAGGTTCATGAGCAGAGTTGAACTAGATATGGTCCGTATGAGTAGGAAACACAGTTCTTTTTTTCTGGGCATGCTCATGGTTCTTGCTGTATTGGAGACGCTGGAAAGTAGAGCTTCCATCTTGCGTTAAAATGGAGTGTGTTTCATGGCTGGGAACACTGGTCCCAATTTCCCTTCAGAAACGGAATTAAATGCCACAATCTGTTTCTTCCTACAAGCAAGAATTCATTTCTGGTAAACCCAGTGAATTTTGCTCTCAAATGAATTTACACAGTTCAGGAAACCAACGCGTTTCTCACTATTAACTAAAGAGCATTTATGTAAGAGGAGCTGTGGTTTGTATCAGTTTCATAAGCAGAGTAGAACAGGACATGATCCGTGTGAGTAGGAAACACAGTTCTTTTTTGCTGGGCTTGCTCATGGTTCTTGCTCTATTGGAGAATCTGCTAGGAAGAGCATGCTTCTTTCCAAAAAGCAGAGTGTGTTTCATGGATGAGAAATCTGGTCTGAATTTCCCTTCAGAAACGGAGTGAAACACCAGGACCTGTGTGTTCCTACAAGCAAGAGTTCATTTCTGTTAAACCCACTGAGTTTTGGGCTCAATGAGTTTTACACAGTTTCCGAACCAAACGCTTTTCTCACTGTTAACTAAAGAGCATTATGTAAAAGGAGCTGTGGTTTGTATCAGGATCATAAAAGCAGATTTGAACTAGTTATGATACTTATGAACAGGAAACACAGTTCTTTTTTACTAGGCATTACATTGTTCTTGCCGTATTAGAGATGCTGGAAAGAAGAGGATGCTTCTTTCCTTAAAACAGAGTGTGTTTCAGGGATGAGAACTCTGGTCTGAATTTCCCTTCAGAAACGGAGTTAAACCGCAGGATCTGTGTGTTCCTACAAGCAAGAGTTCATTTCTGGTAAACCCACTGAATGTAGAGCTCAAGGGAATTTTACACAGTGCCCGAACCAAATGCTTTTCTCACTATTACCTAAAGAACATTTATGTAAGAAGAGCTGTAGTTTGTATCAGGGTCATGAGCAGAGTTGAACAAGATATGGTCCTTATGAGCTGGAAACACAGTTCTTTTTTCTGGGAATGCTCATGGTTCTTGCTGTATTGGAGACGCTGGAAAGAAGAGGATGCTTCTTGCCTTAAAACAGAGTGTGTTTCAGGGGTGAGAACTCTGGTCTGAATTTCCCTTCAGAAACGGAGTTAAACCCCAGGATCTGTGACTTCCCACATGCAAGAGGTCATTTCTGGAAAAACCACTGATTTTTGGGCTCAAATGAGTTTTACACAGTTCCCGAACCATTTGCTTTTCTCACTGTTAACTAAAGAGCATTTATGTAATAGAAGCTGTGGTTTATATCAGGGGCATAAGCAGAGTTGAACAAGATATGGTCCTTATGAGCAGGAAACACAGTTCCTTTTTTCTGGGAATGCTCATCGTTTTTGCTGTATTTGAGACTTGGAGAGAAGAAGATGCTTCTTGCCTTAAAACAGAGTGTGTTTCAGGGATGAGAAATCTGGTCTGAATATCCGTACAGAAACGGAGTTAAACCACAGGATCTGTGTGTTCATACAAGCAAGAGTTCATTTCTGGTAAAACCACTAATTTTTTGTCTCAAATGAGTTTCACACAATTCCCTAACCAAACTCTTTGCTCACTGTTAACTAAAGAGCATTTATATAAAAGGAGCTGCGGTTGGTATCAGGTTCAGAGTCAGAGTTGAACTTGATATGGTCCATATAAGTTGGAAACGCCTTTCTTTCTTTCTGAGCATGGTCATGGTTCTTGGTGTATTGGAGACCCTGGAAAGAAGAGGATCTTCTTCCTTAAAACAGAGTTTGTTTCACTGATGAGAACTCTGGTCTGAATTTCCCTTCAGGAAAGGAGTTAAAACCCAGGATCTGTGTGTTCCTACAAGAAAGAGTTCATTTCTGGTAAACACACAGAATTTTGGGTCCAAATGAGATTTACACAGTTCTCAATCCAAACGCTTTTCTCACTATTAACTAAAGTGCATTTATGTAAAAGGAGCTGGGGTTTGTATCAGGTTCTTGAGCAGAGTTGAACTAGATATGGTCCATTTGAGTAGGAAACACTGTTCTTTTTTTCTGGTCATGCTCATGGTTCTTGCTGTATTAGAGACGCTGAAAAGAAGAGGATGCTTCTTGCCTTAAAACAGAGTGTGTTTTTGGGAAGAGAACTCTGGTCTGAATTTCCCTTCAGAAACGGAGTTAAACGCCAGGATCTGTGTCTTCCTACAAGTAAGATTTCATTTCTGGTAAACCCACTGAGTTTTGGGCTCAATGAGTTTTACACAGTTTCCGAACCAAACGCTTTTCTCACTGTTAACTAAAGAGCATTATTTAAAAGGAGCTGTGGTTTGTATCAGGATCATAAGCAGATTTGAACTACTTCTGATACTTATGAATAGGAAACACAGTGCTATTTTACTGATCATGCTCATTGTTCTTGCAATATTAGAGATGCTGGAAAGAAGAGGATGCTTCTTAGCTTAAAACAGAGTGTGTTTCAGGGATGAGAACTCTGGTCTGAATATCCGTACAGAAACGGAGTTAAACCGCAGGATCTGTGTGTTCCTACAAGCAAGAGTTCATTCCTGGTAAACCCACTGAATGTAGAGCTCAAGTGAATTTTACACAGTTCCCGATCCAAATGCTTTTCTCACTATTACCTAAAGAATATTTATGTAAGAAGAGCTGTAGTTTGTATCAGGTTCATGAGCAGAGTTGAACTAGATATGGTCCATATGAGTAGGAAACACCGTTCATTTTTTCTGGGCATGCTCATGGTTCTTGCAGTATTTATGACTCTGGAAAGAAGAGGATGCTTCTTGCCTTAAAACAGAGTGTGTTTCAGGGATGAGAACTCTGGTCTGAATTTCCCTTCAGAAACAGAGTTTAACCCTAGCATATGTGTCTTCCTACAAGCAAGAGTTCATTTCCGGTGAACCCATTTAATTTTGGGCTCAAATGTATTTACACAGTTCCCGAACCAAATGCTTTTCTCACTATTACCTAAAGAACATTTATGTAAGAAGAGCTGTAAGTTTGTATCAGGGTCATGAGCAGAGTTGAACAAGATATGGTCCTTATAAGCTGGAAACACAGTTCTTTTTTTCTGGGAATGCTCATGGTTCTTGCTGTATTGGAGACGCTGGAAAGAAGAGGATGCTTCTTGCGTTAAAACAGAGTGTGTTTCAGGGGTGAGAACTCTGGTCTGAATTTCCCTTCAGAAATGGAGTTTAACCCCAGGATGTGTGACTTTCCACATGCAAGAGTTCATTTCTGATTAAACCACTGATTTTTGGGCTCAAATGAGTTTTACACAGTTCCCGAACCATTTGCTTTTCTCACTGTTAATTAAGAGCATTTATGTAATAGAAGCTGTGGTTTATATCAGGGTCATAAGCAGAGTTGAACAAGATATGTTCCTTATGAGCAGGAAACACAGTTCCTTTTTTCTGGGCATGCTCATCGTTCTTGCTGTATTAGAGACTTGGAGAGAAGAAGATGCTTCTTGCCTTAAAACAGAGTGTGTTTCAGGGATGAGAACTCTGGTCTGAATATCCGTACAGAAACGGAGTTAAACCACAGGATCTGTGTGTTCATACAAGCAAGAGGTCATTTCTGGTAAAACCACTAATTTTTTGTCTCAAATGAGTTTCACCCAATTCCCTAACCAAACACTTTACTCACTGTTAAATAAAGAGCATTTATAATAAAGGAGCTGCGGTTTGTATCAGGGTCAGAGTCATAGTTGAACTTGATATGGTCCATATAAGTTGGAAACGCCTTTCTTTCTTTCTGAGCATGCTCATGGTTCTTGGTGTATTGGAGACCCTGGAAAGAAGAGGATCTTCTTCCTTAAAACAGAGTTTGTTTCACTGATGAGAACTCTGGTCTGAATTTCCCTTCAGAAAAGGAGTTAAACACCAGGATCTGTGTGTTCCTACAAGAAAGAGTTCATTTCTGGTAAGCACACAGAATTTTGGGTCCAAATGAGTTTTAAACAGTTCTCAATCCAAATGCTTTTCCCACAATTAACTAAAGAGCATTTATGTTAAAAGAGCTGTGGTTTGTATCAGGTTCTTGAGCAGAGTTGAACTAGATATGGTCCATTTGAGTAGGAAACACTGTTCTTTTTTTCTGGTCATGCTCATGGTTCTTGCTGTATTGGAGAAACTGGAAGGAAGAGGATGATTATAGACTTAAAACAGAGTGTGTTCCAGGGATCAGAACTCTGGTCTGAATTTCCCTTCAGAAACGGAGTTAAACCACAGGATCTGTGTGTTCCTACAAGCAAGAGTTCATTTCTGGTAAACCCACTAATTTTTTGTCTCAAAAGAGTTTCACACAGTTCCCTAACCAAACTCTTTTCTCACTGTTAACTAAAGAGCATTTATGTAAGAGGAGCTGTGGTTTGTATCAGTTTTATAACAGAGATGTACTACATATGATCTGTATTATTAGTAAACACATTTCATTTTTTGGGGGCATGCTCATGGTTCTTGCTGTGTTAGAGACCGTGGAAAGAAGTGGATGCTTCTTGCCTTAAAACAGAATGTCTTTCAGGGATGAGAACACTGGTCTTAATTTCCCCTCAGAAACGGAGTTAAACCCCAGGATCTGTGTGTTCCTTCAAGCAACAGTTCATTTCTGGTAAACCCACTGAAATTTGATCTCAAATGAATTTACACAGTTCAGGAAACCAACGCGTTTCTCAATATTAACTAAAGTGCATTTATGTAAGAGGAGTTGTGGTTTTATCAGGTTCATGAGCAGTGTTGAACAAGATATGGTCCTTATGAGCTGGAAAAACAGATCTTTTTTTCTGGGCATGCTCATGGTTCATGCTGTATTAGAGACGCTGAAAAGAAGAGGATGCTTCTTGCCTTAAAACAGAGTGTGTTTCAGGGAAGAGAACTCTGGTCTGAATTTCCCTTCAGAAACGGAGTTAAACGCCAGGATCTGTGTCTTCCTACAAGTAAGATTTCATTTCTGGTAAACCCACTGAGTTTTGGGCTCAATGACTTTTACACAGTTTCCAAACCAAATGCTTTTCTCACTGTTAACTAAAGAGCATTATTTAAAAGGAGCTGTGGTTTGTATCAGGATCATAAGCAGATTTGAACTAGTTATGATACTTATGAACAGGAAACACAGTTCTTTTTTACTGATCATGCTCATTGTTCTTGCAATATTAGAGATGCTGGAAAGAAGAGGATGATTCTTGCCTTAAAACAGAGTGTGTTTCAGGGATGAGAACTCTGGTCTGAATATCCGTACAGAAACGGAGTTAAACCGCAGGATCTGTGTGTTCCTACAAGCAAGAGTTCATTTCTGGTAAACCCACTGAATGTAGAGCTCAAGTGAATTTTACACAGTTCCCGAACCAAATGCTTTTCTCACTATTACCTAAACAACATTTATGTAAGAGGAGCTGTAGTTTGTATCAGGTTCATGAGCAGAGTTGAACCAGATCTGGTCCATATGAGTAGGAAACACCGTTCATTTTTTCTGGGCATGCTCATGGTTCTTACAGTATTTATGATTCTGGAAAGAAGAGGATGTTTCTTGCCTTAAAACAGAGTGTGTTTCAGGGATGAGAAGTCTGGTCAGAATTTCCCTTCAGAAACGGAGTTTAACCCCAGCATCTGTGCCTGACTACAAGCAAGAGTTCATTTCCGGTGAACCCATTGAATTTTGGGCTCAAATGTATTTACACAGTTCAGGAAACAATGAGTTTCTCACTATTAACCCAAGAGCATTTATGTAAGTGGAGCTGTGGTTTGTATCAGGTTCATGAGCAGAGTTGAACTACATATGGTTGATATGAGTAGGAAACACAGTTCTTTTTTTCTGGGAATGCTCATGGTTCTTGCTCTATTGGAGATGCTGGAAAGAAGAGGATGCTGCTTGCCTTAAAACAGAGTGTGTTTCAGGGGTGAGAACTCTGGTCTGAATTTCCCTTCAGAAACGGAGTTAAACGCCAGGATCTGTGTCTTCCTACAAGTAAGATTTGATTTCTGGTAAACCCACTGAGTTTTGGGCTCAATGAGTTTTACACAGTTTCCGAACCAAACGCTTTTCTCACTGTTAACTAAAGAGCATTATTTAAAAGGAGCTGTGTTTTGAATCAGGATCATAAGCAGATTTGAACTAGTTATGATACTTATGAACAGGAAACACAGTTCTTTTTTACTGATCATGCTCATTGTTCTTGCAATATTAGAGATGCTGGAAAGAAGAGGATGCTTCTTGCCTTAAAACAGAGTGTGTTTCAGGGGTGATAACTCTGGTCTGAATTTCCCTTGAGAATCGGAGTTAAACCCCAGGATCTGTGAGTTCCCACATGCAACAGTTCATTTCTGGAAAAACCACTGATTTTTGGGCTCAAATGAGTTTTACACAGTTCCCGAACCATTTGCTTTTCTCACTGTTAACTAAAGAGCATTTATGTAATAGAAGCTGTGGTTTATATCAGGGGCATAAGCAGAGTTGAACAAGATATGGTCCTTATGAGCACTAAACACAGTTCCTTTTTTCTGGGCATGCTCATCGTTTTTGCTGTATTTGAGACTTGGAGAGAAGAAGATGCTTCTTGCCTTAAAACAGAGTGTGTTTCAGGGATGAGAACTCTGGTCTGAATATCCGTACAGAAACGGAGTTAAACCACAGGATCTGTGTGTTCATACAAGCAAGAGTTCATTTCTGGTAAAACCACTAATTTTTTGTCTCAAATGAGTTTCACACAATTCCCTAACCAAACTCTTTGCTCACTGTTAACTAAAGAGCATTTATGTAAAAGGAGCTGCGGTTGCTATCAGGTTCAGAGTCAGAGTTGAACTTGATATGGTCCATATAAGTTAGAAACGCCTTTCTTTCTTTCTGAGCATGCTCATGGTTCTTGGTGTATTGGAGACCCTGGAAAGAAGAGGATCTTCTTCCTTAAAACAGAGTTTGTTTCACTGATGAGAACTCTGGTCTGAATTTCCCTTCAGAAAAGGAGTTAAACCCCAGGATTTGTGTGTTCCTACAAGAAAGAGTTCATTTCTGGTAAACACACAGAATTTTGGGTCCAAATGAGATTTACACAGTTCTCAATCCAAACGCTTTTCTCACTATTAACTAAAGTGCATTTATGTAAAAGGAGCTGGGGTTTGTATCAGGTTCTTGAGCAGAGTTGAACTAGATATGGTCCATTTGAGTAGGAAACACTGTTCTTTTTTTCTGGTCATGCTCATGGTTCTTGCTGTATTAGAGACGCTGAAAAGAAGAGGATGCTTCTTGCCTTAAAACAGAGTGTGTTTCAGGGAAGAGAACTCTGGTCTGAATTTCCCTTCAGAAACGGAGTTAAAAGCCAGGATCTGTGTTTTCCTACAAGTAAGATTTCATTTCTGGTAAACCCACTGAGTTTTGGGCTCAATGAGTTTTACACAGTTTCCGAACCTAACGCTTTTCTCACTGTTAACTAAAGAGCATTATTTAAAAGGAGCTGTGGTTTGTATCAGGATCATAAGCAGATTTGAACTACTTATGATACTTATGAATAGGAAACACAGTTCTTTTTTACTGATCATGCTCATTGTTCTTGCAATATTAGAGATGCTGGAAAGAAGAGGATGCTTCTTGACTTAAAACAGAGTGTGTTTCAGGGATGAGAACTCTGGTCTGAATATCCGTACAGAAACGGAGTTAAACCGCAAGATCTGTGTGTTCCTACAAGCAAGACTTCATTTCTCGTAAACCCACTGAATGTAGAGCTCAAGTGAATTTTACACAGTTCCCGATCCAAATGCTTTTCTCACTATTACCTAAAGAATATTTATGTAAGAAGAGCTGTAGTTTGTATCAGGTTCATGAGCAGAGTTGAACTAGATATGGTCCATATGAGTAGGAAACACCGTGAATTTTTTCTGGGCATGCTCATGGTTCTTGCAGTATTTATGACTCTGGAAAGAAGAGGATGCTTCTTGCCTTAAAAGAGAATGTCTTTCAGGGATGAGAACACTGGTCTTAATTTCCCCTCAGAAACGGAGTTAAACCCCAGGATCTGTGTGTTCCTTCAAGCAACAGTTCATTTCTGGTAAACCCACTGAAATTTGATCTCAAATGAATTTACACAGTTCAGGAAACCAACGCGTTTCTCAATATTAACTAAAGTGCATTTCTGTAAGAGGAGCTGTGGTTTTATCAGGTTCATGAGCAGTGTTGAACAAGATATGGTCCTTATGAGCTGGAAAAACAGTTCTTTTTTTCTGGGCATGCTCATGGTTCATGCTGTATTAGAGACGCTGAAAAGAAGAGGATGCTTCTTGCCTTAAAACAGAGTGTGTTTCAGGGAAGAGAACTCTGGTCTGAATATCCGTACAGAAACGGAGTTAAACCACAGGATCTGTGTGTTCATACAAGCAAGAGTTCATTTCTGGTAAAACCACTAATTTTTTGTCTCAAATGAGTTTCACACAATTCCCTAACCAAACTCTTTGCTCACTGTTAACTAAAGAGCATTTATGTAAATGGGGCTGCGGTTTGTATCAGGTTCAGAGTCAGAGTTGAACTTGATATGGTCCATATAAGTTGGAAACGCCTTTCTTTCTTTCTGAGCATGCTCATGGTTCTTGGTGTATTGGAGACCCTGGAAAGAAGAGGATCTTCTTCCTTAAAACAGAGTTTGTTTCACTGAGGAGAACTCTAGTCTGAATTTCCCTTCAGAAAAGGAGTTAAACCCCAGGATCTGTGTGTTCCTACAAGAAAGAGTTCATTTCTGGAAAACACACAGAATTTTGGGTCCAAATGAGTTTTACACAGATCTCCATCCAAACGCTTTTCTCACTATTAACTAAAGAGCATTTATGTAAAAGGAGCTGTGGTTTTTCTCAGGTTCTTGAGCAGAGTTGTACTAGATATGGTCCATTTGAGTAGGAAACACTGTTCTTTTTTTCTGGTCATGCTCATGGTTCTTGCTGTATTGGAGAAACTGGAAGGAAGAGGATGATTATAGACTTAAAACAGAGTGTGTTCCAGGGATCAGAACTCTGGTCTGAATTTCCCTTCAGAAACGGAGTTAAACCACAGGATCTGTGTGTTCATACAAGCAAGAGTTCATTTCTGCTAAAACCACTAATTTTTTGTCTCAAATGAGTTTCACACAATTCCCTAACCAAACTCTTTGCTCACTGTTAACTAAAGAGCATTTATGTAAAAGGGGCTGCGGTTTGTATCAGGTTCAGAGTCAGAGTTGTACTTGATATGGTCCATATAATTTGGAAACGCCTTTCTTTCTTTCTGAGCATGCTCATGGTTCCTGGTGTATTCGAGACCCTGGAAAGAAGAGGATCTTCTTCCTTAAAACAGAGTTTATTTCACTGAGGAGAACTCTAGTCTGAATTTCCCTTCAGAAAAGGAGTTAAACCCCAGGATCTGTGTGTTCCTACAAGAAAGAGTTCATTTCTGGTAAACACACAGAATTTTGGGTCCAAATGAGTTTTACACAGTTCTCAATCCAAACGCTTTTCTCACTATTAACTAAAGAGCATTTATGTAAAAGGAGCTGTGGTTTTTATCAGGTTCTTGAGCAGAGTTGTACTAGATATGGTCCATTTGAGTAGGAAACACTGTTCTTTTTTTCTGGTCATGCTCATGGTTCTTGCTGTATTGGAGAAACTGGAAGGAAGAGGATGATTATAGACTTAAAACAGAGTGTGTTCCAGGGATCAGAACTCTGGTCTGAATTTCCCTTCAGAAACGGAGTTAAACGCCAGGTTCTGTGTCTTCCTACAAATAGCATTTCATTTCTGGTAAACCCACTGAGTTTTGGGCTCAATGAGTTTTACACAGTTTCCGAACGAAACGCTTTTCTCACTGTTAACTAAAGAGCATTATTTAAAAGGAGCTGTGTTTTGTATCAGGATCAAAAGCAGATTTGAACTAGTTATGATACTTATGAACAGGAAACACAGTTTTTTTTAATGATCATGCTCATTGTTCTTGCAATATTAGAGATGATGGAAAGAAGAGGATGCTTCTTGCCTTAAAACAACTTGTGTATCAGGGATGAGAACTCTGATCTGAATTTCCCTTCAGAAACGGACTTAAACCACAGGATCTGTGTGTTCCTACAAGCAAGAGTTCAATTTTGGTAAAGCTACTGAATGTAGAGCTCAAGTGAATTTTACACAGTTCCTGAATCAAATGCTTTTCTCACTATTAACTAAAGAGCATTTATGTAAAAGGAGCTGTGGTTTTTATCAGGTTCTTGAGCAGAGTTGTACTAGATATGGTCCATTTGAGTAGGAAACACTGTTCTTTTTTTCTGGTCATGCTCATGGTTCTTGCTGTATTGGAGAAACTGGAAGGAAGAGGATGATTATAGACTTAAAACAGAGTGTGTTCCAGGGATCAGAACTCTGGTCTGAATTTCCCTTCAGAAACGGAGTTAAACCACAGGATCTGTGTGTTCCTACAAGCAAGAGTTCATTTCTGGTAAACCCACTAATTTTTTGTCTCAAAAGAGTTTCACACAGTTCTCTAACCAAACTCTTTTCTCACTGTTAATTAAAGAGCATTTATGTAAGCGGAGCTGTGGTTTGTATCAGTTTTATAACAGAGTTGCAATACATATGATCTGTATTATTAGTAAACACATTTCTTTTTTCTGGGCATGCTCATGTTTCTTGCTGTGTTAGAGACGCTGGAAAGAAGAGGATGTTTCTTGCCTTAAAACAGAGTGTGTTTCAGGGATGAGAAGTCTGGTCAGAATTTCTCTTCAGAAACGGAGTTTAACCCCAGCATCTGTGTCTGACTACAAGCAAGTGTTCATTTCCGGTGAACCCATTGAATTTTCGGCTCAAATGTATTTACACAGTTGAGGAAACAATGAGTTTTTCACTATTAACTCAAGAGCATTTATGTAAGTGGAGCTGTGGTTTGTATCAGGTTCATGAGCAGAGTTGAACTACATATGGTTGATATGAGTAGGAAACACAGTTCTTTTTTTCTGGGAATGCACATAGTTCTTGCTGTATTGGAGACGCTGGAAAGAAGATGATGCTGCTTGCCTTAAAACAGAGTGTGTTTCAGGGAAGAGAACTCTGGTCTGATTTTCCCTTCAGAAACGGAGTTAAACGCCAGGTTCTGTGTCTTCCTACAAATAACATTTCATTTCTGGTAAACCCACTGAGTTTTGGGCTCAATGAGTTTTACACAGTTTCCGAACGAAACGCTTTTCTCACTGTTAACTAAAGAGCATTATTTAAAAGGAGCTGTGGTTTGTATCAGGATCAAAAGCAGATTTGAACTAGTTATGATACTTATGAACAGGAAACACAGTTTTTTTTAATGATCATGCTCATTGTTCTTGCAATATTAGAGATGCTGGAAAGAAGAGGATGCTTCTTGCCTTAAAACAACTTGTGTATCAGGGATGAGAACTCTGATCTGAATTTCCCTTCAGAAACGGACTTAAACCACAGGATCTGTGTGTTCCTACAAGCAAGAGTTCAATTTTGGTAAAGCTACTGAATGTAGAGCTCAAGTGAATTTTACACAGTTCCTGAATCAAATGCTTTTCTCACTATTAACTAAAGAGCATTTATGTAAAAGGAGCTGTGGTTTGTATCAGGTTCTTGAGCCGAGTTGAACTAGATATGGTCCATTTGTGTAGGAAACACTGTTCTTTTTTTCTGGTCATGCTCATGGTTCTTGCTGTATTGGAGAAACTGGAAGGAAGAGGATGATTATAGACTTAAAACAGAGTGTGTTCCAGGGATCAGAACTCTGGTCTGAATTTCCCTTCAGAAACGGAGTTAAACCACAGGATCTGTGTGTTCCTACAAGCAAGAGTTCATTTCTGGTAAACCCACTAACTTTTTGTCTCAAAAGAGTTTCACACAGTTCCCTAACCAAATTCTTTTCTCACTGTTAATTAAAGAGCATTTATGTAAGAGGAGCTGTGGTTTGTATCAGTTTTATAACAGAGTTGCACTACATATGATCTGTATTATTAGTAAACACATTTCTTTTTTTCTGGGCATGCTCATGGTTCTTGCTGTGTTAGAGTCCCTGGAAAGAAGTGGATGCTTCTTGCCTTAAAACAGAATGTCTTTCAGGGATGAGAACTCTGGTCTTAATTTCCCCTCAGAAACGGAGTTAAACCCCAGGATCTGTGTGTTCCTACAAGCAACAGTTCATTTCTGGTAAACCCACTGAAATTTGATCTCAAATGAATTTACACAGTTCAGGAAACCAACGCGTTTCTCAATATTAACTAAAGTGCATTTCTGTAAGAGGAGCTGTGGTTTTATCAGGTTCATGAGCAGTGTTGAACAAGATATGGTCCTTATGAGCTGGAAAAACAGTTCTTTTTTTCTGGGCATGCTCATGGTTCTTGCTGTGTTAGAGTCCCTGGAAAGAAGTGGATGCTTCTTGCCTTAAAACAGAATGTCTTTCAGGGATGAGAACTCTGGTCTTAATTTCCCCTCAGAAACGGAGTTAAACGCCAGGATCTGTGTCTTCCTACAAGTAAGATTTCATTTCTGGTAAACCCACTGAGTTTTGGGCTCAATGAGTTTTACACAGTTTCCGAACCAAACGCTTTTCTCACTGTTAACTAAAGAGCATTATTTAAAAGGAGCTGTGGTTTGTATCAGGATCATAAGCAGATTTGAACTAGTTATGATACTTATGAACAGGGAACACAGTTCTTTTTTACTGATCATGCTCATTGTTGTTGCAATATTAGAGATGCTGGGAAGAAGAGGATGCTTCTTGCCTTAAAACAGAGTGTGTTTCAGGGATGAGAACTCTGGTCTGAATATCCGTACAGAAACGGAGTTAAACCGCAGGATCTGTGTGTTCCTACAAGCAAGAGTTCATTTCTGGTAAACCCACTGAATGTAGAGCTCAAGTGAATTTTACCCAGTTCCCGAACCAAATGCTTTTCTCACTATTACCTAAAGAACATTTATGTAGGAAGAGCTGTAGTTTGTATCAGGTTCATGAGCAGAGTTGGACTAGATATGGTCTATATGAGTAGGAAACACCGTTCATTTTTTCTGGGCATGCTCATGGTTCTTGCAGTATTTATGACTCTCGAAAGAAGAGAATGCTTCTTGCCTTAAAACAGAGTGTGTTTCAGGGATGAGAACTCTGGTCTGAATTTCCCTTCAGAAACGGAGTTTAACCCCAGCATCTGTGTCTTCCTACAAGCAAGAGTTCATTTCCGGTGAACCTATTGAATTTTGGGCTCAAATGTATTTACACAGTTCAGGAAACAATGAGTTTCTCACTATTAACTCAAGAGTATTTATGTAATAGAAGCTGTGGTTTATATCAGGGTCATAAGCAGAGTTGAACAAGATATGGTCCTTATGAGCAGGAAACACAGTTCCGTTTTTCGGGCCATGCTCATAGTTCTTGCTGTATTAGAGACTTGGAGAGAAGAAGACGCCTCTTGCGTTAAAACAGATTGTGTTTCAGGGATGAGAAATCTGGTCTGAATTTCCCTTCATTATCAGAGTTAAACCCCTGGATCTGTGAGTTCCCACAGGCAAGAGTTCACTTATGGTAAACCCACAGAGTTTTGGCTCAAATGAGTTTTACACTGTTCCTGAACCAATTGCTTTTCTCACTGTTCACTAAAGAACATTTATGTAATAGAAGCTGTGGTTTATATCAGGTTCATAAGCAGAGTTGAAGTAGATATGATCCTTATGAGCAGGAAACAAAGTTCTTTTTTTCTGGGTGTGCTCATCGTTTTTGCTGTATTTGAGACTTGGAGAGAAGAAGATGCTTCTTGCCTTAAAACATAGTGTGTTTCAGGGATGAGAACTCTGGTCTGAATATCCGTACAGAAACGGAGTTAAACCACAGGATCTGTGTGTTCCTACAAGCAAGAGTTCATTTCTGGTAAAACCACTAATTTTTTGTCTCAAATGAGTTTCACACAATTCCCTAACCAAACTCTTTTCTCACTGTTAACTAAAGAGCATTTATGTAAAAGGAGCTGTGGTTTGTATCAGGTTCTGAGTCAGAGTTGAACTTGATATGGTCCATATAAGTTGGAAATGCCTTTCTTTCTTTCTGAGCATGCTCATGGTTCTTGGTGTATTGGAGACCCTGGAAAGAAGAGGATCTTCTTCCTTAAAACAGAGTTTGTTTCACTGTTGAGAACTCTGGTCTGAATTTCCCTTCAGAAAAGGAGTTAAACCCCAGGATCTGTGTGTTCCTACAAGAAAGAGTTCATTTCTGGCAAACACACAGAATTTTGGGTCCAAATGAGTTTTACACAGTTCTCAATCCAAACGCTTTTCTCACTATTAACTAAAGAGCATTTATGTAAAAGGAGCTGTGGTTTTTATCAGGTTCTTGAGCAGAGTTGTACTAGATATGGTCCATTTGAGTAGGAAACACTGTTCATTTTTTCTGGTCATGCTCATGGTTCTTGCTGTATTGGAGAAACTGGAAGGAAGAGGATGATTATAGACTTAAAACAGAGTGTGTTCCAGGGATCAGAACTCTGGTCTGAATTTCCCTTCAGAAACGGAGTTAAACCACAGGATCTGTGTATTCCTACAAGCAAGAGTTCATTTCTGGTAAACCCACTGATTTTTTGTCTCAAAAGAGTTTCACACAGTTCCCTAACCAAACTCTTTTCTCACTGTTAATTAAAGAGCATTTACGTAAGAAGAGCTGTGGTTTGTATCAGTTTTGTAAGAGAGTTGCACTACATATGATCTGTATTATTAGTAAACACATTTCTTTTTTTCTGGGCATGCTCATGGTTCTTGCTGTGTTAGAGATGCTGGAAAGAAGTGGATGCTTCTTGCCTTAAAACAGAATGTCTTTCAGGGATGAGAACTCTGGTCTTAATTTCCCCTCAGAAACGGAGTTAAACCCCAGGATCTGTGTGTTCCTACAAGCAACAGTTCATTTCTGGTAAACCCACTGAAATTTGATCTCAAATGAATTTACACAGTTCAGGAAACCAACGCGTTTCTCAATATTAACTAAAATGCATTTATGCAAGAGGAGCTGTGGTTTTATCAGGTTCATGAGCAGTGTTGAACAAGATATGGTCCTTATGAGCTGGAAAAACAGTTCTTTTTTTCTGGGCATGCTCATGGTACTTGCTGTATTAGAGACGCTGAAAAGAAGAGGATGCTTCTTGCCTTAAAACAGAGTGTGTTTCAGGGAAGAGAACTCTGGTCTGAATTTCCCTTCAGAAACGGAGTTAAACGCCAGGATCTGTGTCTTCCTACAAGTAAGATTTCATTTCTGGTAAACCCACTGAGTTTTGGGCTCAATGAGTTTTACACAGTTTCCGAACCAAACGCTTTTCTCACTGTTAACTAAAGAGCATTATTTAAAAGGAGCTGTGGTTTGTATCAGGATCATAAGCAGATTTGAACTAGTTATGATACATATGAACAGGAAACACAGTTCTTTTTTACTGATCATGCTCATTGTTGTTGCAATATTAGAGATGCTGGGAAGAAGAGGATGCTTCTTGCCTTAAAACAGAGTGTGTTTCAGGGATGAGAACTCTGGTCTGAATATCCGTACAGAAACGGAGTTAAACCGCAGGATCTGTGTGTTCCTACAAGCAAGAGTTCATTTCTGGTAAACCCACTGAATGTAGAGCTCAAGTGAATTTTACACAGTTCCCGAACCAAATGCTTTTCTCACTATTACCTAAAGAACATTTATGTAGGTAGAGCTGTAGTTTGTATCAGGTTCATGAGCAGAGTTGAACTAGATATGGTCTATATGAGTAGGAAACACCGTTCATTTTTTCTGGGCATGCTCATGGTTCTTGCAGTATTTATGACTCTGGAAAGAAGAGAATGCTTCTTGCCTTAAAACAGAGTGTGTTTCAGGGATGAGAACTCTGGTCTGAATTTCCCTTCAGAAACGGAGTTTAACCCCAGCATCTGTGTCTTCCTACAAGCAAGAGTTCATTTCCGGTGAACCCATTGAATTTTGGGCTCAAATGTATTTACACAGTTCAAGAAACAATGAGTTTCTCACTATTAACTCAAGTGTATTTATGTAATAGAAGCTGTGGTTTATATCAGGGTCATAAGCAGAGTTGAACAAGATATGGTCCTTATGAGCAGGAAACACAGTTCCGTTTTTCTGGCCATGCTCTTCGTTCTTGCTGTATTAGAGACTTGGAGAGAAGAAGACGCCTCTTGCGTTAAAACAGAGTGTGTTTCAGGGATG
Organism: Onychomys arenicola; assembly: GCA_949786405.1. Lineage (NCBI taxonomy): Eukaryota > Metazoa > Chordata > Mammalia > Rodentia > Cricetidae > Onychomys > Onychomys arenicola. The sequence continues at coordinate 5,306,707 of CATKUM010000039.1, read as the reverse complement.
AGAAATCTGGTCTGAATTTCCCTTCATTATCAGAGTTAAACCCCTGGATCTGTGAGTTCCCACAGGCAAGAGTTCACTTATGGTAAACCCACAGAGTTTTGGCTCAAATGAGTTTTACACTGTTCCTGAACCAATTGCTTTTCTCACTGTTCACTAAAGAACATTTATGTAATAGAAGCTGTGGTTTATATCAGGTTCATAAGCAGAGTTGAAGTAGATATGATCCTTATGAGCAGGAAACAAAGTTCTTTTTTTCTGGGTGTGCTCATCGTTTTTGCTGTATTTGAGACTTGGAGAGAAGAAGATGCTTCTTGCCTTAAAACAGAGTGTGTTTCAGGGATGAGAACTCTGGTCTGAATATCCGTACAGAAACGGAGTTAAACCACAGGATCTGTGTGTTCCTACAAGCAAGAGTTCATTTCTGGTAAAACCACAAATTTTTTGTCTCAAATGAGTTTCACACAATTCCCTAACCAAACTCTTTTCTCACTGTTAACTAAAGAGCATTTATGTAAAAGGAGCTGTGGTTTGTATCAGGTTCTGAGTCAGAGTTGAACTTGATATGGTCCATATAAGTTGGAAACGCTTTTCTTTCTTTCTGAGCATGCTCATGGTTCTTGGTGTATTGGAGACCCTGGAAAGAAGAGGATCTTCTTCCTTAAAAAAGAGTTTGTTTCACTGATGAGAACTCTGGTCAGAATTTCCCTTCAGAAAAGGAGTTAAACCCCAGGATCTGTGTGTTCCTACAAGAAAGAGTTCATTTCTGGTAAACACACAGAATTTTGGGTCCAAATGAGTTTTACACAGTTCTCAATCCAAACCCTTTTCTCACTATTAACTAAAGTGCATTTATGTAAAAGGAGCTGTGGTTTGTATCAGGTTCTTGAGCAGAGTTGAACTAGATATGGTCCATTTGAGTAGGAAACACTGTTCTTTTTTTCTGGTCATGCTCATGGTTCTTGCTGTATTGGAGAAACTGGAAGGAAGAGGATGATTATAGACTTAAAACAGAGTGTGTTCCAGGGATCAGAACTCTGGTCTGAATTTCCCTTCAGAAACGGAGTTAAACCACAGGATCTGTGTGTTCCTACAAGCAAGAGTTCATTTCTGGTAAACCCACTGATTTTTTGTCTCAAAAGAGTTTCACACAGTTCCCTAACCAAACTCTTTTCTCACTGTTAATTAAAGAGCATTTACGTAAGAAGAGCTGTGGTTTGTATCAGTTTTGTAAGAGAGTTGCACTACATATGATCTGTATTATTAGTAAACACATTTCTTTTTTTCTGGGCATGCTCATGGTTCTTGCTGTGTTAGAGATGCTGGAAAGAAGTGGATGCTTCTTGCCTTAAAACAGAGTGTGTTTCAGGGAAGAGAACTCTGGTCTGAATTTCCCTTCAGAAACGGAGTTAAACGCCAGGATCTGTGTCTTCCTACAAGTAAGTTTTGATTTCTGGTAAACCCACTGAGTTTCGGGCTCAATGAGTTTTACACAGTTTCCGAACCAAATGCTTTTCTCACTGTTAACTAAAGAGCATTATTTAAAAGGAGCTGTGGTTTGTATCAGGATCATAAGCAGATTTGAACTAGTTATGATACTCATGAACAGGAAACACAGTTCTTTTTTACTGATCATGCTCATTGTTGTTGCAATATTAGAGATGCTGGAAAGAAGAGGATGCTTCTTGCCTTAAAACAGAGTGTGTTTCAGGGATGAGAACTCTGGTCTGAATATCCATACAGAAACAGAATTAAACCGCAGGAGCTGTGTGTTCCTACAAGCAAGAGTTCATTTCTGGTAAACCCACTGAATGTAGAGCTCAAGTGAATTTTACACAGTTCCCGAACCAAATGCTTTTCTCACTATTACCTAAAGAACATTTATGTAAGAAGAGCTGTAGTTTGTATCAGGTTCATGAGCAGAGTTGAACAAGATATGGTCCTTATGAGCAGGAAACACAGTTCCTTTTTTCTGGGCATGCTCATCGTTCTTGCTGTATTTGAGACTTGGAGAGAAGAAGATGCTTCTTGCCTCAAAACAGAGTGTGTTTCAGGGATGAGAACTCTGGTCTGAATATCCGTACAGAAACGGAGTTAAACCACAGGATCTGTGTGTTCATACAAGCAAGAGTTCATTTCTGGTAAAACCACTAATTTTTTGTCTCAAATGAGTTTCACACAATTCCCTAAGCAAACTCTTTACTCACTGTTAACTAAAGAGCATTTATGTAAAAGGAGCTGCGGTTTGTATCAGGTTCAGAGTCAGAGTTGAACTTGATATGGTCCATATAAGTTGGAAACGCCTTTCTTTCTTTCTGAGCATGCTCATGGTTCTTGGTGTATTGGAGACCCTGGAAAGAAGAGGATCTTCTTCCTTAAAACAGAGTTTGTTTCACTGATGAGAACTCTAGTCTGAATTTCCCTTCAGAAAAGGTGTTAAACCCCAGGATCTGTGTGTTCCTACAAGAAAGAGTTTATTTCTGGTAAACACACAGTATTTTGGGTCCAAATGAGTTTTACACAGTTCTCAATCCATATGCTTTTCTCACTATTAACTAAAGAGCATTTATGTAAAAGGAGTTGTGGTTTGTATCAGGTTCTTGAGCAGAGTTGTACTAGATATGGTCCATTTGAGTAGGAAACACTGTTCTTTTTTTCTGGTCATGCTCATGGTTCTTGCTGTATTGGAGAAACTGGAAGGAAGAGGATGATTATAGACTTAAAACAGAGTGTGTTCCAGGGATCAGAACTCTGGTCTGAATTTCCCTTCAGAAACGGAGTTAAACCACAGGATCTGTGTGTTCCTACAAGCAAGAGTTCATTTCTGGTAAACCCACTGATTTTTTGTCTCAAAAGAGTTTCACACAGTTCCCTAACCAAATTCTTTTCTCACTGTTAATTAAAGAGCATTTATGTAGAGGAGCTGTGTTTTGTATCAGTTTTGTAAGAGAGTTGCACTACATATGATCTGTATTATTAGTAAACACATTTCTTTTTTTCTGGGCATGCTCATGGTTCTTGCTGTGTTAGAGACCCTGGAAAGAAGTGGATGCTTCTTGCCTTAAAACAGAATGTCTTTCAGGGATGAGAACTCTGGTCTTAATTTCCCCTCAGAAACGGAGTAAAACCCCAGGATCTGTGTGTTCCTACAAGCAACAGTTCATTTCTGGTAAACCCACTGAAATTTGATCTCAAATGAATTTACACAGTTCAGGAAGCCAACGCATTTCTCAATATTAACTAAAGTGCATTTATGTAAGAGGAGCTGTGGTTTTATCAGGTTCATGAGCAGTGTTGAACAAGATATGTTCCTTACGAGCTGGAAAAACAGTTCTTTTTTTCTGGGCATGCTCAAGGTACTTGCTGTATTAGAGACGCTGAACAGAAGAGGATGCTTCTTGCCTTAAAACAGAGTGTGTTTCAGGGAAGAGAACTCTGGTCTGAATTTCCCTTCAGAAACGGAGTTAAACGCCAGGATCTGTGTCTTCCTACAAGTAAGATTTCATTTCTGGTAAACCCACTGAGTTTTGGGCTCAATGAGTTTTACACAGTTTCCAAACCAATCGCTTTTCTCACTGTTAACTAAAGAGCATTATTTAAAAGGAGCTGTGGTTTGTATCAGGATCATAAGCACATTTGAACTAGTTATGATACTTATGAACAGGAAACACAGTTCTTTTTTACTGATCATGCTCATTGTTGTTGCAATATTAGAGATGCTGGAAAGAAGAGGATGCTTCTTGCCTTAAAACAGAGTGTGTTTCAGGGAAGAGAACTCTGTTCTGAATTTCCCTTCAGAAACGGAGTTAAACCGCCGGATCTGTGTGTTCCTACAATCAAGAGTTCATTTCTGGTAAACCCACTAATTTTTTGTCTCAAAAGAGTTTCACACAGTTCCCTAACCAAACTCTTTTCTCACTGTTAATTAAAGAGCATTTATGTAAGAGGAGCTGTGGTTTGTATCAGTTTTATAACAGAGTTGCAATACATATGATCTGTATTATTAGTAAACACATTTCTTTTTTTCTGGGCATGCTCATGTTTCTTGCTGTGTTAGAGACGCTGGAAAGAAGAGGATGCTTCTTGCCTTAAAACAGAGTGTGTATCAGGGATGAGAACTCTGGTCTGAATATCCGTACAGAAACGGAGTTAAACCGCACGATCTGTGTGTTCCTACAAGCAAGAGTTCATTTCTGGTAAACCCACTGAATGTAGAGCTCAAGTGAATTTTACACAGTTCCCGAACCAAATGCTTTTCTCACTATTACCTAAACAACATTTATGTAAGAGGAGCTGTAGTTTGTATCAGGTTCATGAGCAGAGTTCAACCAGATCTGGTCCATATGAGTAGGAAACACCGTTCATTTTTTCTGATCATGCTCATGGTTCTTGCAGTATTTATGACTCTGGAAAGAAGAGGATGTTTCTTGCCTTAAAACAGAGTGTGTTTCAGGGATGAGAAGTCTGGTCAGAATTTCTCTTCAGAAACGGAGTTTAACCCCAGCATCTGTGTCTGACTACAAGCAAGAGTTCATTTCCGGTGAACCCATTGAATTTTCGGCTCAAATGTATTTACACAGTTCAGGAAACAATGAGTTTTTCACTATTAACTCAAGAGCATTTATGTAAGTGGAGCTGTGGTTTGTATCAGGTTCATGAGCAGAGTTGAACTACATATGGTTGATATGAGTAGGAAACACAGTTCTTTTTTTCTGGGAATGCTCATGGTTCTTGCTGTATTGGAGACGCTGGAAAGAAGATGATGCTGCTTGCCTTAAAACAGAGTGTGTTTCAGGGGTGAGAACTCTGGTCTGAATTTCCCTTCAGAAACGGAGTGAAACGCCAGGTTCTGTGTCTTCCTACAAATAACATTTCATTTCTGGTAAACCCACTGAGTTTTGGGCTCAATGAGTTTTACGCAGTTTCCGAACCAAACGCTTTTCTCACTGTTAACTAAAGAGCATTATTTAAAAGGAGCTGTGGTTTGTATCAGGATCAAAAGCAGATTTGAACTAGTTATGATACTTATGAACAGGAAACACAGTTCTTTTTTACTGATCATGCTCATTGTTCTTGCAATATTAGAGATGCTGGAAAGAAGAGGATGCTTCTTGCCTTAAAACAACTTGTGTATCAGGGATGAGAACTCTGATCTGAATTTCCCTTCAGAAACGGACTTAAACCACAGGATCTGTGTGTTCCTACAAGCAAGAGTTCAATTTGGTAAAGCTACTGAATGTAGAGCTCAAGTGAATTTTACACAGTTCCTGAATCAAATGCTTTTCTCACTATTAACTAAAGAGCATTTATGTAAAAGGAGCTGTGGTTTGTATCAGGTTCTTGAGCAGAGTTGAACTAGATATGGTCCATTTGTGTAGGAAACACTGTTCTTTTTTTCTGGTCATGCTCATGGTTCTTGCTGTATTGGAGAAACTGGAAGGAAGAGGATGATTATAGACTTAAAACAGAGTGTGTTCCAGGGATCAGAACTCTGGTCTGAATTTCCCTTCAGAAACGGAGTTAAACCACAGGATCTGTGTGTTCCTACAAGCAAGAGTTCATTTCTGGTAAACCCACTAATTTTTTGTCTCAAAAGAGTTTCACACAGTTCCCTAACCAAACTCTTTTCTCACTGTTAATTAAAGAGCATTTATGTAAGAGGAGCTGTGGTTTGTATCAGTTTTATAACAGAGTTGCACTACATATGATCTGTATTATTAGTAAACACATTTCTTTTTTTCTGGGCATGCTCATGGTTCTTGCTGTGTTAGAGACCCTGGAAAGAAGTGGATGCTTCTTGCCTTAAAACAGAATGTCTTTCAGGGATGAGAACTCTGGTCTTAATTTCCCCTCAGAAACGGAGTTAAACCCCAGGATCTGTGTGTTCCTACAAGCAACAGTTCATTTCTGGTAAACCCACTGAAATTTGATCTCAAATGAATTTACACAGTTCAGGAAAACAACGCGTTTCTCAATATTAACTAAAGTGCATTTGTGTAAGAGGAGCTGTGGTTTTATCAGGTTCATGAGCAGTGTTGAACAAGATATGGTCCTTATGAGCTGGAAAAACAGTTCTTTTTTTCTGGCTATGCTCATGGTTCTTGCTGTATTAGAGACGCTGAAAAGAAGAGGATGCTTCTTGCCTTAAAACAGAGTGTGTTTCAGGGAAGAGAACTCTGGTCTGAATTTCCCTTCAGAAACGGAGTTAAACCGCAGGATCTGTGTGTTCCTACAAGCAAGAGTTCATTTCTGGTAAACCCACTGAATGTAGAGCTCAAGTGAATTTTACACAGTTCCCGAACCAAATGCTTTTCTCACTATTACCTAAACAACATTTATGTAAGAGGAGCTGTAGTTTGTATCAGGTTCATGAGCAGAGTTGAACTAGATATGGTCCTTATGAGTAGGAAACACCGTTCATTTTTTCTGGGCATGCTCATGGTTCTTGCAGTATTTATGACTCTGGAAAGAAGAGAATGCTTCTTGCCTTAAAACAGAGTGTGTTTCAGGGATGAGAACTCTGGTCTGAATTTCCCTTCAGAAACGGAGTTTAACCCCAGCATCTGTGTCTTCCTACAAGCAAGAGTTCATTTCCAGTGAACCCATTGAATTTTGGGCTCAAATGTATTTACACAGTTCAGGAAACAATGAGTTTCTCACTATTAACTCAAGAGTATTTATGTAATAGAAGCTGTGGTTTATATCAGGGTCATAAGCAGAGTTGAACAAGATATGGTCCTTATGAGCAGGAAACACAGTTCCGTTTTTCTGGGCTTGCTCATCGTTCTTGCTGTATTAGAGACTTGGAGAGAAGAAGACGCCTCTTGCGTTAAAACAGATTGTGTTTCAGGGATGAGAAATCTGGTCTGAATTTCCCTTCAGAATCAGAGTTAAACCCCTGGATCTGTGAGTTCCCACAGGCAAGAGTTCACTTATGGTAAACCCACAGAGTTTTGGCTCAAATGAGTTTTACACTGTTCCTGAACCAATTGCTTTTCTCACTGTTCACTAAAGAACATTTATGTAATAGAAGCTGTGGTTTATATTAGGTGCATAAGCAGAGTTGAAGTAGATATGATCCTTATGAGCAGGAAACAAAGTTCTTTTTTTCTGGGTGTGCTCATCGTTTTTGCTGTATTTGAGACTTGGAGAGAAGAAGATGCTTCTTGCCTTAAAACAGAGTGTGTTTCAGGGATGAGAACTCTGGTCTGAATATCCGTACAGAAACGGAGTTAAACCACAGGATCTGTGTGTTCCTACAAGCAAGAGTTCATTTCTGGTAAACCCACTAATTTTTTGTCTCAAAAGAGTTTCACACAGTTCTCTAACCAAACTCTTTTCTCACTGTTAATTAAAGAGCATTTATGTAAGCGGAGCTGTGGTTTGTATCATTTTTATAACAGAGTTGCAATACATATGATCTGTATTATTAGTAAACACATTTCTTTTTTCTGGGCATGCTCATGTTTCTTGCTGTGTTAGAGACGCTGGAAAGAAGAGGATGTTTCTTGCCTTAAAACAGAGTGTGTTTCAGGGATGAGAAGTCTGGTCAGAATTTCTCTTCAGAAACGGAGTTTAACCCCAGCATCTGTGTCTGACTACAAGCAAGTGTTCATTTCCGGTGAACCCATTGAATTTTCGGCTCAAATGTATTTACACAGTTGAGGAAACAATGAGTTTTTCACTATTAACTCAAGAGCATTTATGTAAGTGGAGCTGTGGTTTGTATCAGGTTCATGAGCAGAGTTGAACTACATATGGTTGATATGAGTAGGAAACACAGTTCTTTTTTTCTGGGAATGCACATAGTTCTTGCTGTATTGGAGACGCTGGAAAGAAGATGATGCTGCTTGCCTTAAAACAGAGTGTGTTTCAGGGAAGAGAACTCTGGTCTGAATTTCCCTTCAGAAACGGAGTTAAACGCCAGGTTCTGTGTCTTCCTACAAATAACATTTCATTTCTGGTAAACCCACTGAGTTTTGGGCTCAATGAGTTTTACACAGTTTCCGAACGAAACGCTTTTCTCACTGTTAACTAAAGAGCATTATTTAAAAGGAGCTGTGGTTTGTATCAGGATCAAAAGCAGATTTGAACTAGTTATGATACTTATGAACAGGAAACACAGTTTTTTTTAATGATCATGCTCATTGTTCTTGCAATATTAGAGATGCTGGAAAGAAGAGGATGCTTCTTGCCTTAAAACAACTTGTGTATCAGGGATGAGAACTCTGATCTGAATTTCCCTTCAGAAACGGACTTAAACCACAGGATCTGTGTGTTCCTACAAGCAAGAGTTCAATTTTGGTAAAGCTACTGAATGTAGAGCTCAAGTGAATTTTACACAGTTCCTGAATCAAATGCTTTTCTCACTATTAACTAAAGAGCATTTATGTAAAAGGAGCTGTGGTTTGTATCAGGTTCTTGAGCCGAGTTGAACTAGATATGGTCCATTTGTGTAGGAAACACTGTTCTTTTTTTCTGGTCATGCTCATGGTTCTTGCTGTATTGGAGAAACTGGAAGGAAGAGGATGATTATAGACTTAAAACAGAGTGTGTTCCAGGGATCAGAACTCTGGTCTGAATTTCCCTTCAGAAACGGAGTTAAACCACAGGATCTGTGTGTTCCTACAAGCAAGAGTTCATTTCTGGTAAACCCACTAACTTTTTGTCTCAAAAGAGTTTCACACAGTTCCCTAACCAAATTCTTTTCTCACTGTTAATTAAAGAGCATTTATGTAAGAGGAGCTGTGGTTTGTATCAGTTTTATAACAGAGTTGCACTACATATGATCTGTATTATTAGTAAACACATTTCTTTTTTTCTGGGCATGCTCATGGTTCTTGCTGTGTTAGAGTCCCTGGAAAGAAGTGGATGCTTCTTGCCTTAAAACAGAATGTCTTTCAGGGATGAGAACTCTGGTCTTAATTTCCCCTCAGAAACGGAGTTAAACCCCAGGATCTGTGTGTTCCTACAAGCAACAGTTCATTTCTGGTAAACCCACTGAAATTTGATCTCAAATGAATTTACACAGTTCAGGAAACCAACGCGTTTCTCAATATTAACTAAAGTGCATTTCTGTAAGAGGAGCTGTGGTTTTATCAGGTTCATGAGCAGTGTTGAACAAGATATGGTCCTTATGAGCTGGAAAAACAGTTCTTTTTTTCTGGGCATGCTCATGGTTCTTGCTGTGTTAGAGTCCCTGGAAAGAAGTGGATGCTTCTTGCCTTAAAACAGAATGTCTTTCAGGGATGAGAACTCTGGTCTTAATTTCCCCTCAGAAACGGAGTTAAACCCCAGGATCTGTGTGTTCCTACAAGCAACAGTTCATTTCTGGTAAACCCACTGAAATTTGATCTCAAATGAATTTACACAGTTCAGGAAACCAACGCGTTTCTCAATATTAACTAAAGTGCATTTCTGTAAGAGGAGCTGTGGTTTTATCAGGTTCATGAGCAGTGTTGAACAAGATATGGTCCTTATGAGCTGGAAAAACAGTTCTTTTTTTCTGGGCATGCTCATGGTTCTTGCTGTATTAGAGATGCTGAAAAGAAGAGGATGCTTCTTGCCTTAAAACAGAGTGTGTTTCAGGGAAGAGAACTCTGGTCTGAATTTCCCTTCAGAAACGGAGTTAAACGCCAGGATCTGTGTCTTCCTACAAGTAAGATTTCATTTCTGGTAAACCCACTGAGTTTTGGGCTCAATGAGTTTTACACAGTTTCCGAACCAAACGCTTTTCTCACTGTTAACTAAAGAGCATTATTTAAAAGGAGCTGTGGTTTGTATCAGGATCATAAGCAGATTTGAACTAGTTATGATACTTATGAACAGGGAACACAGTTCTTTTTTACTGATCATGCTCATTGTTGTTGCAATATTAGAGATGCTGGGAAGAAGAGGATGCTTCTTGCCTTAAAACAGAGTGTGTTTCAGGGATGAGAACTCTGGTCTGAATATCCGTACAGAAACGGAGTTAAACCGCAGGATCTGTGTGTTCCTACAAGCAAGAGTTCATTTCTGGTAAACCCACTGAATGTAGAGCTCAAGTGAATTTTACCCAGTTCCCGAACCAAATGCTTTTCTCACTATTACCTAAAGAACATTTATGTAGGAAGAGCTGTAGTTTGTATCAGGTTCATGAGCAGAGTTGGACTAGATATGGTCTATATGAGTAGGAAACACCGTTCATTTTTTCTGGGCATGCTCATGGTTCTTGCAGTATTTATGACTCTCGAAAGAAGAGAATGCTTCTTGCCTTAAAACAGAGTGTGTTTCAGGGATGAGAACTCTGGTCTGAATTTCCCTTCAGAAACGGAGTTTAACCCCAGCATCTGTGTCTTCCTACAAGCAAGAGTTCATTTCCGGTGAACCTATTGAATTTTGGGCTCAAATGTATTTACACAGTTCAGGAAACAATGAGTTTCTCACTATTAACTCAAGAGTATTTATGTAATAGAAGCTGTGGTTTATATCAGGGTCATAAGCAGAGTTGAACAAGATATGGTCCTTATGAGCAGGAAACACAGTTCCGTTTTTCTGGCCATGCTCATAGTTCTTGCTGTATTAGAGACTTGGAGAGAAGAAGACGCCTCTTGCGTTAAAACAGATTGTGTTTCAGGGATGAGAAATCTGGTCTGAATTTCCCTTCATTATCAGAGTTAAACCCCTGGATCTGTGAGTTCCCACAGGCAAGAGTTCACTTATGGTAAACCCACAGAGTTTTGGCTCAAATGAGTTTTACACTGTTCCTGAACCAATTGCTTTTCTCACTGTTCACTAAAGAACATTTATGTAATAGAAGCTGTGGTTTATATCAGGTTCATAAGCAGAGTTGAAGTAGATATGATCCTTATGAGCAGGAAACAAAGTTCTTTTTTTCTGGGTGTGCTCATCGTTTTTGCTGTATTTGAGACTTGGAGAGAAGAAGATGCTTCTTGCCTTAAAACATAGTGTGTTTCAGGGATGAGAACTCTGGTCTGAATATCCGTACAGAAACGGAGTTAAACCACAGGATCTGTGTGTTCCTACAAGCAAGAGTTCATTTCTGGTAAAACCACTAATTTTTTGTCTCAAATGAGTTTCACACAATTCCCTAACCAAACTCTTTTCTCACTGTTAACTAAAGAGCATTTATGTAAAAGGAGCTGTGGTTTGTATCAGGTTCTGAGTCAGAGTTGAACTTGATATGGTCCATATAAGTTGGAAACGCCTTTCTTTCTTTCTGAGCATGCTCATGGTTCTTGGTGTATTGGAGACCCTGGAAAGAAGAGGATCTTCTTCCTTAAAACAGAGTTTGTTTCACTGTTGAGAACTCTGGTCTGAATTTCCCTTCAGAAAAGGAGTTAAACCCCAGGATCTGTGTGTTCCTACAAGAAAGAGTTCATTTCTGGCAAACACACAGAATTTTGGGTCCAAATGAGTTTTACACAGTTCTCAATCCAAACGCTTTTCTCACTATTAACTAAAGAGCATTTATGTAAAAGGAGCTGTGGTTTTTATCAGGTTCTTGAGCAGAGTTGAACTAGATATGGTCCATTTGAGTAGGAAACACTGTTCATTTTTTCTGGTCATGCTCATGGTTCTTGCTGTATTGGAGAAACTGGAAGGAAGAGGATGATTATAGACTTAAAACAGAGTGTGTTCCAGGGATCAGAACTCTGGTCTGAATTTCCCTTCAGAAACGGAGTTAAACCACAGGATCTGTGTATTCCTACAAGCAAGAGTTCATTTCTGGTAAACCCACTGATTTTTTGTCTCAAAAGAGTTTCACACAGTTCCCTAACCAAACTCTTTTCTCACTGTTAATTAAAGAGCATTTACGTAAGAAGAGCTGTGGTTTGTATCAGTTTTGTAAGAGAGTTGCACTACATATGATCTGTATTATTAGTAAACACATTTCTTTTTTTCTGGGCATGCTCATGGTTCTTGCTGTGTTAGAGATGCTGGAAAGAAGTGGATGCTTCTTGCCTTAAAACAGAATGTCTTTCAGGGATGAGAACTCTGGTCTTAATTTCCCCTCAGAAACGGAGTTAAACCCCAGGATCTGTGTGTTCCTACAAGCAACAGTTCATTTCTGGTAAACCCACTGAAATTTGATCTCAAATGAATTTACACAGTTCAGGAAACCAACGCGTTTCTCAATATTAACTAAAATGCATTTATGCAAGAGGAGCTGTGGTTTTATCAGGTTCATGAGCAGTGTTGAACAAGATATGGTCCTTATGAGCTGGAAAAACAGTTCTTTTTTTCTGGGCATGCTCATGGTACTTGCTGTATTAGAGACGCTGAAAAGAAGAGGATGCTTCTTGCCTTAAAACAGAGTGTGTTTCAGGGAAGAGAACTCTGGTCTGAATTTCCCTTCAGAAACGGAGTTAAACGCCAGGATCTGTGTCTTCCTACAAGTAAGATTTCATTTCTGGTAAACCCACTGAGTTTTGGGCTCAATGAGTTTTACACAGTTTCCGAACCAAACGCTTTTCTCACTGTTAACTAAAGAGCATTATTTAAAAGGAGCTGTGGTTTGTATCAGGATCATAAGCAGATTTGAACTAGTTATGATACATATGAACAGGAAACACAGTTCTTTTTTACTGATCATGCTCATTGTTGTTGCAATATTAGAGATGCTGGGAAGAAGAGGATGCTTCTTGCCTTAAAACAGAGTGTGTTTCATGGATGAGAACTCTGGTCTGAATATCCGTACAGAAACGGAGTTAAACCGCAGGATCTGTGTGTTCCTACAAGCAAGAGTTCATTTCTGGTAAACCCACTGAATGTAGAGCTCAAGTGAATTTTACACAGTTCCCGAACCAAATGCTTTTCTCACTATTACCTAAAGAACATTTATGTAGGTAGAGCTGTAGTTTGTATCAGGTTCATGAGCAGAGTTGAACTAGATATGGTCTATATGAGTAGGAAACACCGTTCATTTTTTCTGGGCATGCTCATGGTTCTTGCAGTATTTATGACTCTGGAAAGAAGAGAATGCTTCTTGCCTTAAAACAGAGTGTGTTTCAGGGATGAGAACTCTGGTCTGAATTTCCCTTCAGAAACGGAGTTTAACCCCAGCATCTGTGTCTTCCTACAAGCAAGAGTTCATTTCCGGTGAACCCATTGAATTTTGGGCTCAAATGTATTTACACAGTTCAAGAAACAATGAGTTTCTCACTATTAACTCAAGAGTATTTATGTAATAGAAGCTGTGGTTTATATCAGGGTCATAAGCAGAGTTGAACAAGATATGGTCCTTATGAGCAGGAAACACAGTTCCGTTTTTCTGGCCATGCTCTTCGTTCTTGCTGTATTAGAGACTTGGAGAGAAGAAGACGCCTCTTGCGTTAAAACAGAGTGTGTTTCAGGGATGAGAAATCTGGTCTGAATTTCCCTTCATTATCAGAGTTAAACCCCTGGATCTGTGAGTTCCCACAGGCAAGAGTTCACTTATGGTAAACCCACAGAGTTTTGGCTCAAATGAGTTTTACACTGTTCCTGAACCAATTGCTTTTCTCACTGTTCACTAAAGAACATTTATGTAATAGAAGCTGTGGTTTATATCAGGTTCATAAGCAGAGTTGAAGTAGATATGATCCTTATGAGCAGGAAACAAAGTTCTTTTTTTCTGGGTGTGCTCATCGTTTTTGCTGTATTTGAGACTTGGAGAGAAGAAGATGCTTCTTGCCTTAAAACAGAGTGTGTTTCAGGGATGAGAACTCTGGTCTGAATATCCGTACAGAAACGGAGTTAAACCACAGGATCTGTGTGTTCCTACAAGCAAGAGTTCATTTCTGGTAAAACCACAAATTTTTTGTCTCAAATGAGTTTCACACAATTCCCTAACCAAACTCTTTTCTCACTGTTAACTAAAGAGCATTTATGTAAAAGGAGCTGTGGTTTGTATCAGGTTCTGAGTCAGAGTTGAACTTGATATGGTCCATATAAGTTGGAAACGCTTTTCTTTCTTTCTGAGCATGCTCATGGTTCTTGGTGTATTGGAGACCCTGGAAAGAAGAGGATCTTCTTCCTTAAAACAGAGTTTGTTTCACTGATGAGAACTCTGGTCAGAATTTCCCTTCAGAAAAGGAGTTAAACCCCAGGATCTGTGTGTTCCTACAAGAAAGAGTTCATTTCTGGTAAACACACAGAATTTTGGGTCCAAATGAGTTTTACACAGTTCTCAATCCAAACCCTTTTCTCACTATTAACTAAAGTGCATTTATGTAAAAGGAGCTGTGGTTTGTATCAGGTTCTTGAGCAGAGTTGAACTAGATATGGTCCATTTGAGTAGGAAACACTGTTCTTTTTTTCTGGTCATGCTCATGGTTCTTGCTGTATTGGAGAAACTGGAAGGAAGAGGATGATTATAGACTTAAAACAGAGTGTGTTCCAGGGATCAGAACTCTGGTCTGAATTTCCCTTCAGAAACGGAGTTAAACCACAGGATCTGTGTGTTCCTACAAGCAAGAGTTCATTTCTGGTAAACCCACTGATTTTTTGTCTCAAAAGAGTTTCACACAGTTCCCTAACCAAACTCTTTTCTCACTGTTAATTAAAGAGCATTTACGTAAGAAGAGCTGTGGTTTGTATCAGTTTTGTAAGAGAGTTGCACTACATATGATCTGTATTATTAGTAAACACATTTCTTTTTTTCTGGGCATGCTCATGGTTCTTGCTGTGTTAGAGATGCTGGAAAGAAGTGGATGCTTCTTGCCTTAAAACAGAGTGTGTTTCAGGGAAGAGAACTCTGGTCTGAATTTCCCTTCAGAAACGGAGTTAAACGCCAGGATCTGTGTCTTCCTACAAGTAAGTTTTGATTTCTGGTAAACCCACTGAGTTTCGGGCTCAATGAGTTTTACACAGTTTCCGAACCAAATGCTTTTCTCACTGTTAACTAAAGAGCATTATTTAAAAGGAGCTGTGGTTTGTATCAGGATCATAAGCAGATTTGAACTAGTTATGATACTCATGAACAGGAAACACAGTTCTTTTTTACTGATCATGCTCATTGTTGTTGCAATATTAGAGATGCTGGAAAGAAGAGGATGCTTCTTGCCTTAAAACAGAGTGTGTTTCAGGGATGAGAACTCTGGTCTGAATATCCATACAGAAACAGACTTAAACCGCAGGAGCTGTGTGTTCCTACAAGCAAGAGTTCATTTCTGGTAAACCCACTGAATGTAGAGCTCAAGTGAATTTTACACAGTTCCCTAACCAAATGCTTTTCTCACTATTACCTAAAGAACATTTATGTAAGAAGAGCTGTAGTTTGTATCAGGTTCATGAGCAGAGTTGAACAAGATATGGTCCTTATGAGCAGGAAACACAGTTCCTTTTTTCTGGGCATGCTCATCGTTCTTGCTGTATTTGAGACTTGGAGAGAAGAAGATGCTTCTTGCCTCAAAACAGAGTGTGTTTCAGGGATGAGAACTCTGGTCTGAATATCCGTACAGAAACGGAGTTAAACCACAGGATCTGTGTGTTCATACAAGCAAGAGTTCATTTCTGGTAAAACCACTAATTTTTTGTCTCAAATGATTTTCACACAATTCCCTAAGCAAACTCTTTACTCACTGTTAACTAAAGAGCATTTATGTAAAAGGAGCTGCGGTTTGTATCAGGTTCAGAGTCAGAGTTGAACTTGATATGGTCCATATAAGTTGGAAACGCCTTTCTTTCTTTCTGAGCATGCTCATGGTTCTTGGTGTATTGGAGACCCTGGAAAGAAGAGGATCTTCTTCCTTAAAACAGAGTTTGTTTCACTGATGAGAACTCTAGTCTGAATTTCCCTTCAGAAAAGGTGTTAAACCCCAGGATCTGTGTGTTCCTACAAGAAAGAGTTTATTTCTGGTAAACACACAGTATTTTGGGTCCAAATGAGTTTTACACAGTTCTCAATCCATATGCTTTTCTCACTATTAACTAAAGAGCATTTATGTAAAAGGAGTTGTGGTTTGTATCAGGTTCTTGAGCAGAGTTGTACTAGATATGGTCCATTTGAGTAGGAAACACTGTTCTTTTTTTCTGGTCATGCTCATGGTTCTTGCTGTATTGGAGAAACTGGAAGGAAGAGGATGATTATAGACTTAAAACAGAGTGTGTTCCAGGGATCAGAACTCTGGTCTGAATTTCCCTTCAGAAACGGAGTTAAACCACAGGATCTGTGTGTTCCTACAAGCAAGAGTTCATTTCTGGTAAACCCACTGATTTTTTGTCTCAAAAGAGTTTCACACAGTTCCCTAACCAAATTCTTTTCTCACTGTTAATTAAAGAGCATTTATGTAGAGGAGCTGTGTTTTGTATCAGTTTTGTAAGAGAGTTGCACTACATATGATCTGTATTATTAGTAAACACATTTCTTTTTTTCTGGGCATGCTCATGGTTCTTGCTGTGTTAGAGACCCTGGAAAGAAGTGGATGCTTCTTGCCTTAAAACAGAATGTCTTTCAGGGATGAGAACTCTGGTCTTAATTTCCCCTCAGAAACGGAGTAAAACCCCAGGATCTGTGTGTTCCTACAAGCAACAGTTCATTTCTGGTAAACCCACTGAAATTTGATCTCAAATGAATTTACACAGTTCAGGAAGCCAACGCATTTCTCAATATTAACTAAAGTGCATTTATGTAAGAGGAGCTGTGGTTTTATCAGGTTCATGAGCAGTGTTGAACAAGATATGTTCCTTACGAGCTGGAAAAACAGTTCTTTTTTTCTGGGCATGCTCAAGGTACTTGCTGTATTAGAGACGCTGAACAGAAGAGGATGCTTCTTGCCTTAAAACAGAGTGTGTTTCAGGGAAGAGAACTCTGGTCTGAATTTCCCTTCAGAAACGGAGTTAAACGCCAGGATCTGTGTCTTCCTACAAGTAAGATTTCATTTCTGGTAAACCCACTGAGTTTTGGGCTCAATGAGTTTTACGCAGTTTCCAAACCAATCGCTTTTCTCACTGTTAACTAAAGAGCATTATTTAAAAGGAGCTGTGGTTTGTATCAGGATCATAAGCACATTTGAACTAGTTATGATACTTATGAACAGGAAACACAGTTCTTTTTTACTGATCATGCTCATTGTTGTTGCAATATTAGAGATGCTGGAAAGAAGAGGATGCTTCTTGCCTTAAAACAGAGTGTGTTTCAGGGAAGAGAACTCTGTTCTGAATTTCCCTTCAGAAACGGAGTTAAACCGCCGGATCTGTGTGTTCCTACAATCAAGAGTTCATTTCTGGTAAACCCACTAATTTTTTGTCTCAAAAGAGTTTCACACAGTTTCCTAACCAAACTCTTTTCTCACTGTTAATTAAAGAGCATTTATGTAAGAGGAGCTGTGGTTTGTATCAGTTTTATAACAGAGTTGCAATACATATGATCTGTATTATTAGTAAACACATTTCTTTTTTTCTGGGCATGCTCATGTTTCTTGCTGTGTTAGAGACGCTGGAAAGAAGAGGATGCTTCTTGCCTTAAAACAGAGTGTGTATCAGGGATGAGAACTCTGGTCTGAATATCCGTACAGAAACGGAGTTAAACCGCAGGATCTGTGTGTTCCTACAAGCAAGAGTTCATTTCTGGTAAACCCACTGAATGTAGAGCTCAAGTGAATTTTACACAGTTCCCGAACCAAATGCTTTTCTCACTATTACCTAAACAACATTTATGTAAGAGGAGCTGTAGTTTGTATCAGGTTCATGAGCAGAGTTCAACCAGATCTGGTCCATATGAGTAGGAAACACCGTTCATTTTTTCTGATCATGCTCATGGTTCTTGCAGTATTTATGACTCTGGAAAGAAGAGGATGTTTCTTGCCTTAAAACAGAGTGTGTTTCAGGGATGAGAAGTCTGGTCAGAATTTCTCTTCAGAAACGGAGTTTAACCCCAGCATCTGTGTCTGACTACAAGCAAGAGTTCATTTCCGGTGAACCCATTGAATTTTCGGCTCAAATGTATTTACACAGTTCAGGAAACAATGAGTTTTTCACTATTAACTCAAGAGCATTTATGTAAGTGGAGCTGTGGTTTGTATCAGGTTCATGAGCAGAGTTGAACTACATATGGTTGATATGAGTAGGAAACACAGTTCTTTTTTTCTGGGAATGCTCATGGTTCTTGCTGTATTGGAGACGCTGGAAAGAAGATGATGCTGCTTGCCTTAAAACAGAGTGTGTTTCAGGGGTGAGAACTCTGGTCTGAATTTCCCTTCAGAAACGGAGTGAAACGCCAGGTTCTGTGTCTTCCTACAAATAACATTTCATTTCTGGTAAACCCACTGAGTTTTGGGCTCAATGAGTTTTACGCAGTTTCCGAACCAAACGCTTTTCTCACTGTTAACTAAAGAGCATTATTTAAAAGGAGCTGTGGTTTGTATCAGGATCAAAAGCAGATTTGAACTAGTTATGATACTTATGAACAGGAAACACAGTTCTTTTTTACTGATCATGCTCATTGTTCTTGCAATATTAGAGATGCTGGAAAGAAGAGGATGCTTCTTGCCTTAAAACAACTTGTGTATCAGGGATGAGAACTCTGATCTGAATTTCCCTTCAGAAACGGACTTAAACCACAGGATCTGTGTGTTCCTACAAGCAAGAGTTCAATTTGGTAAAGCTACTGAATGTAGAGCTCAAGTGAATTTTACACAGTTCCTGAATCAAATGCTTTTCTCACTATTAACTAAAGAGCATTTATGTAAAAGGAGCTGTGGTTTGTATCAGGTTCTTGAGCAGAGTTGAACTAGATATGGTCCATTTGTGTAGGAAACACTGTTCTTTTTTTCTGGTCATGCTCATGGTTCTTGCTGTATTGGAGAAACTGGAAGGAAGAGGATGATTATAGACTTAAAACAGAGTGTGTTCCAGGGATCAGAACTCTGGTCTGAATTTCCCTTCAGAAACGGAGTTAAACCACAGGATCTGTGTGTTCCTACAAGCAAGAGTTCATTTCTGGTAAACCCACTAATTTTTTGTCTCAAAAGAGTTTCACACAGTTCCCTAACCAAACTCTTTTCTCACTGTTAATTAAAGAGCATTTATGTAAGAGGAGCTGTGGTTTGTATCAGTTTTATAACAGAGTTGCACTACATATGATCTGTATTATTAGTAAACACATTTCTTTTTTTCTGGGCATGCTCATGGTTCTTGCTGTGTTAGAGACCCTGGAAAGAAGTGGATGCTTCTTGCCTTAAAACAGAATGTCTTTCAGGGATGAGAACTCTGGTCTTAATTTCCCCTCAGAAACGGAGTTAAACCCCAGGATCTGTGTGTTCCTACAAGCAACAGTTCATTTCTGGTAAACCCACTGAAATTTGATCTCAAATGAATTTACACAGTTCAGGAAACCAACGCGTTTCTCAATATTAACTAAAGTGCATTTGTGTAAGAGGAGCTGTGGTTTTATCAGGTTCATGAGCAGTGTTGAACAAGATATGGTCCTTATGAGCTGGAAAAACAGTTCTTTTTTTCTGGCTATGCTCATGGTTCTTGCTGTATTAGAGACGCTGAAAAGAAGAGGATGCTTCTTGCCTTAAAACAGAGTGTGTTTCAGGGAAGAGAACTCTGGTCTGAATTTCCCTTCAGAAACGGAGTTAAACCGCAGGATCTGTGTGTTCCTACAAGCAAGAGTTCATTTCTGGTAAACCCACTGAATGTAGAGCTCAAGTGAATTTTACACAGTTCCCGAACCAAATGCTTTTCTCACTATTACCTAAACAACATTTATGTAAGAGGAGCTGTAGTTTGTATCAGGTTCATGAGCAGAGTTGAACTAGATATGGTCCTTATGAGTAGGAAACACCGTTCATTTTTTCTGGGCATGCTCATGGTTCTTGCAGTATTTATGACTCTGGAAAGAAGAGAATGCTTCTTGCCTTAAAACAGAGTGTGTTTCAGGGATGAGAACTCTGGTCTGAATTTCCCTTCAGAAACGGAGTTTAACCCCAGCATCTGTGTCTTCCTACAAGCAAGAGTTCATTTCCGGTGAACCCATTGAATTTTGGGCTCAAATGTATTTACACAGTTCAGGAAACAATGAGTTTCTCACTATTAACTCAAGAGTATTTATGTAATAGAAGCTGTGGTTTATATCAGGGTCATAAGCAGAGTTGAACAAGATATGGTCCTTATGAGCAGGAAACACAGTTCCGTTTTTCTGGGCTTGCTCATCGTTCTTGCTGTATTAGAGACTTGGAGAGAAGAAGACGCCTCTTGCGTTAAACAGATTGTGTTTCAGGGATGAGAAATCTGGTCTGAATTTCCCTTCAGAATCAGAGTTAAACCCCTGGATCTGTGAGTTCCCACAGGCAAGAGTTCACTTATGGTAAACCCACAGAGTTTTGGCTCAAATGAGTTTTACACTGTTCCTGAACCAATTGCTTTTCTCACTGTTCACTAAAGAACATTTATGTAATAGAAGCTGTGGTTTATATTAGGTGCATAAGCAGAGTTGAAGTAGATATGATCCTTATTAGCAGGAAACAAAGTTCTTTTTTTCTGGGTGTGCTCATCGTTTTTGCTGTATTTGAGACTTGGAGAGAAGAAGATGCTTCTTGCCTTAAAACAGAGTGTGTTTCAGGGATGAGAACTCTGGTCTGAATATCCGTACAGAAACGGAGTTAAACCACAGGATCTGTGTGTTCCTACAAGCAAGAGTTCATTTCTGGTAAAACCACTAATTTTTTGTCTCAAATGAGTTTCACACAATTCCCTAACCAAACTCTTTTCTCACTGTTAACTAAAGAGCATTTATGTAAAAGGAGCTGTGGTTTGTATCAGGTTCTGAGTCAGAGTTGAACTTGATATGGTCCATATAAGTTGGAAACGCCTTTCTTTCTTTCTGAGCATGCTCATGTTTCTTGGTGTATTGGAGGCCCTGGAAAGAAGAGGATCTTCTTCCTTAAAACAGAGTTTGTTTCACTGATGAGAACTCTGGTCTGAATTTCCTTTAAGAAACGGAGTTAAACGCCAGGTCTGTGTCTTCCTACAAATAACATTTCATTTCTGGTAAACCCACTGAGTTTTGGGCTCAATGAGTTTTACACAGTTTCCGAACCAAATGCTTTTCTCACTGTTAACTAAAGAGCATTATTTAAGAGGAGCTGTGGTTTGTATCAGGATCATAAGCAGATTTGAACTAGTTATGATACTTATGAACAGGAAATGCAGTTCTTTTTTACTGATCATGCTCATTTTTCTTGCAATATTAGAGATGCTGGAAAGAAGAGGATGCTTCTTGCTTTAAAACAGAGTGTGTTTCAGGGGTGAGAACTCTGGTCTGAATTTCCCTTCAGAAATGGAGTTAAACCCCAGGATCTGTGACTTCCCCCATGCAAGAGTTCATTTCTTGAAAAACCACTGATTTTTGGGCTCAAATGAGTTTTACACAGTTCCCGAACCATTTGCTTTTCTCACTGTTAACTAAAGAGCATTTATGTAAAAGGGGCTGCGGTTTGTATCAGGTTCAGAGTCAGAGTTGAACTTGATATGGTCCATATAAGTTGGAAACGCCTTTCTTTCTCTCTGATCATGCTCATGGTTCTTGGTGTATTGTAGACACTAGAAAGAAGAGGATCTTCTTCCTTAAAACAGAGTTTGTTTCACTGATGAGATCTCTAGTCTGAATTTCCCTTCAGAAAAGGAGTTAAACCCCAGGATCTGTGTTTTCCTACAAGAAAGAGTTCATTACTGGTAAACACACAGAATTTTGGGTACAAATGAGTTTTACACAGTTCTCAATCCAAACGCTTTTCTCACTATTAACTAAAGAGCATTTATGTAAAAGGAGCTGTGGTTTGTATCAGGTTCTTGAGCAGAGTTGTACTAGATATGGTCCATTTGAGTAGGAAACACTGTTCTTTTTTTCTGGTCATGCTCATGGTTCTTGCTGTATTGGAGAAACTGGAAGGAAGAGGATGATTATAGACTTAAAACAGAGTGTGTTCCAGGGATCAGAACTCTGGTCTAAATTTCCCTCAGAAATGGAGTTGAACCACAGGATCTGTGTGTTCCTACAAGCAAGAGTTCATTTCTGGTAAACCCACTAATTTTTTGTCTCAAAAGAGTTTCACACAGTTCCCTAACCAAACTCTTTTCTCACTGTTAATTAAAGAGCATTTATGTAAGAGGAGCTGTGGTTTGTATCAGTTTTATAACAGAGTTGCAATACATATGATCTGTATTATTAGTAAACACATTTCTTTTTTTCTGGGCATGCTCATGTTTCTTGCTGTGTTAGAGACGCTGGAAAGAAGAGGATGCTTTTTGCCTTAAAACAGAGTGTGTATGAGGGATGAGGACTCTGGTCTGAATTTCCCTTCAGAAACGGAGTTAAACAGCAGGATCTGTGTGTTCCTACAAGCAAGAGTTCATTTCTGGTAAACCCACTGAATGTAGAGCTCAAGTGAATTTACACAGTTCCCGAACCAAATGCTTTTCTCACTATTACCTAAACAACATTTATGTAAGAGGAGCTGTAGTTTGTATCAGGTTCATGAGCAGAGTTCAACCAGATCTGGTCCATATGAGTAGGAAACACCGTTCATTTTTTCTGATCATGCTCATGGTTCTTGCAGTATTTATGACTCTGGAAAGAAGAGGATGTTTCTTGCCTTAAAACAGAGTGTGTTTCAGGGATGAGAAGTCTGGTCAGAATTTCTCTTCAGAAACGGAGTTTAACCCCAGCATCTGTGTCTGACTACAAGCAAGTGTTCATTTCCGGTGAACCCATTGAATTTTCGGCTCAAATGTATTTACACAGTTCAGGAATCAATGAGTTTTTCACTATTAACTCAAGAGCATTTATGTAAGTGGAGCTGTGGTTTGTATCAGGTTCATGAGCAGAGTTGAACTACATATGGTTGATATGAGTAGGAAACACAGTTCTTTTTTTCTGGGAATGCTCATGGTTCTTGCTGTATTGGAGACGCTGGAAAGAAGATGATGCTGCTTGCCTTAAAACAGAGTGTGTTTCAGGGGTGAGAACTCTGGTCTGAATTTCCCTTCAGAAAAGGAGTTAAACCCCAGGATCTGTGTGTTCCTACAAGAAAGAGTTCATTTCTGGTAAACACACAGAATTTTGGGTCCAAATGAGTTTTACACAGTTCTCAATCCAAACGCTTTTCTCACTATTAACTAAAGAGCATTTATGTAAAAGGAGCTGTGGTTTTTATCAGGTTCTTGAGCAGAGTTGAACTAGATATGGTCCATTTGAGTAGGAAACACTGTTCTTTTTTTCTGGTCATGCTCATGGTTCTTGCTGTATTGGAGAAACTGGAAGGAAGAGGATGATTATAGACT
The DNA here is from genome assembly GCA_949786405.1 of Onychomys arenicola. Taxonomy (NCBI): domain Eukaryota; kingdom Metazoa; phylum Chordata; class Mammalia; order Rodentia; family Cricetidae; genus Onychomys; species Onychomys arenicola. Next base: position 5,283,442 of record CATKUM010000039.1, on the reverse strand, counting down.
TAAAACAGAGTGTGTTCCAGGGATCAGAACTCTGGTCTGAATTTCCCTTCAGAAACGGAGTTAAACCACAGGATCTGTGTGTTCCTACAAGCAAGAGTTCATTTCTGGTAAACCCATGATTTTTTTGTCTCAAAAGAGTTTCACACAGTTCCCTAACCAAATTCTTTTCTCACTGTTAATTAAAGAGCATTTACGTAAGAAGAGCTGTGGTTTGTATCAGTTTTGTAAGAGAGTTGCACTACATATGATCTGTATTATTAGTAAACACATTTCTTTTTTTCTGGGCATGCTCATGGTTCTTGCTGTGTTAGAGATGCTGGAAAGAAGTGGATGCTTCTTGCCTTAAAACAGAATGTCTTTCAGGGATGAGAACTCTGGTCTTAATTTCCCCTCAGAAACGGAGTTAAACCCCAGGATCTGTGTGTTCCTACCAGCAACAGTTCATTTCTGGTAAACCCACTGAAATTTGATCTCAAATGAATTTACACAGTTCAGGAAACCAACGCGTTTCTCAATATTAACTAAAGTGCATTTTGTAAGAGGAGCTGTGGTTTTATCAGGTTCATGAGCAGTGCTGAACAAGATATGATCCTTATGAGCTGGAAAATCAGTTCTTTTTTTCTGGGCATGCTCATGGTTCTTGCTGTATTAGAGACGCTGAAAAGAAGAGGATGCTTCTTGCCTTAAAACAGAGTGTGTTTCAGGGAAGAGAACTCTGGTCTGAATTTCCCTTCAGAAACGGAGTTAAACGCCAGGATCTGTGTCTTCCTACAAGTAAGTTTTGATTTCTGGTAAACCCACTGAGTTTTGGGCAAAATGAGTTTTACACAGTTTCCGAACCAAACGCTTTTCTCACTGTTAACTAAAGAGCATTATTTAAAAGGAGCTGTGGTTTGTATCAGGATCATAAGCAGATTTGAACTAGTTATGATACTCATGAACAGGAAACACAGTTCTTTTTTACTGATCATGCTCATTGTTGTTGCAATATTAGAGATGCTGGAAAGAAGAGGATGCTTCTTGCCTTAAAACAGAGTGTGTTTCAGGGATGAGAACTCTGGTCTGAATATCCATACAGAAACAGAGTTAAACCGCAGGATCTGTGTGTTCCTACAAGCAAGAGTTCATTTCTGGTAAACCCACTGAATGTAGAGCTCAAGTGAATTTACACAGTTCCCGAACCAAATGCTTTTCTCACTATTACCTAAACAACATTTATGTAAGAGGAGCTGTAGTTTGTATCAGGTTCATGAGCAGAGTTCAACCAGATCTGGTCCATATGAGTAGGAAACACCGTTCATTTTTTCTGATCATGCTCATGGCTCTTGCAGTATTTATGACTCTGGAAAGAAGAGGATGTTTCTTGCCTTAAAACAGAGTGTGTTTCAGGGATGAGAAGTCTGGTCAGAATTTCTCTTCAGAAACGGAGTTTAACCCCAGCATCTGTGTCTGACTACAAGCAAGTGTTCATTTCCGGTGAACCCATTGAATTTTCGGCTCAAATGTATTTACACAGTTCAGGAATCAATGAGTTTTTCACTATTAACTCAAGAGCATTTATGTAAGTGGAGCTGTGGTTTGTATCAGGTTCATGAGCAGAGTTGAACTACATATGGTTGATATGAGTAGGAAACACAGTTCTTTTTTTCTGGGAATGCTCATGGTTCTTGCTGTATTGGAGACGCTGGAAAGAAGATGATGCTGCTTGCCTTAAAACAGAGTGTGTTTCAGGGGTGAGAACTCTGGTCTGAATTTCCCTTCAGAAAAGGAGTTAAACCCCAGGATCTGTGTGTTCCTACAAGAAAGAGTTCATTTCTGGTAAACACACAGAATTTTGGGTACAAATGAGTTTTACACAGTTCTCAATCCAAACGCTTTTCTCACTATTAACTAAAGAGCATTTATGTAAAAGGAGCTGTGGTTTTTATCAGGTTCTTGAGCAGAGTTGAACTAGATATGGTCCATTTGAGTAGGAAACACTGTTCTTTTTTTCTGGTCATGCTCATGGTTCTTGCTGTATTGGAGAAACTGGAAGGAAGAGGATGATTATAGACTTAAAACAGAGTGTGTTCCAGGGATCAGAACTCTGGTCTGAATTTCCCTTCAGAAACGGAGTTAAACCACAGGATCTGTGTGTTCCTACAAGCAAGAGTTCATTTCTGGTAAACCCATGATTTTTTTGTCTCAAAAGAGTTTCACACAGTTCCCTAACCAAATTCTTTTCTCACTGTTAATTAAAGAGCATTTACGTAAGAAGAGCTGTGGTTTGTATCAGTTTTGTAAGAGAGTTGCACTACATATGATCTGTATTATTAGTAAACACATTTCTTTTTTTCTGGGCATGCTCATGGTTCTTGCTGTGTTAGAGATGCTGGAAAGAAGTGGATGCTTCTTGCCTTAAAACAGAATGTCTTTCAGGGATGAGAACTCTGGTCTTAATTTCCCCTCAGAAACGGAGTTAAACCCCAGGATCTGTGTGTTCCTACCAGCAACAGTTCATTTCTGGTAAACCCACTGAAATTTGATCTCAAATGAATTTACACAGTTCAGGAAACCAACGCGTTTCTCAATATTAACTAAAGTGCATTTTGTAAGAGGAGCTGTGGTTTTATCAGGTTCATGAGCAGTGCTGAACAAGATATGATCCTTATGAGCTGGAAAATCAGTTCTTTTTTTCTGGGCATGCTCATGGTTCTTGCTGTATTAGAGACGCTGAAAAGAAGAGGATGCTTCTTGCCTTAAAACAGAGTGTGTTTCAGGGAAGAGAACTCTGGTCTGAATTTCCCTTCAGAAACGGAGTTAAACGCCAGGATCTGTGTCTTCCTACAAGTAAGTTTTGATTTCTGGTAAACCCACTGAGTTTTGGGCAAAATGAGTTTTACACAGTTTCCGAACCAAACGCTTTTCTCACTGTTAACTAAAGAGCATTATTTAAAAGGAGCTGTGGTTTGTATCAGGATCATAAGCAGATTTGAACTAGTTATGATACTCATGAACAGGAAACACAGTTCTTTTTTACTGATCATGCTCATTGTTGTTGCAATATTAGAGATGCTGGAAAGAAGAGGATGCTTCTTGCCTTAAAACAGAGTGTGTTTCAGGGATGAGAACTCTGGTCTGAATATCCATACAGAAACAGAGTTAAACCGCAGGATCTGTGTGTTCCTACAAGCAAGAGTTCATTTCTGGTAAACCCACTGAATGTAGAGCTCAAGTGAATTTTACACAGTTCCCGAACCAAATGCTTTTCTCACTATTACCTAAAGAACATTTATGTAAGAAGAGCTGTAGTTTGTATCAGGTTCATGAGCAGAGTTGAACAAGATATGGTCCTTATGAGCAGGAAACACAGTTCCTTTTTTCTGGGCATGCTCATCGTTCTTGCTGTATTTGAGACTTGGAGAGAAGAAGATGCTTCTTACCTCAAAACAGAGTGTGTTTCAGGGATGAGAACTCTGGTCTGAATATCCGTACAGAAACGGAGTTAAACCACAGGATCTGTGTGTTCATACAAGCAAGAGTTCATTTCTGGTAAAATCACTAATTTTTTGTCTCAAATGAGTTTCACACAATTCCCTAACCAAACTCTTTACTCACTGTTAACTAAAGAGCATTTATGTAAAAGGAGCTGCGGTTTGTATCAGGTTCAGAGTCAGAGTTGAACTTGATATGGTCCATATAAGTTGGAAACGCCTTTCTTTCTTTCTGAGCATGCTCCTGGTTCTTGCTGTATTGGAGACCCTGGAAAGAAGAGGATCTTCTTCCTTAAAACAGAGTTTGTTTCACTGATGAGAACTCTAGTCTGAATTTCCCTTCAGAAAAGGTGTTAAACCCCAGGATCTGTGTGTTCCTACAAGAAAGAGTTCATTTCTGGTAAACACACAGTATTTTGGGTCCAAATGAGTTTTACACAGTTCTCAATCCATATGCTTTTCAAACTATTAACTAAAGAGCATTTATGTAAAAGGAGTTGTGGTTTGTATCAGGTTCTTGAGCAGAGTTGTACTAGATATGGTCCATTTGAGTAGGAAACACTGTTCTTTTTTTCTGGTCATGCTCATGGTTCTTGCTGTATTGGAGAAACTGGAAGGAAGAGGATGATTATAGACTTAAAACAGAGTGTGTTCCAGGGATCAGAACTCTGGTCTGAATTTCCCTTCAGAAACGGAGTTAAACCACAGGATCTGTGTGTTCCTACAAGCAAGAGTTCATTTCTGGTAAACCCACTGATTTTTTGTCTCAAAAGAGTTTCACACAGTTCCCTAACCAAATTCTTTTCTCACTGTTAATTAAAGAGCATTTATGTAAGAGGAGCTGTGTTTTGTATCAGTTTTGTAAGAGAGTTTCACTACATATGATCTGTATTATTAGTAAACACATTTCTTTTTTTCTGGGCATGCTCATGGTTCTTGCTGTGTTAGAGACACTGGAAAGAAGTGGATGCTTCTTGCCTTAAAACAGAATGTCTTTCAGGGATGAGAACTCTGGTCTTAATTTCCCCTCAGAAACGGAGTAAAACCCCAGGATCTGTGTGTTCCTACAAGCAACAGTTCATTTCTGGTAAACCCACTGAAATTTGATCTCAAATGAATTTACACAGTTCAGGAAACCAACGCGTTTCTCAATATTAACTAAAGTGCATTTATGTAAGAGGAGCTGTGGTTTTATCAGGTTCATGAGCAGTGTTGAACAAGATATGTTCCTTATGAGCTGGAAAAACAGTTCTTTTTTTCTGGGCATGCTCATGGTTCTTGCTGTATTAGAGACGCTGAAAAGAAGAGGATGCTTCTTGCCTTAAAACAGAGTGTGTTTCAGGGATGAGAAGTCTGGTCAGAATTTCTCTTCAGAAACGGAGTTTAACCCCAGCATCTGTGTCTGACTACAAGCAAGTGTTCATTTCCGGTGAACCCATTGAATTTTCGGCTCAAATGTATTTACACAGTTCAGGAAACAATGAGTTTTTCACTATTAACTCAAGAGCATTTATGTAAGTGGAGCTGTGGTTTGTATCAGGTTCATGAGCAGAGTTGAACTACATATGGTTGATATGAGTAGGAAACACAGTTCTTTTTTTTCTGGGAATGCTCATGGTTCTTGCTGTATTGGAGACGCTGGAAAGAAGATGATGCTGCTTGCCTTAAAACAGAGTGTGTTTCAGGGGTGAGAACTCTGGTCTGAATTTCCCTTCAGAAACGGAGTGAAACGCCAGGTTCTGTGTCTTCCTACAAGTAAGATTTCATTTCTGGTAAACCCACTGAGTTTTGGGCTCAATGAGTTTTACGCAGTTTCCGAACCAAACGCTTTTCTCACTGTTAACTAAAGAGCATTATTTAAAAGGAGCTGTGGTTTGTATCAGGATCAAAAGCAGATTTGAACTAGTTATGATACTTATGAACAGGAAACACAGTTCTTTTTTACTGATCATGCTCATTGTTCTTGCAATATTAGAGATGCTGGAAAGAAGAGGATGCTTCTTGCCTTAAAACAACTTGTGTATCAGGGATGAGAACTCTGATCTGAATTTCCATTCAGAAACGGACTTAAACCACAGGATCTGTGTGTTCCTACAAGCAAGAGTTCATTTTTGGTAAAGCTACTGAATGTAGAGCTCAAGTGAATTTTACACAGTTCCTGAATCAAATGCTTTTCTCACTATTAACTAAAGAGCATTTATGTAAAAGGAGCTGTGGTTTGTATCAGGTTCTTGAGCAGAGTTGAACTAGATATGGTCCATTTGTGTAGGAAACACTGTTCTTTTTTTCTGGTCATGCTCATGGTTCTTGCTGTATTGGAGAAACTGGAAGGAAGAGGATGATTATAGACTTAAAACAGAGTGTGTTCCAGGGATCAGAACTCTGGTCTGAATTTCCCTTCAGAAACGGAGTTAAACCACAGGATCTGTGTGTTCCTACAAGCAAGAGTTCATTTCTGGTAAACCCACTAATTTTTTGTCTCAAAAGAGTTTCACACAGTTCCCTAACCAAACTCTTTTCTCACTGTTAATTAAAGAGCATTTATGTAAGATTAGCTGTGGTTTGTATCAGTTTTATAACAGAGTTGCACTACATATGATCTGTATTATTAGTAAACACATTTCTTTTTTTCTGGGCATGCTCATGGTTCTTGCTGTGTTAGAGACCCTGGAAAGAAGTGGATGCTTCTTGCCTTAAAACAGAATGTCTTTCAGGGATGAGAACTCTGGTCTTAATTTCCCCTCAGAAACGGAGTTAAACCCCAGGATCTGTGTGTTCCTACAAGCAACAGTTCATTTCTGGTAAACCCACTGAAATTTGATCTCAAATGAATTTACACAGTTCAGGAAACCAACGCGTTTCTCAATATTAACTAAAGTGCATTTCTGTAAGAGGAGCTGTGGTTTTATCAGGTTCATGAGCAGTGTTGAACAAGATATGGTCCTTATGAGCTGGAAAAACAGTTCTTTTTTTCTGGCTATGCTCATGGTTCTTGCTGTATTAGAGACGCTGAAAAGAAGAGGATGCTTCTTGCCTTAAAACAGAGTGTGTTTCAGGGAAGAGAACTCTGGTCTGAATTTCCCTTCAGAAACGGAGTTAAACCGCAGGATCTGTGTGTTCCTACAAGCAAGAGTTCATTTCTGGTAAACCCACTGAATGTAGAGCTCAAGTGAATTTTACACAGTTCCCGAACCAAATGCTTTTCTCACTATTACCTAAAGAACATTTATGTAAGAGGAGCTGTAGTTTGTATCAGGTTCATGAGCAGAGTTGAACTAGATATGGTCTATATGAGTAGGAAACACCGTTCATTTTTTCTGGGCATGCTCATGGTTCTTGCAGTATTTATGACTCTGGAAAGAAGAGAATGCTTCTTGCCTTAAAACAGAGTGTGTTTCAGGGATGAGAACTCTGGTCTGAATTTCCCTTCAGAAACGGAGTTTAACCCCAGCATCTGTGTCTTCCTACAAGCAAGAGTTCATTTCCGGTGAACCCATTGAATTTTGGGCTCAAATGTATTTACACAGTTCAGGAAACAATGAGTTTCTCACTATTAACTCAAGAGTATTTATGTAATAGAAGCTCTGGTTTATATCAGGGTCATAAGCAGAGTTGAACAAGATATGGTCCTTATGAGCAGGAAACACAGTTCCGTTTTTCTGGGCTTGCTCATCGTTCTTGCTGTATTAGAGACTTGGATAGAAGAAGACGCCTCTTGCGTTAAAACAGATTGTGTTTCAGGGATGAGAAATCTGGTCTGAATTTCCCTTCAGAATCAGAGTTAAACCCCTGGATCTGTGAGTTCCCACAGGCAAGAGTTCACTTATGGTAAACCCACAGAGTTTTGGCTCAAATGAGTTTTACACTGTTCCTGAACCAATTGCTTTTCTCACTGTTCACTAAAGAACATTTATGTAATAGAAGCTGTGGTTTATATTAGGTGCATAAGCAGAGTTGAAGTAGATATGATCCTTATTAGCAGGAAACAAAGTTCTTTTTTTCTGGGTGTGCTCATCGTTTTTGCTGTATTTGAGACTTGGAGAGAAGAAGATGCTTCTTGCCTTAAAACAGAGTGTGTTTCAGGGATGAGAACTCTGGTCTGAATATCCGTACAGAAACGGAGTTAAACCACAGGATCTGTGTGTTCCTACAAGCAAGAGTTCATTTCTGGTAAAACCACTAATTTTTTGTCTCAAATGAGTTTCACACAATTCCCTAACCAAACTCTTTTCTCACTGTTAACTAAAGAGCATTTATGTAAAAGGAGCTGTGGTTTGTATCAGGTTCTGAGTCAGAGTTGAACTTGATATGGTCCATATAAGTTGGAAACGCCTTTCTTTCTTTCTGAGCATGCTCATGTTTCTTGGTGTATTGGAGGCCCTGGAAAGAAGAGGATCTTCTTCCTTAAAACAGAGTTTGTTTCACTGATGAGAACTCTGGTCTGAATTTCCTTTAAGAAACGGAGTTAAACGCCAGGTCTGTGATTTCCTACAAATAACATTTCATTTCTGGTAAACCCACTGAGTTTTGGGCTCAATGAGTTTTACACAGTTTCCGAACCAAATGCTTTTCTCACTGTTAACTAAAGAGCATTATTTAAAAGGAGCTGTGGTTTGTATCAGGATCATAAGCAGATTTGAACTAGTTATGATACTTATGAACAGGAAACGCAGTTCTTTTTTACTGATCATGCTCATTTTTCTTGCAATATTAGAGATGCTGGAAAGAAGAGGATGCTTCTTGCTTTAAAACAGAGTGTGTTTCAGGGGTGAAAACTCTGGTCTGAATTTCCCTTCAGAAATGGAGTTAAACCCCAGGATCTGTGACTTCCCCCATGCAAGAGTTCATTTCTTGAAAAACCACTGATTTTTGGGCTCAAATGAGTTTTACACAGTTCCCGAACCATTTGCTTTTCTCACTGTTAACTAAAGAGCATTTATGTAAAAGGGGCTCCGGTTTGTATCAGGTTCAGAGTCAGAGTTGAACTTGATATGGTCCATATAAGTTGGAAACGCCTTTCTTTCTCTCTGATCATGCTCATGGTTCTTGGTGTATTGTAGACACTAGAAAGAAGAGGATCTTCTTCCTTAAAACAGAGTTTGTTTCACTGATGAGAACTCTAGTCTGAATTTCCCTTCAGAAAAGGAGTTAAACCCCAGGATCTGTGTTTTCCTACAAGAAAGAGTTCATTACTGGTAAACACACAGAATTTTGGGTACAAATGAGTTTTACACAGTTCTCAATCCAAACGCTTTTCTCACTATTAACTAAAGAGCATTTATGTAAAAGGAGCTGTGGTTTGTATCAGGTTCTTGAGCAGAGTTGTACTAGATATGGTCCATTTGAGTAGGAAACACTGTTCTTTTTTTCTGGTCATGCTCATGGTTCTTGCTGTATTGGAGAAACTGGAAGGAAGAGGATGATTATAGACTTAAAACAGAGTGTGTTCCAGGGATCAGAACTCTGGTCTGAATTTCCCTCAGAAATGGAGTTGAACCACAGGATCTGTGTGTTCCTACAAGCAAGAGTTCATTTCTGGTAAACCCACTAATTTTTTGTCTCAAAAGAGTTTCACACAGTTCCCTAACCAAACTCTTTTCTCACTGTTAATTAAAGAGCATTTATGTAAGAGGAGCTGTGGTTTGTATCAGTTTTATAACAGAGTTGCAATACATATGATCTGTATTATTAGTAAACACATTTCTTTTTTTCTGGGCATGCTCATGTTTCTTGCTGTGTTAGAGACGCTGGAAAGAAGAGGATGCTTTTTGCCTTAAAACAGAGTGTGTATCATGGATGAGAACTCTGGTCTGAATTTCCCTTCAGAATCAGAGTTAAACCCCTGGATCTGTGAGTTCCCACAGGCAAGAGTTCACTTATGGTAAACCCACAGAGTTTTGGCTCAAATGAGTTTTACACTGTTCCTGAACCAATTGCTTTTCTCACTGTTCACTAAAGAACATTTATGTAATAGAAGCTGTGGTTTATATTAGGTGCATAAGCAGAGTTGAAGTAGATATGATCCTTATTAGCAGGAAACAAAGTTCTTTTTTTCTGGGTGTGCTCATCGTTTTTGCTGTATTTGAGACTTGGAGAGAAGAAGATGCTTCTTGCCTTAAAACAGAGTGTGTTTCAGGGATGAGAACTCTGGTCTGAATATCCGTACAGAAACGGAGTTAAACCACAGGATCTGTGTGTTCCTACAAGCAAGAGTTCATTTCTGGTAAAACCACTAATTTTTTGTCTCAAATGAGTTTCAAACAATTCCCTAACCAAACTCTTTTCTCACTGTTAACTAAAGAGCATTTATGTAAAAGGAGCTGTGGTTTGTATCAGGTTCTGAGTCAGAGTTGAACTTGATATGGTCCATATAAGTTGGAAACGCCTTTCTTTCTTTCTGAGCATGCTCATGTTTCTTGGTGTATTGGAGGCCCTGGAAAGAAGAGGATCTTCTTCCTTAAAACAGAGTTTGTTTCACTGATGAGAACTCTGGTCTGAATTTCCTTTAAGAAACGGAGTTAAACGCCAGGTCTGTGATTTCCTACAAATAACATTTCATTTCTGGTAAACCCACTGAGTTTTGGGCTCAATGAGTTTTACACAGTTTCCGAACCAAATGCTTTTCTCACTGTTAACTAAAGAGCATTATTTAAAAGGAGCTGTGGTTTGTATCAGGATCATAAGCAGATTTGAACTAGTTATGATACTTATGAACAGGAAACGCAGTTCTTTTTTACTGATCATGCTCATTTTTCTTGCAATATTAGAGATGCTGGAAAGAAGAGGATGCTTCTTGCTTTAAAACAGAGTGTGTTTCAGGGGTGAGAACTCTGGTCTGAATTTCCCTTCAGAAATGGAGTTAAACCCCAGGATCTGTGACTTCCCCCATGCAAGAGTTCATTTCTTGAAAAACCACTGATTTTTGGGCTCAAATGAGTTTTACACAGTTCCCGAACCATTTGCTTTTCTCACTGTTAACTAAAGAGCATTTATGTAAAAGGGGCTCCGGTTTGTATCAGGTTCAGAGTCAGAGTTGAACTTGATATGGTCCATATAAGTTGGAAACGCCTTTCTTTCTCTCTGATCATGCTCATGGTTCTTGGTGTATTGTAGACACTAGAAAGAAGAGGATCTTCTTCCTTAAAACAGAGTTTGTTTCACTGATGAGAACTCTAGTCTGAATTTCCCTTCAGAAAAGGAGTTAAACCCCAGGATCTGTGTGTTCCTACAAGAAAGAGTTCATTTCTGGTAAACACACAGAATTTTGGGTCCAAATGAGTTTTACACAGTTCTCAATCCAAACGCTTTTCTCACTATTAACTAAAGAGCATTTATGTAAAAGGAGCTGTGGTTTGTATCAGGTTCTTGAGCAGAGTTGTACTAGATATGGTCCATTTGAGTAGGAAACACTGTTCTTTTTTTCTGGTCATGCTCATGGTTCTTGCTGTATTGGAGAAACTGGAAGGAAGAGGATGATTATAGACTTAAAACAGAGTGTGTTCCAGGGATCAGAACTCTGGTCTGAATTTCCCTTCAGAAACGGAGTTAAACCACAGGATCTGTGTGTTCCTACAAGCAAGAGTTCATTTCTGGTAAACCCACTGATTTTTTGTCTCAAAAGAGTTTCACACAGTTCCCTAACCAAACTCTTTTCTCACTGTTAATTAAAGAGCATTTACGTAAGAAGAGCTGTGGTTTGTATCAGTTTTGTAAGAGAGTTGCACTACATATGATCTGTATTATTAGTAAACACATTTCTTTTTTTCTGGGCATGCTCATGGTTCTTGCTGTGTTAGAGATGCTGGAAAGAAGTGGATGCTTCTTGCCTTAAAACAGAATGTCTTTCAGGGATGAGAACTCTGGTCTTAATTTCCCCTCAGAAACGGAGTTAAACCCCAGGATCTGTGTGTTCCTACCAGCAAGAGTTCATTTCTGGTAAACCCACTGAAATTTGATCTCAAATGAATTTACACAGTTCAGGAAACCAACGCGTTTCTCAATATTAACTAAAGTGCATTTATGTAAGAGGAGCTGTGGTTTTATCAGGTTCATGAGCAGTGTTGAACAAGATATGGTCCTTATGAGCTGGAAAAACAGTTCTTTTTTTCTGGGCATGCTCATTGTTCTTGCAATATTAGAGATGCTGGAAAGAAGAGGATGCTTTTTGCCTTAAAACAGAGTGTGTTTCAGGGATGAGAACTCTGGTCTGAATATCTATACAGAAACAGAGTTAAACCCCAGGATCTATGTGTTCCTACAAGCAAGAGTTCATTTCTGGTAAACCCACTGAATGTAGAGCTCAAGTGAATTTTACACAGTTCCCGAACCAAATGCTTTTCTCACTATTACCTAAAGAACATTTATGTAAGAAGAGCTGTAGTTTGTATCAGGTTCATGAGCAGAGTTGAACAAGATATGGTCCTTATGAGCAGGAAACACAGTTCATTTTTTCTGGGCATGCTCATGGTTCTTGCAATATTTATGACTCTGGAAAGAAGAGAATGCTTCTTGCCTTAAAACAGAGTGTGTTTCAGGGATGAGAACTCTGGTCTGAATTTCCCTTCAGAAACGGAGTTTAACCCCAGCATCTGTGTCTTCCTACAAGCAAGAGTTCATTTCCGGTGAACCCATTGAATTTTGGGCTCAAATGTATTTACACAGTTCAGGAAACAATGAGTTTCTCACTATTAACTCAAGAGTATTTATGTAATAGAAGCTCTGGTTTATATCAGGGTCATAAGCAGAGTTGAACAAGATATGGTCCTTATGAGCAGGAAACACAGTTCCGTTTTTCTGGCCATGCTAATCAGTCTTGCTGTATTAGAGACTTGGAGAGAAGAAGACGCCTCTTGCGTTAGAACAGAGTGTGTTTCAGGGATGAGAAATCTGGTCTGAATTTCCCTTCATTATCAGAGTTAAACCCCTGGATCTGAGAATTCCCACAGGCAAGAGTTCACTTATGGTAAACCCACAGAGTTTTGGCTCAAATGAGTTTTACACTGTTCCTGAACCAATTGCTTTTCTCACTGTTCACTAAAGAACATTTATGTAATAGAAGCTGTGGTTTATATCAGGTTCATAAGCAGAGTTGAAGTAGATATAATCCTTATGAGCAGGAAACAAAGTTCTTTTTTTCTGGGTGTGCTCATCGTTTTTGCTGTATTTGAAACTTGGAGAGAAGAAGATGCTTCTTGCCTTAAAACAGAGTGTGTTTCAGGGATGAGAACTCTGGTCTGAATATCCGTACAGAAACGGAGTTAAACCACAGGATCTGTGTGTTACTACAAGCAAGAGTTCATTTCTGGTGAAACCACTAATTTTTTGTCTCAAATGAGTTTCACACAATTCCCTAACCAAACTCTTTTCTCACTGTTAACTAAAGAGCATTTATGTAAAAGGAGCTGTGGTTTGTATCAGGTCCTGAGTCAGAGTTGAACTTGATATGGTCCATATAAGTTGGAAACGCCTTTCTTTCTTTCTGAGCATGCTCATGGTTCTTGGTGTATTGGAGACCCTGGAAAGAAGAGGATCTTCTTCCTTAAAACAGAGTTTGTTTCACTGATGAGAACTCTGGTCTGAATTTCCCTTCAGAAAAGGAGTTAAACCCCAGGATCTGTGTGTTCCTAAAAGAAAGAGTTCATTTCTGGTAAACACACAGAATTTTGGGTCCAAATGAGTTTTACACAGTTCTCAATCCAAACGCTTTTCTCACTATTAACTAAAGAGCATTTATGTAAAAGGAGCTGTGGTTTGTATCAGGTTCTTGAGCAGAGTTGAACTAGATATGGTCCATTTGAGTAGGAAACACTGTTCTTTTTTTCTGGTCATGCTCATGGTTCTTGCTGTATTGGAGAAACTGGAAGGAAGAGGATGATTATAGACTTAAAACAGAGTGTGTTCCAGGGATCAGAACTCGGGTCTGAATTTCCCTTCAGAAACGGAGTTAAACGCCAGGATCTGTGTCTTCCTACAAGTAAGATTTCATTTCTGGTAAACCCACTGAGTTTTGGGCTCAATGAGTTTTACACAGTTTCCGAACCAAACTCTTTTCTCACTGTTAACTAAAGAGCATTATTTAAAAGGAGCTGTGGTTTGTATCAGGATCATAAGCAGATTTGAACTAGTTATGATACTCATGAACAGGAAACACAGTTCTTTTTTACTGATCATGCTCATTGTTCTTGCAATATTAGAGATGCTGGAAAGAAGAGGATGCTTCTTGCCTTAAAACAGAGTGTGTTTCAGGGATGAGAACTCTGGTCTGAATATCCATACAGAAACAGAGTTAAACCGCAGGATCTGTGTGTTCCTACAAGCAAGAGTTCATTTCTGGTAAACCCACTGAATGTAGAGCTCAAGTGAATTTTACACAGTTCCCGAACCAAATGCTTTTCTCACTATTACCTAAAGAACATTTATGTAAGAAGAGCTGTAGTTTGTATCAGGTTCATGAGCAGAGTTGAACAAGATATGGTCCTTATGAGCAGGAAACACAGTTCCTTTTTTCTGGGCATGCTCATCGTTCTTGCTGTATTTGAGACTTGGAGAGAAGAAGATGCTTCTTGCCTCAAAACAGAGTGTGTTTCAGGGATGAGAACTCTGGTCTGAATATCCGTACAGAAACGGAGTTAAACCACAGGATCTGTGTGTTCATACAAGCAAGAGTTCATTTCTGGTAAAACCACTAATTTTTTTGTCTCAAATGAGTTTCACACAATTCCCTAACCAAACTCTTTACTCACTGTTAACTAAAGAGCATTTATGTAAAAGGAGCTGCGGTTTGTATCAGGTTCAGACTCAGAGTTGAACTTGATATGGTCCATATAAGTTGGAAACGCCTTTCTTTCTTTCTGAGCATGCTCATGGTTCTTGGTGTATTGGAGACCCTGGAAAGAAAAGGATCTTCTTCCTTAAAACAGAGTTTGTTTCACTGATGAGAACTCTGGTCTGAATTTCCCTTCAGAAAAGGTGTTAAACCCCAGGATCTGTGTGTTCCTACAAGAAAGAGTTCATTTCTGGTAAACACACAGAATTTTTGGTCCAAATGAGTTTTACACAGTTCTCAATCCAAACGCTTGTCTCACTATTAACTAAAGAGCATTTATGTAAAAGGAGTTGTGGTTTGTATCAGGTTATTGAGCAGAGTTGTACTAGATATGGTCCATTTGAGTAGGAAACACTGTTTTTTTTTTCTGGTCATGCTCATGGTTCTTGCTGTATTGGAGAAACTGGAAGGAAGAGGATGATTATAGACTTAAAACAGAGTGTGTTCCAGGGATCAGAACTCTGGTCTGAATTTCCCTTCAGAAACGGAGTTAAACCACAGGATCTGGTGTTCGAACAAGCAAGAGTTCATTTCTGGTAAACCCACTGATTTTTTGTCTCAAAAGAGTTTCACACAGTTCCCTAACCAAATTATTTTCTCACTGTTAATTAAAGAGCATTTATGTAAGAAGAGCTGTGTTTTGTATCTGTTTTGTAAGAGAGTTGCACTACATATGATCTGTATTATTAGTGAACACATTTCTTTTTTTCTGGGCATGCTCATGGTTCTTGCTGTGTTAGAGACGCTGGAAAGAAGTGGATGCTTCTTGCCTTAAAAGAGAATGTCTTTCAGGGATGAGAAGTCTGGTCTCAATTTCCCCTCAGAAACGGAGTAAAACCCCAGGATCTGTGTGTTCCTACAAGCAACAGTTCATTTCTGGTAAACCCACTGAAATTTGATCTCAAATGAATTTACACAGTTCAGGAAACCAACGCGTTTCTCAATATTAACTAAAGTGCATTTATGTAAGAGGAGCTGTGGTTTTATCAGGTTCATGAGCAGTGTTGAACAAGATATGTTCCTTATGAGCTGGAAAAACAGTTCTTTTTTTCTGGGCATGCTCATGGTTCTTGCTGTATTAGAGACGCTGAAAAGAAGAGGATGCTTCTTGCCTTAAAACAGAGTGTGTTTCAGGGAAGAGAACTCTGGTCTGAATTTCCCTTCAGAAACGGAGTTAAACGCCAGGATCTGTGTCTTCCTACAAGTAAGATTTCATTTCTGGTAAACCCACTGTGTTTTGGGCTCAATGAGTTTTACACAGTTTCCAAACCAATCGCTTTTCTCACTGTTAACTAAAGAGCATTATTTAAAAGGAGCTGTGGTTTGTATCAGGATCATAAGCAGATTTGAACTAGTTACGATACTTATGAACAGGAAACACAGTTCTTTTTTACTGATCATGCTCATTGTTGTTGCAATATTAGAGATGCTGGAAAGAAGAGGATGCTTCTTGCCTCAAAACAGAGTGTGTTTCAGGGATGAGAACTCTGGTCTGAATATCCGTACAGAAACGGAGTTAAACCGCAGGATCTGTGTGTTCCTACAAGAAAGAGTTCATTTCTGGTAAACCCACTAATTTTTTGTCTCAAAAGAGTTTCACACAGTTCCCTAACCAAACTCTTTTCTCACTGTTAATTAAAGAGCATTTATGTAAGAGGAGCTGTGGTTTGTATCAGTTTTATAACAGAGTTGCAATACATATGATCTGTATTATTAGTAAACACATTTCTTTTTTTCTGGGCATGCTCATGTTTCTTGCTGTGTTAGAGACGCTGGAAAGAAGAGGATGCTTCTTGCCTTAAAACAGAATGTCTTTCAGGGATGAGAACTCTGGTCTTAATTTCCCCTCAGAAACGGACTTAAACCACAGGATCTGTGTGTTCGTACAAGCAAGAGTTCATTTCTGGTAAACCCACTGAATGTAGAGCTCAAGTGAATTTTACACAGTTCCCGAACCAAATGCTTTTCTCACTATTACCTAAACAACATTTATGTAAGAGGAGCTGTAGTTTGTATCAGGTTCATGAGCAGAGTTCAACCAGATCTGGTCCATATGAGTAGGAAACACCGTTCATTTTTTCTGATCATGCTCATGGTTCTTGCAGTATTTATGACTCTGGAAAGAAGAGGATGTTTCTTGCCTTAAAACAGAGTGTGTTTCAGGGATGAGAAGTCTGGTCAGAATTTCTCTTCAGAAACGGAGTTTAACCCCAGCATCTGTGTCTGACTACAAGCAAGAGTTCATTTCCGGTGAACCCATTGAATTTTCGGCTCAAATGTATTTACACAGTTCAGGAAACAATGAGTTTTTCACTATTAACTCAAGAGTATTTATGTAAGTGGAGGTGTGGTTTGTATCAGGTTCATGAGCAGAGTTGAACTACATATGGTTGATATGAGTAGGAAACACAGTTCTTTTTTTCTGGGAATGCTCATGGTTCTTGCTGTATTGGAGACGCTGGAAAGAAGATGATGCTGCTTGCCTTAAAACAGAGTGTGTTTCAGGGGTGAGAACTCTGGTCTGAATTTCCCTTCAGAAACGGAGTGAAACGCCAGGTTCTGTGTCTTCCTACAAATAACATTTCATTTCTGGTAAACCCACTGAGTTTTGGGCTCAATGAGTTTTACGCAGTTTCCGAACCAAACGCTTTTCTCACTGTTAACTAAAGAGCATTATTTAAAAGGAGCTGTGGTTTGTATCAGGATCATAAGCAGATTTGAACTAGTTATGATACTCATGAACAGGAAACACAGTTTTTTTTAATGATCATGCTCACTGTTCTTGCAATATTAGAGATGCTGGAAAGAAGAGGATGCTTCTTGCCTTAAAACAACTTGTGTATCAGGGATGAGAACTCTGATCTGAATTTCTCTTCAGAAACGGACTTAAACCACAGGATGTGTGTGTTCCTACAAGCAAGAGTTCATTTTTGGTAAAGCTACTGAATGTAGAGCTCAAGTGAATTTTACACAGTTCCCGAACCAAAAGCTTTTCTCACTATTACCTAAAGAACATTTATGTAAGAAGAGCTGTAGTTTGTATCAGGTTCATGAGCAGAGTTGAACTAGATATGGTCTATATGAGTAGGAAACACCGTTCATTTTTTCTGGGCATGCTCATGGTTCTTGCAGTATTTATGACTCTGGAAAGAAGAGAATGCTTCTTGCCTTAAAACAGAGTGTGTTTCAGGGATGAGAACTCTAGTCTGAATTTCCCTTCAGAAACGGAGTTTAACCCCAGCATCTGTGTCTTCCTACAAGCAAGAGTTCATTTCCGGTGAACCCATTGAATTTTGGGCTCAAATGTATTTACACAGTTCAGGAAACAATGAGTTTCTCACTATTAACTCAAGAATATTTATGTAATAGAAGCTGTGGTTTATATCAGGGTCAAAAGCAGAGTTGAACAAGATATGGTCCTTATGAGCAGGAAACACAGTTCCGTTTTTCTGGCCATGCTCATCGTTCTTGCTGTATTAGAGACTTGGAGAGAAGAAGACGCCTCTTGCGTTAAAACAGAGAGTGTTTCAGGGATGAGAAATCTGGTCTGAATTTCCCTTCATTATCAGAGTTAAACCCCAGGATCTGTGAGTTCCCACAGGCAAGAGTTCACTTATGGTAAACCCACAGAGTTTTGGCTCAAATGAGTTTTACACTGTTCCTGAACCAATTGCTTTTCTCACTGTTCACTAAAGAACATTTATGTAATAGAAGCTGTGGTTTATATCAGGTTCATAAGCAGAGTTGAAGTCGATATGATCCTTATGAGCAGGAAACAAAGTTCTTTTTTTCTGGGTGTGCTCATCGTTTTTGCTGTATTTGAGACTTGGAGAGAAGAAGATGCTTCTTGCCTTAAAACAGAGTGTGTTTCAGGGATGAGAACTCTGGTCTGAATATCCGTACAGAAACGGAGTTAAACCACAGGATCTGTGTGTTCCTACAAGCAAGAGTTCATTTCTGGTAAAACCACTAATTTTTTGTCTCAAATGAGTTTCACACAATTCCCTAACCAAACTCTTTTCTCACTGTTAACTAAAGAGCATTTATATAAAAGGAGCTGTGGTTTGTATCAGGTTCTGAGTCAGAGTTGAACTTGATATGGTCCATATAAGTTGGAAACGCCTTTCTTTCTTTCTGAGCATGCTCATGGTTCTTGGTGTATTGGAGACCCTGGAAAGAAGAGGATCTTCTTCCTTAAAACAGAGGTTGTTTCACTGATGAGAACTCTGGTCTGAATTTCCCCTCAGAAAAGGAGTTAAACCCCAGGATCTGTGTGTTCCTACAAGAAAGAGTTCATTTCTGGTAAACACACAGAATTTTGGGTCCAAATGAGTTTTACACAGTTCTCAATCCAAACCCTTTTCTCACTATTAACTAAAGTGCATTTATGTAAAAGGAGCTGTGGTTTGTATCAGGTTCTTGAGCAGAGTTGAACTAGATATGGTCCATTTGAGTAGGAAACACTGTTCTTTTTTTCTGGTCAGGCTCATGGTTCTTGCTGTATTGGAGAAACTGGAAGGAAGAGGATGATTATAGACTTAAAACAGAGTGTGTTCCAGGGATCAGAACTCTGGTCTGAATTTCCATTCAGAAACGGAGTTAAACCACAGGATCTGTGTGTTCCTACAAGCAAGAGTTCATTTCTGGTAAACCCACTGATTTTTTTGTCTCAAAAGAGTTTCACACAGTTCCCTAACCAAACTCTTTTCTCACTGTTAATTAAAGAGCATTTACGTAAGAAGAGCTGTGGTTTGTATCAGTTTTGTAAGAGAGTTGCACTACATATGATCTGTATTATTAGTAAACACATTTCTTTTTTTCTGGGCATGCTCATGTTTCTTGCTGTGTTAGAGATGCTGGAAAGAAGTGGATGCTTTTTGCCTTAAAACAGAATGTCTTTCAGGGATGAGAACTCTGGTCTTAATTTCCCCTCAGAAACGGAGTTAAACCCCAGGATCTGTGTGTTCCTACAAGCAACAGTTCATTTCTGGTAAACCCACTGAAATTTGATCTCAAATGAATTTACACAGTTCAGGAAACCAACGCGTTTCTCAATATTAACTAAAGTGCATTTATGTAAGAGGAGCTGTGGTTTTATCAGGTTTATGAGCAGTGTTGAACAAGATATGGTCCTTATGAGCTGGAAAAACAGTTCTTTTTTTCTGGGCATGCTCATGGTTCTTGCTGTATTAGAGACGCTGAAAAGAAGAGGATGCTTCTTGCCTTAAAACAGAGTTTGTTTCAGGGAAGAGAACTCTGGTCTGAATATCCGTACAGAAACGGAGTTAAACCACAGGATCTGTGTGTTCATACAAGCAAGAGTTCATTTCTGGTAAAACCACTAATTTTTTGTCTCAAATGAGTTTCACACAATTCCCTAACCAAACTCTTTTCTCACTGTTAACTAAAGAGCATTTATGTAAAAGGGGCTGCGGTTTGTATCAGGTTCAGAGTCAGAGTTGAACTTGATATGGTCCATATAAGTTGGAAACGCCTTTCTTTCTTTCTGAGCATGCTCATGGTTCTTGGTGTGTTGGAGACCCTGGAAAGAAGAGGATCTTCTTCCTTAAAACAGAGTTTGTTTCACTGAGGAGAACTCTAGTCTGAATTTCCCTTCAGAAAAGGAGTTAAACCCCAGGATCTGTGTGTTCCTACAAGAAAGAGTTCATTTCTGGTAAACACACAGAATTTTGGGTCCAAATGAGTTTTACACAGTTCTCAACCCAAACGCTTATCTCACTATTAACTAAAGAGCATTTATGTAAAAGGAGCTGTGGTTTTTATCAGGTTCTTGAGCAGAGTTGTACTAGATATGGTCCATTTGAGTAGGAAACACTGTTCTTTTTTTCTGGTCATGCTCATGGTTCTTGCTGTATTGGAGAAACTGGAAGGAAGAGGATGATTATAGACTTAAAACAGAGTGTGTTCCAGGGATCAGAACTCTGGTCTGAATTTCCCTTCAGAAACGGAGTTAAACCACAGGATCTGTGTGTTCCTACAAGCAAGAGTTCATTTCTGGTAAACCCACTGATTTTTTGTCTCAAAAGAGTTTCACACAGTTCCCTAACCAAACTCTTTTCTCACTGTTAATTAAAGAGCATTTACGTAAGAGGAGCTGTGGTTTGTATCAGTTTTATAACAGAGTTGCAATACATATGATCTGTATTATTAGTAAACACATTTCTTTTTTTCTGGGCATGCTCATGTTTCTTGCTGTGTTAGAGATGCTAGAAAGAAGTGGATGCTTTTTGCCTTAAAACAGAATGTCTTTCAGGGATGAGAACTCTGGTCTTAATTTCCCCTCAGAAACGGAGTTAAACCCCAGGTTCTGTGTGTTCCTACAAGCAACAGTTCATTTCTGGTAAACCCACTGAAATTTGATCTCAAATGAATTTACACAGTTCAGGAAACCAACGCGTTTCTCAATATTAACTAAAGTGCATTTATGTAAGAGGAGCTGTGGTTTTATCAGGTTTATGAGCAGTGTTGAACAAGATATGGTCCTTATGAGCTGGAAAAACAGTTCTTTTTTTCTGGGCATGCTCATGGTTCTTGCTGTATTAGAGACGCTGAAAAGAAGAGGATGCTTCTTGCCTTAAAACAGAGTTTGTTTCAGGGAAGAGAACTCTGGTCTGAATATCCGTACAGAAACGGAGTTAAACCACAGGATCTGTGTGTTCATACAAGCAAGAGTTCATTTCTGGTAAAACCACTAATTTTTTGTCTCAAATGAGTTTCACACAATTCCCTAACCAAACTCTTTTCTCACTGTTAACTAAAGAGCATTTATGTAAAAGGGGCTGCGGTTTGTATCAGGTTCAGAGTCAGAGTTGAACTTGATATGGTCCATATAAGTTGGAAACGCCTTTCTTTCTTTCTGAGCATGCTCATGGTTCTTGGTGTATTGGAGACCCTGGAAAGAAGAGGATCTTCTTCCTTTAAACAGAGTTTGTTTCACTGAGGAGAACTCTAGTCTGAATTTCCCTTCAGAAAAGGAGTTAAACCCCAGGATCTGTGTGTTCCTACAAGAAAGAGTTCATTTCTGGTAAACACACAGAATTTTGGGTCCAAATGAGTTTTACACAGTTCTCAACCCAAACGCTTATCTCACTATTAACTAAAGAGCATTTATGTAAAAGGAGCTGTGGTTTTTATCAGGTTCTTGAGCAGAGTTGTACTAGATATGGTCCATTTGAGTAGGAAACACTGTTCTTTTTTTCTGGTCATGCTCATGGTTCTTGCTGTATTGGAGAAACTGGAAGGAAGAGGATGATTATAGACTTAAAACAGAGTGTGTTCCAGGGATCAGAACTCTGGTCTGAATTTCCCTTCAGAAACGGAGTTAAACCACAGGATCTGTGTGTTCCTACAAGCAAGAGTTCATTTCTGGTAAACCCACTGATTTTTTGTCTCAAAAGAGTTTCACACAGTTCCCTAACCAAACTCTTTTCTCACTGTTAATTAAAGAGCATTTACGTAAGAGGAGCTGTGGTTTGTATCTGTTTTATAACAGAGTTGCAATACATATGATCTGTATTATTAGTAAACACATTTCTTTTTTTCTGGGCATGCTCATGTTTCTTGCTGTGTTAGAGATGCTGGAAAGAAGTGGATGCTTTTTGCCTTAAAACAGAATGTCTTTCAGGGATGAGAACTCTGGTCTTAATTTCCCCTCAGAAACGGAGTTAAACCCCAGGTTCTGTGTGTTCCTACAAGCAACAGTTCATTTCTGGTAAACCCACTGAAATTTGATCTCAAATGAATTTACACAGTTCAGGAAACCAACGCGTTTCTCAATATTAACTAAAGTGCATTTATGTAAGAGGAGCTGTGGTTTTATCAGGTTTATGAGCAGTGTTGAACAAGATATGGTCCTTATGAGCTGGAAAAACAGTTCTTTTTTTCTGGGCATGCTCATGGTTCTTGCTGTATTAGAGACGCTGAAAAGAAGAGGATGCTTCTTGCCTTAAAACAGAGTTTGTTTCAGGGAAGAGAACTCTGGTCTGAATATCCGTACAGAAACGGAGTTAAACCACAGGATCTGTGTGTTCATACAAGCAAGAGTTCATTTCTGGTAAAACCACTAATTTTTTGTCTCAAATGAGTTTCACACAATTCCCTAACCAAACTCTTTTCTCACTGTTAACTAAAGAGCATTTATGTAAAAGGGGCTGCGGTTTGTATCAGGTTCAGAGTCAGAGTTGAACTTGACATGGTCCATATAAGTTGGAAACGCCTTTCTTTCTTTCTGAGCATGCTCATGGTTCTTGGTGTATTGGAGACCCTGGAAAGAAGAGGATCTTCTTCCTTTAAACAGAGTTTGTTTCACTGAGGAGAACTCTAGTCTGAATTTCCCTTCAGAAAAGGAGTTAAACCCCAGGATCTGTGTGTTCCTACAAGAAAGAGTTCATTTCTGGTAAACACACAGAATTTTGGGTCCAAATGAGTTTTACACAGTTCTCAACCCAAACGCTTATCTCACTATTAACTAAAGAGCATTTATGTAAAAGGAGCTGTGGTTTTTATCAGGTTCTTGAGCAGAGTTGTACTAGATATGGTCCATTTGAGTAGGAAACACTGTTCTTTTTTTTCTGGTCATGCTCATGGTTCTTGCTGTATTGGAGAAACTGGAAGGAAGAGGATGATTATAGACTTAAAACAGAGTGTGTTCCAGGGATCAGAACTCTGGTCTGAATTTCCCTTCAGAAACGGAGTTAAACCACAGGATCTGTGTGTTCCTACAAGCAAGAGTTCATTTCTGGTAAACCCACTGATTTTTTGTCTCAAAAGAGTTTCACACAGTTCCCTAACCAAACTCTTTTCTCACTGTTAATTAAAGAGCATTTACGTAAGAGGAGCTGTGGTTTGTATCTGTTTTATAACAGAGTTGCAATACATATGATCTGTATTATTAGGAAACACATTTCTTTTTTTCTGGGCATGCTCATGTTTCTTGCTGTGTTAGAGATGCTGGAAAGAAGTGGATGCTTTTTGCCTTAAAACAGAATGTCTTTCAGGGATGAGAACTCTGGTCTTAATTTCCCCTCAGAAACGGAGTTAAACCCCAGGATCTGTGTGGTCCTACAAGCAACAGTTCATTTCTGGTAAACCCACTGAAATTTGATCTCAAATGAATTTACACAGTTCAGGAAACCAACGCGTTTCTCAATATTAACTAAAGTGCATTTATGTAAGAGGAGCTGTGGTTTTATCAGGTTTATGAGCAGTGTTGAACAAGATATGGTCCTTATGAGCTGGAAAAACAGTTCTTTTTTTCTGGGCATGCTCATGGTTCTTGCTGTATTAGAGACGCTGAAAAGAAGTGGATGCTTCTTGCCTTAAAACAGAGTTTGTTTCAGGGAAGAGAACTCTGGTCTGAATATCCGTACAGAAACGGAGTTAAACCACAGGATCTGTGTGTTCATACAAGCAAGAGTTCATTTCTGGTAAAACCACTAATTTTTTGTCTCAAATGAGTTTCACACAATTCCCTAACCAAACTCTTTTCTCACTGATAACTAAAGAGCATTTATGTAAAAGGGGCTGCGGTTTGTATCAGGTTCAGAGTCAGAGTTGAACTTGATATGGTCCATATAAGTTGGAAACGCCTTTCTTTCTTTCTGAGCATGCTCATGGTTCTTGGTGTATTGGAGACCCTGGAAAGAAGAGGATCTTCTTCCTTAAAACAGAGTTTGTTTCACTGAGGAGAACTCTAGTCTGAATTTCCCTTCAGAAAAGGAGTTAAACCCCAGGATCTGTGTGTTCCTACAAGAAAGAGTTCATTTCTGGTAAACACACAGAATTTTGGGTCCAAATGAGTTTTACACAGTTCTCAACCCAAACGCTTATCTCACTATTAACTAAAGAGCATTTATGTAAAAGGAGCTGTGGTTTTTATCAGGTTCTTGAGCAGAGTTGTACTAGATATGGTCCATTTGAGTAGGAAACACTGTTCTTTTTTTCTGGTCATGCTCATGGTTCTTGCTGTATTGGAGAAACTGGAAGGAAGAGGATGATTATAGACTTAAAACAGAGTGTGTTCCAGGGATCAGAACTCTGGTCTGAATTTCCCTTCAGAAACGGAGTTAAACCACAGGATCTGTGTGTTCCTACAAGCAAGAGTTCATTTCTGGTAAACCCACTGATTTTTTGTCTCAAAAGAGTTTCACACAGTTCCCTAACCAAACTCTTTTCTCACTGTTAATTAAAGAGCTTTTACGTAAGAGGAGCTGTGGTTTGTATCAGTTTTATAACAGAGTTGCAATACATATGATCTGTATTATTAGTAAACACATTTCTTTTTTTCTGGGCATGCTCATGGTTCTTGCTGTGTTAGAGACGCTGGAAAGAAGAGGATGCTTCTTGCCTTAAAACAGAATGTGTATCAGGGATGAGAACTCTGTTCTGAATTTCCCTTCAGAAATGGAGTTAAACCGCAGGATCTGTGTGTTCCTACAAGCAAGAGTTCATTTCTGGTAAACCCACTGAATGTAGAGCTCAAGTGAATTTTACACAGTTCCCGAACCAAATGCTTTTCTCACTATTACCTAAACCACATTTATGTAAGAGGAGCTGTAGTTTGTATCAGGTTCATGAGCAGAGTTGAACCAGATCTGGTCCATATGAGTAGGAAACACCATTCATTTTCTCTGGGCATGCTCATTGTTCTTGCAGTATTTATGATTCTGGGAAGAAGAGGATGTTTCTTGCCATAAAACAGAGTATGTTTCAGGGATGAGAAGTCTGGTCAGAATTTCTCTTCAGAAACGGAGTTTAACCCCAGCATCTGTGTCTGACTACAAGCAAGAGTTCATTTCCGGTGAACCCATTGAATTTTGGGCACAAATGTATTTACACAGTTCAGGAAACAATGAGTTTCTCACTATTAAGTCAAGAGCATTTATGTAAGTGGAGCTGTGGTTTGTATCAGGTTCATGAGCAGAGTTGAACTACGTATGGTTGATAGGAGTAGGAAACACAGTTCTTTTTTTCTGGGAATGCTCATGGTTCTTGCTCTATTGGAGACGCTGGAAAGAAGATGATGCTGCTTGCCTTAAAACAGAGTGTGTTTCAGGGGTGAGAACTCTGGTCTGAATTTCCCTTCAGAAACGGAGTTAAACGCCAGGTTCTGTGTCTTCCTACAAATAACATTTCATTTCTGGTAAACCCACTGAGTTTTGGGCTCAATGAGTTTTACACAGTTTCCGAACCAAACGCTTTTCTCACTGTTAACTAAAGAGCATTATTTAAAAGGAGATGTGGTTTGTATCAGGATCATAAGCAGATTTGAACTAGTTATGATACTTATGAACAGGAAACACAGTTCTTTTTTACTGATCATGCTCATTGTTCTTGCCATATTAGAGACGCTGGAAAGAAGATGATGCTGCTTGCCTTAAAACAGAGTGTGTTTCAGGGGTGAGAACTCGGGTCTGAATTTCCCTTCAGAAACGGAGTTAAACCCCAGGATCTGTGACTTCCCTCATGCAAGAGTTCATTTCTTGAAAAACCACTGATATTTCGGCTCAAATGAGTTTCACACAGTTCCCGAACCATTTGCTTTTCTCACTGTTAACTAAAGAGCTTTTATGTAAAAGGAGCTGTGGTTTGTATCAGGTTCTTGAGCAGAGTTGAGCTAGATATGGTCCATTTGTGTAGGAAACACTGTTCTTTTTTTCTGGTCATGCTCATGGTTCTTGCTGTATTGGAGAAACTGGAAGGAAGAGGATGATTATAGACTTAAAACAGAGTGTGTTCCAGGGATCAGAACTCTGGTCTGAATTTCCCTTCAGAAACGGAGTTAAACCACAGGATCTGTGTGTTCCTACAAGCAAGAGTTCATTTCTGGTAAACCCACTAATTTTTTGTCTCAAAAGAGTTTCACACAGTTCCCTAACCAAACTCTTTTCTCACTGTTAATTAAAGAGCATTTATGTAAGAGGAGTTGTGGTTTGTATCAGTTTTATAACAGAGTTGCACTACATATGATCTGTATTATTAGTAAACACATTTCTTTTTTTCTGGGCATGCTCATGGTTCTTGCTGTGTTAGAGACCCTGGAAAGAAGTGGATGCTTCTTGCCTTAAAACAGAATGTCTTTCAGGGATGAGAACTCTGGTCTTAATTTCCCCTCAGAAACGGAGTTAAACCCCAGGATCTGTGTGTTCCTACAAGCAACAGTTCATTTCTGGTAAACCCACTGAAATTTGATCTCAAATGAATTTACACAGTTCAGGAAACCAACGCGTTTCTCAATATTAACTAAAGTGCATTTATGTAAGAGGAGCTGTGGTTTTATCAGGTTCATGAGCAGTGTTGAACAAGATATGTTCCTTATGAGCTGGAAAAACAGTTCTTTTTTTCTGGGCATGCTCATGGTTCTTGCTGTATTAGAGACGCTGAAAAGAAGAGGATGCTTCTTGCCTTAAAACAGAGTGTGTTTCAGGGAAGAGAACTCTGGTCTGAATTTCCCTTCAGAAACGGAGTTAAACCCCAGGATCTGTGTCTTCCTACAAGTAAGATTTCATTTCTGGAAAACCCACTGAGTTTTGGGATCAATGAGTTTTACACAGTTTCCGAACCAAACGCTTTTCTCACTGTTAACTAAAGAGCATTATTTAAAAGGAGCTGTGGTTTGTATCAGGATCATAAGCAGATTTGAACTAGTTATGATACTCATGAACAGGAAACACAGTTCTTTTTTACTGATCATGCTCATTGTTGTTGCAATATTAGAGATGGTGGAAAGAAGAGGATGCTTCTTGCCTTAAAACAGAGTGTGTTTCAGGGATGAGAACTCTGGTCTGAATATCCATACAGAAACAGAGTTAAACCACAGGATCTGTGTGTTCCTACAAGCAAGAGTTCATTTCTGGTAAACCTACTGAATGTAGAGCTCAAGTGAATTTTACACAGTTCCCGAACCAAATGCTTTTCTCACTATTACCTAAAGAACATTTATGTAAGAAGAGCTGTAGTTTGTATCAGGTTCATGAGCAGAGTTGAACAAGATATGGTCCTTATGAGCAGGAAACACAGTTCCTTTTTTCTGGGCATGCTCATCGTTCTTGCTGTATTTGAGACTTGGAGAGAAGAAGATGCTTCTTGCCTCAAAACAGAGTGTGTTTCAGGGATGAGAACTCTGGTCTGAATATACATACAGAAACGGAGTTAAACCACAGGATCTGTGTGTTCATACAAGCAAGAGTTCATTTCTGGTAAAACCACTAATTTTTTGTCTCAAATGAGTTTCACACAATTCCCTAAGCAAACTCTTTACTCACTGTTAACTAAAGAGCATTTATGTAAAAGGAGCTGCGGTTTGTATCAGGTTCAGAGTCAGAGTTGAACTTGATATGGTCCATATAAGTTGGAAACGCCTTTCTTTCTTTCTGAGCATGCTCATGGTTCTTGCTGTATTGGAGACCCTGGAAAGAAGAGGATCTTCTTCCTTAAAACAGAGTTTGTTTCACTGATGAAAACTCTGGTCTGAATTTCCCTTCAGAAAAGGTGTTAAACCCCAGGATCTGTGTGTTCCTACAAGAAAGAGTTCATTTCTGGTAAACACACAGAATTTTGGGTCCAAATGAGTTTTACACAGTTCTCAATCCAAACGCTTTTCTCACTATTAACTAAAGAGCATTTATGTAAAAGGAGTTGTGGTTTGTATCAGGTTCTTGAGCAGAGTTGTACTAGATATGGTCCATTTGAGTAGGAAACACTGTTCTTTTTTTTCTGGTCATGCTCATGGTTCTTGCTGTATTGGAGAAACTGGAAGGAAGAGGATGATTATAGACTTAAAACAGAGTGTGTTCCAGGGATCAGAACTCTGGTCTGAATTTCCCTTCAGAAACGGAGTTAAACCACAGGATCTGTGTGTTCCTACAAGCAAGAGTTCATTTCTGGTAAACCCACTGATTTTTTGTCTCAAAAGAGTTTCACACAGTTCCCTAACCAAATTCTTTTCTCACTGTTAATTAAAGAGCATTTATGTAAGAGGAGCTGTGTTTTGTATCAGTTTTGTAAGAGAGTTGCACTACATATGATCTGTATTATTAGTAAACACATTTCTTTTTTTCTGGGCATGCTCATGGTTCTTGCTGTGTTAGAGACGCTGGAAAGAAGTGGATGCTTCTTGCCTTAAAAGAGAATGTCTTTCAGGGATGAGAACTCTGGTCTTAATTTCCCCTCAGAAACGGAGTAAAACCCCAGGATCTGTGTGTTCCTACAAGCAACAGTTCATTTCTGGTAAACCCACTGAAATTTGATCTCAAATGAATTTACACAGTTCAGGAAACCAACGCGTTTCTCAATATTAACTAAAGTGCATTTATGTAAGAGGAGCTGTGGTTTTATCAGGTTCATGAGCAGTGTTGAACAAGATATGTTCCTTATGAGCTGGAAAAACAGTTCTTTTTTTCTGGGCATGCTCATGGTTCTTGCTGTATTAGAGACGCTGAAAAGAAGAGGATGCTTCTTGCCTTAAAACAGAGTGTGTTTCAGGGAAGAGAACTCTGGTCTGAATTTCCCTTCAGAAACGGAGTTAAACCCCAGGATCTGTGTCTTCCTACAAGTAAGATTTCATTTCTGGAAAACCCACTGAGTTTTGGGATCAATGAGTTTTACACAGTTTCCGAACCAAACGCTTTTCTCACTGTTAACTAAAGAGCATTATTTATAAGGAGCTGTGGTTTGTATCAGGATCATAAGCAGATTTGAACTAGTTATGATACTCATGAACAGGAAACACAGTTCTTTTTTACTGATCATGCTCATTGTTGTTGCAATATTAGAGATGGTGGAAAGAAGAGGATGCTTCTTGCCTTAAAACAGAGTGTGTTTCAGGGATGAGAACTCTGGTCTGAATATCCATACAGAAACAGAGTTAAACCGCAGGATCTGTGTGTTCCTACAAGCAAGAGTTCATTTCTGGTAAACCTACTGAATGTAGAGCTCAAGTGAATTTTACACAGTTCCCGAACCAAATGCTTTTCTCACTATTACCTAAAGAACATTTATGTAAGAAGAGCTGTAGTTTGTATCAGGTTCATGAGCAGAGTTGAACAAGATATGGTCCTTATGAGCAGGAAACACAGTTCCTTTTTTCTGGGCATGCTCATCGTTCTTGCTGTATTTGAGACTTGGAGAGAAGAAGATGCTTCTTGCCTCAAAACAGAGTGTGTTTCAGGGATGAGAACTCTGGTCTGAATATCCGTACAGAAACGGAGTTAAACCACAGGATCTGTGTGTTCATACAAGCAAGAGTTCATTTCTGGTAAAACCACTAATTTTTTGTCTCAAATGAGTTTCACACAATTCCCTAAGCAAACTCTTTACTCACTGTTAACTAAAGAGCATTTATGTAAAAGGAGCTGCGGTTTGTATCAGGTTCAGAGTCAGAGTTGAACTTGATATGGTCCATATAAGTTGGAAACGCCTTTCTTTCTTTCTGAGCATGCTCATGGTTCTTGCTGTATTGGAGACCCTGGAAAGAAGAGGATCTTCTTCCTTAAAACAGAGTTTGTTTCACTGATGAGAACTCTGGTCTGAATTTCCCTTCAGAAAAGGTGTTAAACCCCAGGATCTGTGTGTTCCTACAAGAAAGAGTTCATTTCTGGTAAACACACAGAATTTTGGGTCCAAATGAGTTTTACACAGTTCTCAATCCAAACGCTTTTCTCACTATTAACTAAAGAGCATTTATGTAAAAGGAGTTGTGGTTTGTATCAGGTTCTTGAGCAGAGTTGTACTAGATATGGTCCATTTGAGTAGGAAACACTGTTCTTTTTTTTCTGGTCATGCTCATGGTTCTTGCTGTATTGGAGATACTGGAAGGAAGAGGATGATTATAGACTTAAAACAGAGTGTGTTCCAGGGATCAGAACTCTGGTCTGAATTTCCCTTCAGAAACGGAGTTAAACCACAGGATCTGTGTGTTCCTACAAGCAAGAGTTCATTTCTGGTAAACCCACTGATTTTTTGTCTCAAAAGAGTTTCACACAGTTCCCTAACCAAATTCTTTTCTCACTGTTAATTAAAGAGCATTTATGTAAGAGGAGCTGTGTTTTGTATCAGTTTTGTAAGAGAGTTGCACTACATATGATCTGTATTATTAGTAAACACATTTCTTTTTTTCTGGGCATGCTCATGGTTCTTGCTGTGTTAGAGACGCTGGAAAGAAGTGGATGCTTCTTGCCTTAAAAGAGAATGTCTTTCAGGGATGA
Organism: Onychomys arenicola; assembly: GCA_949786405.1. Lineage (NCBI taxonomy): Eukaryota > Metazoa > Chordata > Mammalia > Rodentia > Cricetidae > Onychomys > Onychomys arenicola. The sequence continues at coordinate 5,252,921 of CATKUM010000039.1, read as the reverse complement.
GAACTCTGGTCTTAATTTCCCCTCAGAAACGGAGTAAAACCCCAGGATCTGTGTGTTCCTACAAGCAACAGTTCATTTCTGGTAAACCCACTGAAATTTGATCTCAAATGAATTTACACAGTTCAGGAAACCAAAGCGTTTCTCAATATTAACTAAAGTGCATTTATGTAAGAGGAGCTGTGGTTTTATCAGGTTCATGAGCAGTGTTGAACAAGATATGGTCCTTATGAGCTGGAAAAACAGTTCTTTTTTTCTGGGCATGCTCATGGTTCTTGCTGTATTAGAGACGCTGAAAAGAAGAGGATGCTTCTTGCCTTAAAACAGAGTGTGTTTCAGGGAAGAGAACTCTGGTCTGAATTTCCCTTCAGAAACGGAGTTAAACCCCAGGATCTGTGTCTTCCTACAAGTAAGATTTCATTTCTGGTAAACCCACTGAGTTTTGGGCTCAATGAGTTTTACACAGTTTCCGAACCAAACGCTTTTCTCACTGTTAACTAAAGAGCATTATTTAAAAGGAGCTGTGGTTTGTATCAGGATCATAAGCAGATTTCAACTAGTTATGATACTTATGAACAGGAAACACAGTTCTTTTTTACTGATCATGCTCATTGTTGTTGCAATATTAGAGATGCTGGAAAGAAGAGGATGCTTCTTGCCTTAAAACAGAGTGTGTTTCAGGGGTGATAACTCTGGTCTGGATTTCCCTTCAGAATCGGAGTTAAACCCCAGGATCTGTGAGTTCCCACATGCAACAGTTCATTTCTGGAAAAACCACTGATTTTTGGGCTCAAATGAGTTTTACACAGTTCCCGAACCATTTGCTTTTCTCACTGTTAACTAAAGAGCATTTATGTAATAGAAGCTGTGGTTTATATCAGGGTCATAAGCAGAGTTGAACAAGATATGATCCTTATGAGCAGGAAACACAGTTCCTTTTTTCTGGGCATGCTCATCGTTTTTGCTGTATTTGAGAATGGGAGAGAAGAAGATGCTTCTTGCCTCAAAACAGAGTGTGTTTCAGGGATGAGTACTCTGGTCTGAATATCCGTACAGAAACGGAGTTAAACCACAGGATCTGTGTGTTCATACAAGCAAGAGTTCATTTCTGGTAAAACCACTAATTTTTTGTCTCAAATGAGTTTCACACAATTCCCTAACCAAACTCTTTTCTCACTGTTAACTAAAGAGCATTTCTGTAAAAGGGGCTGCATTTTGTATCAGGTTCAGAGTCAGAGTTGAACTTGATATGGTCCATATAAGTTGGAAACGCCTTTCTTTCTTTCTGAGCATGCTCATGGTTCTTGGTGTATTGGAGACCCTGGAAAGAAGAGGATCTTCTTCCTTAAAACAGAGTTTGTTTCACTGATGAGAACTCTAGTCTGAATTTCCCTTCAGAAAAGGAGTTAAACCCCAGGATCTGTGTGTTCCTACAAGAAAGAGTTCATTTCTGGTAAACACACAGAATTTTGGGTCCAAATGAGTTTTACACAGTTCTCAATCCAAACGCTTATCTCACTATTAACTAAAGAGCGTTTATGTAAAAGGAGCTGTGGTTTTTATCAGGTTCTTGAGCAGAGTTGTACTAGATATGGTCCATTTGAGTAGGAAACACTGTTCTTTTTTTCTGGTCATGCTCATGGTTCTTGCTGTATTGGAGAAACTGGAAGGAAGAGGATGATTATAGACTTAAAACAGAGTGTGTTCCAGGGATCAGAACTCTGGTCTGAATTTCCCTTCAGAAACGGAGTTAAACCACAGGATCTGTGTGTTCCTACAAGCAAGAGTTCATTTCTGGTAAACCCACTAATTTTTTGTCTCAAAAGAGTTTCACACAGTTCCCTAACCAAACTCTTTTCTCACTGTTAATTAAAGAGTAATTATGTAAGAGGAGCTGTGGTTTGTATCAGTTTTATAACAGAGTTGCACTACATATGATCTGAATTATTAGTAAACACATTTCTTTTTTTCTGGGCATGCTCATGTTTTTTGCTGTGTTAGAGACACTGGAAAGAAGAGGATGCTTCTTGCCTTAAAACAGAGTGTGTATCAGGGATGAGAACTCTGTTCTGAATTTCCCTTCAGAAATGGAGTTAAACCGCAGGATCTGTGTGTTCCTACAAGCAAGAGTTCATTTCTGGTAAACCCACTGAATGTAGAGCTCAAGTGAATTTTACACATTTCCCGAACCAAATGCTTTTCTCACTATTACATAAACAACATTTATGTAAGAGGAGCTGAAGTTTGTATCAGGTTCATGAGCAGAGTTGAACCAGATCTGGTCCATATGAGTAGGAAACACGGTTCATTTTCTCTGGGCATGCTCATTGTTCTTGCAGTATTTATGATTCTGTGAAGAAGAGGATGTTTCTTGCCTTAAAACAGAGTATGTTTCAGGCATGAGAAGTCTGGTCAGAATTTCCCTTCAGAAACGGAGTTTAACCCCAGCATCTGTGTCTGACTACAAGCAAGAGTTCATTTCCGGTGAACCCATTGAATTTTGGGCTCAAATGTATTTACACAGTTCAGGAAACAATGAGTTTCTCACTATTAACTCAAGAGCATTTATGTAAGTGGAGCTGTGGTTTGTATCAGGTTCATGAGCAGAGTTGAACTACATATGGTTGATAGGAGTAGGAAACACAGTTCTTTTTTTCTGGGAATGCTCATGGTTCTTGCTCTATTGGAGACGCTGGAAAGAAGAGGATGCTGCTTGCCTTAAAACAGAGTGTGTTTCAGGGGTGAGAACTGTGGTCTGAATTTCCCTTCAGAAACGGAGTTAAACGCCAGGTTCTGTGTCTTCCTACAAATAACATTTCATTTCTGGTAAACCCACTGAGTTTTGGGCTCAATGAGTTTTACACAGTTTCCGAACCAAACGCTTTTCTCACTGTTAACTAAAGAGCATTATTTAAAAGGAGCTGTGGTTTGTATCAGGATCTTAAGCAGATTTGAACTAGTTATGATACTTATGAACAGGAAACACAGTTCTTTTTTACTGATCATGCTCATTGTTCTTGCCATATTAGAGACGCTGGAAAGAAGAGGATGCTTCTTGCCTTAAAACAGAGTGTGTTTCAGGGGTGAGAACTCGGGTCTGAATTTCCCTTCAGAAATGGAGTTAAACCCCAGGATCTGTGACTTCCCTCATGCAAGAGTTCATTTCTTGAAAAACCACTGATTTTTGGGCTCAAATGAGTTTCACACAGTTCCCGAAACTTTTGCTTTTCTCACTGTTAACTAAAGAGCATTTCTGTAAAAGGGGCTGCGGTTTGTATCAGGTTCAGTGTCAGAGTTGAACTTGATATGGTCCATATAAGTTGGAAACGCCTTTCTTTCTCTCTGAGCATGCTCATGGTTCTTGATGTATTGTACACACTAGAAAGAAGAAGATCTTCTTCCTTAAAACAGAGTTTGTTTCACTGATGAGAACTCTAGTCTGAATTTCCCTTCAGAAAAGGAGTTAAACCCCAGGATCTGTGTGTTCCTACAAGAAAGAGTTCATTTCTGGTAAACACACAGAATTTTGGGTCCAAATGAGTTTTACACAGTTCTCAATCCAAACGCTTTTCTCACTATTAACTAAAGAGCATTTATGTAAAAGGAGCTGTGGTTTTTATCAGATTCTTGAGCAGAGTTGTACTAGATATGGTCCATTTGAGTAGGAAACACTGTTCTTTTTTTCTGGTCATGCTCATGGTTCTTGCTGTATTGGAGAAACTGGAAGGAAGAGGATGATTATAGACTTAAAACAGAGTGTGTTCCAGGGATCAGAACTCTGGTCTGAATTTCCCTTCAGAAACGGAGTTGAACCACAGGATCTGTGTGTTCCTACAAGCAAGAGTTCATTTCTGGTAAACCCACTAATTTTTTGTCTCAATAGAGTTTCACACAGTTCCCTTACCAAACTCTTTTCTCACTGTTAATTAAAGAGCAATTATGTAAGAGGAGCTGTGGTTTGTATCAGTTTTATAACAGAGTTGCACTACATATGATCTGTATTATTAGTAAACACATTTCTTTTTTTCTGGGCATGCTCATGTTTTTTGCTGTGTTAGAGACACTGGAAAGAAGAGGATGCTTCTTGCCTTAAAACAGAGTGTGTATCAGGGATGAGAACTCTGTTCTGAATTTCCCTTCAGAAACGGAGTTAAACCGCAGGATCTGTGTGTTCCTACAAGCAAGAGTTCATTTCTGGTAAACCCACTGAATGTAGAGCTCAAGTGAATTTTACACATTTCCCGAACCAAATGCTTTTCTCACTATTACATAAACAACATTTATGTAAGAGGAGCTGTAGTTTGTATCAGGTTCATGAGCAGAGTTGAACCAGATCTGGTCCATATGAGTAGGAAACACGGTTCATTTTCTCTGGGCATGCTCATTGTTCTTGCAGTATTTATGATTCTGTGAAGAAGAGGATGTTTCTTGCCTTAAAACAGAGTGTGTTTCAGGCATGAGAAGTCTGGTCAGAATTTCCCTTCAGAAACGGAGTTTAACCCCAGCATCTGTGTCTGACTACAAGCAAGAGTTCATTTCCGGTGAACCCATTGAATTTTGGGCTCAAATGTATTTACACAGTTCAGGAAACAATGAGTTTCTCACTATTAACTCAAGAGCATTTATGTAAGTGGACCTGTGGTTTGTATCAGGTTCATGAGCAGAGTTGAACTACATATGGTTGATAGGAGTAGGAAACACAGTTCTTTTTTTCTGGGAATGCTCATGGTTCTTGCTCTATTGGAGACGCTGGAAAGAAGAGGATGCTGCTTGCCTTAAAACAGAGTGTGTTTCAGTGGTGAGAACTGTGGTCTGAATTTCCCTTCAGAAACGGAGTTAAACGCCAGGTTCTGTGTCTTCCTACAAATAACATTTCATTTCTGGTAAACCCACTGAGTTTTGGGCTCAATGAGTTTTACACAGTTTCCGAACCAAACGCTTTTCTCACTGTTAACTAAAGAGCATTATTTAAAAGGAGCTGTGGTTTGTATCAGGATCTTAAGCAGATTTGAACTAGTTATGATACTTATGAACAGGAAACACAGTTCTTTTTTACTGATCATGCTCATTGTTCTTGCCATATTAGAGACGCTGGAAAGAAGAGGATGCTTCTTGCCTTAAAACAGAGTGTGTTTCAGGGGTGAGAACTCGGGTCTGAATTTCCCTTCAGAAATGGAGTTAAACCCCAGGATCTGTGACTTCCCTCATGCAAGAGTTCATTTCTTGAAAAACCACTGATTTTTGGGCTCAAATGAGTTTCACACAGTTCCCGAAACTTTTGCTTTTCTCACTGTTAACTAAAGAGCATTTCTGTAAAAGGGGCTGCGGTTTGTATCAGGTTCAGAGTCAGAGTTGAACTTGATATGGTCCATATAAGTTGGAAACGCCTTTCTTTCTTTCTGAGCATGCTCATGGTTCTTGGTGTATTGTAGACACTAGAAAGAAGAGGATCTTCTTCCTTAAAACAGAGTTTGTTTCACTGATGAGAACTCTAGTCTGAATTTCCCTTCAGAAAAGGAGTTAAACCCCAGGATCTGTGTGTTCCTACAAGAAAGAGTTCATTTCTGGTAAACACACAGAATTTTGGGTCCAAATGAGTTTTACACAGTTCTCAATCCAAACGCTTTTCTCACTATTAACTAAAGAGCATTTATGTAAAAGGAGCTGTGGTTTTTATCAGATTCTTGAGCAGAGTTGTACTAGATATGGTCCATTTGAGTAGGAAACACTGTTCTTTTTTTCTGGTCATGCTCATGGTTCTTGCTGTATTGGAGAAACTGGAAGGAAGAGGATGATTATAGACTTAAAACAGAGTGTGTTCCAGGGATCAGAACTCTGGTCTGAATTTCCCTTCAGAAACGGAGTTGAACCACAGGATCTGTGTGTTCCTACAAGCAAGAGTTCATTTCTGGTAAACCCACTGATTTTTTGTCTCAAAAGAGTTTCACACAGTTCCCTAACAAAACTCTTTTCTCACTGTTAATTAAAGAGCATTTACGTAAGAAGAGCTGTGGTTTGTATCAGTTTTGTAAGAGAGTTGCACTACATATGATCTGTATTATTAGTAAACACATTTCTTTTTTTCTGGTCATGCTCATATTTCTTGCTGTGTTAGAGACGCTGGAAAGAAGAGGATGCTTCTTGCCTTAAAACAGAGTGTGTATCAGGGATGAGAACTCTGGTCTGAATTTCCCTTCAGAAACGGAGTTAAACCGCAGGATCTGTGTGTTCCTACAAGCAAGAGTTCATTTCTGGTAAACCCACTGAATGTAGAGCTCAAGTGAATTTTACACAGTTCCCGAACCAAATGCTTTTCTCACTATTACCTAAACAACATTTATGTAAGAGGAGCTGTAGTTTGTATCAGGTTCATGAGCAGAGTTGAACCAGATCTGGTCCATATGAGTAGGAAACACCGTTCATTTTTTCTGGGCATGCTCATGGTTCTTGCAGTATTTATGACTCTGGAAAGAAGAGGATGTTTCTTGCCTTAAAACAGAGTTTGTTTCAGGGATGAGAAGTCTGGTCAGAATTTCTCTTCAGAAACGGAGTTTAACCCCAGCATCTGTGTCTGACTACAAGCAAGAGTTCATTTCCGGTGAACCCATTGTATTTTGGGCTCAAATGTATTTACACAGTTCAGGAAACAATGAGTTTTTCACTATTAACTCAAGAGCATTTATGTAAGTGGAGCTGTGCTTTGTATCAGGTTCATGAGCAGAGTTGAACTACATATGGTTGATATGAGTAGGAAACACAGTTCTTTTTTTCTGGGAATGGTCATGGTTCTTGCTGTATTGGAGACGCTGGAAAGAAGATGATGCTGCTTGCCTTAAAACAGAGTGTGTTTCAGGGGTGAGAACTCTGGTCTGAATTTCCCTTCAGAAACGGAGTTAAACGCCAGGTTCTGTGTCTTCCTACAAATAACATTTCATTTCTGGTAAACCCACTGAGTTTTGGGCTCAATGAGTTTTACACAGTTTCCGAACCAAACGCTTTTCTCACTGTTAACTAAAGAGCATTATTTAAAAGGAGCTGTGGTTTGTATCAGGATCAAAAGCAGATTTGAACTAGTTATGATACTTATGAACAGGAAACACAGTTCTTTTTTACTGATCATGCTCATTGTTCTTGCAATATTAGAGATGCTGGAAAGAAGAGGATGCTTCTTGCCTTACAACAACTTGTGTATCAGGGATGAGAACTCTGATCTGAATTTCTCTTCAGCAACAGACTTAAACCACAGGATGTGTGTGTTCCTACAAGCAAGAGTTCATTTTTGGTAAAGCTACTGAATGTAGAGCTCAAGTGAATTTTACACAGTTCCTGAATCAAATGCTTTTCTCACTATTAACTAAAGAGCATTTATGTAAAAGGAGCGGTGGTTTGTATCAGGTTCTTGAGCAGAGTTGAGCTAGATATGGTCCATTTGTGTAGGAAACACTGTTCTTTTTTTCTGGTCATGCTCATGGTTCTTGCTGTATTGGAGAAACTGGAAGGAAGAGGATGATTATAGACTTAATACAGAGTGTGTTCCAGGGATCAGAACTCTGGTCTGAATTTCCCTTCAGAAACGGAGTTAAACCACAGGATCTGTGTGTTCCTACAAGCAAGAGTTCATTTCTGGTAAACCCACTAATTTTTTGTCTCAAAAGAGTTTCACACAGTTCCCTAACCAAACTCTTTTCTCACTGTTAATTAAAGAGCATTTATGTAAGAGGAGTTGTGGTTTGTATCAGTTTTATAACAGAATTGCACTACATATGATCTGTATTATTAGTAAACACATTTCTTTTTTTCTGGGCATGCTCATGGTTCTTGCTGTGTTAGAGACCCTGGAAAGAAGTGGATGCTTCTTGCCTTAAAACAGAATGTCTTTCAGGGATGAGAACTCTGGTTTAATTTCCCCTCAGAAACGGAGTTAAACGCCAGGATCTGTGTGTTCCTAGAAGCAACAGTTCATTTCTGGTAAACCCACTGAAATTTGATCTCAAATGAATTTACACAGTTCAGGAAACCAACGCGTTTCTCAATATTAACTAAAGTGCATTTATGTAAGAGGAGCTGTGGTTTTATCAGGTTCATGAGCAGTGTTGAACAAGATATGTTCCTTATGAGCTGGAAAAACAGTTCTTTTTTTCTGGGCATGCTCATGGTTCTTGCAGTATTTGAGACGCTGAAAAGAAGAGGATGCCTCTTGCCTTAAAACAGAGTGTGTTTCAGGGAAGAGAACTCTGGTCTGAATTTCCCTTCAGAAACGGAGTTAAACCCCAGGATCTGTGTCTTCCTACAAGTAAGATTTCATTTCTGGTAAACCCACTGAGTTTTGGGCTCAATGAGTTTTACACAGTTTCCAAACCAAACGCTTTTCTCACTGTTAACTAAAGAGCATTATTTAAAAGGAGCTGTGGTTTGTATCAGGATCATAAGCAGATTTGAACTAGTTATGATACTTATGAACAGGAAACACAGTTCTTTTTTACTGATCATGCTCATTGTTGTTGCAATATTAGCGATGCTGGAAAGAAGAGGATGCTTCTTGACTTAAAACAGAGTGTGTTTCAGGGATGAGAACTCTGGTCTGAATATCCGTACAGAATCGGAGTTAAACCGCAGGATCTGTGTGTTCCTACAAGCAAGAGTTCATTTCTGGTAAACCCACTGAATGTAGAGCTCAAGTGAATTTTACACAGTTCCCGAACCAAATGCTTTTCTCACTATTACCTAAAGAACATTTATGTAAGAGGAGTTGTAGTTTGTAGCAGTTTCATGAGCAGAGTTGAACTAGATAAGGTCCATATGAGTAGGAAACACCGTTCATTTATACTGTGCATGGTCATGGTTCTTGCAGTATTTATGACTCTGGAAAGAAGAGGATGCTTCTTGCCTTAAAACAGAGTGTGTTTCATGGATGAGAACTATGGTCTGAATTTCCCTTCAGAAACGGAGTTTAACCCCAGCATCTGTGTCTTCCTACAAGCAAGAGTTCATTCCCGGTGAACCCACTGATTTTTGGGCTCAAATGTATTTACACAGTTCAGGAAACAATGAGTTTCTCACTATTAACTCAGGAGCATTTATGTAAGTGGAGCTGTGGTTTGTATCAGTTTTATAAGTAGAGTTGAACTAGATATGGTCCATATTATTAGGATTCACAGTTCTTTCTTTCTGGGCATTTTCATGGTTCTTGCTGTAATAGAGACGCTGGAAAGAAGAGGATGCTTCTTGCCTTAAAACAGAGTGTGTTTCAGGGTTGAGAACTCTGGTCTGAATTTCCTTTCAGAAATGGAGTTAAACCCCAGGATCTGTGAGTTCCCACATGCAAGAGTTCATTTCTGGTAAAACCACTGAATGTAGAGCTCAAGTGAATTTTACACAGTTCCCGATCCAAATGCTTTTCTCACTATTACCTAAAGAATATTTATGTAAGAAGAGCTGTAGTTTGTATCAGGTTCATGAGCAGAGTTGAACTAGATATGGTCTATATGAGTAGGAAACACCGTTCATTTTTTCTGGGCATGCTCATGGTTCTTGCTGTATTAGAGACTTGGAGAGAAGAAGATGCTTCTTGCCTTAAAACAGAGTGTGTTTCAGGGATGAGAACTCCGGTCTGAATATCCGTACAGAAACGGAGTCAAACCACAGGATCTGTGTGTTCCTACAAGCAACAGTTCATTTCTTGTAAAAACCACTAATTTTTTGTCTCAAATGAGTTTCACACAATTCCCTAACCAAACTCTTTTCTCACTGTTAACTTAAGAGCATTTATGTAAAAGGAGCTGTGGTTTGTATCAGGTTCAGAGTCAGAGTTGAACTTGAAAAGGTCCATATAAGTTGGAAACGCCTTTCTTTCATTCTGAGCATGCTCATGGTTCTTGCTGTATTGGAGACTCTGGAAAGAAGAGGATCTTCTTCCTTAAAACAGAGTTTGTTTCACTGATGAGAAATCTTGTCTGAATTTCCCTTCAGAAAAGGAGTTAAACCCCAGGAACTGTGTATTCCTAAAAGAAAGAGTTCATTTCTGGTAAACACACAGAATTTTGGGTCCAAATGAGATTTACACAGTTCTCAATCCAAACGCTTTTCTCACTATTAACTAAAGAGCATTTATAAAAGGAGCTGTGGTTTGTATCAGGTTCTTGAGCAGAGTTGAACTAGATATGGTCCATTTGAGTAGGAAACAATGTTCTTTCTTTCTGGTCATGCTCATGGTTATTGCTGTATTGGAGAAACTGGAAAGAAGAGATGATTATAGACTTAAAACAGAGTGTGTTCCAGGGATCAGAACTCTGGTCTGAATTTCCCTTCAGAAACGGAGTTAAACCACAGGATCTGTGTGTTCCTACAAGCAACAGTTCATTTCTTGTAAAAACCACTAATTTTTTGTCTCAAATGAGTTTCACACAATTCCCTAACCAAACTCTTTTCTCACTGTTAACTTAAGAGCATTTATGTAAAAGGAGCTGTGGTTTGTATGAGGTTCAGAGTCAGAGTTGAACTTGATATGGTCCATATAAGTTGGAAACGCCTTTCTTTCATTCTGAGCATGCTCATGGTTCTTGCTGTATTGGAGACTCTGGAAAGAAGAGGATCTTCTTCCTTAAAAGAGAGTTTGTTTCACTGATGAGAAATCTTGTCTGAATTTCCCTTCAGAAAAGGAGTTAAACCCCAGTAACTGTGTATTCCTAAAAGAAAGAGTTCATTTCTGGTAAACACACAGAATTTTGGGTCCAAATGAGATTTACACAGTTCTCAATCCAAACGCTTTTCTCACTATTAACTAAAGAGCATTTATGTAAAAGGAGCTGTGGTTTGTATCAGGTTCTTGCGCAGAGTTGAACTAGATATGGTCCATTTGAGTAGGAAACAATGTTCTTTCTTTCTGGTCATGCTCATGGTTATTGCTGTATTGGAGAAACTGGAAAGAAGAGATGATTATAGACTTAAAACAGAGTGTGTTCCAGGGATCAGAACTCTGGTCTGAATTTCCCTTCAGAAACGGAGTTAAACCACAGAATCTGTGTGTTCCTACAAGCAAGAGTTCATTTCTGGTAAACCCACTAATTTTTTGTCTCAAAAGAGTTTCTCACAGTTCCCTAACCAAACTCTTTTCTCACTGTTAATTAAAGAGCATTTATGTAAGAGGAGCTGTGGTTTGTATCAGTTTTATAACAGAGTTGCACTACATATGATCTGTATTATTAGTAAACACATTTCTTTTTTTCTGGGCATGCTCATGTTTCTTGCTGTGTTAGAGACGCTGGAAAGAAGTGGATGCTTCTTGCCTTAAAACAGAATGTCTTTCTGGGATGAGAACTCTGGTCTTAATTTCCCCTCAGAAACGGAGTTAAACCCCAGGATCTGTGTGTTTGTACAAGCAACAGATCATTTCTGGTAAAGAAACTGAAATTTGATCTCAAATGAATTTACACAGTTCAGGAAACCAACGCGTTTCTCAATATTAACTAAAGTGCATTTATGTAAGTGGAGCTGTGGTTTTATCAGGTTCATGAGCAGTGTTGAACAAGATATGTTCCTTATGAGCTGGAAAAACAGTTCTTTTTTTCTGGGCATGCTCATGGTTCTTGCTGTATTAGAGACGCTGAAAAGAATAGGATACTTCTTGCCTTAAAACAGAGTGTGTTTCAGTGAAGAGAACTCTGGTCTGAATTTCCCTTCAGAAACGGAGTTAAACGCCAGGATCCGTGTCTTCCTACAAGTAAGATTTCATTTCTGGTAAACCCACTGAGTTTTGGGCTCAAATGAGTTTTACACAGTTCCCGAACCAAACGCATTTCTCACTATTAACTAAAGAGCATTTATGTGAGAAGAGTTGTGGTTTGTATCAAGTTCATGAGCACAGTTGAACTAGATATGGTCCATATGAGTAGGAAATACTGTTCTTTTTTTCTGGGCAAGCTCATGGTTCTTGCTGTTTTGGAGACGCTGGAAAGAAGAGGATGCTTCTTGCCTTAAAACAGAGTTTGTTTCAGTGATGAGAACTCTGGTCTGAATTTCCATTCAGAAACGGAGTTTAACTCCAGGATCTGTGTCTTCCTACAAGCAAGAGTTCATTTCTGGTGAACCCACTGAATTTTGGGCTCTAATGAATTTTACACAGTACCCGAACCAAACGCTTTACTCACTATTAACTAAAGTGTATTTAAGTAAGAGGAGCTGTGGTTTGTATCAGGTTCATGAGCAGAGTTGAATGAGATATGTTCCCTATGAGTAGGAAACACAGATCTTTTTTTCTGGGCATGCTCATGTTTTTTACTGAATTGGAGATGCTGGAAAGAAAAGCTTCCTTCTTGCATTAAAACAGAGTGTGTTTCATGGATGGGAATACTGCTCTGAATTTCCCTTCAGAAACGGAGTTTAACCCCAGGATCTGTGACTTCCTACAAGCAAGAGTTCATTTCTGGTAAACCCACTGAAATTTGGGGTCTAATGAATTTTACACAGTACCCGAACCATACGCTTTACTCACCAGTAACTAAAGAGCTTTTATGTAAGTGGAGCTGTGGTTTGTATCAGGTTCATGAGCAGAGTTGAACTACATATTGTTGATATGAGTAGGAAACACAGTTCTTTTTTTCTGGGAATTCTCATGGTTCTTGCTGTATTGGAGACACTGGAAAGAAGAGGATGCTTCTTGCCTTAAAATAGAGTGTGTTTTAGGGGTGAGAACTCTGGTTTGACTTTTACTTCAGAAACGGAGATAAACCCCAGGATCTGTGTCTTCTGACAAGCAATAGTTTATTTATGGTAAACCCACTGAATTTTGGGATCAAATGAATTTTACACAGTTCCCGATACTAACACATTTCTCACTATTAACTAAAGGGCATTTATGTAAGAGGAGCTGTGGTTTGTATCAGGTTCATAGGCAGAGTTGTCCTTGATATAGTCCATATAATTTGGAAACATCTTTCTTTCTTTCTGAGCATGCTCATGGTTCTTGCTGTATTGGAGACTCTGTTAGGAAGAGCATGCTTCTTGCCTTAAAACAGAGGGTGTTTCATGGATGAGAATTCTGGTCTGAATTTCCCTTCATGAGCGGAGTTAAACCCCAGCACCTGTGTCTTCCTACAAGCAAGAGTTCATTTCTGGAAAAACGACTGAATTTTGGGCTCAAATGAGTTTTACACAGTTCCCGAACTAAACGCTTTTCTCGCTGTTAACTAAAGTGCATTTATGTAAGAGGAGCTGTTGTTTGTATCAGGTTCATAAACATAGTTAAACAAGATATAGTCCTTATGAGCTAGAAACACAGTTCTTCTTTTCTGGGCATGCTCAGGGTTCTTACAGTATTAGAGATGCTGGAAAGAAGAGAAAGCTTCTTGCCTTAAAACAGTGTGTGTTTTAGGGATGAGAGCTCTGGTCTGAATTTCCCTTCAGAAACTGAGTTAAACTCCAGGATCTGTGTGTTCCTACAAGCAGGAGTTCATTTCTGGTAAACCCACTGAATTTTGGGATTAAAAATTTATTACAGAGGTCCCCAACCAAACGCTTTTCTCCCTATTAACTAAAGGGCATTTTTGAAAGAGGAGCTGCGGTTTGTATCAGGTTCATAGGCAGACTTGAACTAGATATGGTCCCTATGAGTAGGAACCACAGTTCTTTTTATCTGGGCATGCTCATGTTTTTTGCTGTATTGGAGATGCTGGAATTAAGAGCTTTCTTCTTGCGTTAAAACAGAGTATGTTTCAAGGATGGGAACATTGGTCTGCATATCCCTTCAGAAACGAGGTTAAACCCCAGGATCAGTGTCTTCCTTCAAGCAAGAGTTCATTTCTGGTAAACCCACGGAATTTTTGGCTCAAATGAGTTTTACACAGTTCCCGAAACAAACGCATTTCTCACTATTAACTAAAGAGCATTTATGTAAGTGGAGCTATGGTTTTTATCAGGTTTGTAGGCAGAGTTCAACTATCTATGGTCCATATGAGTAGGAAACCCCGTTCATTTTTTCTGAGCAAGCTCGAGGTTCTAGCTGTATTGGAGACACTGGAAAGAAGAGGATTCTTCTTGCCTAATACATAGTGTGTTTCAGGGATCAGAACTCTAGTCTGAATTTCCCTTCAGAAACGGAGTTAAACTCCAGGATCTGTGTCTTCCTACAAGCAAGAGTTCATTTCTTGTAAACCCACTGAATTTAGGGCTCTAATGGGTTTTACACAGTTCCCGAAACAAACGCATTTCTCACTATTAACTAAAGAGCATTTATGTGAGAGGAGTTGTGGTTTGTATCAAGTTCATGAGCACAGTTGAACTAGATATGGTCCATATGAGTAGGAAACACTGTTCTTTTTTTCTGGGCAAGCTCATGGTTATTGCTGTTTTGGAGACGCTGGAAAGAAGAGGATGCTTCTTGCCTTAAAACAGAGTTTGTTTCAGTGATGAGAACTCTGGTCTGAATTTCCATTCAGGAACGGAGTTTAACTCCAGGTTCTGTGTCTTCCTACAAGCAAGAGTTCATTTCTGGTGACCCACTGAATTTTGGGCTCTAATGAATTTTACACAGTACCCGAACCAAACGCTTTACTCACTATTAACTAAAGAGTATTTAAGTAAGAGGAGCTGTGGTTTGTATCAGGATCATGAGCAGAGTTGAATGAAATATGTTCCCTATGAGTAGGAAACACAGTTCTTTTTTTCTGGGCATGCTCATGTTTTTTTCTGAATTGGAGATGCTGGAAAGAAAAGCTTCCTGGTTGCATTAAAACAGAGTGTGTTTCATGGATGGGAACACTGGTCTGAATTTCCCTTCAGAAATGGAGTTAAACCCCAGGATCTTTTTCTTCCTACAAGCAAGAGTACATTTCTAGTAAATCCAGTGAATTTTGGCTCAAATGAATTTTATACAGTTTCCGAACCAAGCGCTTTTCTCACTATTAACTAAAGAGCAGTTATGTAAGAGGAGCTGTGGTTTCCATCAGGTTCACGAGCAGAGTTGAACTAGATATGGTCCGTATGAGTAGGGAACACAGTTCTTTTTTTCTGGGCATGCCCATGTTTCTTGCAGTATTGGAGATGCTGGAAAGAAGAGGATGCTCCTTGACTGAAAACAGAGTGTGTTTCATGGATGGGAACACTGGTATGAATTTCCCTTCAGAAATGGAGTTAAACCCCAGGATCTGTGTCTTCCTACAAGCAAGAGTTCATTTCTGGTAAACCCACTGAATTTTGTGCTCAAATGAATTTACACAGTTCAGGAAACCAACGCGTTTCTCACTATTAACTAAAGAGCATTTATGTAAGAGGAGCTGTGGTTTGTATCAGTTTCATAAGCAGAGTTGAACTAGATATGGTCAGTATGAGTAGGAAACATAGTTCTTTTTTTCTGGGCATGTTCATGGTACTTGCTGTATTGGAGACTCAGTTAGGAAGAGCATTCTTCTTGCCTTAAAACAGAGTGTGTTTCAGGGTTGAGAACTCTGGTCTGAATTTCCCTTCAGAAACAGAGTTTAACCCCAGGATCGGTGTGTTCCTACAAGCTAGTGTTCATTTCTGGTAAACGCACTGCATTTTGGGCTCATAATACTTTTACACAGTTCCCGAAACAAACGCTTTCTCACCATTAACTAAAGAGCATTTATGTAAGTGGATCTGTGGTTTGTATCTGGTTCATGAGAAGAGTTGAACTAGATATGGTCTGTATTATTAAGAAACACAGTTCCGTGTTTCTGGGCATGCTCATGGTTTTTGCTGTATTTAGAGACGCTGGAAAGAAGAGGATCCTTCTTGCCTTAAAACAGAGTGTGTCTCAGGGATGAGAACTCTGGTCTGAATTTCCCTTCAGAAACGGAGTTAAACCACAGGATCTGTGTGTTCGTACAAGCAAGAGTTCATTTCTGGTAAACCCACCGAATTTTGGGCTCAAATGTGTTTTACACAGTTCCCGAACCGAACGATTTCCTCACTGCTAACTAAAGAGCATTTATGCATGGGGAGCTGTGGTTTGTATCAGTGTTATAAGCAGGTTTGAACTAGATATTGTCTCTATTATTAGGAAACACTGTTCTTTTTTTCAGGGCACTCTCATGTACCTTGCTATATTAGAGACGCTGGAAAGAAGAGGATGCTTCTTGCCTTAAAACAGAATGTGTTTCAGGGATGAGAACTCAGGTGTGAATTTCCCTTCAGAAACTGAGTTAAACCCCAGCATCTGTGTGTTCCTACAAGCAAGATTTCGTTTCTGGTAAACGCACTGAATTTTGGGCTAAAATGGGTTTTGCACATTTCCCGAACCAAACGCTTTTCTCACTAATAACTAAAGAGGATTTATGTAAGAGGAGCTGTGGTTTGTATCAGGTTCATGAGCAGAGTTGAACTAGATATGGTCCATATGAGTAGGAAACACAGTTCTTTTTTTTCTGGGAATGCTCATGTTTTTTGCTATATTGGAGACACTACAAAGAATATCTTCCTTCTTGCGTTAAAACAAAGTCTGTTTCATGGATGGGAACACTGGTCTGAATTTCCCTTCAGAAACGGAGTTAAACCACAGGATCTCTGTCTTCCTACAAGCAAGAGTTCATTTCTGGTAAACACAAGGAATTTTGGGCTCAAATGAATTTACACAGTTCAGGAAACCAACGAGTTTCTCACTATTATATAAAGACCATTTATGTAAGATGAGCTGTAGTTTGTATCAGTTTCATAAGCACAGTTGAACTAGAAATGGTCCGAATAAGTAGGAAACACAGTTCTTTTTTCTGGGCATGCTCATTGTTCTTGCTATATTAGAGACACTGGAAAGAAGAGGATGCAACTTGCCTTAAAACATAATGTGTTTTAGGGATGAGATATATAGTCTGAATTTACCTTCAGAAACCGAGTTAAACACTAGGATGTGTGTCTTCCTACAAGCAAGAGTTCATTTCTTGTAAACCCACTGAATTTTGGGCTCAAAATGTATTACACAATACCCGAACTATACGCTTTTCTCACTGATAACTAAAGACCATTTATGGAAGAGGAGCTGTGGTTTGTATCAGAATCATGAGCAGAGTTGAACTAGATATGGTCCATTTGAGTAGGAAACAATGTTCTTTCTTTCTGGTCATGCTCATGGTTATTGCTGTATTGGAGAAACTGGAAAGAAGAGATGATTATAGACTTAAAACAGAGTGTGTTCCAGGGATCAGAACTCTGGTCTGAATTTCCCTTCAGAAACGGAGTTAAACCACAGGATCTGTGTGTTCCTACAAGCAAGAGTTCATTTCTGGTAAACCCACTAATTTTTTGTCTCAAAAGAGTTTCTCACAGTTCCCTAACCAAACTCTTTTCTCACTGTTAATTAAAGAGCATTTATGTAAGAGGAGCTGTGGTTTGTATCAGTTTTATAACAGAGTTGCACTACATATGATCTGTATTATTAGTAAACACATTTCTTTTTTTCTGGGCATGCTCATGTTTCTTGCTGTGTTAGAGACGCTGGAAAGAAGTGGATGCTTCTTGCCTTAAAACAGAATGTCTTTCTGGGATGAGAACTCTGGTCTTAATTTCCCCTCAGAAACGGAGTTAAACCCCAGGATCTGTGTGTTTGTACAAGCAACAGATCATTTCTGATAAAGAAACTGAAATTTGATCTCAAATGAATTTACACAGTTCAGGAAACCAACGCGTTTCTCAATATTAACTAAAGTGCATTTATGTAAGTGGAGCTGTGGTTTTATCAGGTTCATGAGCAGTGTTGAACAAGATATGTTCCTTATGAGCTGGAAAAACAGTTCTTTTTTTCTGGGCATGCTCATGGTTCTTGCTGTATTAGAGACGCTGAAAAGAATAGGATACTTCTTGCCTTAAAACAGAGTGTGTTTCAGTGAAGAGAACTCTGGTCTGAATTTCCCTTCAGAAACGGAGTTAAACGCCAGGATCCGTGTCTTCCTACAAGTAAGATTTCATTTCTGGTAAACCCACTGAGTTTTGGGCTCAAATGAGTTTTACACAGTTCCCGAACCAAACACATTTCTCACTATTAACTAAAGAGCATTTATGTGAGAAGAGTTGTGGTTTGTATCAAGTTCATGAGCACAGTTGAACTAGATATGGTCCATATGAGTAGGAAATACTGTTCTTTTTTTCTGGGCAAGCTCATGGTTCTTGCTGTTTTGGAGACGCTGGAAAGAAGAGGATGCTTCTTGCCTTAAAACAGAGTTTGTTTCAGTGATGAGAACTCTGGTCTGAATTTCCATTCAGAAACGGAGTTTAACTCCAGGATCTGTGTCTTCCTACAAGCAAGAGTTCATTTCTGGTGAACCCACTGAATTTTGGGCTCTAATGAATTTTACACAGTACCCGAACCAAACGCTTTACTCACTATTAACTAAAGTGTATTTAAGTAAGAGGAGCTGTGGTTTGTATCAGGTTCATGAGCAGAGTTGAATGAGATATGTTCCCTATGAGTAGGAAACACAGATCTTTTTTTCTGGGCATGCTCATGTTTTTTACTGAATTGGAGATGCTGGAAAGAAAAGCTTCCTTCTTGCATTAAAACAGAGTGTGTTTCATGGATGGGAACACTGCTCTGAATTTCCCTTCAGAAACGGAGTTTAACCCCAGGATCTGTGACTTCCTACAAGCAAGAGTTCATTTCTGGTAAACCCACTGAAATTTGGGGTAATAATGAATTTTACACAGTACCCGAACCATACGCTTTACTCACCAGTAACTAAAGAGCTTTTATGTAAGTGGAGCTGTGGTTTGTATCAGGTTCATGAGCAGAGTTGAACTACATATTGTTGATATGAGTAGGAAACACAGTTCTTTTTTTCTGGGAATTCTCATGGTTCTTGCTGTATTGGAGACACTGGAAAGAAGAGGATGCTTCTTGCCTTAAAATAGAGTGTGTTTTAGGGGTGAGAACTCTGGTTTGACTTTTACTTCAGAAACGGAGATAAACCCCAGGATCTGTGTCTTCTGACAAGCAATAGTTTATTTATGGTAAACCCACTGAATTTTGGGATCAAATGAATTTTACACAGTTCCCGATACTAACACATTTCTCACTATTAACTAAAGGGCATTTATGTAAGAGGAGCTGTGGTTTGTATCAGGTTCATAGGCAGAGTTGTCCTTGATATAGTCCATATAATTTGGAAACATCTTTCTTTCTTTCTGAGCATGCTCATGGTTCTTGCTGTATTGGAGACTCTGTTAGGAAGAGCATGCTTCTTGCCTTAAAACAGAGGGTGTTTCATGGATGAGAATTCTGGTCTGAATTTCCCTTCATGAGCGGAGTTAAACCCCAGCACCTGTGTCTTCCTACAAGCAAGAGTTCATTTCTGGAAAAACGACTGAATTTTGGGCTCAAATGAGTTTTACACAGTTCCCGAACTAAACGCTTTTCTCGCTGTTAACTAAAGTGCATTTATGTAAGAGGAGCTGTTGTTTGTATCAGGTTCATAAACATAGTTAAACAAGATATAGTCCTTATGAGCTAGAAACACAGTTCTTCTTTTCTGGGCATGCTCAGGGTTCTTACAGTATTAGAGATGCTGGAAAGAAGAGAAAGCTTCTTGCCTTAAAACAGTGTGTGTTTTAGGGATGAGAGCTCTGGTCTGAATTTCCCTTCAGAAACTGAGTTAAACTCCAGGATCTGTGTGTTCCTACAAGCAGGAGTTCATTTCTGGTAAACCCACTGAATTTTGGGATTAAAAATTTATTACAGAGGTCCCCAACCAAACGCTTTTCTCCCTATTAACTAAAGGGCATTTTTGAAAGAGGAGCTGCGGTTTGTATCAGGTTCATAGGCAGACTTGAACTAGATATGGTCCCTATGAGTAGGAACCACAGTTCTTTTTATCTGGGCATGCTCATGTTTTTTGCTGTATTGGAGATGCTGGAATTAAGAGCTTTCTTCTTGCGTTAAAACAGAGTATGTTTCAAGGATGGGAACATTGGTCTGCATATCCCTTCAGAAACGAGGTTAAACCCCAGGATCAGTGTCTTCCTTCAAGCAAGAGTTCATTTCTGGTAAACCCACGGAATTTTTGGCTCAAATGAGTTTTACACAGTTCCCGAAACAAACGCATTTCTCACTATTAACTAAAGAGCATTTATGTAAGTGGAGCTATGGTTTTTATCAGGTTTGTAGGCAGAGTTCAACTGTCTATGGTCCATATGAGTAGGAAACCCCGTTCATTTTTTCTGAGCAAGCTCGAGGTTCTAGCTGTATTCGAGACACTGGAAAGAAGAGGATTCTTCTTGCCTAATACATAGTGTGTTTCAGGGATCAGAACTCTAGTCTGAATTTCCCTTCAGAAACGGAGTTAAACTCCAGGATCTGTGTCTTCCTACAAGCAAGAGTTCATTTCTTGTAAACCCACTGAATTTAGGGCTCTAATGGGTTTTACACAGTTCCCGAAACAAACGCATTTCTCACTATTAACTAAAGAGCATTTATGTGAGAGGAGTTGTGGTTTGTATCAAGTTCATGAGCACAGTTGAACTAGATATGGTCCATATGAGTAGGAAACACTGTTCTTTTTTTCTGGGCAAGCTCATGGTTATTGCTGTTTTGGAGACGCTGGAAAGAAGAGGATGCTTCTTGCCTTAAAACAGAGTTTGTTTCAGTGATGAGAACTCTGGTCTGAATTTCCATTCAGGAACGGAGTTTAACTCCAGGTTCTGTGTCTTCCTACAAGCAAGAGTTCATTTCTGGTGACCCACTGAATTTTGGGCTCTAATGAATTTTACACAGTACCCGAACCAAACGCTTTACTCACTATTAACTAAAGAGTATTTAAGTAAGAGGAGCTGTGGTTTGTATCAGGATCATGAGCAGAGTTGAATGAAATATGTTCCCTATGAGTAGGAAACACAGTTCTTTTTTTCTGGGCATGCTCATGTTTTTTTCTGAATTGGAGATGCTGGAAAGAAAAGCTTCCTGGTTGCATTAAAACAGAGTGTGTTTCATGGATGGGAACACTGGTCTGAATTTCCCTTCAGAAATGGAGTTAAACCCCAGGATCTTTTTCTTCCTACAAGCAAGAGTACATTTCTAGTAAATCCAGTGAATTTTGGCTCAAATGAATTTTATACAGTTTCCGAACCAAGCGCTTTTCTCACTATTAACTAAAGAGCAGTTATGTAAGAGGAGCTGTGGTTTCCATCAGGTTCATGAGCAGAGTTGAACTAGATATGGTCCGTATGAGTAGGAAACACAGTTCTTTTTTTCTGGGCATGCCCATGTTTCTTGCAGTATTGGAGATGCTGGAAAGAAGAGGATGCTCCTTGACTGAAAACAGAGTGTGTTTCATGGATGGGAACACTGGTATGAATTTCCCTTCAGAAATGGAGTTAAACCCCAGGATCTGTGTCTTCCTACAAGCAAGAGTTCATTTCTGGTAAACCCACTGAATTTTGGGCTCAAATGAATTTACACAGTTCAGGAAACCAACGCGTTTCTCACTATTAACTAAAGAGCATTTATGTAAGAGGAGCTGTGGTTTGTATCAGTTTCATAAGCAGAGTTGAACTAGATATGGTCAGTATGAGTAGGAAACATAGTTCTTTTTTTCTGGGCATGTTCATGGTACTTGCTGTATTGGAGACTCAGTTAGGAAGAGCATTCTTCTTGCCTTAAAACAGAGTGTGTTTCAGGGTTGAGAACTCTGGTCTGAATTTCCCTTCAGAAACAGAGTTTAACCCCAGGATCGGTGTGTTCCTACAAGCTAGTGTTCATTTCTGGTAAACGCACTGCATTTTGGGCTCATAATACTTTTACACAGTTCCCGAAACAAACGCTTTCTCACCATTAACTAAAGAGCATTTATGTAAGTGGATCTGTGGTTTGTATCTGGTTCATGAGAAGAGTTGAACTAGATATGGTCTGTATTATTAAGAAACACAGTTCCGTGTTTCTGGGCATGCTCATGGTTTTTGCTGTATTTAGAGACGCTGGAAATAAGAGGATGCTTCTTGCCTTAAAACAGAGTTTGTTTCAGTGATGAGAACTCTGGTCTGAATTTCCATTCAGGAACGGAGTTTAACTCCAGGTTCTGTGTCTTCCTACAAGCAAGAGTTCATTTCTGGTGACCCACTGAATTTTGGGCTCTAATGAATTTTACACAGTACCCGAACCAAACGCTTTACTCACTATTAACTAAAGAGTATTTAAGTAAGAGGAGCTGTGGTTTGTATCAGGATCATGAGCAGAGTTGAATGAAATATGTTCCCTATGAGTAGGAAACACAGTTCTTTTTTTCTGGGCATGCTCATGTTTTTTTCTGAATTGGAGATGCTGGAAAGAAAAGCTTCCTGGTTGCATTAAAACAGAGTGTGTTTCATGGATGGGAACACTGGTCTGAATTTCCCTTCAGAAATGGAGTTAAACCCCAGGATCTTTTTCTTCCTACAAGCAAGAGTACATTTCTAGTAAATCCAGTGAATTTTGGCTCAAATGAATTTTATACAGTTTCCGAACCAAGCGCTTTTCTCACTATTAACTAAAGAGCAGTTATGTAAGAGGAGCTGTGGTTTCCATCAGGTTCATGAGCAGAGTTGAACTAGATATGGTCCGTATGAGTAGGAAACACAGTTCTTTTTTTCTGGGCATGCCCATGTTTCTTGCAGTATTGGAGATGCTGGAAAGAAGAGGATGCTCCTTGACTGAAAACAGAGTGTGTTTCATGGATGGGAACACTGGTATGAATTTCCCTTCAGAAATGGAGTTAAACCCCAGGATCTGTGTCTTCCTACAAGCAAGAGTTCATTTCTGGTAAACCCACTGAATTTTGGGCTCAAATGAATTTACACAGTTCAGGAAACCAACGCGTTTCTCACTATTAACTAAAGAGCATTTATGTAAGAGGAGCTGTGGTTTGTATCAGTTTCATAAGCAGAGTTGAACTAGATATGGTCAGTATGAGTAGGAAACATAGTTCTTTTTTTCTGGGCATGTTCATGGTACTTGCTGTATTGGAGACTCAGTTAGGAAGAGCATTCTTCTTGCCTTAAAACAGAGTGTGTTTCAGGGTTGAGAACTCTGGTCTGAATTTCCCTTCAGAAACAGAGTTTAACCCCAGGATCGGTGTGTTCCTACAAGCTAGTGTTCATTTCTGGTAAACGCACTGCATTTTGGGCTCATAATACTTTTACACAGTTCCCGAAACAAACGCTTTCTCACCATTAACTAAAGAGCATTTATGTAAGTGGATCTGTGGTTTGTATCTGGTTCATGAGAAGAGTTGAACTAGATATGGTCTGTATTATTAAGAAACACAGTTCCGTGTTTCTGGGCATGCTCATGGTTTTTGCTGTATTTAGAGACGCTGGAAAGAAGAGGATGCTTCTTGCATTAAAACAGAGTGTGTCTCAGGGATGAGAACTCTGGTCTGAATTTCCCTTCAGAAACTGAGTTAAACTCCAGTATCTGTGTGTTCGTACAAGCAAGAGTTCATTTCTGGTAAACCCACCGAATTTTGGGCTCAAATGTGTTTTACACAGTTCCCGAACCGAACGCTTTCCTCACTGCTAACTAAAGAGCATTTATGCATGGGGAGCTGTGGTTTGTATCAGTGTTATAAGCAGGTTTGAACTAGATATTGTCTCTATTATTAGGAAACACTGTTCTTTTTTTCTGGGCACTCTCATGTACCTTGCTATATTAGAGACACTGGAAAGAAGAGGATGCTTCTTGCCTTAAAACAGAATGTGTTTCAGGGATGAGAACTCAGGTGTGAATTTCCCTTCAGAAACTGAGTTAAACCCCAGCATCTGTGTGTTCCTACAAGCAAGATTTCGTTTCTGGTAAACGCACTGAATTTTGGGCTAAAATGGGTTTTGCACATTTCCCGAACCAAACGCTTTTCTCACTAATAACTAAAGAGGATTTATGTAAGAGGAGCTGTGGTTTGTATCAGGTTCATGAGCAGAGTTGAACTAGATATGGTCCATATGAGTAGGAAACACAGTTCTTTTTTTTCTGGGAATGCTCATGTTTTTTGCTATATTGGAGACACTACAGAGAATATCTTCCTTCTTGCGTTAAAACAAAGTCTGTTTCATGGATGGGAACACTGGTCTGAATTTCCCTTCAGAAACGGAGTTAAACCACAGGATCTGTGTCTTCCTACAAGCAAGAGTTAATTTCTGGTAAACCCACTGAATTTTGGTCTCAAAAGAATTTTACACAGCTCCCGAACCAAACACTTTTCTCACTATTATCTAAAGAGCATTTATGTAAGATGAGCTGTAGTTTGTATCAGTTTCATAATCACAGTTGAACTAGATCTGGTCCGTATAAGTAGGAAACACAGTTCTTTTCTTCTGGGCATGCTCATGGTTCTTGCTGTATTAGAGACACTGGAAAGAAGAGGATGCTTCTTGCCTTAAAACAGACTAAGTCTCAGGGATGAGAACTGTGGTCTGAATTTCCCTTCAGAAATGGAGTTAAACCCCAGGATCTGTGTGTTTCTACAAGCAAGAGTTCATTTCTGGTAAACCCACTGTGTTTTTGGCTCCAATGAGTTTTACACAGTTCCCGAACCAAATGCTTTTCACACTGTTAACTAAAGACCATTATGTAAAAGGAGCTGTGGTTTGTATCAGGATCATAAGCAGAGTTGAACTAGATATGATACTTATGAACAGGAAACACAGTTCTTTTTTACTGGGCATTACATGGTTCTTTCTGTATTAGAGATGGAGAAAAGAAGAGGATGATTCTTGCCTTAAAACAGAGTGTGTTTCAGGAATGGGAACTCTGGTTTGACTTTTGCTTCAGAAACAGAGTTAAACCCTAGGATCTGTGTATTCCTACAAGCAAGTTTTCATTTCTGGTAAACCTACTGAATTTAGGGCTCAAATGAGTTTTACACAGTTCCCGACAAATGCTTTTCTCACTATTAACTAAAGAGCATTTATGTAAGAGGAGCTGTGGTTTCTATCTGGTTCATTAGTAGAGTTGAACCAGATATGGCCCGTATGAGTAGGAAACACAGTTGTTTTTTTCTGGGCATGCTCATTGTTCTTGCAGTATTGGTGACACTGGAAAGAAGAGGATGCTTCTTGCCGTAAAACAGAGTGTGTCTCAGGGATGAGAACTCTGGTCTGAATTTCCCTTCAGTAATGGAGTTAAACCCCAGGATCTTTGTCTACCTACAAGCAAGAGTTAATTTCTGGAAAACCCACTGAAAATTGGGCAGAAATGAATTTAACACAGTTCCCGAACCAAACACTTTTCTCACTTTTAACCAAAGAGCATTTATGTAAGAGGAGCTGTGCTTTGTATCAGGTTCATGAGCAGATTTGAACTAGATATGGTCCATATGAGTAGGAAATACAGTTCTTTTTTCCTGGGCATGCTCATGATTCTTGCTGTATTGGTGACGCTGGAAAGAAGAGCTTCCTTCTTGCGTTAAAACAGAGTGTGTTTCGTGGATGGCAACACTGGTCTGAATTTCCCTTCAGAAATGGAGTTAAACCCCAGGATCTTCTTCTTCCTACAAGTAAGAGTACATTTCTAGTAAATCCAGTGAATTTGGGGCTCAAATGAATGTACACAGTTCAGAAAACCAACGTGTTTCACCCTATTAACTAAAGAGCATTTATGTAAGAGGAGATGTGGTTTGTATCAGTTTCATAAGCAGAGTTGACCTAGATATGGTCCGTATCATTAGGAAACACAGTTCATTTTTTCTGGGCATGCTTATTGTTATTGCTGTATTGGAGACTCTCTTAGGAAGAGCATGCTTCTTGCCTTAAAACAGAGTGTGTTTCAGGGATGAGAACTGTGATCTGAATTTCCCTTCAGATACGGAGTTAGACCCCAGGATCTGTGTGTTCCTCCATGCAAGAGTTCATTTCTGGTAAACCCATTGAATTTTTGGCTGAAATGAATTTTAATGTTCCTGAACCAAACTCTTTACTCACTGTTAACTAAAGAGCATTATGAAAAAGGAGCTTTGGTTTGTATCACGATCATAAGCAGAGTTGAACTAGATATGATACTTATGAACAGGAAACACAGTTCTTTCTTACTGGGCATTACATGGTTCTTTCTGTATTACTGACAGAGAAAAGAAGAGCATGCTTCTTGCCTTAAAGCAGAGTGTGTTTCAGGTATGAGAACTCTGGTCTGAATTTCCGTTCAGAAACGGAGTTATACCCCAGGATCTGTGTGTTCCTACAAGCAAGATTTCATTTCTGGTAAACCTACTGAATTTGGGGATCCAATGAGTTTTACATAGTTCCGGACAAATGCTTTTCTCACTATTAACTAAAGAACATTTATGTATGAGGAGCTGTTGTTTGTATCAGGTTCATGAGCCCAGTTGAACTAGATATGGTCTGTATGAGTAGGAAACACAGTTCTTTTTTTCTGGGCATGCTCATGGTTCTTTCAGTATTGATGACGCTGGAAAGAAGAGCATGCTTCTTGCCTTAAAGCAGAGTGTGTTCTAATGGATGACAACTATGGTCTGAATTTCCCTTCAGAAACTGTGTTAAACCCCAGGATTTGTCTGTTCCTACAAGCAAGAGTTCATTTCTGGTAATCCCCCTGAGTTTTGGGATCAAATGAGTTTTACACTGTTCCTGATCCAAATGCTTTTCTCACTGTTAACTAAAGAGCATTTATGTGAGAGGAGTTGTGGTTGGTATCAGGTTGATAGGCAGAGTTGATTTAAATATGGCCCGTATGAGTAGGAAACATAGTTCTTTTTTTCTGGGCATGCTCACGTTTTTTGATGTATTGGAAATGCTGGAAAGAAGAGCTTCCATCTTGAGTGAAACAGAGTGTGTTTCATGGATGGGAACACTGGTATGAATTTCCCTTCAAAAACGGAGTCAACCCCAGGATCTGTGTCTTCCTACATGCAAGAATTCATTTCTGGTAAACCCACTGAATTTTGGGCTCAAATGAATTTTACACAGTTCCAGAATCAAACGATTTTCTCCCTATTAAAGAAAGAGCATTTATGTAAGAAGAGCTGTGGTTTCCATTAGGTTCATGAGCAGAGGTGAACTAGATATGGTCCATATGAATAGGAAAAACCGTTCATTTTTTCTGGGCATGCTCATGGTTCTTGCAGTGTTGGTTACACTGGAAAGAAGAGTATGCTTCTTGCATTAAAATAGAGTGTGTTTCAGAGATGAGAACTCTGGTCTGAATTTCCCTTCATAAACCGAGTTAAACCGCAGGATCTGTGTCTACCTACAAGCAAGAGGTAATTTCCGGTAAACACACTGAATATTGGGCAAAATGAATTTAAACACTTCAGGAAACCCACGAGTTTCTCACTATTAACTAAAGACTATTTATGTAAGAGGAGCTGTGGTTTTTATGAGTTTTATAAGCAGGGTTGAACTAGATATGGTCCATATGAGTAGGAAACACCATTCATTTTTTCTGGGCATGCTCATTGGTCTTGATGTATTGGAGAAGCTGGAAAGAAGAGGATGATTCTTGCCTTAAAACTGAGTGTGTTTCAGGGATGAGAACTCAGGTCTGAATTTCCATTCAGAAACAGAGTTAAACCCCAGCATCTGTGTCTTCCTACAAGCAAGAGTTCATTTCTAGTAAACCCACTGAATTTTGGCTCAAATTAATTTTATACAGTTTGCGAACCAAACGCTTTTCTGACTATTAACTAAAGAGTAGTTATGTAAGAGGAGCTGAGGTTTCCATCAGGTACATGAGCAGAGTTGAACTAGATATGGTCCATATGAGTAGGAAACCCGGTTCATTTTTTCTGGGCATGCTCATGGTTATTGCTGTATTGAAGACTCTGTTAGGAAGAGCATGCTTCTTGCGTTAAAACAGAGTGTGTTTCATTAGTGAGAACTGTGGTCTGAATTTCCCTTCAGAAACTGAGTTAAACCCCAGGATCTGTGTGTTCCTTCAGGCAAGAGTTCATTTCTGGTAAAACCACAGAATTTTGGGCTCAAATGAGTTTTACACAGTTCCCGAACTGAATGATTTCCTCACTGTTAACTGAAGAGCATTTGTGTATGAGGAGCTGTGGTTTGTATCAGTTTTATAAGCAGGGTTGGACCAGATATGGTCCCTATTATAAGGAAACACAGTTCTTTTTTTCTGGGCATGATCATGTATCTTGCTATATTAGAGACGCTGGAAAAAAGAGGATGCTTCTTGACTTAAAACAGAATGTGTATCAGGGATGAGAACTATGGTCTGAATTTCCCTTCAGAAACTGAGTTAAACCCCAGGATCTGTGTGTTCCTACAAGCAAGAGTTCATTACTGGTAAACCCACCGAATTTCCGGCACAAATGAATTTTGAACAGTTCCCGAACCAATCGCTTTTCTCACTAATAACTAAAGAGTATTTATGTAAGAGGAGCTGTGGTTTGTATCAGGTTCATGAGCAGAGTTGAACTAGATATGGTCCATATGAGTAGGAAACACAGTTCTTTTTTTCTGGGAAGGCTCATGTTTTTTGCTATATTTTAGACCCTTCAAAGAAGATCTTCCTTCTTGTGTTAAAACAGAGTGTGTTTCATGGATGGGAACACTGGTCTGAATTTCCCTTCAGAAATGGAGTTTAACGACAGATCTCTGTCCTCCTACAATCAAGACATCATTTCTGGTAAACCCACTGAATTTTGGGCTCTAATGCTTTTACACAGTTCATTAACCCAACGCGTTCATGACTATTAACTAAAGAGCATTTTTGTAAAGGAGCTGTGGTTCATATAAGTTTCATAAGCAGAGTGGAACTAGATATGGTCCCTATAATTAGGAAACACAGTTTTTTTATGGGCATGCTCATGGTAATTGCTGTATTGGAGACTCTGTTAGGAAAAGCATGTTTCTTGCCTTAAAACAGAGTGTGTCTCAGGGATGAGAACTCAGGTCTGAATTTCCCTTCAGAAACAGAGTTAAACCCCAGGATCTGTGTCTACCTACAAGCAAGAGTTAATTTCTGGAAAACCCACTGAAAATTGGGCTCAAATGAATTTAACACAGTTCACGAACCAAACACTTTTCTCACTTTTAACTAAAGAGCATTTATGTAAGAGGAGCTGTGCTTTGTATCAGGTTCATGAGCAGATTTGAACTAGATATGGTCCATATGAGTAGGAAACACAGTTCTTTTTTCTTGGGCATGCTCATGATTCTTGCTGTATTGGTACGCTGGAAAGAAGAGCTTCCTTCTTGCGTTAAAACAGAGTGTGTTTCATGGATGGCAACACTGGTCTGAATTTCCCTTCAGAAATGGAGTTTAACGACAGATCTCTGTCTTCCTACAATCAAGAGATCATTTCAGGTAAACCCACTGAATTTTGGGCTCTAATGCTTTTACACAGTTCATTAACCCAATGCGTTCATGACTATTAACTAAAGAGCATTTTTATAAAGGAGCTGTGGTTCATATAAGTTTCATAAGCAGAGTTGAACAAGATATGGTCCGTATAATTAGGAAACACAGTTTTTTTCTGGTCATGCTCATGGTAATTGCTGTATTGGAGACTCTGTTAGGAAGAGCATGTTTCTTGCCTTAAAACAGAGTGTGTCTCAGTGATGAGAACTCAGGTCTGAATTTCCCTTCAGGAACAGAGTTAAACCCCAGGATCTGTGTCTACCTACAAGCAAGAGTTAATATCTGGAAAACCCACTGAAAATTGGGCTCAAATGAATTTAACACAGTTCACGAACCAAACACTTTTCTCACTTTTAACTAAAGAGCATTTATGTAAGAGGAGCTGTGCTTTGTATCAGGTTCATGAGCAGATTTGAACTAGATATGGTCCATATGAGTAGGAAACACAGTTCTTTTTTCTTGGGCATGCTCATGATTCTTGCTGTATTGGTGACGCTGGAAAGAAGAGCTTCCTTCTTGCGTTAAAACAGAGTGTGTTTCGTGGATGGCAACACTGGTCTGAATTTCCCTTCAGAAATGGAGTTAAACCCCAGGATCTTTTTCTTCCTACAAGCAAGAGTACATTTCTAGTAAATCCAGTGAATTTTGGGCTCAAATGAATGGACACAGTTCAGAAAACCAACGTGTTTCACCCTATTAACTAAAGAGCATTTATGTAAGAGGAGCTGTGGTTTGTATCAGTTTCAAAAGCAGAGTTGACCACGATATGGTCTGTATGAGTAGGAAACACAGGTCTTTTTTTCTTGGCATGCTCATGGTTATTGCTGTTTTGGAGACTCTGGGAGAAAGAGCATGCTTCTTGTCTTCAAACAGACTGTGTTTCATGGATGAGAACTGTGGTCTGAATTTCCCTTCAGAAACAGAGTTTAACCCCAGGATCTGTGTGTTGCTACAAGCAAGAGATCATTTCTGGTAAACCCACTGTGGTTTTGGCTCAAATGAGTTTTACACAGTACATGAACCAAATGCTTTTCACAATGTTAACTAAAGAGCATTATGTAAAAGGAGCTGTGGTTTATATCAGGATCATAAGCAGAGTTGAACTAGATATGGTACTTATAAACAGGAAACACATTTCTTTTTTTACTGGGCATCACATCGTTCTTGCTGTATTAGAGACAGAGAAAAGAAGAGCATGCTTCTAGCCTTAAAACAGAGTGTGTTTCAGGGATGAGAACTCTAGTTTGAATTTCGGTTCAGAAACGGAGTTAAACCCCAGAATCTGTGTGATCCTACAAGCAAGATTTCATTTCTGGTAAACCTACTGAATTTGGGGCTCAAATGAGTTTTACACAGTTCCCGACAAATGCTTTTCTCACTATTAACTAAAGAACATTTATGTAAGCAGAGCTGTGGTTTGTATCAGGTTCATGAGCAGAGTTGAACTAGATATGGTCCATATGAGTAGGAAACACAGTTCTTTTTTCTTGGGCATGCTCATGATTCTTTCTGTATTGGTGACGCTGGAAAGAAGAGCTTCCTTCATGCGTTAAAACAGAGTGTGTTTCATGGATGGGAACACTGGTCTGAATTTCCCTTCAGAAACGGAGTTTAATGACGGATCTCTGTTTTCCTACAATCAAGAGATCATTTCTGGTAAACCCACTGAATTTTGGGCTCTAATGCTTTTACACAGTTCATTAACCCAACACGTTCATGACTATTAACTAAAGAGCATTTTTGTAAAGGAGCTGTGGTTCATATAAGTTTCATAAGCAGACTTGAACTAGATATGGTCCGTATAATTTGGAAACACAGTTGTTTTTTTCTGGGCATGCTCATGGTAATTGCTGTATTGGAGACTCTGTTAGGAAGAGCATGCTTCTTGCCTTAAAACAGACTGTGTCTCAGGCATGAGAACTGTTGTCTGAATTTCCCATCAGAAACGGAGTTAAACCCCAGGATCTTTGTGTTTCTACAAGTAAGAGTACATTTCTGGTAAACCCACTGTGTTTTTGTCTCAAATGATTTTTACACAGTTCCCGAGCCAAATGCTTTTCACACTGTTAACTAAAGAGCATTATGTAAAAGAAGCTGTGGTTTGTATCAGGATCATAAGCAGAGTTGAACTAGATATGATACTTATGAACAGGAAACCCAGTTCTTTTTTACTGGGCATTACATGGTTCTTTATGTATTAGAGACGGAGAAAAGAAGAGGATGCTTCTTGCCTTAAAACAGAGTGTATTTCAGGAATGAGAACTCTGGTTTGACTTTTGCTTCAGAAACGGAGTTAAACCCTTGGATCTGTGTGTTCCTACAAGTAAGATTTCATTTCTGGTAAACCTACTGAATTTAGGGCTCAAATGAGTTTTACACAGTTCCCGACAAATGCTTTTCTCACCATTAACTAAAGAACATTTATGTAAGAGGAACTGTGGTTTCTATCAGGTTCATTAGCAGAGTTGAACTAGATATGGCCCGTATGAGTAGGAAACACAGTTCTTTTTTTCTGGGCATGCTCATGATTCTTGCTGTATTGGTGACGCTGGAAAGAAGAGCTTCCTTCTTGCGTTAAAACAGAGTGTGTTTCGTGGATGGCAACACTGGTCTGAATTTCCCTTCAGAAATGGAGTTAAACCCCAGGATCTTTTTCTTCCTACAAGCAAGAGTACATTTCTAGTAAATCCAGTGAATTTTGGGCTCAAATGAATGTACACAGTTCAGAAAACAAACGTGTTTCACCCTATTAACTAAAGAGCATTTATGTAAGAGGAGCTGTGGTTTGTATCAGTTTCATAAGCAGAGTTCACCTAGATATGGTCTGTATGAGTAGGAAACACAGGTCTTTTTTTCTTGGCATGCTCATGGTTATTGCGGTTTTGGAGACTGTGTGAGAAAGAGCATGCTTCTTGCCTTCAAACAGACTGTGTTTCATGGATGAGAACTGTGGTCTGAATTTCCCTTCAGAAACGGTGTTTAACCCCATTATCTGTGTGTTGCTTCAAGCAAGAGTTCATTTCTGGTAAACCCACTGTGGTTTTGGCTCAAATGAGTTTTACACAGTATATGAAACTAACGCTTTTCACACTGTTAACTAAAGAGCATTATGTAAAAGGAGCTGTGGTTTATATCTGGATCATAAGCAGAGTTGAACTAGATATGATACTTATGAACAGGAAACACAGGTCTTTTTTACTGGGCATTACATGGTTCTTTCTGTATTAGAGACAGAGAAAAGAAGAGGATGCTTCTTGCCTTAAAACAGAGTGTGTTTCAGGAATGAGAACTCTGGTTTGACTTTTGCTTCAGAAACGGAGTTAAACCCCATGATCTGTGTGTTCCTACAAGCAAGATTTCATTTCTGGTAAACCTACTGAATTTTGGGCTCAAATGAGATTTACACAGTTCCCGACAAATGATTTTCTCACTATTAACTAAAGAACATTTATGTAAGAGGAGCTGTGGTGTCTATCAGGTTCATGAGCAGAGTTGAACTAGATATGGTCCATATGAGTAGGAAACACAGTTCTTTTTTTCTGGGAATGCTCATGTTTTTTGCTATATTGTAGACCCTTCAAAGAAGATCTTCCTTCTTGCATTAAAACAGAGTGTGTTTCATGGATGGGAACACTGGTCTGAATTTCCCTTCAGAAACGGAGTTTAACGACGGATCTCTGTCTTCCTACAATCAAGAGATCATTTCTGGTAAACCCACTGATTTTTGGGCTCTAATGGTTTTACACAGTTCATTAACCCAACACGTTCATGACTATTAACTAAAGAGCATTTTTGTTAAGGAGCTGTGGTTCATATAAGTTTCATAAGCAGAGTTGAACTAGATATGGTCCGTATAATTAGGAAACACAGTTCTTTTTTTCTGGGCATGATCATGGTAATTGCTGTATTGGAGACTCTGTTAGGAAGAGCATGTTTCTTGCCTTAAAACAGACTGTGTCTCAGGCATGAGAACTGTGGTCTGAATTTCCCATGAGAAACGGAGTTAAACCCCAGCATCTGTTTGTTTCTACAAGCAAGAGTTCATTTCTGGTAAACCTACTGTGTTTTTGGCTCAAATGAGTTTTACACAGTTCCCGAGCCAAATGCTTTTCACACTGTTAACTAAAGACCATTATGTAAAAGGAGCTGTGGTTTGTATCAGGATCATAAGCAGAGTTGAACTAGATATGATACTTATGAACAGGAAACAGTTCTTTTTTACTGGGCATTACATGGTTCTTTCTGTATTAGAGACGGAGAAAAGAAGAGGATGCTTCTTGCCTTAAAACAGAGTGTATTTCAGGAATGAGAACTCTGGTTTGACTTTTGCTTCAGAAACGGAGTTAAACCCTTGGATCTGTGTGTTCCTACAAGTAAGATTTCATTTCTGGTAAACCTACTGAATTTAGGGCTCAAATGAGTTTTACACAGTTCCCGACAAATGCTTTTCTCACCATTAACTAAAGAACATTTATGTAAGAGGAACTGTGGTTTCTATCAGGTTCATTAGCAGAGTTGAACTAGATATGGCCTGTATGATTAGGAAACACAGTTCTTTTTTTCTGGGCATGCTCATGGTTCTTGCACTATTGGTGACACTGGAAAGAAGAGGATGCCTCTTGCCTTAAAGCAGAGTGTGTCTCAGGGATGAGAACTCTGGTCTGAATTTCCCTTCAGAAACGGACTTAAACCCCAGGATCTGTGTCTACCTACAAGCAAGAGTTAATTTCTGGAAAACCCACTGAAAATTGGGCACAAATGAATTTAACACAGTTCCCGAACCAAACACTTTTCTCACTTTTAACTAAAGAGCATTTATGCAAGAGGAGCTGTGCTTTGTATCAGGTTCATGAGCAGATTTGAACTGGATATGGTCCATATGAGTAAGAAAAACAGTTCTTTTTTCCTGGGCACGCTCATGATTCTTGCTGTATTGGTGACGCTGGAAAGAAGAGCTTCCTTCTTGCGTTAAAACAGAGTGTGTTTCGTGGATGGCAACACTGGTCTGAATTTCCCTTCAGAAATGGAGTTAAACCCCAGGATCTTTTTCTTCCTACAAGCAAGAGTACATTTCTAGTAAATCCAGTGAATTTTGGGCTCAAATGAATGGACACAGTTCAGAAAACCAACGTGTTTCACCTATTAACTAAAGAGCATTTATGTAACAGGAGCTGTGGTTTGTATCTGTTTCATAAGCAGAGTTGACCTAGATATGGTCCGTATGAGTAGGAAACACAGGTCTTTTTTTCTTGGCATGCTCATGATTATTGCTGTTTTGGAGACTCTGTGAGAAAAAGCATGCTTCTTGCCTTCAAACAGACTGTGTTTCATGGATGAGAACTGTGGTCTGAATTTCCCTTCAGAAACGGAGTTTAACCCCAGGATCTGTGTGTTGCTACAAACAAGAGATCATTTCTGGTAAACCCACTGTGGTTTTGGCTCAAATGAGTTTTACACAGTACATGAACCAAACGCTTTTCTCACTATTAACTAAAGAGCAATTATGTAAGAGGAATTGGGGTTTGCATCTTGTTCATGAGCAGAGTTGAACTAGATATGGTCCATATGAGTAGGAAACACAGTTCTTTTTTTCTGGGAATGCTCAAGTGTTTTTGCTATATTGTACACCCTTCAAAGAAGATCTTCATTCTTGCGTTAAAACAGAGTGTGTTTCATGGATGGGAACAGTGGTCTGAATTTCCCTTCAGAAATGGAGTTTAACGACGGATCATTGTCTTCCTACAATCAAAGATCATTTCTGGTAAACCCACTGAATTTTGGGCTCTAATGCTTTTACACAGTTCATTAACCCAATGCGTTTATGACTATTAACTAAAGAGCATTTTTGTAAAGGAGCTGTGGTTCATATAAGTTTCATAAGCAGAGTTGAACTAGATATGGTCCGTATAATTAGGAAACACAGTTCTTTTTTTCTGGGCATGCTCATGGTAATTGCTGTATTGGAGACTCTGTTAGGAAGAGCATGCTTCTTGCCTTAAAACAGACTGTGTTTCAGGGATGAGAACTGTGGTCTGAATTTCCCTTCAGAACCGGAGTTTAATCCCAGGATCTGTGTCTACCTACAAGCAAGAGTTTATTTCTGGAAAACCCACTGAAAATTGGGCTCAAATGAATTTACACAGTTCCCGTACCAAACACTTTTCTCACTTTTAACTAAAGAGCATTTATGTAAGAGGAGCTGTGGTTTGTATCAGATTCATGAGCAGATTTGAACTAGATATGGTCCGTATGAGTAGGAAACACAGTTCGTTTTATCTGGGCATGCACACGTTTTTTGCTGTACTGGAGACCATGGAAAGAAGAGCTTCCTTCTTGTGTTAAAACAGAGTGTGTTTCATGTATGGAAAGACTGGTATGCATTTCCCTTCAGAAACGGAGTTAAACCCCAGGATCTGTGTCTTCCTACAAGCAAGAATTCATTTCTGGTAAAGCCACTGAATTTTGGGCTCAAATGAATTTACACAGTTCAGGAAACCAACGCGTTTCTCACTATTAACTAAAGAGCATTTATGTAAGAGGAGCTGTGGTTTGTATCAGTTTCATAAGCAGAGTTGAACTAGATATGGTCAGTATGAGTAGGAAACATAGTTCTTTTTTTCTGGGCATGTTCATGGTACTTGCTGTATTGGAGAATCAGTTAGGAAGAGCATTCTTCTTGCCTTAAAACAGAGTGTGTTTCAGGGTGGAGAACTCTGGTCTGAATTTCCCTTCAGAAACAGAGTTTAACCCCAGGATCTGTGTGTTCCTACAAGCTAGTGTTCATTTCTGGTAAACCCACTGCATTTTGGGCTCAAAAGACTTTTACACACTTCCCGAAACAAACGCTTTCTCACCATTAACTAAAGGGCATTTGTGTAAGAAGAGCTGTGGTTTGTATCAGTTTCATAAGCAGAGATGAGCTAGATATGTTCCGAATTATTAAGAAACACAGTTCCTTTTTTTCTGGGCATGCTCATGGCTTTTGCTATAATTAGAGACACTGGAAAGAAGAGGATCCTTCTTGCCTTAAAACAGATTGTGTTTCAGGGATGAGAACTCTGGTGTGAATTTCCCTTCAGAAACTGAGTTAAAACCCAGTATCGGGGTGTTCCTACAAGGAAGAGTTCATTTCTGGTAAACCCACGAAATTTTGGGCTCAAATGAGTTTTACAAAGTTCCCGAACCGAACACTTTCCTCACTGCTAACGAAAGAGCATTTATGCACGAGGAGCTGTGGTTTGTATCAGTTTTATAAGCAGGGTTGAACTAGATATCATCTCTATTATTAGGAAACACAGTTCTTTTTTTCTGGACATGCTCATGTACCTTGCTATATTAGAGACGCTGGAAAGAAGAGGATGTTTCTTGCCTTGAAACAGAATGTGATTCAGGGATGAGAACTGTGGTATGAACTTCACTTCACAAACTGAGTTAAACCCCAGCATCAGTGTGTTCCTACAAGCAAGAGTTCATTTCTAGTAAACCCACTGAATTTTGGGCTAAAATGGGATTTGCACATTTCCCGAACCAAACACTTTTCTCACTAATAACTAAAGAGTATTTATGTAAGAGGAGCTATGATTTGTATCAGGTTCATGAGCATAGTTGAACTAGATATGGTCCATATGAGTAGGAAACACAGTACTTTTTTTTCTGGGAATGCTCATTTTTTTTGCTATATTGGAGACACTATAAAGAATATCTTCCTTCTTGCATTAAAACAGTCTGTTTCATGGATGGAAACACTGGTCTGAATTTCCCTTCAGAAACGGAGTTAAACCACAGGATCTTTGTCTTCCTACAAGCAAGAGTTCATTTCTGGTATCCCCAATGAATTTTGGGCTCAAATGAATTTACACAGTTCAGGAAAACAACGAGTTTCTCACTATTATCTAAAGAGCATTTATGTAAGATGAGCTGTAGTTTGTATCAGTTTCATAAGCACAGTTGACCTAGATATGGTCCGTATAATTAGGAAACACAGTTCTTTTTTTCTGGGCATGCTCATGGTTCTTGCTGTATTAGAGACACTGGAAAGAAGAGGATGCTTCTTTCCTTAAAACAGAATGTCTTTCAGGGATGAGAAATATACTCTGAATTTACCATCAGAAACCGAGTTAAACACCAGGATGTGTGTCTTCCTACAAGCAAGAGTTCATTTCTGGTAAACCCACTGAATTTGGGGCTCAAAATGTATTTTACAATTCCCGAACCATACCCTTTTCTCACTGATAACTAAATAGCATTTATGGAAGAGGAGCTGTGGTTTGTATCAGGTTCATGAGCAGAGTTGAACTAGATATGGTCCGTATGAGTAGGAAACACAGTTCTTTTTATCTGGGCATGCTCACGTTTTATGCTGTATTGGAGATGCTGGAAAGAAGAGCTTCCTTCTGGCATTAAAACAGAGTGTGTTTCATGGATGGGAACACTGGTATGAATTTCCCTTCAGAAACGGAGTTAAAGCCCAGGATCTGTGTGTTCCTATAAGCAAGAGTTCATTTCTGGTAAACCCACTGAATTTTGGGCTCAAATAAATTTACACTGTTCAGGACACCAACGAGTTTCCCACTATTAACTAAAGACCATTTATATAAGAGGAGCTGTGTTTCATGTCAGTTTCATAAGCAGAGTTGCTCTAGATATGGTCCGCATGAATAAGAAACACAGTTCTTTTTTTCTGGGCATGCTCATGGTTATTGCTGTATTGGAGAAACTGGAAAGAAGTGCTTCCTTCTTGCGTTAAAACAGAGTGTGTTTCATGGATGGGAACACTGGTATGATTTTCCCTTCAGAAACGGAATTAAAACCCAGGATCTGTGTCTTCCTACAAGCAAGAGTTCATTTCTGGTAAACCCACTGAATTTTGGGCTCAAATGAATTTTACACAGTTCCCGAACCATAAGCTTTTCTCACTATTAACTAAAGAGCATTTATCTAAGAGGAGCTGGTATTTTCATCAGGTTCATGAGCAGAGTTGAACTAGATATGGTCCATATGAGTATGAAACACAGTTCTTTTTTTCTGGGCATGCTCATGGTTATTGCTGTATTGGAGATGCTAGAAAGAAGTGCTTCCTTCTTGCGTGAAAACAGAGTGTGTTTAATGGATGGGAACACTGTTTTGAATTTCACTTCAGAAATGCTGTTAAACCCCAGTATCTGTGTCTTCACACAAGCAAGAGTTCATTTCTGGTAAACCCACTGATTTTTGGGACCAAATGCATTTACACAGTTCAGGAAACCAACGCGTTTCTCACTATTAACTAAAGAGCATTTATGTAAGAGGAGCTGTGGTTTGTATCAGTTTCATAAGCAGAGTTGAACAAGATATGGTCAGTATGAGTAGGAAACATAGTTCTTTTATTCTGGGCATGCTCATGGTACTTGCTGTTTTGGAGACTCTGTAGGAAGAGCTTGCTTCTTGCCTTAAAACAGAGTGTGTTTCAGGGATGAGAACTCTGGTCTCAATTTCCCTTCAGAAACGGAGTTTAACCCCAGGATCTGTGTGTTCCTACAAGCAAGAGTTCATTTCTGGTAAACCCACTGCATTTTGGTCTCAAAAGAGTTTTACACTGTTCCCGAAACAAACACTTTTCTCCCCATTAACTAAAGAGCATTTATGTAAGTGGATCTGTGGTTTGTATCTGGTTCATGAGAAGAGTTGAACTAGATATGGTCCGTATTATTATGAAACACAGTTTCTTTTTTCAGGGCATTCTCATGTTTTTTGCTGTAATTAGTGACGCTGGAAAGAAGAGGATACTTCTTGCCTTAAAACAGAGTGTGTTTCAGGGATGTGAACTCTGGTCTGAATTTCCCTTCAGAAACGGGGTTAAACGCCAGGATCTGTGTGTTCCTACAAGCAAGAGTTCATTTCTGGTAAACCCACTGTGTTTTTGGTTATATGAATTTACACAGTGCACGAAACAAACACTTTTCTCACTTTTTAACTAAAGAGCATTTATTTAAGTGGA
Organism: Onychomys arenicola; assembly: GCA_949786405.1. NCBI lineage: Eukaryota > Metazoa > Chordata > Mammalia > Rodentia > Cricetidae > Onychomys > Onychomys arenicola. The sequence continues at coordinate 5,213,652 of CATKUM010000039.1, read as the reverse complement.
GCTGTGATTTCTATCAGTTTCATAGCAGAGTTGACCTACATATGTTTTGTATGAGTAAAAAAAACTGTTCCTTTTGCCTGGAATTGCTCATGTTTCTTGCAGTATTGGAGACGCTGGAAAGAAGAGCATGCATCTTGCGTTAAGACAGATTGGGTTTCATAGATGAGAACATTGGTCTGAATATCCCTTCAGAAACGGTGTAAAACCGCAGGATCGGTGTCTTCCTACAAACAAGAAGTCATTTCTGGTAAACACACTGAATTTTGGGCTCAAATGAATATAAACAGTTCACGAACACAAGGCGTTTCTCACAATTAACTAAAGAGCATTTTTTTAAGAGGAGCTATGGTTTGTATCAGTTTCATAAGCAGAGTTGAACTACACATGGTCTGTATGAGTAGGAAACACAGTTCTTTTTCTTGGTTGCTCATAATTCTTGCTTTATTGGAGACACCGGAAAGAAGGGCATGCTATTTGTGTTCAGAGTGGGTTTCACGGATGAGAACACTGGTCTGAATTTCCCATACGAAATGGATTAAAGATCCAGGGTCTGTGTTCGTACAAGCAAGAGTTCATTTCTGGTAAACCCAGTTAATTTGCGCCTCAAATGATTTTACACAGTTCTCAACTCACCGCGTTTCTCACTATTAACTAAAGAGAATTTATTTATCAGGAACTGTGGTTTGTATCAGTTTCATAAGCAGAGTTGAACTAGATATGCTCCATATGAGTAGCAAACACATTTCTTTTATGTCTGGGCTTGCTCATGTTTCTTGGTGTATTGTATAAGCTGGAAAGAAGAGCATGCTTCTTGCGTTAAACAGAGTATGATTCATGGATGAGAACACTGGTCTTAATTTCCCTTCAGAACAGAGTTAAACCACAGGATCTGTGTCTTCCTACAAGCAAGAGGTCATTTCTGGTAAATCCCCTGAATTTTGGGCTCAAATGATTTTACACAGTTAATGAACCCAATGCGTTTCTCACTATTAACTAAAGAGCATTTATTTAACAGGAGCTGTGGTTTGTATCATTTTAATAAGCAGAGTTGAGCTATATATGGTCCGTATGAGTATAAAACACAGTTATTTTTTTCTGGGCTTGCTCATGTTTTTTGCTGTATTGGAGACGTTGGAAAGAAGAGCATGCTTCTTGCATTAAAACAGAGTGTGTTTCATGGATGAGAACACAAGTCGGTATTTCCCTTCAGAAATGGATTTAATATCCAGGATCTGTGTCTTCCTATAAGCAAGAGATCATTACTGGTAAACCCATTCAGTTTGCAGCTCAAATGAATTCTCACAGTTCACAAAACCAACGCGTTTCTCACTATTAACTAAAGAGCATTTATTTAACTGGAGCTGTGGTTTGTATCAGTTTTATAAGCAGAGTTGAACTAGATATGTTCCGTATTAGTAGGAAACACAGTTCTTTTTTTCTGGGCTTGCTCATGTTTCTTGCTGTATTGCAGACGCTGGAAAGAAGAACATGCTTCCTTCGATAAATCTGAGTATGTTTCATGGATGAGAACACTGGTCTGAATTTCCCTTCAGAAATGGAGTGAAACCACAGGATCTGTGTCTTCCTGCAAACAAGATGTCATTTCTGGTAAACCCACTGTGTTTTTGGTTAAATGAATTTACACAGTGCACGAAACAAACGCTTTTCTCACTTTTTAACTAAAGAGCATTTATTTAAGTGGAGCTGTGATTTCTATCAGTTTCATAGCAGAGTTGAAGGAGATAAGGTCCGTATGAGCAGGAAACACAGTTCTTTTTTTGGGGGGCTTGCTCATGTTTCTTGCTGTATTGGAGAAGCTGGAAAGAAGAGCATGCTTCTTGCGTTAAAACAGAGTGTGTTTCATGGATGAGACCACTGGTCTCATTTAAGCTTCAGAAACGGAGTTAAACCCCATGTTCTATGTCTTCCTACAAGCAAGGGGTCATTTCTGGTAAACCCACTGTATTTTGGGCTCAAATAAATATAAACAGTTCACAAACCCAACATGTTTCTTGCTATTAACTAATGAGCATTTATTTAACAGGAGCTGTGGTTTGTATCAGTTTCATTAGCAGATTTGAACTAGATATTGTCCCTATGAGTAGGATACACAGTTCTTTTTTTCTGGGCATGCTCATGTTTCTTGCTATATTGGAGATGCTAGAAAGAAGAGCCTGCTTCTTACGATAAACCTGTGTGTTTCATGCATGACAACACTGGTCTGAATTTCCCTTCAAAATGGGAGTTAAACCACAGGATCTGTGTCTTCCTTCAAGCAAGTGTTCATTTCATAAACAGACTTGAACTAGCTATGGTCCATATGAGTAGGAAACACAGTTCTTTTTGCCTGGGCTTGCTCATGTTTCTTGCCAATTGGAGACGTTGGAAAGAAGAGGATGCTTCTGGTGTTAAAACAGAATGGGTTTCATGGATTAGAACACTGCTGTGAAGTTCCCTTCAGAAAGGGTTTAAAACCACAGGATCTGTGTCCTCCTACAAACAAGAGTTCATTTCTGGTAAACCCACTGAGTTTTGGGCTCAAATGAATTTAAACAGTTCATGAACCGAAGGCGTTTCTCACTATTAACTAAAGAGCATTTATGTAAGAGGAGCTGTAGTTTGTATCAGTTTCATAAGCAGGGTTGAACTTGATATGGTCCATATAAGTAGGAAACACAGTTCTTTTTTCCTGGACTTGCTCTTGTTTCTAGCTGAATTGCAGACGCTGAAAAGAAGAGCACGCTTCTTGTGTTCAAACACAGTGTGTTTCATGGATGAGAACACTGGTAAGTATTTCCCTTCAGAAACAGAGTTAAACCACAGGATCTGTATCTTCCTACAAGCAAGAGGTCATTTCTGGTAAATCCCCTGTATTTTGTGCTCAAATGAATTTACACAGTTCACGAACCCAACGCGTTTCTCACTTTTTAATTAATGAGCATTTGTGTAAGAGGAGCTATGGTTTGTATCAGTTTCAAAGGAGAGTTGAACTACATATGGTCCGTATAGTACATAACACAGATCTTTTTGTATGTGCTTGCTCATGTTTCTTTCTGCATTGGACTCACTGGAATGAAAAGGATGCTTCTTGCGTTAAATAGAGTGTGTTTCATGGATGAGAACACAGGTCTAAATTTCCCTTCAGAAACAGATTTAAGATCTAGGATCTGTGTCTTCCTACAAGAAATAGTTCATTTCTGGTAAACCCAGTGAATTTGTGGCTCAATTGAATTTTCACAGTTCACGAACCCAACTCGTTTCTCACTTTTAACTAAAGAGCATTTATTTAACAGGAGATGTGGATTGTATCAGTTTCATAAGCAAAGTTGAAATAGATATGGTTGGTATGAGTAGAAAACACAGTTCTATTTTTCTTGGCTGGCACATGTTTCTTGCTGTTTTGGAGACGCTGGAAAGAAGAGCATGGTTTTGTGTTAAAACAGAGTGTGTTTCAAGAATGAGAACACTGGTCTGAATTTCCCTTCAGAAACGGAGTTAAACCACAGGATCTGTGTCTTCCTACAAGCTAGATGTCATTCCTGGTTTACCCATGGAATTTTTGGCTCAAATGAATTTACATAGTTCACGAACCAAACACGTTTCTCATTATTAACTAAAGAGCTTTTATTTAACAGGAGCTGTGGTTTGTATCAGTTTCTTAAACAGAGTTGAACTAGATATGGTCCGTATGAGTAGGAAACACAGTTCTTTTTTTCTGGTCTTGCTCATATTTCTTGCTGTATTGGAGATGCTCTAAAGAAGAGCATGGTTTTTGCGTTTCATCAGAGTGGGTTTCATGGATGAGAACACTGGTCTGAATTTCCCTTCAGAAACAGTGTAAAACCACAGGATCTGTGTCTTCCTACAAGCAAGAGATCATTTCTGGTAAACCCAGTGAATTTCCGGCTCAAGTGAATTTACACAGTTTACTAACCCAGCGCGTTTCTCACTAGTAACTAAAGAGCATTTATTTAACCGGAGCTGTGGTTTGTATAAGTTTCAAAAGCAGAGTGGAACTAGATATGTTCCATATGAGGAGGAAGCACAGTTCTTTTTTTCTGGGCTTGCTCATGTTTCTTGCTGTATTGGAGATGCTAGAAAGAAGAGCCTGATTAATGTGCTAAACAGACTGTGTTTCATGGATGAGAACATTGGTATGAATTTCCCCTCGAAACGGAGGTAAATGCCAGGATCTGTGTCTTCCTAAAAGCAAGTGGTCATTTCTGTTAAACCCACTGAATTTTGGGCTCAATTGAATTTACACAGTTTACGAACCCAACACGTTTCTCACTAGTAACTAAAGAGCATTTATTTAACTCGAGCTGTGGTTAGTATAAGTTTCAAAAGCAGAGTGGAACTAGATATGGTACCTATGAGTAGAAAACACAGTTCTTTTTATCTGGGCTTGATCATGTTTCTTGTTGTATTGGAGACGCTAGAAAGAAGAGGATGGTTCTTGTGTTCAAACAGAGTGTGTTTCATGGATGAGAACACTGGTCTGAATTTCCCTTCAGAAACAGACTACAACCACAGGATGTGTGTCTTCCTAAAAGCAAGAGATCATTTCTGGTAAAGCCACTGTATTTTGTGCTCAAATTAATTTACACAGTTCACGAACCCAACGCATTTCTCACTTTTTAACTAACGAGCATTTATGTAAGAGGATCTATGGTTTGTATCAGTTTTATAAGCAGAGTTGAACTAGATATGGTCGGTATGAGTAGGAAACACAGTTCTTTTTTCTTGGCTGGCCCATGTTTCTTGCTGTATTGGAGATGCTAGAAAGAAGAGCATGGCTTTTGTGGTAAAACAGAGTGTGTTTTATGGATGAGAACACTGGTCTGAATTTCCCTTCAGAAACGTAGTTAAACCAAAGGATCTGTGTCTTCCTAATAGCAAGAGGTCATTTCTGGTGTACCCATGGTATTTTGGGCTCAAATGAATTTACACAGTTCACGGAGCCAACACGTTTCTCACAATTAAGGAAAGAGCATTTATTTAACCGGAGCTGTGCTTTGTATCACCTCCATAAGCAGAGTGGAACTAGAGATGGTCCCTATGAGTAGAAAACGCAGTTCTTTTTATCTGGGCTTGCACATGTCTTGCTGTATTGGAGACGCTGGAAAGAATAGCATGGTTTTTGCGTTAAAACAGAGTGGGTTTCATGGATGAGAACACTGGTGTGAATTTCCGTTCAGAAGCAGTAAATATCCACAGGATCTGTGTCTTCCTACAAGCAAGAGGTCATTTCTGGTAAACCCATTGAATTTTGGGCTCAAATATATTTACACAGTTCATGAACCCAACGCGTTTCTCACTATTAACCAAAGTTCATTTTTCTTAACAGGAGCTGTGGTTGCTATCAGTTTCATAAGCAGAGTTGAAATACATATGGTCTTTATGAGTAGGCAACACAGTTCGTTTTTCTGGGCTTGCACATGTTTCTTGCTGTATTGGAGACGCTGGAAAGAAGAGCATGCTTCTTGCGTTAAAAAAGAGTGTGTTTCATGGATGAGAACACAAGTCTGAATTTCCATTCAGAAACGGATTTGCGATCCAGGATCTGTGTCTTCCTACAAGCAAGAGTTGATTACTGGTAAACACAGTGAATTTGCGGCTCAAATGAAATTACAAAGTTCACTAACCTAACGCGTTTCTCTCTTTTTAACTAACGAGCATTTATGTAAGAGGAGCTGTGGTTTGAATCAGTATCATAAGCAGAGTTGAACTAGGTATGGTCCATATGACTAGGAAACACAGTTATTTTTTTATGGGCTTGCTCATGTTTCTTGCTGTTTTAGAGACGCTAGAATGAAGAGCATGCTTCTTGTGTTAAAACAAATTGTGTTTCATGGATGACAACACTGGTGTGAATTTCCCTTCAGAAACGGAGTTAAACGACAGGATCTGTGTCTTCCTAAAAGCAAGAGGTCATTTCTGTTAAACCCACTGAAATTTGGCTCAAAGGAATTTACACAGTTCACAAACTCAACGCGTTTCGACCTAGCAACTAAAGAGCATTTATTTAACCGGAGCTGTGGTTTGTATCAGCTTCATAAGCAGAGTGGAACTACATATGGTCCCTATGAGTAGAAAACACGGTTCTTTTTATCTGGGCTTGATCATGTTTCTTGCTGTATTGAGGATGCTGGAAAGAAGAGCATGCTTCTTGCGTTAAAACAGAGTGTGTTTCATGGATGAGAACACAGGTCTGAATTTCCCTTCAGAAACGGATTTAAGATCCAGGATCTGTGTATTCCTACAAACAAGAGGTCATTTCAGGTATACCCACGGAATTTTATGCTGAAATGAATTTACACAATTCACGGACCCAACACGTTTCTCACTATTAACGAAAGAGCATTTATTTAACAGGAGCTGTGGTTTGTATCAGATTCATAAGCTGACATGAACTAGCTATGGTCCATATCACTAGGAAACCCAGTTCATTTTTTCTGGACTTTCACATGTTTCTTGCTGTATTGGAGACACTGGAAAGAATAACATTGTTTTTGCGTTAAAACAGAGTGGGTTTCATGGATGAGAACACTGTTGTGAATTTCCCTTCAGTAAAGGTGTAAAACCACGGGATATGTCTCTTCCTACAAGTAAGTAGACATTTCTGGTAAATCCAGGGAATTTGGGGCTCAAATGAATTTACACAGTTTACAAACCCAAAGGGTTTCCCACTATTAACTAAAGAGCCCATATGTAAGAGGAACTGTGGTTTGTATCAGTTTCATAAGCAGACTTGCACTAGCTATGGTCCGTATGAGTAGGAAACACAGTTCTTTTTTTCTAGGCTTGCACATGTTTCTTGCTGTATTGGAGATGCTGGAAAGAAGAGCATGGTTTTTGCGTAAAAACAGAGTGTGTTTCAAGGTTGAGAACACTGGTGTGAATTTCCCTTGAGAAGCAGTGTAAAACCACAAGATCTGTGTCTTCCTACAAGCAAGAGGTCGTTTCTGGTATACCCATTGAATTTTGGGCTCAAATGTATTTATACAGTTCACGAACCCAACGCGTTTATCACTATTGACTAAAGGGCATTTATTTAAAAGGAGCTGTGGTTTGTATCAGTGTCATAATCCGAGTTGAACTAGATATGGACCGAATGAGTAGGAAGCACAGTTCTTTTTTCTGGGCTTGCACATGTTTCTTGCTGTATTGGAGACGCTGGAAAGAAGACCATGGTGTTTGTGTTAAAACAGAGTGGGTTTCATGGATGAGAACAGTGTTGTGAATTTCCCTTCAGAAGCGGTGTAAAACCACAGGATCTGTGACTTCCTACAAGCAATAGGTCATTTCCGGTAAACCCAGGGAGTTTTTGACTGAAATGAATTTACACAGTTAAGGAACCCAAAGCGTTTCGCACTGTTAACTAAAGAGCACATATGTAAGAGGAGCTGTGGTTTGTATCAGTTTCATAAGCAGAGTTGAACTAGATATGGTCCATATGAGTAGGAAACACAGTTCTTTTTTTCTGGGCTTGCTCATGTTTCTTGCTGTTTTAGAGACGCTAGATAGAAGAGCATGCTTCTTGTGTTAAAACAGATTGTGTTTCATGGATGACAACACTGGTATGAATTTCCCTTCAGAAACGGGGTTAAACAACAGGATCTGTGTCTTCCTAAAAGCAAGAGGTCATTTCTGTTAAACCCACTGAAATTTGGCTCAAAGGAATTTACACAGTTCACAAACTCAACGCGTTTCGACCTAGCAACTAAAGAGCATTTATTTAACAGGAGCTGTGGTTTGTATCAGCTTCACAAGCAGAGTTGAACTACATATGGTCCCTATGAGTAGAAAACACAGTTCTTTTTATCTGGGCTTGATCATGTTTCTTGCTGTATTGAAGATGCTGGAAAGAAGAGCATGCTTCTTGCGTTAAAACATAGTGTGTTTCATGGATGAGAACACAGGTCTGAATTTCCCTTCAGAAACGGATTTAAGATCCAGGATCTGTGTCTTCCTACAAGCAAGAGTTCATTACTGGTAAACACAGTGAATTTCTGGCTGAAATGAATTTACACAGTTCACAAACCCAACATGTTTCTCACTATTAACGAAAGAGCATTTATTTAACAGGAGCTGTGGTTTGTTTTAGTTTCATAAGTAGAGTTGAACTAGAATTGTTCTGTATGAGTAGGAAACACAGTTCTTTTTTTCTGGGCTTGCTCATGTTTCTTACTGTTTTGGAGACGCTAGAAAGAAGAGCATGCTTCTTGCATTAAAACAGAGTGTGTTTCATGGAAGAGAAAACTGGTCTGAATTTCCCTTCAGAAACGGAGTTAAACCACAGGATCTGTGTATTCCTACAAGCAAGAGGTCATTTCGAGTATACCCACGGAATTTTATGCTGAAATGAATTTACACAGTTCACGGACCCAACCCATTTCTCACTATTAACGAAAGAGCATTTATTTAACAGGAGCTGTGGTGTGTATCATGTTCTTAAGCAGAGTTGAACTAGACATGGTCCGTAAGAGTAGGAAACACAGTTCTTTTTTTCTGGGCATGCTCATGTTTCTTTCTACCTTGGACAAGCTAGAAAGAAGTGCATGCATCTTGCGTTAAAATAGAGTGTGTTTCATGGATGAGAACACAGGTCTGAATTGTCCTTCAGAAACAGATTTATGATCCAGGATCTGTGTCTTCCTACAAGCAAGAGTTCATTTCTGGTAAACCCAGTGAATTTGCGGCTCCATTGAATTTACACAGTTCACAAACCCAACGCGTTTCGCAATATTAACTAAAGACCATTTATTTAACAGGAGCTGTGGTTTGTATCAGTTTCATAAGCAGACTTGTACTAGCTATGGTCCGTAAGGGTAGGAAACACAGTTCTTTTTTTCTGGGCTTACACGTGTTTCTTGTTGTATTTGAGACGCCGGAAAGAAGAGCATGGTTTTTGCGTTAAAACAGAGTGGGTTTCATGGATGAGAACACTGGTGTGAATTTCCCTTCCGAAATGGTGTAAAACCATAGGATCTCTGTCTTCCTACAAACAAGAGGTCATTTCTGGTAAACACAGAGAATTTTGGGCTCAAATGAAATTACACAGTTAATGAACCCAATGCGTTTCACACTATTAACGAAAGAGCACATATGTAAGTAGAGCTGTGGTTTGTATCAGTTTTATAAGCAGGGTTGAACTAGATATGGTTCGTATGAGTGGGAAACACAGTTCTTTTTATCTGGGCTTGATCATGTTTCTTGCTTTATTGAAGATGCAGGAAAGAAGAGCATGCTTCATGCGTTTTAAACAGACTGTGTTTCATGGATGAGAACACTGGTCTGAATTTCCGTTCAGAAACGCAGTTAAACCACAGTATCTGTTCCTCTTAAAAGCAGGAGTTCATTTCTGGGAAACACTGTGAATTTGTGGCTCAAATGAATTTACACAGTTCACAAACCCAACGCATTACTCACTATTAACTAAAGATTATTTATTTAACAGGAGCTGTGGCTTGTATCAGTTTCATAAGCAGAGTTGAACTAGATATGGTCCGTATGAGTAGGAAACACAGTTCTTTGTTCTGGATATGCTCATGTTTCTTGCTGTATAGGAGACGCTATAAAGAAGAGGAAGCATCTTGCCTTAAAACAGTGTGTGTTTCAGGGATGAAAACTCTGGTCAGAATTTCCCTTCAGAAACGGTGGTAAACCCCAGGTTCAGTGTCTTCCTACACCAACAGTTCATTTCAGGTAAACCCAGTGAATTTTGGGCTCAAATATTTTACACAGTACACAAACACATTGCGTTTCTCACTATTAACTACAGAGCATTTATGTAAGAGGAGCTTTGGTTTGTATCTGGTTCATAGGCAGATTTGAACAAGATATGGTCCGTATGAGTAGGAAACACAGTTCTTTTTTTCTGGGCATGCTCAAACTTCTTGCTGTATTGTAGACGAAGGAAAGAAGAGCATGTTTCTTGCGTTAAAAAAGTGTGTGTTACATGGATGAAAACACTGGTCTGAATTTCCATTCAGAAATGGAGTTAAACCCCAGATCTGTGTCATCCTACAACAAGAGTTCATTTCCGGTAAACCGGTGATTTTTGGCCTCAAATAAATTTACACAATTCACGAACCCAACGTGTTTCTCACTATTAACTAAAGAGCATTTATGTAAGAGGAGCTGTGGTTTGTATCAGGTTCATAGGCAGAGTTGAACTAGATATGGTCCATTTGAGTAGGTAAGAGGAGCTGTGGTTTGTATCAGTTTCATAAGCAGAGTTGAACTACATATGGTCCTTATGAGTAGGAAACACAGTTCTTTTTTTCTGGGCATGCTCATGGTTCTTGCTGTATTGGAGATGCTGGAAAGAAGAACTTGCTTCTTGCGAGAAAACAGATTGGGTTTCATGGATGAGAACACTCGTCTGAATTTCCCTTCAGAAACGGAGTTAAACCCCAGGAACTGTGTCTTTCTACAAGCAAGAGTTCATTTTTGGTAAACCAAGTGATTTTGGGGCTCAAATGATTTTACACACTTCTGGAACCCAACTTGATTCTCCCTATTAACTAAAGAGCATTTATATAAGAGGAGCTGTGGTTTTTATCAGTTTCATATGCAGAGTTAATGTACATAAGGTCGGTATGAGTAGGAAACTCAGTTCTTTTTTTCTGGGCATTCTCATGGGCTTGCTATTTTGGAGACACTGGAAAGAAGAGCTTGCTTCTTGCGTGAAAACAGAGTGTGTTTCAAGGATGACAACACTGGTCTGAATTTCCCTTCAGAAACGGAGTTAAACCCCAGGATCTGTGTCTTCCTACAAGCAAGAGTTCATTTCTGTGAACCAAGTGAATTTTTGGCACAAATGATTTTCACAGTTCTGGAACCCAACTTGGTTCTCCCTATTAACTAAAGAGCATTTATGTAAGAGGAGCTTTGGTTTGTATCAGTTTCATAAGCAGAGTTGAACTACATCTGGTCTTCATGAATAGGAAACAAAGTTCTTTATTTCTGGGCATGCTCATGGTTCTTGCTGTATTGGAGATGCTTTAAAGAAGAGCTTGCTTCTTGCGTGAAAACATGGTGTGTTTCATGGATGAGAACACTGGACTGAATTTCTCTTCAGAACCGGAGTTAAACCCCAGGATCTCTGTCTTCCTACAAGCAAGAGTTTATTTCTGGTAATCCAATTGAATTTTGGGCTCAAATGATTTTACACAGTTCTGAAACCCAACTTGATTCTCCCTATTAACTAAAGAGCAATTATTTTAGAGGAGCTGTGGTTTGTATCAGTTTCATAAGCAGAGTTGAAATACATATGGTCCGTATGATTCGGAAACACAGTTCCTTTTTTGTGGGCATGCTCATGGTTCTTGCTGTATTGGAGATGCTGGAAAGAAGAGCTTGCTTCTTGCGTGAATGCCGAGTGGGTTTAATGGATGAGAACACTGATCTGAATTTCCCTTCAGAAACGGGGTTAAACCCCATGATCTGTGTCTTCCTACAAGCAAGAGTTCATTTCTGGTATATCTAGTGAATTTTGGGCTCAAATGATTTTGCACAGTTCTGGAACCGAACACGATTCAAACTATTAACTAAAGAGCATTTATGTAAGAGGAGCTGTGGTTTGTATCAGTTTCATAAGCAGAATTGAACTGCATATGGTCTGTATGAGTAGGAAGCACAGTTCTTTTTTTCTGGGCATGCTCATGGTTCTTGCTGTATTGGATATGCTGGAAAGAAGTGCTTGCTTCTTGCGTTAAAACAGAGTGTGTTTCATGGATGAGAACAATGGTATGAATTTCCCTTCAGAAACGGAGTTAAACCCCAGGATCTGTGTCTTCCTACAAGCAAGAGTTCATTTCTGGTAAAACAAGTGAATTTTTGGTTCAACTGATTTTTCACAGTTCAACAAACCAAGACGATTCTCACTATTAACCTAAGAGGATTTATGTAAGAGGAGCTGTGGTTTGTATCAGTTTCATAAGTAGAGATGGAGTACATATGGTCCATATGAGTAGGAAACACAGTTCTTTTTTTCAGGGCATGCTCATGGTTCTGGCTGTATTGGAGAGGCTGGAAAGAAGAGCTTGCTTCTTGCGAGAAAACAGATTGGGTTTCATGGATGAGAACACTGGTCTGAATTTCACTTCAGAATCAGAGTTAAACCACAGGATCTGTGTCTTCCTATAAGCAACAGTTCATTTACGGAAATCCAAGGGAATTTTGTACTTAAATGATTTTACACAGTTCTTGAACCGAAAGTGATTCTCCCTATTAACTAAAGAGCATTTATGTTAGTGGAGCTGTGGTTTTTATCAGTCTCATAAGCATAGTTGAACTACATATGGTCCGTAGGAGTAGGAAACACAGTTCTTTTTTTCTGGGCATGCTCATCTTTCTTGCTGCATTTGGGACGCTGGAAAGAAGAGCTTGCTTCTTCTGTGAAAACAAAGTGTGTTTCATGGATAAGAACACTGGTCTGAATTTCCCTTCAGTAATGTAGTTAAACCACAAGATCTGTGTCTTCCTACAAGAAAGAGTTCATTTCTGGTAAACCCAGTGAATTTTGGGCTCAAATGATTTTACACAGTTCACGAACCGAACACAATTCAAACTATTTACTAAAGAGCATTTATGTAAGAGGAGTTGTAGTTTGTATCAGTTACATGAGCAGAGTTGAACAACATATGGTCTGTATGAGTAGGAAACACAGTTCTTTTTTTCTGGGCATGCTCATGGTTGTTCCTGTATTGGGGACGCTGGAAAGATAAGCTTGCTTCTTGCGTGAAAACAGAGTGTGTTTCATGGATGAGAACAGTGGTCTGAATTTCCCTTCAGAAACGGAGTTAAACCACACGATCTGTGTCTTCCTACAAGCAAGAGTGCATTTCTGGAAAACCATGTGAATTCTGGGCTCAAATGATTTTTCACAGTTCAATAACCAAACACGATTCTCAAAATTAACTAAAGAGGATTTATGTCAGAGGAGCTGTGGTTTGTATCAGTTTCATAAGCAAAACTGAACTGCATATGGTCCGTATAAGTAGGAAACACAGTTCTTTTTTTCTGGGCATTCTCATGGATCTCGCTGTATTAGAGACGCTGAAAAAGAGGATGCTTCTTGCATTAGACCAGAATGTGTTTCATGGATGAGAACACATGTCTGAATTTCACTTCAGAATCAGAGTTAAACCACAGGATCTGTGTCTTCTTATAAGAAACAGTTCATTTACAGAAATCCAAGGGAATTTTGGGCTTAAATGATTTTACACAGTTCTGGAACCCAAATTGATTCTCCCTATTAACTAAAGAGCATTTATGTTAGAGGAGCTGTGGTTTTCATCAGTCTCATAAGCAGAGTTGAACTACATATGGTCCGTATGAGTAGGAAACACAGTTCCTTTTTTCTGGGCATGCTCATCTTTCTTGCTGCATTGGGGATGCTGGAAAGAAAAGCTTGCTTCTTGCGTGAAAAGAGAGTGGGTTTCATGGATGAGAACACTGGTCTGAATTACCCTTCAGAAACAGAGTTAAACTACAGGATCTGTATCGTCCTACAAGCAAGAGTTCATTTCTGGTAAACCAAGTGAATTTGGGGCTCAAATGGTTTTACAAAGTTCTGGAACCCAACGCGATTCAAACTATTAACTAAAGAGCATTTGTGTAAGAGGAGCTGTGGTTTGAATCAGTTTCATAAGCAGAGTTGAACTACATGTGTTTCGCATGAGTAGCACACAGTTCTTTTTTCCTTGGCATGCTCATATTTCTTGTTGTATTAGAGACGCTGGAAAGCAGAGCTTGCTTCTTGCAATAAAACAGAGTGTTTTTCTTGGATGAGAACACTGGTCTCAAATTCCCTTCAGAAACAGAGTTAAACCCCAGGATCTGTGTCTTCCTACAAGAAAGAGTTCATTGCTGGTAAACCCATTGAATTTTGGCTCACTTGATTTTACACAGTTCAGGAACCCAACGCGATTCAAACTATTAACTAAAGAGCATTTATGTAAGAGGAGCTGTGGTTGGTATCAGTTTCAAGGGAGAGTTGAACTACATATGGTCCATATGAGTAGGACACACAGTTCTTTTTTTCTTGCCATGCTCATGGTTCTTGCTGTATTGGAGACACTGGAAAGAAGAGCTTGCTTCTTGCCTGAAAAGAGAGTTAGTTTCATGGATGAGAACACTGGTCTGAATTTCCCTTCAGAAACAGAGTTAAACCACGGGATCTGTGTATTCTTACAAGCAAGAATTCATTTCTGGTAAACCAAGTGAATTTGGGGCTCAAATGATTTTACACAGTTCTGGAACCCAATGCGATTCAAACTATCAACTAAGGAGCATTTATGTAAGAGGAGCTGTGGTTTGTATCAGTTTCATAAGCAGAGTTGAACTACATATGGTCCGTTAGAGTAGGAAACACAGTTCTTTTTTTCTGGGCATGCTCAATGTTCTTGCTGTATTAGAAACGCAGGAAAGAAGAGGATGCTTCTTGCATTAAAACAGAGTGTGTTTCATGGATGAGAATACTGTTCTGAATTTCCCTTCAGAAACGGAGTTAAACCACAGGATCTATGTCTTCCTACAAGCAAGAGTTCATTTCTGGTAAACCAAGTGAATTTGTCGCACAAATAATTTTACACAGTTCTAGAAACCAACGGGATTCAAACTATTATCTAAAGAGCATTTGTGTTAGAGGAGCTGTGGTTTGTATCAGTTTCATAAGCAGAGTTGACCTACATATGGTCCTTATGAGTAGGAAACAAAGATATTTTTTTCTTGCCATGCTCATGGTTCTTGCTGTATTGGAGACACAGGAGAGAAGAGCTTGCCTCTTGCGTGAAAAGAGAGTGAGTTTAATGGATGAGAACACTGGTCTGAATTTCCCTTCAGAATCAGAGTTAAACCACAGCATCTGTGTATTCCTACAAGCAAGCATTCATTTCTGGAAAATCAAGTGAATTTGGGGCTCAAATGATTTTACACATTTCTGGAACCCAACGCGATTCAAACTATTAACTAAAGAGCATTTATGTAAGAGGACTTGTGGTTTGTATCAATTTCATAAGCAGAGTTGAACTACATGGGGTCCACATGAGTAGGAAACAGAGTTCTTTTTTTCTGTCATGTACATATTTCTTGCTGTATTGGAGACGCTTGAAAGAAGAGCTTGCTTCTTGCGTTAAAACAGCTTGTTTTCTTGGATAAGAACACTGGTCTCAATTTCCCTTCAGAAACGGAGTTAAACTCCAGGATCTGTGTCTTCATACAAGAAAGAGTTCATTTCTGGTAAACCCATTGAATGTTGGGCTCACATGATTTTACACATTTCAAAACCCAACGTGATTCTCACTATTAACTAAAGTGCACTTATGTATGAGGAGCTGTGGTTCGTAGCAGTTTTATAAGTAGAGTTGAACTACATATGGTCCTTAGGAGTAGGAAACACAGTTTTTTTTTTCTGGGCATGCTCATATTTCTTGCTGTATTGGAGACACTGGAACGAAGAGCTTGCTTCTTGCATTAAAACAGAGTGTTTTTCTTGGATGAGAACACTGGTCTCAATTTCCCTTCAGATTCGGAGTTAAAGCACAGGATCTGTGTGTTACTACAAGCAAGAGTTCATTTCTGGTAAGCACAGTGAATTTTCGTCTCAAATGATTTTACACAGTTCATGAACCAAACGCAATTCTAACTATTAACTAAAGACCATATATGTAAGAGGAGCTGTGATTTGTATCAGTTTCATAAACAGAGTTGAACTACATGTGGTCCGCATGAGTAGGAAACACAGTTCTTTTTTTCTTGGCATGCTCATATTTCTTGCTGTATTGGAGACTCTGGAAAGAATAGCTTTCTTCTTGCATTAAAACAGAGTGTTTTTCTTGGATGAGAACACTGGTCTCAATTTCCCTTCAGAAACGGAGTTAACCCACAAGATCTGTGTCTTCCTACAAGCAAGAGTGCATTTCTGGTAAACCAAGTGAATTTGGGCCCAAATGATTTTTCACAGTTCAACAACCCAACGCGATTCTCAAAATTAACTAAAGAGCATTCATGTAAGAGGAGCTGTGGTTTGTATTAGTTTCATAAGCAAAATTGAACTGCATATGGTCCGTATAAGTAGGAAACACAGTTCATTTTTCCGGAGCATTCTCATGGTTCTTGCTGTATTAGAGACGCTGAAAAAGAGGATGCTTCTTGCATTAAAACAGAATGTGTTTCATGGATGAGAACACTGGTCTGAATTTCCCTTCAGAATCGGAGTTAAACCACAGGATCTGTGTCTTCCTGCAAGCAACAGTTCATTTCTGGAAATCCAAGGGAATTTTGGGCTTAAATGATTTTACACATTTCTGGAACACAACTTGATTCTCCCTATTAACTAAAGAGCATTTATGTAACAGGAGCTGTGGTTTTCATCAGTTTCATAAGCAGAGTTTAACTACTATGGTCCGTATGAGTAGGAAACACAGTTCTTTTTTTGTGGGCATGCTATGGTTCTTGCTGTATTGGAATCACTGGAAAGTAGAGCTTGCTTCTTGCGTTAAAACAGAGTGTTTTCCTTGGATGGGAACACTGGTCTCAATTTCCCTTCAGAAACGGAGTTAAATCCCAGGATCTGTGTCTTCCTACAAGAAAG
Source organism: Onychomys arenicola (assembly GCA_949786405.1). Taxonomy (NCBI): domain Eukaryota; kingdom Metazoa; phylum Chordata; class Mammalia; order Rodentia; family Cricetidae; genus Onychomys; species Onychomys arenicola. The sequence continues at coordinate 5,197,049 of CATKUM010000039.1, read as the reverse complement.
AGTTCATTTCTGGTAAACCAAGTGAATTTGGGGCTCAAATGATTTTACAAAGTTCTGGAACACAACGCGATTCAAACTATTAACTAAAGAGCATTTATGTAAGAGGAGCTGTGGTTTGAATCAGTTTCATAAGCAGAGTTGAACTACATGTGGTCCGAATGAGTAGCACACAGTTCTTTTTTCCTTGGCATGCTCATATTTCTTGTTGTATTAGAGACGCTGGAAAGCAGAGCTTGCTTCTTGCAATAAAACAGAGTGTTTTTCTTGGATGAGAACACTGGTCTCAAATTCCCCTCAGAAACAGAGTTAAACCCCAGGATCTGTGTCTTCCTACAAGAAAGAGTTCATTGCTGGTAAACCCATTGAATTTTGGATCACTTGATTTTACACAGTTCAGGAACCCAACGCGATTCAAACTATTAACTAAAGAGCATTTATATAAGAGGAGCTGTGGTTTGTATCAGTTTCATAGGAAGAGTTGAACTACATATGATCCGTATGAGTAGGACACACAGTTCTTTTTTTCTTGCCATGCTCATGGTTCTTGCTGTATTGGAGACACAGGAAAGAAGAGCTTCCTTCTTGCGTGAAATGAGAGTTAGTTTCATGGATGAGAACACTGGTCTGAATTTCCCTTCAGAAACAGAGTTAAACCACGGGATCTGTGTATTCTTACAAGCAAGAGTTCATTTCTGGTAAACCAAGTGAATTTGGGGCTCAAATGATTTTACACAGTTATGGAAACCAATCCGAGTCAAACTATTAACTAAAGAGCATTTATGTAAGAGGAGCTGTGGTTGGTATCAGTTTCATAAGCAGAGTTGAACTATATATGGTCCGTTTGAGTAGGAAACACAGTTCTTTTTTTCTGTCATGTACATCTTTCTTGCTGTATTGGAGACGCTTGAAAGAAGAGCTTGCTTCTTGCGTTAAAACAGAGTGTTTTTCTTGGATGAGAACACTGGTCTCAATTTCCCTTCAGAAACGGAGTTAAACTCCAGGATCTGTGTCTTCCTACAAGAAAGAGTTCATTTCTGGTAAACCCATTGAATTTTGGGCTCACATGCTTTTACACAGTTCAGGAACCCAACTCGATTCAAACTATTAACTAAAGAGCATTTAAGTAAGAGGATTTGTGCTTTGTATCAGTTTCATAAGCAGAGTTGAAGTACATATGGTCTTTTGGGTAGGACACACAGTTATTTTTTTTTCCATGCTCATGGTTTTTGCTGTATTGTAGACAAAGGAAAGAAGAGCTTGCTTCTTGCGTGAAAAGAGAGTGAGTTTCATGGATGAGAACACTTGTCTGAATTTCCCTTCAGCAACAGAATTAAACCATGTGATCTGTGTCTTCCTACAAGCAAGAGTTCATTTCAGGAAATCCAAGTGAATTTTGGGCTCAAATGATTTTTCACAGTTCAACAACCCAACGCGATTCTCACAATTAATTAAAGAGCATTTATGTAAGAGGAGCTGTAGTTTTTATCAGTTTCATAAGCAGAGTTGAACTCATATGGTCCATATGAGTAGGAAACAGTTCTTTTTCTCTGGGCATGCTCATGGTTCTTGGTGTATTAGAGACGCTGGAAAGAAGAGGATGCTTCTTGCAATAAAACAGCATGTGTTTCATGGATGAGAACACTGCTCTGAATTTCCCTTCAGATTCAGAGTTAAACCACAGGATCTGTGTGTTTGTACAAGCAAGAGTTCATTTCTGGAAAACCCATGGATTTTTGGGCTCAAACGATTTTACACTGTTCACGAACCCAACGCGATTCTAACTATTAACTAAAGAGCTTTTGTGTTAGAGGAGCTTTGGTTTGTATCATTTTCATAATTAGATGTGAACTACATATGGTGCGTAGGAGTAGGAAACACAGTTCTTTTTTTCTGGGCATGCTCATGGTTCTTGCTGTATTGGAGACACTGGAAAGAAGAGCTTGCTTCTTGAGTGAAAACAGAGTGAGTTTCATGGATGAGAACACTGGTCTGAATTTCCCTTCAGAAACGGAGTTAAACAACAGGATCTGTGTCTTCCTACAAGCAAGAGTTCATTTCTGGGAAACCAAGTGAATTTTGGGCTCAAATGATTTTACACAGTTCAGGAAACCAACTTGATTCTCACTGTTAACTAAAGAGCATTTATGTAAGAGGAGCTGTAGTTTTTATCAGTTTCATAAGCAGAGTTGAACTACATATGGTCCGTATGAGTAGGAAACACAGTTCTTTTTTTCTGGGCATGCTCATGGTTCTTGTTTTATTGGAGACGCTTGAAAGAAGAGCTTGCTTCTTGCGTGAAAATAGAGTGTGTTTCATGGATGAGAACACTGGTCTGAATTTCCTTTCAGAAACGGAGTTAAACCACAGGATCTATGTCTTCCTACAAGCAAGAGTTCATTTCTGGTAATCCAAGTGAATTTTGGGCTCAAATGCTTTTTCACAGTTCTGGAGCCAACGCGATTCAAACTATTAATTAAAGTGCCTTTATGTAAGTGGAGCTGTGGTTTGTATCAGTTTCATAAGCAGAATTGAACTGCATATGGTCCCTATGAGTAGGAAACACAGTTCTTTTTTTCTGGGCAAGCTCATGGTTCTTGCTGTATTAGAGACTCTGGAAAGAAGAGGATGCTTCTTGCATTAAAACGGCATGTGTTTCATGGATGAGAATACTGGTATGAATTTCCCATCAGATTCGGAGTTAAACCACAGGATCTGTGGGTTCCTACAAGCAAGAGATCATTTCAAGTAAACCCAGTGAATTTTGGGCTCAAATGATTTTACACAGTTCACGAACCCAACGCGATTCTAACTCTTAACTAAAGAGCATTTATATAAGATCAGTTGTGGTTTGTATCAGTTTCATAAGCATAGTTGAACTACATGTGGTCCGCATGAGTAGGAAACACAGTTCTTTTTTCCTTGGCATGCTAATACTTCTTGCTGTATTGGAGACGCTGGAAAGAAGAGCTTGCTTCTTCCATTAAAACAGAGTGTTTTTCTTGGATGAGAACACTGGTCTCAATTTCCTTCAGAAACGGAGTTAAACTCCAGGATCTGTGTAATCCTACAAGAAATAGTTCATTTCTGGTAAACCCATTGAATTTGGGGCTCACATGATTTTACACAGTTCTGGAACCCAACGCTATTCAAACTCTTAAGTATAGAACATTTGTGTAAGAGGTGCTGTGGTTTTTGTCAGTTTCATAAGCAGAGTTGAACTACATATGGTCCGTATGAGTAGGAAACACAGTTCTTTTTTTCTGGGCATGCTCATGGTTCTTGCTGTATTGGGGACGCTGGAAAGAAGAGCTTGCTTCTTGCGTGAAAACAGAGTGTGTTTCATGGATGAGAACACTGGTCTGAATTTCTCTTCAGAAACGGAGTTAAACCACAAGATCTGTGTCTTCCTACAAGCAAGAGTTCATTTCTGGGAAACCAAGTGAATTTTGGGCTCAAATGATTTTTCACAGTTCAACAACCCAACGCGATTCTCACAATTAATTAAAGAGCATTTATGTAAGAGGAGCTGTAGTTTTTATCAGTTTCATAAGCAGAGTTGAACTCATATGGTCCATATGAGTAGGAAACAGTTCTTTTTTTCTGGGCATGCTCATGGTTCTTGGTGTATTAGAGACGCTGGAAAGAAGAGGATGCTTCTTGCAATAAAACAGCATGTGTTTCATGGATGAGAACACTGGTCTGAATTTCCCTTCAGATTCAGAGTAAAACCACAGGATCTGTGTGTTCGTTCAAGCAAGAGTTCTTTTCTGGAAAACACATTGATTTTTGGGCTCAAACGATTTTACACTGTTCACGAACCCAACGCGATTCTAACTATTAACTAAAGAGCTTTTGTGTTAGAAGAGCTTTGGTTTGTATCATTTTCATAAGTAGAGGTGAACTACATATGGTGTGTAGGAGTAGGAAACACAGTTCTTTTTTTCTGGGCATGCTCATGGTTCTTGCTGTATTGGAGACGCTGGAAAGAAGAGCTTGCTTCTTGCGTGAAAACAGAGTGAGTTTCATGGATGAGAACACTGGTCTGAATTTCCCTTCAGAAACGGAGTTAAACCACAGGATCTGTGTCTTCCTACAAGCAAGAGTTCATTTCTGGGAAACCAAGTGAATTTTGGGCTCAAATGATTTTACACAGTTCGGGAAACCAACTTGATTCTCACTGTTAACTAAAGAGCATTTATGTAAGAGGAGCTGTAGTTTTTATCAGTTTCATAAGCAGAGTTGAACTACATATGGTCCATATGAGTAGGAAACTCAATTCTTTTTTTCTGGGCATGCTCATGGTTCTTGGTGTATTAGAGACGCTGGAAAGAAGAGGAAGCTTCTTGCATTAAAACAGCATGTGTTTCATGGATGAGAACACTGGTCTGGATTTCCCTTCAGAAACAGAGTTAAACCACAAGATCTGTGTATTCCTACAAGCAAGAGTTCATTTCTGGTAAACCAAGTGAATTTGGGGCTCAAATGCTTTTTCACAGTTCTGGAGCCAACGCGATTCAAACTATTAACTAAAGAGCATTTATGTAATAGGAGCTGTGGTTTGTATCAATTTCATAAGCAGAGTTGAACTACATGTGGTCATTATGAGTAGGAAACAGTTCTTTTTTTCTGGGCATGCTCATGGTTCTTGGTGTATTAGAGACTCTGGAAAGAAGAGGATGCTTCTTGCATTAAAACGGCATGTGTTTCATGGATGAGAATGCTGGTATGAATTTCCCATCAGATTCGGAGTTAAACCACAGGATCTGTGGGTTCCTACAAGCAAGAGATCATTTCAAGTAAACCCAGTGAATTTTGGGCTCAAATGATTTTACACAGTTCACGAACCCAACCCGATTCTAACTCTTAACTAAAGAGCATTTATATAAGAGGAGTTGTGTTTTGTATCAGTTTCATAAGCAGAGTTGAACTACAAGTGGTCCGCATGAGTAGGAAACACAGTTATTTTTTTCTTGGCATGCTCATACTTCTTGCTGTATTGGAGACGCTGGAAAGAATGGCTTGCTTCTTGCATTAAAACAGAGTGTTTTTCTTGTTTGAGAACACTGGTCTCAATTTCTCTTCAGAAACGGAGTTAAACCACAAGATCTGTGTCTTCCTACAAGCAAGAGTTCATTTCTGGGAAACCAAGTGAATTTTGGGCTCAAATGATTTTTCACAGTTCAACAACCCAACGCGATTCTCACAATTAATTAAAGAGCATTTATGTAAGAGGAGCTGTAGTTTTTATCAGTTTCATAAGCAGAGTTGAACTCATATGGTCCATATGAGTAGGAAACAGTTCTTTTTTTCTGGGCATGCTCATGGTTCTTGGTGTATTAGAGACGCTGGAAAGAAGAGGATGCTTCTTGCAATAAAACAGCATGTGTTTCATGGATGAGAACACTGGTCTGAATTTCCCTTCAGATTCAGAGTTAAACCACAGGATCTGTGTGTTCGTACAAGCAAGAGTTCATTTCTGGAAAACCCATTGATTTTTGGGCTCAATCGATTTTACACTGTTCACGAACCCAACGCGATTCTAACTATTAACTAAAGAGCTTTTGTGTTAGAAGAGCTTTGGTTTGTATCATTTTCATAAGTAGAGGTGAACTACATATGGTGCGTAGGAGTAGGAAACACAGTTCTTTTTTTCTGGGCGTGCTCATGGTTCTTGCTGTATTGGAGACGCTGGAAAGAAGAGCTTGCTTCTTGCGTGAAAACAGAGTGAGTTTCATGGATGAGAACACTGGTCTGAATTTCCCTTCAGAAACGGAGTTAAACCACAGGATCTGTGTCTTCCTACAAGCAAGAGTTCATTTCTGGGAAACCAAGTGAATTTTGGGCTCAAATGATTTTACACAGTTCGGGAAACCAACTTGATTCTCACTGTTAACTAAAGAGCATTTATGTAAGAGGAGCTGTAGTTTTTATCAGTTTCATAAGCAGAGTTGAACTACATATGGTCCATATGAGTAGGAAACACAATTCTTTTTTTCTGGGCATGCTCATGGTTCTTGGTGTATTAGAGACGCTGGAAAGAAGAGGAAGCTTCTTGCATTAAAACAGCATGTGTTTCATGGATGAGAACACTGGTCTGGATTTCCCTTCAGAAACAGAGTTAAACCACAAGATCTGTGTATTCCTACAAGCAAGAGTTCATTTCTGGTAAACCAAGTGAATTTGGGGCTCAAATGCTTTTTCACAGTTCTGGAGCCAACGCGATTCAAACTATTAACTAAAGAGCATTTATGTAATAGGAGCTGTGGTTTGTATCAATTTCATAAGCAGAGTTGAACTACATGTGGTCATTATGAGTAGGAAACAGTTCTTTTTTTCTGGGCATGCTCATGGTTCTTGGTGTATTAGAGACTCTGGAAAGAAGAGGATGCTTCTTGCATTAAAACGGCATGTGTTTCATGGATGAGAATGCTGGTATGAATTTCCCATCAGATTCGGAGTTAAACCACAGGATCTGTGGGTTCCTACAAGCAAGAGATCATTTCAAGTAAACCCAGTGAATTTTGGGCTCAAATGATTTTACACAGTTCACGAACCCAACCCGATTCTAACTCTTAACGAAAGAGCATTTATATAAGAGGAGTTGTGTTTTGTATCAGTTTCATAATTAGAGTTGAACTACAAGTGGTCCGCATGAGTAAGAAACACAGTTATTTTTTTCTTGTCATGCTCATACTTCTTGCTGTATTGGAGATGCTGGAAGGAAGGGCTTGCTTCTTGCATTAAAACAGAGTGTTTTTCTTGTTTGAGAACACTGGTCTCAATTTCCCTTCAGAAACGGAGTTAAACTCCAGGATCTGTGTCTTCCTACAAGCAAGAGTTCATTTCCTGGAAACCAAGTGAATTTTGGGCTCAAATGAATATACACAGTTCTGGAAACAAACTTGATTCTCCCTATTAACTAAAGAGCATTTATGGAAGAGGAGCTGTAGTTTTCATCAGTTTCATAAGCAGAGTTGAACTACATATGATCCATATGAGTAGGAAGTACAGTTCTTTTTTTCTGGGCAAGCTCATGGTTCTTGCTGTATTAGAGACTCTGGAAAGAAGAGGATGCTTCTTGCATTAAAACAGCATGTGTTTCATGGATGAGAACACTGGTCTGAATTTCCCTTCAGATTCAGAGTTAAACCACAGGATCTGTGTGTTCCTACAAGCAAGAGTTCATTTCTAGTAAACACAGTTAATTTTGTGCTCAAATGATTTTACACAGTTCAACAACCCAACACGATTCTCACCATTAATTAAAGAGCATTTATGTAAGAGGAGCTGTAGTTTTTATCCGTTTCATAAGCAGAGTTGAACTACATATGGTCCGTATGAGTAGGAAACACAGTTCTTTTTTTCTTGGCATGCTCATACTTCTTGCTGTATTGGAGACGCTGGAAAGAAGAGCTTGCTTCTTGCATTAAAACAGAGTGTTTTTCGTGTTTGAGAACACTTGTCTCAATTTCCCTTCAGAAACGGAGTTAAATCCAGGACCTGTGTCTTCCTACAAGCAAGAGTTCATTTCCTGGAAACCAAGTGAATGTTGGGCTCAAATGAATATACACAGTTCTGGAAACAAACTTGATTCTCCCTATTAACTAAAGAGCATTTACGTAAGAGGAGCTGTAGTTTTCATCAGTTTCATAAGCAGAGTTGAACTACATATGGTCCGTATGAGTAGGAAACACAGTTCTTTTTTTCTGGGCATGCTCATGGTTCTTGTTTTATTGGAGACGCTTGAAAGAAGAGCTTGCTTCTTGCGTGAAAATAGAGTGTGTTTCATGGATGAGAACACTGGTCTGAATTTCCCTTCAGAAACGGAGTTAAACCACAGGATCTATGTCTTCCTACAAGCAAGAGTTCATTTCTCGTAAACCAAGTGAATTTGTCGCTCAAATGATTTTACAGAGTTCTGGAACCCAACGCGATTCAAACTATTAACTAAAGAGCATTTATGTAAGAGGAGCTGTGGTTTGTATCAATTTCATGAGCAGAGTTGTACTACACATGGTCATTATGAGTAGGAAACCCAGTTCTTTTTATCTCGGCAAGCTCATGGTTCTTGCTGTATTAGAGAATTTGGAAAGAAGAGGATGCTTCTTGGATTAAAACAGCATGCGTTTCATGGATGAGAACACTGGTCTGAATTTCCCTTCAGGTTCAGAGTTAAACCACAGGATCTGTGTGTTCCTACAAGCAAGAGTTCATTTCTAGTAAACCCAGTGAATTTTGGGCTCAAATGATTTTACACAGTTCACGACCCAAAACGATTCTAACTATTAACTAAAAAGCATTTATATAAGAGCAGTTGTGGTTTGTATCAGTTTCATAAGCAGAGTTGAACTACATGTGGTCCGCATGAGTAGGAAACACAGTTCTTTTTTTCTTGGCATGCTCATACTTCTTGCTGTATTGGAGTCGCCAGAAAGAAGAGCTTGCATCTTGCATTAAAACAGAGTGTTTTTCTTGGACGAGAACACTGGTCTCAATTTCCTTTCAGAAACGGAGTTAAACTCCAGGATCTGTGTCTTCCTACAAGAAAGAGTTCATTTCTGGTAAACCCATTGAATTTGGGGCTCACATGTTTTTAAACAGTTCTGGAACCTAACGCAATTCAAACTATTAAGTATAGAATATTTATGTAAGAGGTGATGTGGTTTTTGTCAGTTTCATAAGCAGAGTTGAACTACATATGGTCTGTATGAGTAGGACACACAGTGCTTTTATTCTGGGCATGCTCATGGTTCTTGCTGTATTGGGGATGCTGGAAAGAAGTGCTTGCTTCTTGCGTGAACAGAGAGTGAGTTTCATGGATGAGAACACTTGTCTAAATTTCCCTTCAGAAACAGAGTTAAACCACGGGATCTGTGTCTTCCTACAAGCAAGAGTTCATTTCTGGTAGTCCAAGGGAATTTGGGCTCAAAGGATTTTTCACAGTTCTGGAACCCAACGCAATTCAAACTATTACCTATAGAGCATTTATGTAAGAGGAGCTGTGGTTTGTATCACTTTCATAAGCAGAGTTGAACTACATATGGTCCTTATGAGTAGGATACACAGTTCTTTTTTTCTGGGCATGCTCATGGTTCTTGCTGTATGGGGAACGTTGGAAAGAAGAGCTTGCTTCTTGCGTGAAAACAGAGTGTGTTTCATGGATGAGAACACTGGTCTGAATTTCCCTTCAGAAACGGAGTGAAACCACAAGATCTGTGTCTTCCGACAAGCAAGAGTTCATTTCCTGGAAAACAAGTGAATTTTGGGCTCAAATGATTTTTCACAGTTCAACAACCCATCGCGATTCTCACAATTAACTAAAGAGAAATTATGTAAGAGGAGCTGTGGATTGTATCAGTTTCATAAGCAGAATTGAACTGCATATGGAATGTATGAGCAGGAAACACAGTTCTTTTTTTCTGGGTATTTTCATGGTTCTTGATGTATTAGAGACGCTGGAAAAAGAGGATGCTTCTTGCATTAAAACAGAATGTGTTTCATGGATGTGAACACTGGTCTGAATTTCCCTTCAGAATCGGAGTTAAACCACAGGATCTGTGTCTTCCTACAAGCAAGAGTTCATTTCTGGAAATCCCAGTGAATTTTGGGCTCCAATGATGTTACACAGTTAGGGTACCCAAATTGATTCTTCCTATTAACTAAAGAGCATTTATGTAAGAGGAGCTGTGGTTTGTATCAGTTTCATAAGCAGAGTTGAACTAAACATGGTCCGTAGGAGTAGTAAACAAAGTTCTTTTTTCTGGGCATGCTCATGGTTCTTGCTGTACTGGAGAAGCTGTAAGGAAGAGTTTGCTTCTTGCGTGAAAACAGAGTGTGTTTCATGGATGAGAACACTGGTCTGAATTTCCCTTCAGAAATGGCGTTAAACCAAAGGTCTGTGTCTTCCTACAAGCAAGAGTGCATTTCTGGTAAACCAAGTAAATTTTGGGCCCAAATGATTTTTCACAGTTCAGCAACCCAACGTGATTCTCACAATTAACTAAAGAGCATTTATGTAAGAGGAGCAGTGGTTTGTATCAGTTTCATAAGCAGAATTAAACTGCATATGGTTCATATGAGTAGGAAACATAGTTCTTTTTTTCTGGGCATTCTCATGGTTCTTGCTGTATTAGAGAGGCCGGAAAGAAGAGGATGCTTCTTGCATTAAAACAGAATGTGTTTCATGGATGAGAACACTGGACAGAATTTCCCTTCAGAATCGGAGTTAAACCACAGGGTCTGTGTGTTCCTACAAGCAAGAGTTCATTTCTGGTAAACAAAGTGAATTTTACGCTCAAATGATTTTACACAGTTCTGGAACCCAACGTGATTCAAACTATTAACTAAAGAGCATTTATGTAAGAGGAGCTGTGGTTTGTATCAATTTCATGAGCAGAGTTGTACTACATATGGTCATTATGAGTAGGAAACACAGTTCTTTTTTTCTGGGCATGCTCATGGTTCTTGCTGTACTGGAGAAGCTGGAAAGAAGAGCATGCTTCTTGCATGAAAACAGAGTGTGTTTCATGGATGAGAACACTGGTCTGAATTTCCCTTTAGAAACAGAGTTAAACCACAGGATCTGTGTATTCCTACAAGCAAGAGTTCTTTTCTGGTAAACCAAGTGAATTTGATGATCAAATGATTTTACACAATTCTGGAACCAAACGCGATTCTCCCTATTAACTAAAGAGCATTTATGTAAGAGGACCTGTAGTTTTCATCAGTATCATAAGCAGAGTTGAACTACATATGGTCCGTATTAGTAGGAAGCACAGTTCTTTTTTTCTGGGCATGCTCATGGTTCTTGCTGTATTAGAAATGCTGGAAAAAGAGGATGCTTCTTGCATTAAAACGGCATGTGTTTCATGGATGAGAATGCTGGTATGAATTTCCCATCAGATTCGGAGTTAAACCACAGGATCTGTGGGTTCCTACAAGCAAGAGATCATTTCAAGTAAACCCAGTGAATTTTGGGCTCAAATGATTTTACACAGTTCACGAACCCAACCCGATTCTAACTCTTAACGAAAGAGCATTTATATAAGAGGAGTTGTGTTTTGTATCAGTTTCATAATTAGAGTTGAACTACAAGTGGTCCGCATGAGTAAGAAACACAGTTATTTTTTTCTTGTCATGCTCATACTTCTTGCTGTATTGGAGATGCTGGAAGGAAGGGCTTGCTTCTTGCATTAAAACAGAGTGTTTTTCTTGTTTGAGAACACTGGTCTCAATTTCCCTTCAGAAACGGAGTTAAACTCCAGGATCTGTGTCTTCCTACAAGCAAGAGTTCATTTCCTGGAAACCAAGTGAATTTTGGGCTCAAATGAATATACACAGTTCTGGAAACAAACTTGATTCTCCCTATTAACTAAAGAGCATTTATGGAAGAGGAGCTGTAGTTTTCATCAGTTTCATAAGCAGAGTTGAACTACATATGATCCATATGAGTAGGAAGTACAGTTCTTTTTTTCTGGGCAAGCTCATGGTTCTTGCTGTATTAGAGACTCTGGAAAGAAGAGGATGCTTCTTGCATTAAAACAGCATGTGTTTCATGGATGAGAACACTGGTCTGAATTTCCCTTCAGATTCAGAGTTAAACCACAGGATCTGTGTGTTCCTACAAGCAAGAGTTCATTTCTAGTAAACACAGTTAATTTTGTGCTCAAATGATTTTACACAGTTCAACAACCCAACACGATTCTCACCATTAATTAAAGAGCATTTATGTAAGAGGAGCTGTAGTTTTTATCCGTTTCATAAGCAGAGTTGAACTACATATGGTCCGTATGAGTAGGAAACACAGTTCTTTTTTTCTTGGCATGCTCATACTTCTTGCTGTATTGGAGACGCTGGAAAGAAGAGCTTGCTTCTTGCATTAAAACAGAGTGTTTTTCGTGTTTGAGAACACTTGTCTCAATTTCCCTTCAGAAACGGAGTTAAATCCAGGACCTGTGTCTTCCTACAAGCAAGAGTTCATTTCCTGGAAACCAAGTGAATGTTGGGCTCAAATGAATATACACAGTTCTGGAAACAAACTTGATTCTCCCTATTAACTAAAGAGCATTTACGTAAGAGGAGCTGTAGTTTTCATCAGTTTCATAAGCAGAGTTGAACTACATATGGTCCGTATGAGTAGGAAACACAGTTCTTTTTTTCTGGGCATGCTCATGGTTCTTGTTTTATTGGAGACGCTTGAAAGAAGAGCTTGCTTCTTGCGTGAAAATAGAGTGTGTTTCATGGATGAGAACACTGGTCTGAATTTCCCTTCAGAAACGGAGTTAAACCACAGGATCTATGTCTTCCTACAAGCAAGAGTTCATTTCTCGTAAACCAAGTGAATTTGTCGCTCAAATGATTTTACAGAGTTCTGGAACCCAACGCGATTCAAACTATTAACTAAAGAGCATTTATGTAAGAGGAGCTGTGGTTTGTATCAATTTCATGAGCAGAGTTGTACTACACATGGTCATTATGAGTAGGAAACCCAGTTCTTTTTATCTCGGCAAGCTCATGGTTCTTGCTGTATTAGAGAATTTGGAAAGAAGAGGATGCTTCTTGGATTAAAACAGCATGCGTTTCATGGATGAGAACACTGGTCTGAATTTCCCTTCAGGTTCAGAGTTAAACCACAGGATCTGTGTGTTCCTACAAGCAAGAGTTCATTTCTAGTAAACCCAGTGAATTTTGGGCTCAAATGATTTTACACAGTTCACGACCCAAAACGATTCTAACTATTAACTAAAAAGCATTTATATAAGAGCAGTTGTGGTTTGTATCAGTTTCATAAGCAGAGTTGAACTACATGTGGTCCGCATGAGTAGGAAACACAGTTCTTTTTTTCTTGGCATGCTCATACTTCTTGCTGTATTGGAGTCGCCAGAAAGAAGAGCTTGCATCTTGCATTAAAACAGAGTGTTTTTCTTGGACGAGAACACTGGTCTCAATTTCCTTTCAGAAACGGAGTTAAACTCCAGGATCTGTGTCTTCCTACAAGAAAGAGTTCATTTCTGGTAAACCCATTGAATTTGGGGCTCACATGTTTTTAAACAGTTCTGGAACCTAACGCAATTCAAACTATTAAGTATAGAATATTTATGTAAGAGGTGATGTGGTTTTTGTCAGTTTCATAAGCAGAGTTGAACTACATATGGTCTGTATGAGTAGGACACACAGTGCTTTTATTCTGGGCATGCTCATGGTTCTTGCTGTATTGGGGATGCTGGAAAGAAGTGCTTGCTTCTTGCGTGAACAGAGAGTGAGTTTCATGGATGAGAACACTTGTCTAAATTTCCCTTCAGAAACAGAGTTAAACCACGGGATCTGTGTCTTCCTACAAGCAAGAGTTCATTTCTGGTAGTCCAAGGGAATTTGGGCTCAAAGGATTTTTCACAGTTCTGGAACCCAACGCAATTCAAACTATTACCTATAGAGCATTTATGTAAGAGGAGCTGTGGTTTGTATCACTTTCATAAGCAGAGTTGAACTACATATGGTCCTTATGAGTAGGATACACAGTTCTTTTTTTCTGGGCATGCTCATGGTTCTTGCTGTATGGGGAACGTTGGAAAGAAGAGCTTGCTTCTTGCGTGAAAACAGAGTGTGTTTCATGGATGAGAACACTGGTCTGAATTTCCCTTCAGAAACGGAGTGAAACCACAAGATCTGTGTCTTCCGACAAGCAAGAGTTCATTTCCTGGAAAACAAGTGAATTTTGGGCTCAAATGATTTTTCACAGTTCAACAACCCATCGCGATTCTCACAATTAACTAAAGAGAAATTATGTAAGAGGAGCTGTGGATTGTATCAGTTTCATAAGCAGAATTGAACTGCATATGGAATGTATGAGCAGGAAACACAGTTCTTTTTTTCTGGGTATTTTCATGGTTCTTGATGTATTAGAGACGCTGGAAAAAGAGGATGCTTCTTGCATTAAAACAGAATGTGTTTCATGGATGTGAACACTGGTCTGAATTTCCCTTCAGAATCGGAGTTAAACCACAGGATCTGTGTCTTCCTACAAGCAAGAGTTCATTTCTGGAAATCCCAGTGAATTTTGGGCTCCAATGATGTTACACAGTTAGGGTACCCAAATTGATTCTTCCTATTAACTAAAGAGCATTTATGTAAGAGGAGCTGTGGTTTGTATCAGTTTCATAAGCAGAGTTGAACTAAACATGGTCCGTAGGAGTAGTAAACAAAGTTCTTTTTTCTGGGCATGCTCATGGTTCTTGCTGTACTGGAGAAGCTGTAAGGAAGAGTTTGCTTCTTGCGTGAAAACAGAGTGTGTTTCATGGATGAGAACACTGGTCTGAATTTCCCTTCAGAAATGGCGTTAAACCAAAGGTCTGTGTCTTCCTACAAGCAAGAGTGCATTTCTGGTAAACCAAGTAAATTTTGGGCCCAAATGATTTTTCACAGTTCAGCAACCCAACGTGATTCTCACAATTAACTAAAGAGCATTTATGTAAGAGGAGCAGTGGTTTGTATCAGTTTCATAAGCAGAATTAAACTGCATATGGTTCATATGAGTAGGAAACATAGTTCTTTTTTTCTGGGCATTCTCATGGTTCTTGCTGTATTAGAGAGGCCGGAAAGAAGAGGATGCTTCTTGCATTAAAACAGAATGTGTTTCATGGATGAGAACACTGGACAGAATTTCCCTTCAGAATCGGAGTTAAACCACAGGGTCTGTGTGTTCCTACAAGCAAGAGTTCATTTCTGGTAAACAAAGTGAATTTTACGCTCAAATGATTTTACACAGTTCTGGAACCCAACGTGATTCAAACTATTAACTAAAGAGCATTTATGTAAGAGGAGCTGTGGTTTGTATCAATTTCATGAGCAGAGTTGTACTACATATGGTCATTATGAGTAGGAAACACAGTTCTTTTTTTCTGGGCATGCTCATGGTTCTTGCTGTACTGGAGAAGCTGGAAAGAAGAGCATGCTTCTTGCATGAAAACAGAGTGTGTTTCATGGATGAGAACACTGGTCTGAATTTCCCTTTAGAAACAGAGTTAAACCACAGGATCTGTGTATTCCTACAAGCAAGAGTTCTTTTCTGGTAAACCAAGTGAATTTGATGATCAAATGATTTTACACAATTCTGGAACCAAACGCGATTCTCCCTATTAACTAAAGAGCATTTATGTAAGAGGACCTGTAGTTTTCATCAGTATCATAAGCAGAGTTGAACTACATATGGTCCGTATTAGTAGGAAGCACAGTTCTTTTTTTCTGGGCATGCTCATGGTTCTTGCTGTATTAGAAATGCTGGAAAAAGAGGAGGCTTCTTGCATTAAAACAGAATGTGTTTCATGGATGTGAACACTGGTCTGAATTTCCTTTCAGATTCGGAGTTAAACCACAGGATCTGTGTGTTCCTACAAGCAAGAGTTCATTTCTGGTAATCCAAGTGAATTTTGGGCTCAAATGATTTTTCACATTTCTGGAACGCAACGTGATTCAAACTATTAACTAAAGAGCATTTATGTAATAGGAGCTGTGGTTTGTATCAATTTCATAAGCAGAGTTGTACTACATATGGTCATTATGAGTAGGAAACACAGTTCTTTTTTTCTGGGCATGATTATTGTTCTTGCTGTATTGGAGACGCTGGACAGAAGAGCTTGCTTCTTGCATGAAAACAGAGTGTGTTTCATGGATGAGAACACTGGTCTGATTTTCCCTTCAGAAACGGAGTTAAACCACAGGATCTGTGTCTTCCTACAAGCAAGAGTTCATTTCTGGAAATCCCAGTGAATTTTGGGCTCCAATGATGTTACACAGTTAGGGTACCCAAATTGATTCTTCCTATTAACTAAAGAGCATTTATGTAAGAGGAGCTGTGTTTTGTATCAGTTTCATAAGCAGAGTTGAACTAAACATGGTCCGTAGGAGTAGGAAACAAAGTTCTTTTTTTCTGGGCATGCTCATGGTTCTTGCTGTACTGGAGAAGCTGTAAGGAAGAGTTTGCTTCTTGCGTGAAAACAGAGTGTGTTTCATGGATGAGAACACTGGTCTGAATTTCCCTTCAGAAATGGCGTTAATCCAAAGGTCTGTGACTTCCTACAAGCAAGAGTGCATTTCTGGTAAACCAAGTGAATTTTGGGCCCAAATGATTTTTCACAGTTCAACAACCCAACGCGATTCTCACAATTAACTAAAGAGCATTTATGTAATTGGAGCAGTGGTTTGTATCAGTTTCATAAGCAGAATTAAACTGCATATGGTTCATATGAGTAGGAAACATAGTTCTTTTTCTCTGGGCATTCTCTTGGTTATTGCTGTGTTAGAGACGCTGGAAAGAAGAGGATGCTTCTTGCATTAAAACAGAATGTGTTTCATGGATGAGAACACTGGACAGAATTTCCCTTCAGAATCGGAGTTAAACCACAGGGTCTGTGTGTTCCTACAAGCAAGAGTTCATTTCTGGTAAACAACGTGAATTTTGCGCTCAAATGATTTTACAAAGTTCTGGAACCCAACGCGATTCAAACTATTAACTAAAGAGCATTTATGTAAGAGGAGCTGTGGTTTGTATCAATTTCATGAGCAGAGTTGTACTACATATGGTCATTATGAGTAGGAAACACAGTTCTTTTTTTCTGGGAATGCTCATGGTTCTTGCTGTATTGGAGACGCTGGAAAGAAGACCTTTCTTCTTGCATGAAAACAGAGTGTGTTTCAGGGATGAGAACACTGGTCTGAATTTCCCTTTAGAAACGGAGTTAAACCCCAGGATCTGTGTCTTCCTACAAGCAAGAGTTCAATTCTGGTAAACCAAATGAATTTTGGGCTCAAATGATTTTTCACATTTCAACAACCCAACGCGATTCAAAATATTAACTAAAGAGCATTTATGTAAGAGGAGCCGTGGTTTGTATCAGTTACATATGCATAGTTGAACTACATGTGGTCCGTATGAGTAGGAAACACATTTCTTTTTTTCTGGGCATGCTCATGTTTCTTGCTGTTTTGGATACACTGGAAAGAAGAGCTTGATTCTTGCGTTAAAACAGAGTGTATTTCATGGATGAGAACACTGGTCTGAATTTCCCTTTAGAAACAGAGTTAAACCACAGGATCTGTGTATTCCTACAAGCAAGAGTTCTTTTCTGGTAAACCAAGTGAATTTGATGATCAAATGATTTTACACAATTCTGGAACCAAACGCGATTCTCCCTCTTAACTAAAGAGCATTTATGTAAGAGGACCTGTAGTTTTCATCAGTATCATAAGCAGAGTTGAACTACATATGGTCCGTATTAGTAGGAAGCACAGTTCTTTTTTTCTGGGCATGCTCATGGTTCTTGCTGTATTAGAAATGCTGGAAAAAGAGGAGGCTTCTTGCATTAAAACAGAATGTGTTTCATGGATGTGAACACTGGTCTGAATTTCCCTTCAGATTCGGAGTTAAACCACAGGATCTGTGTGTTCCTACAAGCAAGAGTTCATTTCTGGTAATCCAAGTGAATTTTGGGCTCAAATGATTTTTCACATTTCTGGAACGCAACGTGATTCAAACTATTAACTAAAGAGCATTTATGTAATAGGAGCTGTGGTTTGTATCAATTTCATAAGCAGAGTTGTACTACATATGGTCATTATGAGTAGGAAACACAGTTCTTTTTTTCTGGGCATGATTATTGTTCTTGCTGTATTGGAGACGCTGGAAAGAAGAGCTTGCTTCTTGCATGAAAACAGAGTGTGTTTCATGGATGAGAACACTGGTCTGATTTTCCCTTCAGAAACGGAGTTAAACCACAGGATCTGTGTCTTCCTACAAGCAAGAGTTCATTTCTGGAAATCCCAGTGAATTTTGGGCTCCAATGATGTTACACAGTTAGGGTACCCAAATTGATTCTTCCTATTAACTAAAGAGCATTTATGTAAGAGGAGCTGTGTTTTGTATCAGTTTCATAAGCAGAGTTGAACTAAACATGGTCCGTAGGAGTAGGAAACAAAGTTCTTTTTTTCTGGGCATGCTCATGGTTCTTGCTGTACTGGAGAAGCTGTAAGGAAGAGTTTGCTTCTTGCGTGAAAACAGAGTGTGTTTCATGGATGAGAACACTGGTCTGAATTTCCCTTCAGAAATGGCGTTAATCCAAAGGTCTGTGACTTCCTACAAGCAAGAGTGCATTTCTGGTAAACCAAGTGAATTTTGGGCCCAAATGATTTTTCACAGTTCAACAACCCAACGCGATTCTCACAATTAACTAAAGAGCATTTATGTAAGAGGAGCAGTGGTTTGTATCAGTTTCATAAGCAGAATTAAACTGCATATGGTTCATATGAGTAGGAAACATAGTTCTTTTTCTCTGGGCATTCTCTTGGTTATTGCTGTGTTAGAGACGCTGGAAAGAAGAGGATGCTTCTTGCATTAAAACAGAATGTGTTTCATGGATGAGAACACTGGACAGAATTTCCCTTCAGAATCGGAGTTAAACCACAGGGTCTGTGTGTTCCTACAAGCAAGAGTTCATTTCTGGTAAACAACGTGAATTTTGCGCTCAAATGATTTTACAAAGTTCTGGAACCCAACGCGATTCAAACTATTAACTAAAGAGCATTTATGTAAGAGGAGCTGTGGTTTGTATCAATTTCATGAGCAGAGTTGTACTACATATGGTCATTATGAGTAGGAAACACAGTTCTTTTTTTCTGGGCATGCTCATGGTTCTTGCTGTATTGGAGAAGCTGGAAAGAAGAGCTTGCTTCTTGCATGAAAACAGAGTGTGTTTCATGGATGAGAACACTGGTCTGAATTTCCCTTCAGATTCGGAGTTAAACCACAGGATCTGTGTGTTCCTACAAGCAAGAGTTCATTTCTGGTAATCCAAGTGAATTTTGGGCTCAAATGATTTTTCACATTTCTGGAACTCAACGTGATTCAAACTATTAACTAAAGAGCATTTATGTAATAGGAGCTGTGGTTTGTATCAATTTCATAAGCAGAGTTGTACTACATATGGTCATTATGAGTAGGAAACACAGTTCTTTTTTTCTGGGAATGCTCATGGTTCTTGCTGTATTGGAGACGCTGGAAAGAAGACCTTTCTTCTTGCATGAAAACAGAGTGTGTTTCAGGGATGAGAACACTGGTCTGAATTTCCCTTCAGAAACGGAGTTAAACCCCAGGATCTGTGTCTTCCTACAAGCAAGAGTTCAATTCTGGTAAACCAAAAGAAGTTGGAGCTCAAATGATTTTACACAGTTCTTGAACCCAACACGATTCAAACTATTAACTAAAGAGCATTTATGTAAGAGGAGCCGTGGTTTGTATCGTCTCAGAAGCAGAGTTGAACTACATAAGGTCCGTTGAGTAGGAAACACATTTCTTTTTTTCTGGGCATGCTCATGTTTCTTGCTGTTTTGGATACAATGGAAAGAAGAGCTTGATTCTTGAGTTAAAACAGAGTGTGTTTCATGGATGAGAACACTGGTCTGAATTTCCCTTCAGAAACGGAGTTAAACCCCAGGATCTGTGTCTTCCTACAAGCAGGAGTACATTTCTGGTAAACCAAGTTAATTTGGGTCTCAAATGATTTTACACAGTTCTGGAAAACAACGCCATTCAAACTATTAACTAAAGAGCATTTATGTAAGAGGAGCTGTGGTTTGTATCAATTTCAAAAGCAGAGTCGAATTAATTATGGTCCGTATGAGTAAGAAACACAGTTTTTTTTTTTTTCTGGGCATGCTCATGGTTCTTGCTGTATTGGAGAAGCTGGAAAGAAGAGCTTGCTTCTTGAGATAAAACAGAATGAGTTTCATGAATGAGAACACTGGTCTGATCTTCCCGTCAGAAACACAGTAAAACCACAGGATCTGTGTATTCCTACATCAAGAGTTCATTTCTGTTAAACCAAGTGATTTTTGGGCTCAAATGATTTTCACAGTTTGGGAACCAAACTTGGTTCTCCCTTTTAACTAAATAGCATTTATTTAAGAGGAGCTACGGTTTGTATCAGTTTCATAAGCAGAGTTGGACTACATATGGTCATTATATGTAGGAAACAAAGTTCTTTTTGGGGGGCAAGCTCATAGTTCTTGCTCTATTGGAGACGCTGGAAGAAGAGCTTGCTTCGTGCGTGAAAACAGAGTGTGTTTCATGGATGAGAACACTGGTCCTAATTTCCCTTCAGAAACGGAGTTAAATCACAGGATCTGTGTCTTCCTACAAGCAAGAGTTCATTTCTGGTAAACCAAGTGAATTTTGGGCTCAAATGATTTTTCACACTTCAACAACCCAAAGCGATTCTCACAATTAACTAAAGAGCATTTATGTAAGAGGAGCTGTCGTGTGTATCAGTTTCATAAACAGAATTAACTTCATATGGTCTGTATGAATAGGAAACACAGTTCTTTTTTCTGGGCATGCTCATGGTTCTTGCTGTATTGGAGACGCTAGAAATAAGAGCTTGCTTCTTGCGTTAAAACAGAGTGTGTTTAAATGGATGAGAACACTTGTCTGAATTTCCCTTCAAAAATGGAGTTAATCCCCAGGATCTCTTTCTTCCTACAAGCAAGAGTTCATTTCTGGTAATCCAAGGGAAATTTGGGCTCAAATGATTTTACACAGTTCTGGAACCCACCTTGATTCTCCCTATTACCTAAAGAGCATTTATGTAAGATTATTGTGGTTTTTATCAGTTTCATAAGCAGAGTTGAACTACATATGGTACGTATCAGTAGGAAACACAGTTCTTTTTTTCTGGGCATGCTCACGGTTCTTGAAGTATTGGAGATGCTGGAAAGAAGAGCTTGCTTATTGCGTGAAAAAAGAGTGTGTTTCATGGATGAGAACACTGGTCTGAATTTCCCTTCAGAAACGGAGTTAAAACCCAGGATCTGTATCTTCCTACAAGCAAGAGGTCATTTCTGGAAAACCAAGTGAATTTGGAGCTCAAATGATTTTACACAGTTGTGGAACCCAACGCGATTCCAACTATTAACTAAATAGCATTTATGTAAGAGGAGCTCTGGTTTGTATCAGTTTCATAAGCAGTGTTGAACTACATAAGGTCCGTATGAGCAGGAAACACAGTTCTTTTTTTATGGACATGCTCTTGGTTCTTGCTGTTTGGGATACACTGGAAATAAGAACTTGCTTTTTGCGTGAAAACAGAGTGTGTTTCATGGATGAGAACACTGGTCTGAGTTTCCCTTCAGAAACGGAGTTAAACCCCAGGGTCTATGTCTTTCTATAAGCTAGAGTTCAATTCTGGTACACCAAAAGAATTTGGAGCTCAAATGATTTTACACAGTTCTTCAACCCAACGCGATTCAAACTATTAACTAAAAGCATTTATGTAAGAGGAGATGTGGTTTGTATCAGTTACATAAGCAGAGTTGAACTACATGTGGTCCGTATGAGTAGGAAACACAGTTCTTTTTTTCTGGGCATGCTCATGGTTCTTGCTGTAATGGAGACACTGGAAAGAAGGGCTTGCTTCTTGCGTGAAAACAGAGTGTGTTTCATGGATGAGAACACTGCTCTGATTTTCCCTTCAGTAATGGAGTTAAACCCCAGGATCTGTGTCTTCCTACAAGCAAGAGTACATTTCTGGTAAACCAAGTTAATTTGGGTCTCAAATGATTTTACACAGTTCTGGAAAACAACGCCATTCAAACTATTAACTAAAGAGCATTTATGTAAGAGGAGCTGTGGTTTGTATCAGTTTCAAAAGCAGAGTCGAATTAATTATGGTACGTATGAGTAAGAAACACAGTTTTTTTTTTTTCTGTGCATGCTCATGGTTCTTGCTGTATTGGAGAAGCTGGAAAGAAGAGCTTGCTTCTTGAGTTAAAACAGAGTGAGTTTCATGAATGAGAACACTGGTCTGATCTTCCCGTCAGAAACACAGTTAATCCACAGGATCTGTGTATTCCTACATCAAGAGTTCATTTCTGTTAAACCAAGTGATTTTTGGGCTCAAATGATTTTCACAGTTTGGGAACCAAACTTGGTTCTCCCTTTTAACTAAAGAGCATTTATTTAAGAGGAGCTGCGGTTTGTATCAGTTTCATAAGCAGAGTTGGACTACATATGGTCATTATGTGTAGGAAACAAAGTTCTTTTTTGTGGGCATGCTCATAGTTCTTGATCTATTGGAGACGCTGGAAGAAGAGCTTGCTTCGTGCGTGAAAACAGAGTGTGTTTCATGGATGAGAACACTGGTGTTAATTTCTCTTCAGAAACGGAGTTAAATCAGAGGATCTGTGTCTTCCTACAAGCAAGAGTTCATTTCTGGTAAACCAAATGAATTTTGGGCTCAAATGATTTTTCACAGTTCAACAACCCAAAGCAATTCTCACAATTAACTAAAAAGGATTTATGTAAGAGAGGCTGTGGTTTGTAAAAGTTTTATAAGCAGAGTTGAACTACATATGGTCCTTATGAGTAGGAAACACAGGTCTTTATTTCTGGGCATACTCATGGTTCTTGCTGTATTGGAGATGTTGGAAAGAAGAGATTGCTTGTTGCGTGAAAACAGAGTGTGTTTCATGGATGAGAACACTGGTCTGAATTTCCCTTCAGAAACGGAGTTAAACGCCAGGATCTTTGTATCCTACAAGCAAGAGTTCAGTTCTGGTAAACCAATTGATTTTGGGGCTCAAATGATTTTACACAGTTCTGGAACCCAATGTTATTCTCACAATTAACTAAAGAGCATTTATGTAAGATTATTGTGGTTTGTATCAGTTTCATAAGCAGAGTTGAACTACATATGGTCCTTATGAGTAGGAAACAAAGTTCTTTTTTTCTGGGCATGCTGATGGTTCTTGCTGTATTGTGATGCTGGAGAGAAGAGCTTGCTTATTGCGTGAAAACAGAGTGTGTTTCATTGTTGAGAACACCGGCCTGAATTTCCCATCAGAAACGGAGTTAAACCACAGGATCTGTATCTTCCTACAAGCAAGAGGTCATTTCTGGAAAACCAAGTGAATTTGGAGCTCAAATGATTTTACACAGTTGTGGAACCCAACACGATTCCAACTATTAACTAAAGAGCATTTATGTAAGAGGAGCTCTTGTTTGTATCAGTTTCATAAGCAGTGTTGAACTACATAAGGTCCGTATGAGCAAGAAACACAGTTCTTTTTTTATGGGCATGCTCATGGTTCTTGCTGGTTTGGAAACACTGGAAAGAAGAGCTTGCTTTTTGCGTGAAAACAGAGTGTGTTTCATGGATGAGAACACTGGTCTGAGTTTCCCTTCAGAAACGGAGTTAAACCCCAGGATCTTTGTCTTTTTATAAGCTAGAGTTCAATTCTGGTAAACCAAAAGAATTTGGAGCTCAAATGATTTTACACAGTTCTTGAACCCAACGCGATTCAAACTATTAACTAAAGAGCATTTATGTAAGACGAGATGTGGTTTGTATCAGTTACATAAGCAGAGTTGAACTACATGTGGTCCGTATGAGTAGGAAACACAGTTCTTTTTTTCTGGGCATGCTCATGGTTCTTGCTGTAATGGAGACACTGGAAAGAAGGGCTTGCTTCTTGCGTGAAAACAGAGTGTGTTTCATGGATGATAACACTGGTCTGAATTTCCCTTCTGTAATGGAGTTAAACCCCAGGATCTGTGTTTTCCTACAAGCAAGAGTACATTTCTAGTAAACCAAGTTAATTTGGGTCTCAAATGATTTTACACAGTTCTGGAAAACAACGCCATTCAAACTATTAACTAAAGAGCATTTATGTAAGAGGAGCTGTGGTTTGTATCAATTTCAAAAGCAGAGTCGAATTAATTATGGTCCGTATGAGTAAGAAACACAGTTTTTTTTTTTTTCTGGGCATGCTCATGGTTCTTGCTGTATTGGAGAAGCTGGAAAGAAGAGCTTGCTTCTTGAGATAAAACAGAGTGAGTTTCATGAATGAGAACACTGGTCTGATCTTCCCGTCAGAAACACAGTAAAACCACAGGATCTGTGTATTCCTACATCAAGAGTTCATTTCTGTTAAACCAAGTGATTTTTGGGCTCAAATGATTTTCACAGTTTGGGAACCAAACTTGGTTCTCCCTTTTAACTAAATAGCATTTATTTAAGAGGAGCTGCGGTTTGTATCAGTTTCATAAGCAGAGTTGGACTACATATGGTCATTATATGTAGGAAACAAAGTTCTTTTTGGGGGGCATGCTCATAGTTCTTGCTCTATTGGATACGCTGGAAGAAGAGCTTGCTTCGTGCGTGAAAACAGAGTGTGTTTCATGGATGAGAACACTCGTCTTAATTTCCCTTCAGAAACGGAGTTAAATCACAGGATCTGTGTCTTCCTACAAGCAAGAGTTCATTTCTGGTAAACCAAGTGAATTTAGGGCTCAAATGATTTTTCACAGTTCAACAACCCAAAGCGATTCTCACAATTAACTAAAAAGGATTTATGTAAGAGAGGCTGTGGTTTGTAAAAGTTTTATAAACAGAGTTGAACTACATATGGTCCTTATGAGTAGGAAACACAGGTCTTTATTTCTGGGCATCCTCATGGTTCTTGCTGTATTGGAGATGTTGGAAAGAAGAGATTGCTTGTTGCGTGAAAACAGAGTGTGTTTCATGGATGAGAACACTGGCCTGAATTTCCCTTCAGAAACCGAGTTAAACCCCAGGATCTTTGTATCCTACAAGCAAGAGTTCAATTCTGGTAAACCAATTGTATTTGGGGCTCAAATGATTTTACACAGGTCTGGAACCCAACGTTATTCTCACAACTAACTAAAGAGCATTTATGTAAGAGGAGCTGTGGTTTGTATCAGTTTCATAATCAGAATTGATTTGCTTATGGTCTGTATGAGTAGGAAACAGAGTTCTGTTTTTCTGGGCATGCTCATCTTTCTTGCTGTATTGGATAAGCTGGAAAGAAGAGATTGCTTCTTGCGTTAAAGCAGAGTGTGTTTCATGGATGAGAATACTGGCCTGAATTTCCCTTCAGAAACTGAGTTAAACCCCTGTATCGGTGTTTCCTACAAGCAAGAGTTCAATTCTGGTCAACCAAGTGAATTTGGAGCTCAAATGATTTTACACAGTACTGGAACCCAACGCGATTCTCACAGTTAACTAAAGAGCATTTATATAAGAGGAGCTGTGGTTTGTATCAGTTTCATAAGCAGAGTTGAACTACATATGGTCCTTATGAGTAGGAAACAAAGTTTATTTTTTTTCTGGGCATGCTCATGGTTCTTGCTGTATTGTGATGCTGTAAAGAAGTGCTTGCTTATTGCGTGAAAACAGAGTGAGTTTCATTGTTGAGAACAGTGGCCTGATTTCCCTTCAGAAACGGAGTTAAACCACAGGATCTGTGTCTTCCTACAAGCAAGAGTTCATTTCTGGTAAAACAAGTAAATTTTGGGTTCAAATGATTTTTCACAGTTCAACAACCCAACTCGATTCTCACAATTAACTAAAGAGCATTTATGTAAGAGGAGCTGTAATTTGTATCAGTTTCATACGCAGAAATCAACTGCATATGGTCCGTATGAGTAGGAAACACAGTTCTTTTTTTCTGGGCATGCTCATGGTTCTGGGTGTATTGGATGCGCTGGAAAGAAGAGTTTGCTTCTTGTGTGAAAACAGAGTGTGTTTCATGGATGAGAACACTGGTCTGAATTTCCCTTCAGAAATGGAGTTAAACCCCTGTATCTGTGTTTCCTACAAGCAAGAGTTCAATTCTGGTAAACCAAGTGATTTTGGGGCTCAAATGATTTTACACAGTTCTGGAACCCAACGCGATTCACACTATTAACTAAAGAGGATTTACGTAAGAGGAGCTGTGGTTTGTATCAGTTTCATAAGCAGAGTTGAACTACATATGGTCCTTATGAATAGGAAACACAGTTCTTTTTTTCTTGGCATGCTCATGGTTCTTGCTGTATTGGAGACGCTGGAAAGAAGAGCTTGCTTTTTGCGTGAAAACAGAGTGTGTTTCATTGTTGAGAACACTGGCCTGAATTTCCCTTCAGAAACCGAGTTAAACCCCAGGATCTGTGTATCCTACAAGCAAGAGATCAATTCTGGTAAACCAATTGAATTTGGGGCTCAAATGATTTTACACAGTTCTGTAATACAATGTGATTCTCACAATTAACTAAAGAGCATTTATTTAAGAGGAGCTGTGGTTTGTATCAGTTTCGTAAGCAGAGTTGAACTGCATATGGTCTGTATGAGTAGGAAACACTGTTCTGTTTTTCTGGGCATTCTCATGGTTCTTGCTGTATTAGAGACGCTGGAAAGAAGAGGATGCTTCTTGCATTAAAACAGAGTGTGTTTCATGGAGGAGAACACTGGTCTGAATTTCCCTTCAGAAACAGAGTTAAACCCCATGATCTGTGTATTCCTACAAGCAAGAGTTCATTTCTGGTAAACCAAGTGAATTTGTGGCTCAAGTGATTTTAGACAGTACACGAACCCAACATGATTCTCCCTATTAACTAAAGAACATTTATGTAAGAGGAGCTGTGGTTTCTATCAGATTCGTAACTAGAGTTGAACTACATTGGTCCGTAATAGTAGGAAAAACAGTTCTTTTTTTCTGGGCATGCTCATGTTTCTTTCTGTATTGCAGACGCTAGAAAAAAGAGCTTACTTCTTGCATTAAAACATAGTGTCTTTCATGGATGAGAACACTGGTTTGAATTTCACTTCAGAAACAGAGTTAAACCACATGATCTGTGCGTTCCTACAAGCAAGAGTTCATTTCTGGTAAACCAAGTGAATTTTGGGCTCACAAGATTTTTCACAGTTTAAAAACCCAACGGGATTCTCACTATTAACTAGAGAGCATTTATGTAAGAGGAGCTGTTTTTGTATCAGTTTCATAAGCAGAGTTGAACTACATATGGTTATTGTGAGTAGGAAACAAAGTTCTTTTCTTCTCGGCATTCTCATGGTTCTTGCTGTATTAGAGACTATGGAATGAAGAGGATGCTTCTTGCATTAAAACAGCATGTGTTTAATGGATGAGTGTATTGGTTTGAATTTCGCCTCAGAATCGGAGTTAAAACACAGGATCTGTGTCTTCCCACAAGCAAGAGTTCATTTCTGGCAAACCCAGTGAATTTTGGGATGAAATGATTTTACACAGTTCTGGAATACAACGCGATTCAAACTATTAACGAAAGAGTATTTATGTAAGAGGTGCTGTGGTTTGTATCAGTTTCATAAGTAGAGTTGAACTACATATGGTCCGTAGGAGTAGGAAACACAGTTCTTTTTGCTGGGCATGCTCATGGTTCTTGCAGTTTTGGAGACGCTGGAAAGAAGAGCTTGCTTCTTGCGTTAAAACAGAGTGTGTTTCATGGATAGGAACACTGGACTGTATTTCCCTTCATAAACGGAGTTCAACTCCAGGATCTGTGTTTTCCTATAAGTAAGAGTTCATTTCTGGTAAACCAAGTGAATTTGGGGCTCAAATGATTTTACGCAGTTATGGAACCCAACACGATTGAAACTATTAACTAAAGAGCATTTATGTAAGAGGAGCTGTGGTTTGTATCAGGTTCATAAGGAGAGTGGAACTGCATATGGTCTGTATGAGTAGGAAACACAGTTCTTTTTTTTCTGGGCATTTTTATGGTTCTTGATGTATTAGAGAAACTGGAAAGAAGAAAATGCTTCTTGCGTTAAAACAGATTGTGTTTCATGAATGAGCACACTGGTC
Organism: Onychomys arenicola; assembly: GCA_949786405.1. Lineage (NCBI taxonomy): Eukaryota > Metazoa > Chordata > Mammalia > Rodentia > Cricetidae > Onychomys > Onychomys arenicola. The sequence continues at coordinate 5,169,383 of CATKUM010000039.1, read as the reverse complement.
TGAATTTCCCTTCAGAAACAGAGTTAAACCCCAGGATCTGTGTCTTCCTAGACGTAAGAGTTCATTTCTGGTAATGCAAGTGAATTTGGGGCTCAAATGATTTTACACAGTTCAACAACCCAAAGCGATTCTCACTATTAACTGAAGAGCATTTATTTAAGAGGAGCTGTGGTTTGTATCAGTTTCATATGCAGAGTTGAACTACATATGGTCCGTTTGAGTAGTTAACACAGTTCTATTTTTCTGGGCATGCTCATGGTTCTTGCTGTATGGAAGAAGCTGGAAAGAAGAGCTTGCTTCTTGCGTTAAAACAGAGTGTGTTTCATGAATGAGCACACTGGACTGAATTTCCCTTCAGAAACGGAGTTAAACCACAGGATCCATGTCTTCCTTCAGCAAGAGTTCATTTCTGTTAAACCAAGTGAATTTTGGGATCAAAAGAATTTAAACAGTTCTTGAACCCAACACGATTCATACTGTTAAATAAGAGCCTTTATGTAAGAGGAGCTGTGGTTTGTATCAGTTTCATTAGCAGAATTGAACTACATATGGTCCATATGAGTAGGAAACACAGTTCTTTTTCTCTGTTCATGCTCTTGGTTCTTGCTGTATTGGAGAAACTGGAAAGAAGAGCTTGCCTCTTGACTTAAAACAGAGTGTGTTACATGGATGAGAACACTGGTCTAAATTTCCCTTCAGAAACAGAGTTAACCCACAGGATCTTTGTATTCCTACGAGCAAGAGTTCATTTCTTTTAAACCAAGTGAATTTTTTGCTCAAAGGATTTTTCACAGTTCAACAACCCAACGTGGTTCTCACTATTATCTAAAGAGCATTTATGTAAGAAGAGCTGTTTTTTGTATCAGTTTCATAAGCAGAGTTGAACTACATATAGTCATTATGCGTAGGAAACAAAGTACTTTTTGTCTGGTCATGCTCATGGTTCTTGCTGTATTGGAGACACTGGAAAGAAGAGTTTGCTTCTTGCGTGAAAACAGAGTGTGTTACATGGATGAGAACACTGGTCTGAATTTCCCTTCAGAAACGGAGTTAAACCCCAGGATCTGTGTATTCCTACAAGCAAGAGTTCATTTCATTTAAAACAAGTGAATTTTTTGCTCAAAAGATTTTTCACAGTTCAACAACCCAACGCGATTCTCACAATTAACTAAAGAACACTTATGTAAGAGGAGCTGTGGTTTGTATCAGTTTCATAAGCAGAGTTGAACTGCATATGGTCTGTATGAGTAGGAAACCCAGTTGCAGTTTTTTGGGCATGCTCATATTTCTTGCGGTATTGGATATGCTGGAAATAAGAGCTTACTTCTTGCGATAAAACTGAGTGTGTTTCATGGATGAGAACACTGGTCTGAATTTCCCTTCAGAAACAGAGTTAAACCCCAGGATCTGTATCTTCCTACAAGCAAGAGTTCATTTCTGGTAAACCAAGTGAATTTTGGGCTCACAAGATTTTTCACAGTTTAAAAACCCAACGTGATTCTCACTATTAACTAAAGAGCATTTATGTAAGAGGAGCTGTGGTTTTTATCAGTTTCATAAGCAGAGTTGAACTACATATGGTCCTTATGAGTAGGAAACACAGTTGTATTTTTCTGGGCATGCTCATGGTTCTTGCTGTTTGGAGACGCTGGAAAGAAGAGCTTGCTTCTTGCGTGAAAAGAGAGTGTGTTTCATGGATGAGAACACTGGTCTGAATATCCATTCACAAACGGAGTTAAACCCCAGTATCTGTGTCTTCCTACAAGCAAGAGTTCATTTCTGGTAAACCAAGTGAATTTGGGGTCAAATGATTTTACACAGTTCTGTAACCCAACGCGACTAAAACTATGAACTAAAGAGCATTTAGGTTAGAGGAGCTGTGTTTTGTGTCAGTTTCATAAGCAGAGTTGAACTTCATAAGGTCTGTATGAGTAGGAAACACTGTTCTATTTTTCTGGGCATTCTCATGGTTCTTGCTGTATTAGAGACGCTGGAAAGATGAGATTTCTTCTTGCATGTAAACAGAGTGAGTTTCAAGGTTGAGAACACTGGTCCGAATTTCCCTTCAGAAACGGAGTTAAACCCCAGGATCTGTGTCTTCCCTCAAGCAAATGTACATTTCTGGTAAACCTAGTGAATTTGGGGCTCAAATGATATTACACAGTTCTGAAACCCAACGCGATTCAAACTATTAACTAAAGAGCATTTATGTAAGACGCACTGTGGTTGGTATCATTTTCATAAGCATAGTTGAACTACATATGGTCCGTATGAGCGGGAAACACAGTTCTTTATTCCTGTGCATAACCATGGTTCTTGCTGAATTGGAGACACTGGAAAGAAGAGCTTGCTTCTTGCGTGAAAACAGAGTGTGTTTCATGGATAAGAACACTGGTCTGAATATCCATTCACAAACGGAGTTAAACCCCAGGATCTGTGTCTTCCTACAAGCAAGAGTTATTTCTGGTAAACCAAGTGAATTTGGGGCTCAAATGATTTTACACAGTTCTGTAATACAATGCGATTCTCACAATTAACTAAAGAGCATTTATATAAGAGGAGCTGTGGTTTGTATCAGTTTGGTTAGCAGTGTTGAACTGCATATGGTCTGTGTGAGTTGGAAACACTGTTCTATTTTTCTGGGCATTCTCATGGTTCTTGCTGTATTAGAGACGCTGGAAAGAAGAGGATGCTTCTTGCGTTAGAACAGAGTGTGTTTCATGGTGGAGAACACTTGTCTGAATTTCACTTCAGAACCAGAGTTAAACCCCATGATCTGTGTATTCCTACAAGCAAGAGTTCATTTCTGGTAAACCCAGTGAATTTTGGGCTCAAATGATTTTAGACAGTACTCGAACCCAACTTGATTCTCCCTATTAACTAAAGTGCATTTATGTAAGAGGAGCTGTGGTTTCTATCAGTTTTGTAATTAGTGTTGAAGTACATTTGTCCGTAATAGTAGGAAAAACTGTTCTTTTTTTCTGGTCATGCTCATGGTTCTTGCTGTATTGGAGACACTGGAAAGAAGAGCTTGCTTCTTGAGTTAAAACAGAGTGAGTTTCATGGATGAGAACACTTGTTTGATTTTCCACTCAGAAACAGAGTTAAACGACAGGATCTGTGTTTTCCTACATCAAGAGTTCATTTCTGGTAAACCAAGTGAATTTGGGGCTCAAATGATTTTACACAGTTCTGTAACCCAACGCGACTAAAACTACGAACTAAAGAGCATTTATGTAAGAGGAGCTGTGTTTTGTGTCAGTTTCATAAGCAGAGTTGAACTACATAAGGTCTGTATGAGTAGGAAACACTGTTCTATTTTTCTGGGCATTCTCATGGTTCTTGCTGTATTAGAGACGCTGGAAAGACGAGATTTCTTCTTGCATGTAAACAGAGTGAGTTTCAAGGTTGAGAACACTGGTCTGAATTTCCCTTCAGAAACGGAGTTAAACCCCAGGATCTGTGTCTTCCCTCAAGCAAATGTACATTTCTGGTAAACCTAGTGAATTTGGGGCTCAAATGATATTACACAGTTCTGAAACCCAACGCGATTCAAACTATTAACTAAAGAGCATTTATGTAAGACGCGCTGTGGTTGGTATCATTTTCATAAGCATAGTTGAACTACATATGGTCCGTATGAGCGGGAAACACAGTTCTTTTTTCCTGTGCATAACCATGGTTCTTGCTGAATTGGAGACACTGGAAAGAAGAGCTTGCTTCTTGCGTGAAAACAGAGTGTGTTTCATGGATGAGAACACTGGTCTGAATATCCATTCACAAACGGAGTTAAACCCCAGGATCTGTGTCTTCCTACAAGCAAGAGTTATTTCTGGTAAACCAAGTGAATTTGGGGCTCAAATGATTTTACACAGTTCTGTAATACAATGCGATTCTCACAATTAACTAAAGAGCATTTATATAAGAGGAGCTGTGGTTTGTATCAGTTTGGTTAGCAGTGTTGAACTGCATATGGTCTGTGTGAGTTGGAAACACTGTTCTATTTTTCTGGGCATTCTCATGGTTCATGCTGTATTAGAGACGCTGGAAAGAAGAGGATGCTTCTTGCGTTAGAACAGAGTGTGTTTCATGGTGGAGAACACTTGTCTGAATTTCACTTCAGAACCAGAGTTAAACCCCATGATCTGTGTATTCCTACAAGCAAGAGTTCATTTCTGGTAAACCCAGTGAATTTTGGGCTCAAATGATTTTAGACAGTACTCGAACCCAACTTGATTCTCCCTATTAACTAAAGTGCATTTATGTAAGAGGAGCTGTGGTTTCTATCAGTTTTGTAATTAGTGTTGAACTACATTTGTCCGTAATAGTAGGAAAAACTGTTCTTTTTTTCTGGTCATGCTCATGGTTCTTGCTGTATTGGAGACACTGGAAAGAAGAGCTTGCTTCTTGAGTTAAAACAGAGTGAGTTTCATGGATGAGAACACTTGTTTGATTTTCCACTCAGAAACAGAGTTAAACGACAGGATCTGTGTATTCCTACATCAAGAGTTCATTTCTGGTAAACCAAGTGAATTTGGGGCTCAAATGATTTTACACAGTTCTGTAACCCAACGCGACTAAAACTACGAACTAAAGAGCATTTATGTAAGAGGAGCTGTGTTTTGTGTCAGTTTCATAAGCAGAGTTGAACTACATAAGGTCTGTATGAGTAGGAAACACTGTTCTATTTTTCTGGGCATTCTCATGGTTCTTGCTGTATTAGAGACGCTGGAAAGACGAGATTTCTTCTTGCATGTAAACAGACTGTGTTTCAAGGATGAGAACACTGGTCTGAATTTCCCTTCAGAAATGGAGTTAAACCCCAGGATCTGTGTCTTCCCACAAGCAAATGTACATTTCTGGTAAACCTAGTGAATTTGGGGCTCAAATGATATTACACAATTCTGAAACCCAACGCGATTCAAACTATTAACTAAAGAGCACTTATGTAAGACGTGCTGTGGTTGGTATCAGTTTCATAAGCAGAGTTGAACTACATATGGACCGTATGAGTAGGAAACACAGTTCTTTTATTCTGGGCATGCTCATGGTTCTTGCTGAATTGGAGACACTGGAAAGAAGAGCTTGCTTCTTGCGTGAAAACAGAGTGAGTTTCATGGATGAGAACACTTGTCTGATTTTCCCCTCAGAAACAGAGTTAAACCACAGGATCTGTTATTTCCTACATCAAGAGTTCATTTCTGGTAAACCAAGTGAATTTTGGGCTCAAATGATTTTTCACACCTCAACAAACCAACGCGATTCTCACAATTAACTAAAGAGCATTTATGTAACAAGAGCTGTGGTTTGTATGAGTTTCATGAACATAGTTGAACTACATATGGTCCGTATGAGCGGGAAACACAGTTCTTTTATCCTGGGCATGTCCATGGTCCTTGCTGTATTGGAGACACTGGAAAGAAGAGCTTGCTTCTTGAATGAAAACAGAGTGTGTTTCATGGATGAGAACACTGGTCTGAATTTCCCTTCAGAAACGGAGTTAAACCCCAGGATCTGTGTCTTCCTACACGCAAGAGTCCTTTCTGGTATACCAAGTGAATTTGGGGCTCAAATGATTTTACACAGTTCTGTAATACAATGCGATTCTCACTATTAACTAAAGAACATTTATGTAAGAGGAGCTGTGGTTTCTATCAGTTTCGTAACTAGAGTTGAACTACATTGGTCCGTAATAGTAGGAAAAACAGTTCTTTTTTTCTGGGCATGCTCATGTTTCTTGCTGTATTGCAGACGCTAGAAAAAAGAGCTTACTTCTTGCATTAAAACATAGTGTGTTTCATGGATGAGAACACTGGTTTGAATTTCACTTCAGAAACAGAGTTAAACCACATGATCTATGCGTTCCTACAAGCAAGAGTTCATTTCTGGTAAACCAAGTGAATTTTGGGCTCAAATGATTTTACACAGTTCTGGAACCCAACTTGAATCTCCCTATTAACAAAAGAGCATTTGTGTAAGAGGAGGTGTAGTTTGTATCAGTTTCATAAGCAGAACTGAACTGCATATGGTCTGTATGAGTAGGAAACCCAGTTGTGGTTTTTTGGGCATGCTCATATTTCTTGCGGTATTGGATATGCTGGAAATAAGAGCTTACTTCTTGCGATAAAACTGAGTGTGTTTCATGAATGAGAACACTGGTCTGAATTTCCCTTCAGAAACAGAGTTAAACCCCAGGATCTGTATCTTCCTACAAGCAAGAGTTCATTTCTGGTAAACCCAGTGAATTTTGGATTCAAATGATTTTACACAGTACACGAACCCAACGAGATTCTCACTATTAACTAAAGAGCATTTATGTAAGAGGAGCTGTGGTTTGTATCAGTTTCATAAGCAGAGAGGAACTACATATCGTCCATATGAGTAGGAAACACATTTTTTTTTATCTGTGAATTCTCATGGTTCTTGCTGTATTAGAGACGCTGGAAAGAAGAGGATGCTTCTTGCGTAAAACACAGTGTGTTTCATGGAGGAGAACACTGGTCTGAATTTCCCTCAGAAACGGAGTTAAACCACAGGATCTGTGTCTTCCTACAAGCAAGAGTTCATTTGTGGTAAACCCAGTGAATTTTAGGCTCAAATGATTTTTCACAGTTCTGGAAGGCAACTTGGTTCTCCCTATTAACAAAAGAGCATCTATGTAAGAGGAGCTGTGGTTTTTATCAGTTTCATAAGCTCAGTTGAACTACATATGGTCCTTATGAGTAGGAAACACAGTTGTATTTTTCTGGGCATGCTCATGGTTCTTGCTGTTTGGAGACGCTGGAAAGAAGAGCTTGCTTCTTGCGTGAAAAGAGAGTGTGTTTCATGGATGAGAACACTGGTCTGAATATCCATTCACAAACGGAGTTCAACCCAGTATCTGTGTCTTCTTACAAGCAAGAGTTCATTTCTGGTAAACCAAGTGAATTTGGAGTCAAATGATTTTACACAGTTCTGTAACCCAACGCGACTAAACCTACGAACTAAAGAGCATTTATGTTAGAGGAGCTGTGTTTTGTGTCAGTTTCATAAGCAGAGTTGAACTACATAAGGTCTGTATGAGTAGGAAACACTGTTCTATTTTTCTGGGCATGCTCATGGTTCTTGCTGAATTGGAGACACTGGAAAGAAGAGCTTGCTTCTTGCGTGAAAACAGAGTGAGTTTCATGGATGAGAACACTTGTCTGATTTTCCCCTCAGAAACAGAGTTAAACCACAGGATCTGTTATTTCCTACATCAAGAGTTCATTTCTGGTAAACCAAGTGAATTTTGGGCTCAAATGATTTTTCACACCTCAACAAACCAACGCGATTCTCACAATTAACTAAAGAGCATTTATGTAACAGGAGCTGTGGTTTGTATCAGTTTCATGAACATAGTTGAACTACATATGGTCCGTATGAGCGGGAAACACAGTTCTTTTATCCTGGGCATGTCCATGGTCCTTGCTGTATTGGAGAAACTGGAAAGAAGAGCTTGCTTCTTGAGTGAAAACAGAGTGTGTTTCATGGATGAGAACACTGGTCTGAATTTCCCTTCAGAAACGGAGTTAAACCCCAGGATCTGTGTCTTCCTACACGCAAGAGTCCTTTCTGGTATACCAAGTGAATTAGGGCTCAAATGGTTTTACACAGTTCTGTAATACAATGCGATTCTCACTATTAACTAAAGAACATTTATGTAAGAGGAGCTGTGGTTTCTATCAGTTTCGTAACTAGAGTTGAACTACATTGGTCCGTAATAGTAGGAAAAACAGTTCTTTTTTTCTGGGCATGCTAATGTTTCTTGCTGTATTGCAGACGCTAGAAAAAAGAGCTTACTTCTTGCATTAAAACATAGTGTGTTTCATGGATGAGAACACTGGTTTGAATTTCACTTCAGAAACAGAGTTAAACCACATGATCTGTGCGTTCCTACAAGCAAGAGTTCATTTCTGGTAAACCAAGTGAATTTTGGGCTCAAATGATTTTACACAGTTCTGGAACCCAACTTGAATCTCCCTATTAACAAAAGAGCATTTGTGTAAGAGGAGGTGTAGTTTGTATCAGTTTCATAAGCAGAACTGAACTGCATATGGTCTGTATGAGTAGGAAACCCAGTTGTGGTTTTTTGGGCATGCTCATATTTCTTGCGGTATTGGATATGCTGGAAATAAGAGCTTACTTCTTGCGATAAAACTGAGTGTGTTTCATGAATGAGAACACTGGTCTGAATTTCCCTTCAGAAACAGAGTTAAACCCCAGGATCTGTATCTTCCTACAAGCAAGAGTTCATTTCTGGTAAACCCAGTGAATTTTGGATTCAAATGATTTTACACAGTACACGAACCCAACGAGATTCTCACTATTAACTAAAGAGCATTTATGTAAGAGGAGCTGTGGTTTGTATCAGTTTCATAAGCAGAGAGGAACTACATATCGTCCATATGAGTAGGAAACACATTTTTTTTTATCTGTGAATTCTCATGGTTCTTGCTGTATTAGAGACGCTGGAAAGAAGAGGATGCTTCTTGCGTAAAACACAGTGTGTTTCATGGAGGAGAACACTGGTCTGAATTTCCCTCAGAAACGGAGTTAAACCACAGGATCTGTGTCTTCCTACAAGCAAGAGTTCATTTGTGGTAAACCCAGTGAATTTTAGGCTCAAATGATTTTTCACAGTTCTGGAAGCCAACTTGGTTCTCCCTATTAACAAAAGAGCATCTATGTAAGAGGAGCTGTGGTTTTTATCAGTTTCATAAGCTCAGTTGAACTACATATGGTCCTTATGAGTAGGAAACACAGTTGTATTTTTCTGGGCATGCTCATGGTTCTTGCTGTTTGGAGACGCTGGAAAGAAGAGCTTGCTTCTTGCGTGAAAAGAGAGTGTGTTTCATGGATGAGAACACTGGTCTGAATATCCATTCACAAACGGAGTTCAACCCCAGTATCTGTGTCTTCCTACAAGCAAGAGTTCATTTCTGGTAAACCAAGTGAATTTGGGGTCAAATGATTTTACACAGTTCTGTAACCCAACGCGACTAAAACTATGAACTAAAGAGCATTTAGGTTAGAGGAGCTGTGTTTTGTGTCAGTTTCATAAGCAGAGTTGAACTTCATAAGGTCTGTATGAGTAGGAAACACTGTTCTATTTTTCTGGGCATTCTCATGGTTCTTGCTGTATTAGAGACGCTGGAAAGATGAGATTTCTTCTTGCATGTAAACAGAGTGAGTTTCAAGGTTGAGAACACTGGTCCGAATTTCCCTTCAGAAACGGAGTTAAACCCCAGGATCTGTGTCTTCCCTCAAGCAAATGTACATTTCTGGTAAACCTAGTGAATTTGGGGCTCAAATGATATTACACAGTTCTGAAACCCAACGCGATTCAAACTATTAACTAAAGAGCATTTATGTAAGACGCACTGTGGTTGGTATCATTTTCATAAGCATAGTTGAACTACATATGGTCCGTATGAGCGGGAAACACAGTTCTTTATTCCTGTGCATAACCATGGTTCTTGCTGAATTGGAGACACTGGAAAGAAGAGCTTGCTTCTTGCGTGAAAACAGAGTGTGTTTCATGGATAAGAACACTGGTCTGAATATCCATTCACAAACGGAGTTAAACCCCAGGATCTGTGTCTTCCTACAAGCAAGAGTTATTTCTGGTAAACCAAGTGAATTTGGGGCTCAAATGATTTTACACAGTTCTGTAATACAATGCGATTCTCACAATTAACTAAAGAGCATTTATATAAGAGGAGCTGTGGTTTGTATCAGTTTGGTTAGCAGTGTTGAACTGCATATGGTCTGTGTGAGTTGGAAACACTGTTCTATTTTTCTGGGCATTCTCATGGTTCTTGCTGTATTAGAGACGCTGGAAAGAAGAGGATGCTTCTTGCGTTAGAACAGAGTGTGTTTCATGGTGGAGAACACTTGTCTGAATTTCACTTCAGAACCAGAGTTAAACCCCATGATCTGTGTATTCCTACAAGCAAGAGTTCATTTCTGGTAAACCCAGTGAATTTTGGGCTCAAATGATTTTAGACAGTACTCGAACCCAACTTGATTCTCCCTATTAACTAAAGTGCATTTATGTAAGAGGAGCTGTGGTTTCTATCAGTTTTGTAATTAGTGTTGAAGTACATTTGTCCGTAATAGTAGGAAAAACTGTTCTTTTTTTCTGGTCATGCTCATGGTTCTTGCTGTATTGGAGACACTGGAAAGAAGAGCTTGCTTCTTGAGTTAAAACAGAGTGAGTTTCATGGATGAGAACACTTGTTTGATTTTCCACTCAGAAACAGAGTTAAACGACAGGATCTGTGTTTTCCTACATCAAGAGTTCATTTCTGGTAAACCAAGTGAATTTGGGGCTCAAATGATTTTACACAGTTCTGTAACCCAACGCGACTAAAACTACGAACTAAAGAGCATTTATGTAAGAGGAGCTGTGTTTTGTGTCAGTTTCATAAGCAGAGTTGAACTACATAAGGTCTGTATGAGTAGGAAACACTGTTCTATTTTTCTGGGCATTCTCATGGTTCTTGCTGTATTAGAGACGCTGGAAAGACGAGATTTCTTCTTGCATGTAAACAGAGTGAGTTTCAAGGTTGAGAACACTGGTCTGAATTTCCCTTCAGAAACGGAGTTAAACCCCAGGATCTGTGTCTTCCCTCAAGCAAATGTACATTTCTGGTAAACCTAGTGAATTTGGGGCTCAAATGATATTACACAGTTCTGAAACCCAACGCGATTCAAACTATTAACTAAAGAGCATTTATGTAAGACGCGCTGTGGTTGGTATCATTTTCATAAGCATAGTTGAACTACATATGGTCCGTATGAGCGGGAAACACAGTTCTTTTTCCCTGTGCATAACCATGGTTCTTGCTGAATTGGAGACACTGGAAAGAAGAGCTTGCTTCTTGCGTGAAAACAGAGTGTGTTTCATGGATGAGAACACTGGTCTGAATATCCATTCACAAACGGAGTTAAACCCCAGGATCTGTGTCTTCCTACAAGCAAGAGTTATTTCTGGTAAACCAAGTGAATTTGGGGCTCAAATGATTTTACACAGTTCTGTAATACAATGCGATTCTCACAATTAACTAAAGAGCATTTATATAAGAGGAGCTGTGGTTTGTATCAGTTTGGTTAGCAGTGTTGAACTGCATATGGTCTGTGTGAGTTGGAAACACTGTTCTATTTTTCTGGGCATTCTCATGGTTCATGCTGTATTAGAGACGCTGGAAAGAAGAGGATGCTTCTTGCGTTAGAACAGAGTGTGTTTCATGGTGGAGAACACTTGTCTGAATTTCACTTCAGAACCAGAGTTAAACCCCATGATCTGTGTATTCCTACAAGCAAGAGTTCATTTCTGGTAAACCCAGTGAATTTTGGGCTCAAATGATTTTAGACAGTACTCGAACCCAACTTGATTCTCCCTATTAACTAAAGTGCATTTATGTAAGAGGAGCTGTGGTTTCTATCAGTTTTGTAATTAGTGTTGAAGTACATTTGTCCGTAATAGTAGGAAAAACTGTTCTTTTTTTCTGGTCATGCTCATGGTTCTTGCTGTATTGGAGACACTGGAAAGAAGAGCTTGCTTCTTGAGTTAAAACAGAGTGAGTTTCATGGATGAGAACACTTGTTTGATTTTCCACTCAGAAACAGAGTTAAACGACAGGATCTGTGTATTCCTACATCAAGAGTTCATTTCTGGTAAACCAAGTGAATTTGGGGCTCAAATGATTTTACACAGTTCTGTAACCCAACGCGACTAAAACTACGAACTAAAGAGCATTTATGTAAGAGGAGCTGTGTTTTGTGTCAGTTTCATAAGCAGAGTTGAACTACATAAGGTCTGTATGAGTAGGAAACACTGTTCTATTTTTCTGGGCATTCTCATGGTTCTTGCTGTATTAGAGACGCTGGAAAGACGAGATTTCTTCTTGCATGTAAACAGACTGTGTTTCAAGGATGAGAACACTGGTCTGAATTTCCCTTCAGAAATGGAGTTAAACCCCAGGATCTGTGTCTTCCCACAAGCAAATGTACATTTCTGGTAAACCTCGTGAATTTGGGGCTCAAATGATATTACACAATTCTGAAACCCAACGCGATTCAAACTATTAACTAAAGAGCACTTATGTAAGACGTGCTGTGGTTGGTATCAGTTTCATAAGCAGAGTTGAACTACATATGGACCGTATGAGTAGGAAACACAGTTCTTTTATTCTGGGCATGCTCATGGTTCTTGCTGAATTGGAGACACTGGAAAGAAGAGCTTGCTTCTTGCGTGAAAACAGAGTGAGTTTCATGGATGAGAACACTTGTCTGATTTTCCCCTCAGAAACAGAGTTAAACCACAGGATCTGTTATTTCCTACATCAAGAGTTCATTTCTGGTAAACCAAGTGAATTTTGGGCTCAAATGATTTTTCACACCTCAACAAACCAACGCGATTCTCACAATTAACTAAAGAGCATTTATGTAACAAGAGCTGTGGTTTGTATGAGTTTCATGAACATAGTTGAACTACATATGGTCCGTATGAGCGGGAAACACAGTTCTTTTATCCTGGGCATGTCCATGGTCCTTGCTGTATTGGAGACACTGGAAAGAAGAGCTTGCTTCTTGAATGAAAACAGAGTGTGTTTCATGGATGAGAACACTGGTCTGAATTTCCCTTCAGAAACGGAGTTAAACCCCAGGATCTGTGTCTTCCTACACGCAAGAGTCCTTTCTGGTATACCAAGTGAATTAGGGCTCAAATGGTTTTACACAGTTCTGTAATACAATGCGATTCTCACTATTAACTAAAGAACATTTATGTAAGAGGAGCTGTGGTTTCTATCAGTTTCGTAACTAGAGTTGAACTACATTGGTCCGTAATAGTAGGAAAAACAGTTCTTTTTTTCTGGGCATGCTCATGTTTCTTGCTGTATTGCAGACGCTAGAAAAAAGAGCTTACTTCTTGCATTAAAACATAGTGTGTTTCATGGATGAGAACACTGGTTTGAATTTCACTTCAGAAACAGAGTTAAACCACATGATCTGTGCGTTCCTACAAGCAAGAGTTCATTTCTGGTAAACCAAGTGAATTTTGGGCTCAAATGATTTTACACAGTTCTGGAACCCAACTTGAATCTCCCTATTAACAAAAGAGCATTTGTGTAAGAGGAGGTGTAGTTTGTATCAGTTTCATAAGCAGAACTGAACTGCATATGGTCTGTATGAGTAGGAAACCCAGTTGTGGTTTTTTGGGCATGCTCATATTTCTTGCGGTATTGGATATGCTGGAAATAAGAGCTTACTTCTTGCGATAAAACTGAGTGTGTTTCATGAATGAGAACACTGGTCTGAATTTCCCTTCAGAAACAGAGTTAAACCCCAGGATCTGTATCTTCCTACAAGCAAGAGTTCATTTCTGGTAAACCCAGTGAATTTTGGATTCAAATGATTTTACACAGTACACGAACCCAACGAGATTCTCACTATTAACTAAAGAGCATTTATGTAAGAGGAGCTGTGGTTTGTATCAGTTTCATAAGCAGAGAGGAACTACATATCGTCCATATGAGTAGGAAACACATTTTTTTTTATCTGTGAATTCTCATGGTTCTTGCTGTATTAGAGACGCTGGAAAGAAGAGGATGCTTCTTGCGTAAAACACAGTGTGTTTCATGGAGGAGAACACTGGTCTGAATTTCCCTCAGAAACGGAGTTAAACCACAGGATCTGTGTCTTCCTACAAGCAAGAGTTCATTTGTGGTAAACCCAGTGAATTTTAGGCTCAAATGATTTTTCACAGTTCTGGAAACCAACTTGGTTCTCCCTATTAACAAAAGAGCATCTATGTAAGAGGAGCTGTGGTTTTTATCAGTTTCATAAGCTCAGTTGAACTACATATGGTCCTTATGAGTAGGAAACACAGTTGTATTTTTCTGGGCATGCTCATGGTTCTTGCTGTTTGGAGACGCTGGAAAGAAGAGCTTGCTTCTTGCGTGAAAAGAGAGTGTGTTTCATGGATGAGAACACTGGTCTGAATATCCATTCACAAACGGAGTTCAACCCAGTATCTGTGTCTTCTTACAAGCAAGAGTTCATTTCTGGTAAACCAAGTGAATTTGGAGTCAAATGATTTTACACAGTTCTGTAACCCAACGCGACTAAACCTACGAACTAAAGAGCATTTATGTTAGAGGAGCTGTGTTTTGTGTCAGTTTCATAAGCAGAGTTGAACTACATAAGGTCTGTATGAGTAGGAAACACTGTTCTATTTTTCTGGGCATGCTCATGGTTCTTGCTGAATTGGAGACACTGGAAAGAAGAGCTTGCTTCTTGCGTGAAAACAGAGTGAGTTTCATGGATGAGAACACTTGTCTGATTTTCCCATCAGAAACAGAGTTAAACGACAGGATCTGTGTATTCCTACATCAAGAGTTCATTTCTGGTAAACCAAGTGAATTTTGGGGTCAAATGATTTTTCACACCTCAACAAACCAACGCGATTCTCACAATTAACTAAAGAGCATTTATGTAAGAGGTGCTGTCGTTTGTATCAGGTTCATGAACATAGTTGAACTACATATGGTCCGTATGAGCGGGAAACACAGTTCTTTTTTCCTGGGCATGTCCATGGTTCTTGCTGTATTAGAGACGCTGGAAAGAAGAGGATGCTTCTTGCATTAAAACAGAGTGTGTTTCATGGAGGAGAACACTGGTCTGAATTTCCCTTCAGAAACGGAGTTAAACCCCAGGATCTGTGTCTTCCTACACGCAAGAGTCCTTTCTGGTATACCAACTGAATTTGGGGCTCAAATGATTTTACACAGTTCTGGAACCCAACTTGAATCTCCCTATTAACAAAAGAGCATTTGTGTAAGAGGAGGTGTAGTTTGTATCAGTTTCATAAGCAGAACTGAACTGCATATGGTCTGTATGAGTAGGAAACCCAGTTGTGGTTTTTTGGGCATGCTCATATTTCTTGCGGTATTGGATATGCTGGAAATAAGAGCTTACTTCTTGCGATAAAACTGAGTGTGTTTCATGAATGAGAACACTGGTCTGAATTTCCCTTCAGAAACAGAGTTAAACCCCAGGATCTGTATCTTCCTACAAGCAAGAGTTCATTTCTGGTAAACCCAGTGAATTTTGGATTCAAATGATTTTACACAGTACACGAACCCAACGAGATTCTCACTATTAACTAAAGAGCATTTATGTAAGAGGAGCTGTGGTTTGTATCAGTTTCATAAGCAGAGATGAACTACATATCGTCCATATGAGTAGGAAACACATTTTTTTTTATCTGTGAATTCTCATGGTTCTTGCTGTATTAGAGACGCTGGAAAGAAGAGGATGCTTCTTGCGTAAAACACAGTGTGTTTCATGGAGGAGAACACTGGTCTGAATTTCCCTCAGAAACTGAGTTAAACCACAGGATCTGTGTCTTCCTACAAGCAAGAGTTCATTTGTGGTAAACCCAGTGAATTTTAGGCTCAAATGATTTTTCACAGTTCTGGAACCCAACTTGGTTCTCCCTATTAACAAAAGAGCATCTATGTAAGAGGAGCTGTGGTTTTTATCAGTTTCATAAGCTCAGTTGAACTACATATGGTCCTTATGAGTAGGAAACACAGTTGTATTTTTCTGGGCATGCTCATGGTTCTTGCTGTTTGGAGACGCTGGAAAGAAGAGCTTGCTTCTTGCGTGAAAA
Source organism: Onychomys arenicola (assembly GCA_949786405.1). Taxonomy (NCBI): domain Eukaryota; kingdom Metazoa; phylum Chordata; class Mammalia; order Rodentia; family Cricetidae; genus Onychomys; species Onychomys arenicola. The sequence continues at coordinate 5,153,683 of CATKUM010000039.1, read as the reverse complement.
GAGAGTGTGTTTCATGGATGAGAACACTGGTCTGAATATCCATTCACAAACGGAGTTCAACCCAGTATCTGTGTCTTCTTACAAGCAAGAGTTCATTTCTGGTAAACCAAGTGAATTTGGAGTCAAATGATTTTACACAGTTCTGTAACCCAACGCGACTAAACCTACGAACTAAAGAGCATTTATGTTAGAGGAGCTGTGTTTTGTGTCAGTTTCATAAGCAGAGTTGAACTACATAAGGTCTGTATGAGTAGGAAACACTGTTCTATTTTTCTGGGCATGCTCATGGTTCTTGCTGAATTGGAGACACTGGAAAGAAGAGCTTGCTTCTTGCGTGAAAACAGAGTGAGTTTCATGGATGAGAACACTTGTCTGATTTTCCCCTCAGAAACAGAGTTAAACCACAGGATCTGTTATTTCCTACATCAAGAGTTCATTTCTGGTAAACCAAGTGAATTTTGGGGTCAAATGATTTTTCACACCTCAACAAACCAACGCGATTCTCACAATTAACTAAAGAGCATTTATGTAACAGGAGCTGTGGTTTGTATCAGTTTCATGAACATAGTTGAACTACATATGGTCCGTATGAGCGGGAAACACAGTTCTTTTATCCTGGGCATGTCCATGGTCCTTGCTGTATTGGAGAAACTGGAAAGAAGAGCTTGCTTCTTGAGTGAAAACAGAGTGTGTTTCATGGATGAGAACACTGGTCTGAATTTCCCTTCAGAAACGGAGTTAAACCCCAGGTTCTGTGTCTTCCTACACGCAAGAGTCCTTTCTGGTATACCAAGTGAATTAGGGCTCAAATGGTTTTACACAGTTCTGTAATACAATGCGATTCTCACTATTAACTAAAGAACATTTATGTAAGAGGAGCTGTGGTTTCTATCAGTTTCGTAACTAGAGTTGAACTACATTGGTCCGTAATAGTAGGAAAAACAGTTCTTTTTTTCTGGGCATGCTAATGTTTCTTGCTGTATTGCAGACGCTAGAAAAAAGAGCTTACTTCTTGCATTAAAACATAGTGTGTTTCATGGATGAGAACACTGGTTTGAATTTCACTTCAGAAACAGAGTTAAACCACATGATCTGTGCGTTCCTACAAGCAAGAGTTCATTTCTGGTAAACCAAGTGAATTTTGGGCTCAAATGATTTTACACAGTTCTGGAACCCAACTTGAATCTCCCTATTAACAAAAGAGCATTTGTGTAAGAGGAGGTGTAGTTTGTATCAGTTTCATAAGCAGAACTGAACTGCATATGGTCTGTATGAGTAGGAAACCCAGTTGTGGTTTTTTGGGCATGCTCATATTTCTTGCGGTATTGGATATGCTGGAAATAAGAGCTTACTTCTTGCGATAAAACTGAGTGTGTTTCATGAATGAGAACACTGGTCTGAATTTCCCTTCAGAAACAGAGTTAAACCCCAGGATCTGTATCTTCCTACAAGCAAGAGTTCATTTCTGGTAAACCCAGTGAATTTTGGATTCAAATGATTTTACACAGTACACGAACCCAACGAGATTCTCACTATTAACTAAAGAGCATTTATGTAAGAGGAGCTGTGGTTTGTATCAGTTTCATAAGCAGAGAGGAACTACATATCGTCCATATGAGTAGGAAACACATTTTTTTTTATCTGTGAATTCTCATGGTTCTTGCTGTATTAGAGACGCTGGAAAGAAGAGGATGCTTCTTGCGTAAAACACAGTGTGTTTCATGGAGGAGAACACTGGTCTGAATTTCCCTCAGAAACGGAGTTAAACCACAGGATCTGTGTCTTCCTACAAGCAAGAGTTCATTTGTGGTAAACCCAGTGAATTTTAGGCTCAAATGATTTTTCACAGTTCTGGAAGCCAACTTGGTTCTCCCTATTAACAAAAGAGCATCTATGTAAGAGGAGCTGTGGTTTTTATCAGTTTCATAAGCTCAGTTGAACTACATATGGTCCTTATGAGTAGGAAACACAGTTGTATTTTTCTGGGCATGCTCATGGTTCTTGCTGTTTGGAGACGCTGGAAAGAAGAGCTTGCTTCTTGCGTGAAAAGAGAGTGTGTTTCATGGATGAGAACACTGGTCTGAATATCCATTCACAAACGGAGTTCAACCCAGTATCTGTGTCTTCTTACAAGCAAGAGTTCATTTCTGGTAAACCCAGTGAATTTGGAGTCAAATGATTTTACACAGTTCTGTAACCCAACACGACTAAACCTACGAACTAAAGAGCATTTATGTTAGAGGAGCTGTGTTTTGTGTCAGTTTCATAAGCAGAGTTGAACTACATAAGGTCTGTATGAGTAGGAAACACTGTTCTATTTTTCTGGGCATGCTCATGGTTCTTGCTGAATTGGAGACACTGGAAAGAAGAGCTTGCTTCTTGCGTGAAAACAGAGTGAGTTTCATGGATGAGAACACTTGTCTGATTTTCCCATCAGAAACAGAGTTAAACGACAGGATCTGTGTATTCCTACATCAAGAGTTCATTTCTGGTAAACCAAGTGAATTTTGGGGTCAAATGATTTTTCACACCTCAACAAACCAACGCGATTCTCACAATTAACTAAAGAGCATTTATGTAAGAGGTGCTGTCGTTTGTATCAGGTTCATGAACATAGTTGAACTACATATGGTCCGTATGAGCGGGAAACACAGTTCTTTTTTCCTGGGCATGTCCATGGTTCTTGCTGTATTAGAGACGCTGGAAAGAAGAGGATGCTTCTTGCGTTAAAACAGAGTGTGTTTCATGGAGGAGAACACTGGTCTGAATTTCCCTTCAGAAACGGAGTTAAACCCCAGGATCTGTGTCTTCCTACACGCAAGAGTCCTTTCTGGTATACCAACTGAATTTGGGGCTCAAATGATTTTACACAGTTCTGGAACCCAACTTGAATCTCCCTATTAACAAAAGAGCATTTGTGTAAGAGGAGGTGTAGTTTGTATCAGTTTCATAAGCAGAACTGAACTGCATATGGTCTGTATGAGTAGGAAACCCAGTTGTGGTTTTTTGGGCATGCTCATATTTCTTGCGGTATTGGATATGCTGGAATTAAGAGCTTACTTCTTGCGATAAAACTGAGTGTGTTTCATGAATGAGAACACTGGTCTGAATTTCCCTTCAGAAACAGAGTTAAACCCCAGGATCTGTATCTTCCTACAAGCAAGAGTTCATTTCTGGTAAACCCAGTGAATTTTGGATTCAAATGATTTTACACAGTACACGAACCCAACGAGATTCTCACTATTAACTAAAGAGCATTTATGTAAGAGGAGCTGTGGTTTGTATCAGTTTCATAAGCAGAGATGAACTACATATCGTCCATATGAGTAGGAAACACATTTTTTTTTATCTGTGAATTCTCATGGTTCTTGCTGTATTAGAGACGCTGGAAAGAAGAGGATGCTTCTTGCGTAAAACACAGTGTGTTTCATGGAGGAGAACACTGGTCTGAATTTCCCTCAGAAACGGAGTTAAACCACAGGATCTGTGTCTTCCTACAAGCAAGAGTTCATTTGTGGTAAACCCAGTGAATTTTAGGCTCAAATGATTTTTCACAGTTCTGGAAGCCAACTTGGTTCTCCCTATTAACAAAAGAGCATCTATGTAAGAGGAGCTGTGGTTTTTATCAGTTTCATAAGCTCAGTTGAACTACATATGGTCCTTATGAGTAGGAAACACAGTTGTATTTTTCTGGGCATGCTCATGGTTCTTGCTGTTTGGAGACGCTGGAAAGAAGAGCTTGCTTCTTGCGTGAAAAGAGAGTGTGTTTCATGGATGAGAACACTGGTCTGAATATCCATTCACAAACGGAGTTCAACCCAGTATCTGTGTCTTCTTACAAGCAAGAGTTCATTTCTGGTAAACCAAGTGAATTTGGAGTCAAATGATTTTACACAGTTCTGTAACCCAACGCGACTAAACCTACGAACTAAAGAGCATTTATGTTAGAGGAGCTGTGTTTTGTGTCAGTTTCATAAGCAGAGTTGAACTACATAAGGTCTGTATGAGTAGGAAACACTGTTCTATTTTTCTGGGCATGCTCATGGTTCTTGCTGAATTGGAGACACTGGAAAGAAGAGCTTGCTTCTTGCGTGAAAACAGAGTGAGTTTCATGGATGAGAACACTTGTCTGATTTTCCCCTCAGAAACAGAGTTAAACCACAGGATCTGTTATTTCCTACATCAAGAGTTCATTTCTGGTAAACCAAGTGAATTTTGGGCTCAAATGATTTTTCACACCTCAACAAACCAACGCGATTCTCACAATTAACTAAAGAGCATTTATGTAACAGGAGCTGTGGTTTGTATCAGTTTCATGAACATAGTTGAACTACATATGGTCCGTATGAGCGGGAAACACAGTTCTTTTATCCTGGGCATGTCCATGGTCCTTGCTGTATTGGAGAAACTGGAAAGAAGAGCTTGCTTCTTGAGTGAAAACAGAGTGTGTTTCATGGATGAGAACACTGGTCTGAATTTCCCTTCAGAAACGGAGTTAAACCCCAGGTTCTGTGTCTTCCTACACGCAAGAGTCCTTTCTGGTATACCAAGTGAATTAGGGCTCAAATGGTTTTACACAGTTCTGTAATACAATGCGATTCTCACTATTAACTAAAGAACATTTATGTAAGAGGAGCTGTGGTTTCTATCAGTTTCGTAACTAGAGTTGAACTACATTGGTCCGTAATAGTAGGAAAAACAGTTCTTTTTTTCTGGGCATGCTAATGTTTCTTGCTGTATTGCAGACGCTAGAAAAAAGAGCTTACTTCTTGCATTAAAACATAGTGTGTTTCATGGATGAGAACACTGGTTTGAATTTCACTTCAGAAACAGAGTTAAACCACATGATCTGTGCGTTCCTACAAGCAAGAGTTCATTTCTGGTAAACCAAGTGAATTTTGGGCTCAAATGATTTTACACAGTTCTGGAACCCAACTTGAATCTCCCTATTAACAAAAGAGCATTTGTGTAAGAGGAGGTGTAGTTTGTATCAGTTTCATAAGCAGAACTGAACTGCATATGGTCTGTATGAGTAGGAAACCCAGTTGTGGTTTTTTGGGCATGCTCATATTTCTTGCGGTATTGGATATGCTGGAAATAAGAGCTTACTTCTTGCGATAAAACTGAGTGTGTTTCATGAATGAGAACACTGGTCTGAATTTCCCTTCAGAAACAGAGTTAAACCCCAGGATCTGTATCTTCCTACAAGCAAGAGTTCATTTCTGGTAAACCCAGTGAATTTTGGATTCAAATGATTTTACACAGTACACGAACCCAACGAGATTCTCACTATTAACTAAAGAGCATTTATGTAAGAGGAGCTGTGGTTTGTATCAGTTTCATAAGCAGAGAGGAACTACATATCGTCCATATGAGTAGGAAACACATTTTTTTTTATCTGTGAATTCTCATGGTTCTTGCTGTATTAGAGACGCTGGAAAGAAGAGGATGCTTCTTGCGTAAAACACAGTGTGTTTCATGGAGGAGAACACTGGTCTGAATTTCCCTCAGAAACGGAGTTAAACCACAGGATCTGTGTCTTCCTACAAGCAAGAGTTCATTTGTGGTAAACCCAGTGAATTTTAGGCTCAAATGATTTTTCACAGTTCTGGAACCCAACTTGGTTCTCCCTATTAACAAAAGAGCATCTATGTAAGAGGAGCTGTGGTTTTTATCAGTTTCATAAGCTCAGTTGAACTACATATGGTCCTTATGAGTAGGAAACACAGTTGTATTTTTCTGGGCATGCTCATGGTTCTTGCTGTTTGGAGACGCTGGAAAGAAGAGCTTGCTTCTTGCGTGAAAAGAGAGTGTGTTTCATGGATGAGAACACTGGTCTGAATATCCATTCACAAACGGAGTTCAACCCAGTATCTGTGTCTTCTTACAAGCAAGAGTTCATTTCTGGTAAACCAAGTGAATTTGGAGTCAAATGATTTTACACAGTTCTGTAACCCAACGCGACTAAACCTACGAACTAAAGAGCATTTATGTTAGAGGAGCTGTGTTTTGTGTCAGTTTCATAAGCAGAGTTGAACTACATAAGGTCTGTATGAGTAGGAAACACTGTTCTATTTTTCTGGGCATGCTCATGGTTCTTGCTGAATTGGAGACACTGGAAAGAAGAGCTTGCTTCTTGCGTGAAAACAGAGTGAGTTTCATGGATGAGAACACTTGTCTGATTTTCCCATCAGAAACAGAGTTAAACGACAGGATCTGTGTATTCCTACATCAAGAGTTCATTTCTGGTAAACCAAGTGAATTTTGGGGTCAAATGATTTTTCACACCTCAACAAACCACCGCGATTCTCACAATTAACTAAAGAGCATTTATGTAAGAGGTGCTGTCGTTTGTATCAGGTTCATGAACATAGTTGAACTACATATGGTCCGTATGAGCGGGAAACACAGTTCTTTTTTCCTGGGCATGTCCATGGTTCTTGCTGTATTGGAGACACTGGAAAAAAGAGCTTGCTTCTTGCGTGAAAACAGAGTGTGTTTCATGGATGAGAACACTGGTCTGAATTTCCCTTCAGAAACGGAGTTAAACCCCAGGATCTGTGTCTTCCTACACGCAAGAGTCCTTTCTGGTATACCAAGTGAATTTGGGGCTCAAATGATTTTACACAGTTCTGTAATACAATGTGATTCTCACAATTAACTAAAGAGCATTTATGTAAGAGGAGCTGTGGTTTGTATCAGTTTCGTAAGCAGAGTTGAATTGCATATGGTCTGTATGAGTAGGAAACACTGTTCTATTTTTCTGGGCATTCTCATGGTTCTTGCTGTATTAGAGACGCTGGAAAGAAGAGGATGCTTCTTGCGTTAAAACAGAGTGTGTTTCATGGAGGAGAACACTGGTCTGAATTTCCCTTCAGAAACAGAGTTAAACCCCATGATCTGTGTATTCCTACAAGCAAGAGTTCATTTCTGGTAAACCAAGTGAATTTGTGGCTCAAATGATTTTAGACAGTACACGAACCCAACATGATTCTCCCTATTAACTAAAGAACATTTATGTAAGAGGAGCTGTGGTTTCTATCAGATTCGTAACTAGAGTTGAACTACATTGGTCCGTAATAGTAGGAAAAACAGTTCTTTTTTTCTGGGCATGCTCATGTTTCTTGCTGTATTGCAGACGCTAGAAAAAAGAGCTTACTTCTTGCATTAAAACATAGTGTGTTTCATGGATGAGAACACTGGCTTGAATTTCACTTCAGAAACAGAGTTAAACCACATGATCTGTGCGTTCCTACAAGCAAGAGTTCATTTCTGGTAAACCAAGTGAATTTTTGGCTCACAAGATTTTTCACAGTTTAAAAACCCAACGGGATTCTCACTATTAACTAAAGAGCATTTATGTGAGATGAGCTGTGGTTTGTATCAGTTTCATAAGCAGAGATGAACTACATATGGTCCATATGATTAGGAAACACAGTTTTTTTTTTTTTATATGTGAATGCTCATGGTTCTTGCTGTATTGGAGACGCTGGAAAGACGAGCTTTCTTCTTGCGTGAAAACAGAGTGTGTTTCAAGGATGAGAACACTGGTCTGAATTTCCCTTCAGAAATGGAGTTAAACCCCAGGATCTGTGTCTTCCCACAAGCAAATGTACATTTCTGGTAAACCTAGTGAATTTGGGGCTCGAATGATATTACACAGTTCTGAAACCCAACGCGATTCAAACTATTAACTAAAGAGCACTTATGTAAGACGTGCTGTTGTTGGTATCAGTTTCATAAGCAGAGTTGAACTACATATGGTCCTTATGAGTAGGAAACACAGTTCTTTTATTCTGGGCATGCTCATGGTTCTTGCTGAATTGGAGACACTGGAAAGAAGAGCTTGCTTCTTGCGTGAAAACAGAGTGAGTTTCATGGATGAGAACACTTGTCTGATTTTCCCCTCAGAAACAGAGTTAAACCACAGGATCTGTTATTTCCTACATCAAGAGTTCATTTCTGGTAAACCAAGTGAATTTTGGGCTCAAATGATTTTTCACACCTCAACAAACCAACGCGATTCTCACAATTAACTAAAGAGCATTTATGTAACAAGAGCTGTGGTTTGTATGAGTTTCATGAACATAGTTGAACTACATATGGTCCGTATGAGCGGGAAACACAGTTCTTTTATCCTGGGCATGTCCATGGTCCTTGCTGTATTGGAGACACTGGAAAGAAGAGCTTGCTTCTTGAATGAAAACAGAGTGTGTTTCATGGATGAGAACACTGGTCTGAATTTCCCTTCAGAAACGGAGTTAAACCCCAGGATCTGTGTCTTCCTACACGCAAGAGTCCTTTCTGGTATACCAAGTGAATTTGGGGCTCAAATGATTTTACACAGTTCTGTAATACAATGCGATTCTCACTATTAACTAAAGAACATTTATGTAAGAGGAGCTGTGGTTTCTATCAGTTTCGTAACTAGAGTTGAACTACATTGGTCCGTAATAGTAGGAAAAACAGTTCTTTTTTTCTGGGCATGCTCATGTTTCTTGCTGTATTGCAGACGCTAGAAAAAAGAGCTTACTTCTTGCATTAAAACATAGTGTGTTTCATGGATGAGAACACTGGTTTGAATTTCACTTCAGAAACAGAGTTAAACCACATGATCTATGCGTTCCTACAAGCAAGAGTTCATTTCTGGTAAACCAAGTGAATTTTGGGCTCAAATGATTTTACACAGTTCTGGAACCCAACTTGAATCTCCCTATTAACAAAAGAGCATTTGTGTAAGAGGAGGTGTAGTTTGTATCAGTTTCATAAGCAGAACTGAACTGCATATGGTCTGTATGAGTAGGAAACCCAGTTGTGGTTTTTTGGGCATGCTCATATTTCTTGCGGTATTGGATATGCTGGAAATAAGAGCTTACTTCTTGCGATAAAACTGAGTGTGTTTCATGAATGAGAACACTGGTCTGAATTTCCCTTCAGAAACAGAGTTAAACCCCAGGATCTGTATCTTCCTACAAGCAAGAGTTCATTTCTGGTAAACCCAGTGAATTTTGGATTCAAATGATTTTACACAGTACACGAACCCAACGAGATTCTCACTATTAACTAAAGAGCATTTATTTAAGAGGAGCTGTGGTTTGTATCAGTTTCATAAGCAGAGATGAACTACATATCGTCCATATGAGTAGGAAACACATTTTTTTTTATCTGTGAATTCTCATGGTTCTTGCTGTATTAGAGACGCTGGAAAGAAGAGGATGCTTCTTGCGTAAAACACAGTGTGTTTCATGGAGGAGAACACTGGTCTGAATTTCCCTCAGAAACGGAGTTAAACCACAGGATCTGTGTCTTCCTACAAGCAAGAGTTCATTTGTGGTAAACCCAGTGAATTTTAGGCTCAAATGATTTTTCACAGTTCTGGAACCCAACTTGGTTCTCCCTATTAACAAAAGAGCATCTATGTAAGAGGAGCTGTGGTTTTTATCAGTTTCATAAGCTCAGTTGAACTACATATGGTCCTTATGAGTAGGAAACACAGTTGTATTTTTCTGGGCATGCTCATGGTTCTTGCTGTTTGGAGACGCTGGAAAGAAGAGCTTGCTTCTTGCGTGAAAAGAGAGTGTGTTTCATGGATGAGAACACTGGTCTGAATATCCATTCACAAACGGAGTTCAACCCAGTATCTGTGTCTTCTTACAAGCAAGAGTTCATTTCTGGTAAACCAAGTGAATTTGGAGTCAAATGATTTTACACAGTTCTGTAACCCAACGCGACTAAACCTACGAACTAAAGAGCATTTATGTTAGAGGAGCTGTGTTTTGTGTCAGTTTCATAAGCAGAGTTGAACTACATAAGGTCTGTATGAGTAGGAAACACTGTTCTATTTTTCTGGGCATGCTCATGGTTCTTGCTGAATTGGAGACACTGGAAAGAAGAGCTTGCTTCTTGCGTGAAAACAGAGTGAGTTTCATGGATGAGAACACTTGTCTGATTTTCCCCTCAGAAACAGAGTTAAACCACAGGATCTGTTATTTCCTACATCAAGAGTTCATTTCTGGTAAACCAAGTGAATTTTGGGCTCAAATGATTTTTCACACCTCAACAAACCAACGCGATTCTCACAATTAACTAAAGAGCATTTATGTAACAGGAGCTGTGGTTTGTATCAGTTTCATGAACATAGTTGAACTACATATGGTCCGTATGAGCGGGAAACACAGTTCTTTTATCCTGGGCATGTCCATGGTCCTTGCTGTATTGGAGAAACTGGAAAGAAGAGCTTGCTTCTTGAGTGAAAACAGAGTGTGTTTCATGGATGAGAACACTGGTCTGAATTTCCCTTCAGAAACGGAGTTAAACCCCAGGTTCTGTGTCTTCCTACACGCAAGAGTCCTTTCTGGTATACCAAGTGAATTAGGGCTCAAATGGTTTTACACAGTTCTGTAATACAATGCGATTCTCACTATTAACTAAAGAACATTTATGTAAGAGGAGCTGTGGTTTCTATCAGTTTCGTAACTAGAGTTGAACTACATTGGTCCGTAATAGTAGGAAAAACAGTTCTTTTTTTCTGGGCATGCTAATGTTTCTTGCTGTATTGCAGACGCTAGAAAAAAGAGCTTACTTCTTGCATTAAAACATAGTGTGTTTCATGGATGAGAACACTGGTTTGAATTTCACTTCAGAAACAGAGTTAAACCACATGATCTGTGCGTTCCTACAAGCAAGAGTTCATTTCTGGTAAACCAAGTGAATTTTGGGCTCAAATGATTTTACACAGTTCTGGAACCCAACTTGAATCTCCCTATTAACAAAAGAGCATTTGTGTAAGAGGAGGTGTAGTTTGTATCAGTTTCATAAGCAGAACTGAACTGCATATGGTCTGTATGAGTAGGAAACCCAGTTGTGGTTTTTTGGGCATGCTCATATTTCTTGCGGTATTGGATATGCTGGAAATAAGAGCTTACTTCTTGCGATAAAACTGAGTGTGTTTCATGAATGAGAACACTGGTCTGAATTTCCCTTCAGAAACAGAGTTAAACCCCAGGATCTGTATCTTCCTACAAGCAAGAGTTCATTTCTGGTAAACCCAGTGAATTTTGGATTCAAATGATTTTACACAGTACACGAACCCAACGAGATTCTCACTATTAACTAAAGAGCATTTATGTAAGAGGAGCTGTGGTTTGTATCAGTTTCATAAGCAGAGAGGAACTACATATCGTCCATATGAGTAGGAAACACATTTTTTTTTATCTGTGAATTCTCATGGTTCTTGCTGTATTAGAGACGCTGGAAAGAAGAGGATGCTTCTTGCGTAAAACACAGTGTGTTTCATGGAGGAGAACACTGGTCTGAATTTCCCTCAGAAACGGAGTTAAACCACAGGATCTGTGTCTTCCTACAAGCAAGAGTTCATTTGTGGTAAACCCAGTGAATTTTAGGCTCAAATGATTTTTCACAGTTCTGGAAGCCAACTTGGTTCTCCCTATTAACAAAAGAGCATCTATGTAAGAGGAGCTGTGGTTTTTATCAGTTTCATAAGCTCAGTTGAACTACATATGGTCCTTATGAGTAGGAAACACAGTTGTATTTTTCTGGGCATGCTCATGGTTCTTGCTGTTTGGAGACGCTGGAAAGAAGAGCTTGCTTCTTGCGTGAAAAGAGAGTGTGTTTCATGGATGAGAACACTGGTCTGAATATCCATTCACAAACGGAGTTCAACCCAGTATCTGTGTCTTCTTACAAGCAAGAGTTCATTTCTGGTAAACCAAGTGAATTTGGAGTCAAATGATTTTACACAGTTCTGTAACCCAACGCGACTAAACCTACGAACTAAAGAGCATTTATGTTAGAGGAGCTGTGTTTTGTGTCAGTTTCATAAGCAGAGTTGAACTACATAAGGTCTGTATGAGTAGGAAACACTGTTCTATTTTTCTGGGCATGCTCATGGTTCTTGCTGAATTGGAGACACTGGAAAGAAGAGCTTGCTTCTTGCGTGAAAACAGAGTGAGTTTCATGGATGAGAACACTTGTCTGATTTTCCCATCAGAAACAGAGTTAAACGACAGGATCTGTGTATTCCTACATCAAGAGTTCATTTCTGGTAAACCAAGTGAATTTTGGGGTCAAATGATTTTTCACACCTCAACAAACCAACGCGATTCTCACAATTAACTAAAGAGCATTTATGTAAGAGGTGCTGTCGTTTGTATCAGGTTCATGAACATAGTTGAACTACATACGGTCCGTATGAGCGGGAAACACAGTTCTTTTTTCCTGGGCATGTCCATGGTTCTTGCTGTATTGGAGACACTGGAAAAAAGAGCTTGCTTCTTGCGTGAAAACAGAGTGTGTTTCATGGATGAGAACACTGGTCTGAATTTCCCTTCAGAAACGGAGTTAAACCCCAGGATCTGTGTCTTCCTACACGCAAGAGTCCTTTCTGGTATACCAAGTGAATTTGGGGCTCAAATGATTTTACACAGTTCTGTAATACAATGTGATTCTCACAATTAACTAAAGAGCATTTATGTAAGAGGAGCTGTGGTTTGTATCAGTTTCGTAAGCAGAGTTGAATTGCATATGGTCTGTATGAGTAGGAAACACATTTCTATTTTTCTGGGCATTCTCATGGTTCTTGCTGTATTAGAGACGCTGGAAAGAAGAGGATGCTTCTTGCGTTAAAACAGAGTGTGTTTCATGGAGGAGAACACTGGTCTGAATTTCCCTTCAGAAACAGAGTTAAACCCTATGATCTGTGTATTCCTACAAGCAAGAGTTCATTTCTGGTAAACCAAGTGAATTTGTGGCTCAAATGATTTTAGACAGTACACGAACCCAACATGATTCTCCCTATTAACTAAAGAACATTTATGTAAGAGGAGCTGTGGTTTCTATCAGATTCGTAACTAGAGTTGAACTACATTGGTCCGTAATAGTAGGAAAAACAGTTCTTTTTTTCTGGGCATGCTCATGTTTCTTGCTGTATTGCAGACGCTAGAAAAAAGAGCTTACTTCTTGCATTAAAACATAGTGTGTTTCATGGATGAGAACACTGGTTTGAATTTCACTTCAGAAACAGAGTTAAACCACATGATCTGTGCGTTCCTACAAGCAAGAGTTCATTTCTGGTAAACCAAGTGAATTTTTGGCTCACAAGATTTTTCACAGTTTAAAAACCCAACGGGATTCTCACTATTAACTAAAGAGCATTTATGTGAGATGAGCTGTGGTTTGTATCAGTTTCATAAGCAGAGATGAACTACATATGGTCCATATGATTAGGAAACACAGTTTTTTTTTTTTTATATGTGAATGCTCATGGTTCTTGCTGTATTGGAGACGCTGGAAAGACGAGCTTTCTTCTTGCGTGAAAACAGAGTGTGTTTCAAGGATGAGAACACTGGTCTGAATTTCCCTTCAGAAATGGAGTTAAACCCCAGGATCTGTGTCTTCCCACAAGCAAATGTACATTTCTGGTAAACCTAGTGAATTTGGGGCTCGAATGATATTACACAGTTCTGAAACCCAACGCGATTCAAACTATTAACTAAAGAGCACTTATGTAAGACGTGCTGTTGTTGGTATCAGTTTCATAAGCAGAGTTGAACTACATATGGTCCTTATGAGTAGGAAACACAGTTCTTTTATTCTGGGCATGCTCATGGTTCTTGCTGAATTGGAGACACTGGAAAGAAGAGCTTGCTTCTTGCGTGAAAACAGAGTGAGTTTCATGGATGAGAACACTTGTCTGATTTTCCCCTCAGAAACAGAGTTAAACCACAGGATCTGTTATTTCCTACATCAAGAGTTCATTTCTCGTAAACCAAGTGAATTTTGGGCTCAAATGATTTTTCACACCTCAACAAACCAACGCGATTCTCACAATTAACTAAAGAGCATTTATGTAACAAGAGCTGTGGTTTGTATGAGTTTCATGAACATAGTTGAACTACATATGGTCAGTATGAGCGGGAAACACAGTTCTTTTATCCTGGGCATGTCCATGGTCCTTGCTGTATTGGAGACACTGGAAAGAAGAGCTTGCTTCTTGAATGAAAACAGAGTGTGTTTCATGGATGAGAACACTGGTCTGAATTTCCCTTCAGAAACGGAGTTAAACCCCAGGATCTGTGTCTTCCTACACGCAAGAGTCCTTTCTGGTATACCAAGTGAATTTGGGGCTCAAATGATTTTACACAGTTCTGTAATACAATGCGATTCTCACTATTAACTAAAGAACATTTATGTAAGAGGAGCTGTTGTTTCTATCAGTTTCGTAACTAGAGTTGAACTACATTGGTCCGTAATAGTAGGAAAAACAGTTCTTTTTTTCTGGGCATGCTCATGTTTCTTGCTGTATTGCAGACGCTAGAAAAAAGAGCTTACTTCTTGCATTAAAACATAGTGTGTTTCATGGATGAGAACACTGGTTTGAATTTCACTTCAGAAACAGAGTTAAACCACATGATCTATGCGTTCCTACAAGCAAGAGTTCATTTCTGGTAAACCAAGTGAATTTTGGGCTCAAATGATTTTACACAGTTCTGGAACCCAACTTGAATCTCCCTATTAACAAAAGAGCATTTGTGTAAGAGGAGGTGTAGTTTGTATCAGTTTCATAAGCAGAACTGAACTGCATATGGTCTGTATGAGTAGGAAACCCAGTTGTGGTTTTTTGGGCATGCTCATATTTCTTGCGGTATTGGATATGCTGGAAATAAGAGCTTACTTCTTGCGATAAAACTGAGTGTGTTTCATGAATGAGAACACTGGTCTGAATTTCCCTTCAGAAACAGAGTTAAACCCCAGGATCTGTATCTTCCTACAAGCAAGAGTTCATTTCTGGTAAACCCAGTGAATTTTGGATTCAAATGATTTTACACAGTACACGAACCCAACGAGATTCTCACTATTAACTAAAGAGCATTTATGTAAGAGGAGCTGTGGTTTGTATCAGTTTCATAAGCAGAGATGAACTACATATCGTCCATATGAGTAGGAAACACATTTTTTTTTATCTGTGAATTCTCATGGTTCTTGCTGTATTAGAGACGCTGGAAAGAAGAGGATGCTTCTTGCGTAAAACACAGTGTGTTTCATGGAGGAGAACACTGGTCTGAATTTCCCTCAGAAACGGAGTTAAACCACAGGATCTGTGTCTTCCTACAAGCAAGAGTTCATTTGTGGTAAACCCAGTGAATTTTAGGCTCAAATGATTTTTCACAGTTCTGGAACCCAACTTGGTTCTCCCTATTAACAAAAGAGCATCTATGTAAGAGGAGCTGTGGTTTTTATCAGTTTCATAAGCTCAGTTGAACTACATATGGTCCTTATGAGTAGGAAACACAGTTGTATTTTTCTGGGCATGCTCATGGTTCTTGCTGTTTGGAGACGCTGGAAAGAAGAGCTTGCTTCTTGCGTGAAAAGAGAGTGTGTTTCATGGATGAGAACACTGGTCTGAATATCCATTCACAAACGGAGTTCAACCCAGTATCTGTGTCTTCTTACAAGCAAGAGTTCATTTCTGGTAAACCAAGTGAATTTGGAGTCAAATGATTTTACACAGTTCTGTAACCCAACGCGACTAAACCTATGAACTAAAGAGCATTTATGTTAGAGGAGCTGTGTTTTGTGTCAGTTTCATAAGCAGAGTTGAACTACATAAGG
Organism: Onychomys arenicola; assembly: GCA_949786405.1. NCBI lineage: Eukaryota > Metazoa > Chordata > Mammalia > Rodentia > Cricetidae > Onychomys > Onychomys arenicola. The sequence continues at coordinate 5,138,053 of CATKUM010000039.1, read as the reverse complement.
TCTGTATGAGTAGGAAACACTGTTCTATTTTTCTGGGCATGCTCATGGTTCTTGCTGAATTGGAGACACTGGAAAGAAGAGCTTGCTTCTTGCGTGAAAACAGAGTGAGTTTCATGGATGAGAACACTTGTCTGATTTTGCCCTCAGAAACAGAGTTAAACCACAGGATCTGTTATTTCCTACATCAAGAGTTCATTTCTGGTAAACCAAGTGAATTTTGGGCTCAAATGATTTTTCACACCTCAACAAACCAACACGATTCTCACAATTAACTAAAGAGCATTTATGTAACAGGAGCTGTGGTTTGTATCAGTTTCATGAACATAGTTGAACTACATATGGTCCGTATGAGCGGGAAACACAGTTCTTTTATCCTGGGCATGTCCATGGTCCTTGCTGTATTGGAGAAACTGGAAAGAAGAGCTTGCTTCTTGAGTGAAAACAGAGTGTGTTTCATGGATGAGAACACTGGTCTGAATTTCCCTTCAGAAACGGAGTTAAACCCCAGGTTCTGTGTCTTCCTACACGCAAGAGTCCTTTCTGGTATACCAAGTGAATTTGGGGCTCAAATGGTTTTACACAGTTCTGTAATACAATGCGATTCTCACTATTAACTAAAGAACATTTATGTAAGAGGAGCTGTGGTTTCTATCAGTTTCGTAACTAGAGTTGAACTACATTGGTCCGTAATAGTAGGAAAAACAGTTCTTTTTTTCTGGGCATGCTCATGTTTCTTGCTGTATTGCAGACGCTAGAAAAAAGAGCTTACTTCTTGCATTAAAACATAGTGTGTTTCATGGATGAGAACACTGGTTTGAATTTCACTTCAGAAACAGAGTTAAACCACATGATCTGTGCGTTCCTACAAGCAAGAGTTCATTTCTGGTAAACCAAGTGAATTTTGGGCTCAAATGATTTTACACAGTTCTGGAACCCAACTTGAATCTCCCTATTAACAAAAGAGCATTTGTGTAAGAGGAGGTGTAGTTTGTATCAGTTTCATAAGCAGAACTGAACTGCATATGGTCTGTATGAGTAGGAAACCCAGTTGTGGTTTTTTGGGCATGCTCATATTTCTTGCGGTATTGGATATGCTGGAAATAAGAGCTTACTTCTTGCGATAAAACTGAGTGTGTTTCATGAATGAGAACACTGGTCTGAATTTCCCTTCAGAAACAGAGTTAAACCCCAGGATCTGTATCTTCCTACAAGCAAGAGTTCATTTCTGGTAAACCCAGTGAATTTTGGATTCAAATGATTTTACACAGTTCACGAACCCAACGAGATTCTCACTATTAACTAAAGAGCATTTATGTAAGAGGAGCTGTGGTTTGTATCAGTTTCATAAGCAGAGAGGAACTACATATCGTCCATATGAGTAGGAAACACATTTTTTTTTATCTGTGAATTCTCATGGTTCTTGCTGTATTAGAGACGCTGGAAAGAAGAGGATGCTTCTTGCGTAAAACACAGTGTGTTTCATGGAGGAGAACACTGGTCTGAATTTCCCTCAGAAACGGAGTTAAACCACAGGATCTGTGTCTTCCTACAAGCAAGAGTTCATTTGTGGTAAACCCAGTGAATTTTAGGCTCAAATGATTTTTCACAGTTCTGGAACCCAACTTGGTTCTCCCTATTAACAAAAGAGCATCTATGTAAGAGGAGCTGTGGTTTTTATCAGTTTCATAAGCTCAGTTGAACTACATATGGTCCTTATGAGTAGGAAACACAGTTGTATTTTTCTGGGCATGCTCATGGTTCTTGCTGTTTGGAGACGCTGGAAAGAAGAGCTTGCTTCTTGCGTGAAAAGAGAGTGTGTTTCATGGATGAGAACACTGGTCTGAATATCCATTCACAAACGGAGTTCAACCCAGTATCTGTGTCTTCTTACAAGCAAGAGTTCATTTCTGGTAAACCAAGTGAATTTGGAGTCAAATGATTTTACACAGTTCTGTAACCCAACGCGACTAAACCTACGAACTAAAGAGCATTTATGTTAGAGGAGCTGTGATTTGTGTCAGTTTCATAAGCAGAGTTGAACTACATAAGGTCTGTATGAGTAGGAAACACTGTTCTATTTTTCTGGGCATGCTCATGGTTCTTGCTGAATTGGAGACACTGGAAAGAAGAGCTTGCTTCTTGCGTGAAAACAGAGTGAGTTTCATGGATGAGAACACTTGTCTGATTTTGCCCTCAGAAACAGAGTTAAACCACAGGATCTGTTATTTCCTACATCAAGAGTTCATTTCTGGTAAACCAAGTGAATTTTGGGCTCAAATGATTTTTCACACCTCAACAAACCAACACGATTCTCACAATTAACTAAAGAGCATTTATGTAACAGGAGCTGTGGTTTGTATCAGTTTCATGAACATAGTTGAACTACATATGGTCCGTATGAGCGGGAAACACAGTTCTTTTATCCTGGGCATGTCCATGGTCCTTGCTGTATTGGAGAAACTGGAAAGAAGAGCTTGCTTCTTGAGTGAAAACAGAGTGTGTTTCATGGATGAGAACACTGGTCTGAATTTCCCTTCAGAAACGGAGTTAAACCCCAGGTTCTGTGTCTTCCTACACGCAAGAGTCCTTTCTGGTATACCAAGTGAATTTGGGGCTCAAATGGTTTTACACAGTTCTGTAATACAATGCGATTCTCACTATTAACTAAAGAACATTTATGTAAGAGGAGCTGTGGTTTCTATCAGTTTCGTAACTAGAGTTGAACTACATTGGTCCGTAATAGTAGGAAAAACAGTTCTTTTTTTCTGGGCATGCTCATGTTTCTTGCTGTATTGCAGACGCTAGAAAAAAGAGCTTACTTCTTGCATTAAAACATAGTGTGTTTCATGGATGAGAACACTGGTTTGAATTTCACTTCAGAAACAGAGTTAAACCACATGATCTGTGCGTTCCTACAAGCAAGAGTTCATTTCTGGTAAACCAAGTGAATTTTGGGCTCAAATGATTTTACACAGTTCTGGAACCCAACTTGAATCTCCCTATTAACAAAAGAGCATTTGTGTAAGAGGAGGTGTAGTTTGTATCAGTTTCATAAGCAGAACTGAACTGCATATGGTCTGTATGAGTAGGAAACCCAGTTGTGGTTTTTTGGGCATGCTCATATTTCTTGCGGTATTGGATATGCTGGAAATAAGAGCTTACTTCTTGCGATAAAACTGAGTGTGTTTCATGAATGAGAACACTGGTCTGAATTTCCCTTCAGAAACAGAGTTAAACCCCAGGATCTGTATCTTCCTACAAGCAAGAGTTCATTTCTGGTAAACCCAGTGAATTTTGGATTCAAATGATTTTACACAGTTCACGAACCCAACGAGATTCTCACTATTAACTAAAGAGCATTTATGTAAGAGGAGCTGTGGTTTGTATCAGTTTCATAAGCAGAGAGGAACTACATATCGTCCATATGAGTAGGAAACACATTTTTTTTTATCTGTGAATTCTCATGGTTCTTGCTGTATTAGAGACGCTGGAAAGAAGAGGATGCTTCTTGCGTAAAACACAGTGTGTTTCATGGAGGAGAACACTGGTCTGAATTTCCCTCAGAAACGGAGTTAAACCACAGGATCTGTGTCTTCCTACAAGCAAGAGTTCATTTGTGGTAAACCCAGTGAATTTTAGGCTCAAATGATTTTTCACAGTTCTGGAACCCAACTTGGTTCTCCCTATTAACAAAAGAGCATCTATGTAAGAGGAGCTGTGGTTTTTATCAGTTTCATAAGCTCAGTTGAACTACATATGGTCCTTATGAGTAGGAAACACAGTTGTATTTTTCTGGGCATGCTCATGGTTCTTGCTGTTTGGAGACGCTGGAAAGAAGAGCTTGCTTCTTGCGTGAAAAGAGAGTGTGTTTCATGGATGAGAACACTGGTCTGAATATCCATTCACAAACGGAGTTCAACCCAGTATCTGTGTCTTCTTACAAGCAAGAGTTCATTTCTGGTAAACCAAGTGAATTTGGAGTCAAATGATTTTACACAGTTCTGTAACCCAACGCGACTAAACCTACGAACTAAAGAGCATTTATGTTAGAGGAGCTGTGATTTGTGTCAGTTTCATAAGCAGAGTTGAACTACATAAGGTCTGTATGAGTAGGAAACACTGTTCTATTTTTCTGGGCATGCTCATGGTTCTTGCTGAATTGGAGACACTGGAAAGAAGAGCTTGCTTCTTGCGTGAAAACAGAGTGAGTTTCATGGATGAGAACACTTGTCTGATTTTCCCATCAGAAACAGAGTTAAACGACAGGATCTGTGTATTCCTACATCAAGAGTTCATTTCTGGTAAACCAAGTGAATTTTGGGGTCAAATGATTTTTCACACCTCAACAAACCAACGCGATTCTCACAATTAACTAAAGAGCATTTATGTAAGAGGTGCTGTCGTTTGTATCAGGTTCATGAACATAGTTGAACTACATACGGTCCGTATGAGCAGGAAACACAGTTCTTTTTTTCAGGGCATGCTGATGGTTTTTGCTGTATTAGAGACGCTGGAAAGAAGAGGATGCTTCTTGCGTTAAACAGAGTGTGTTTCATGGAGGAGAACACTGGTCTGAATTTCCCTCAGAAACGGAGTTAAACCACAGGAACTGTGTCTTCCTACAAGCAAGAGTTCATTTGTGGTAAACCCAGTGAATTTTGGGCTCAAATGATTTTTCACAGTTCTGGAATCCAACTTGGTTCTCCCTAATAACAAAAGAGCATTTATGTAAGAGGAGCTGTGGTTTTTATCAGTTTCATAAGCAGAGTTGAACTACATATGGTCCTTATGAGTAGGAAACACAGTTGTATTTTTCTGGGCATGCTCATGGTTCTTGCTGTTTGGAGACTCTGGAAAGAAGAGCTTGCTTCTTGCGTGAAAACAGAGTGTGTTTCATGGATGAGAACACTGGTCTGAATATCCATTCACAAACGGAGTTAAACCCCAGGATCTGTGTCTTCTCACAAGCAAATGTACATTTCTGGTAAACCAAGTGAACTTGGGGCTCAAATGATTTTACACAGTTCTGGAACCCAACGCGATTCAAACTGTTAACTACAGAGCATTTATGTAAGACGCCCTGTGGTTGGTATCAGTTTTATAAGCAGAGTTGAACTACATATGAGTAGGAAACACAGTTTTTTTTTTTTCTGGGCATGCTCATGGTCCTTGCTGTATTGGAGATGATGGAAAGAAGAGCTTGCTTCTTGCGTGAAAACAGAGTGTGTTTCATGGATGAGAACACTGGTCTGAATTTCCCATCAGAAACGGAGTTAAACCACAAAATCTGTGTCTTCCTACAAGCAAGAGTTATTTCTGGTAAACCAAGTGAATTTGTGGCTCAAATGGTTTTACACAGTTCTGTAATACAACGCGATTCTCACAATTAACTAAAGAGCATTTATGTAAGAGGAGCTGTGGTTTGTATCAGTTTCGTTAGCAGTGTTGAACTTCATATGGTCTGTGTGAGTAGGAAACACTGTTTTATTTTTCTGGGCATTCTCATGGTTCTTGCTGTATTAGAGACGCTGGAAAGAAGAGGATGCTTCTTGCGTTAAAACAGAGTGTGTTTCATGGAGGAGAATACTGGTCTGAATTTCCCTTCAGAACCAGAGTTAAACCCCATGATCTGTGTCTTCCTACAAGCAAGAGTTCATTTCTGGTAAACCCAGTGAATATTGGGCTGAAATGATTTTAGACAGTACACGAACCCAACTTGATTCTCCCTATTAACTAAAGTGCGTTTATGTAAGAGGAGCTGTGGTTTCTATCAGTTTCATAATTAGAGTTGAACTACATTGGTCTGTAATAGTAGGAAAAACAGTTCTTTTTTTCTGGGCATGCTCATGGTTCTTGCTGTATTGGAGACGCTAGAAAAAAAGAACTTACTTCTTGCATTAAAACATAGTGTGTTTCATGGATGAGAACACTGGATTGAATTTCCCTTCAGAAACGGAGTTAAACCCCAGGATCTGTGTCTTTCTACAAGCAAGAGTTCTTTTCTGGTAAACTAAGTGATTTTGGGGCTCGAATGACTTTACACAGTTCTGGAACCCAATGCGATTCAAACTATTAACTAAAGAACATTTATGTAAGAGGAGCAGTGGTTTGTATCAGTTTCATAAGCAGAATTGAACTGCATATAGTCTGTATGAGTAGGAAGCACAGTTCGATTTTTTGGACATGCTCATGGTTCTTGCTGTATTGGAGACACTGGAAAGAAGAGCTTGCTTCTTGAATGAACACAGAGTGTGTTTCATGCATGAGAACACTGGTCTGAATTTCCGTCAGAAACGGAGTTAAACCACGGGATCTGTGTCTTCCTACAGGCAAGAGTTCATTTGTGGTAAACCCAGTGAATTGTGGATTCAACTCATTTTACACAGTACACGAACCCAACGATATTCTCACTATTAACTAAAGAGCATTTGTGTAAGAGGAGCTGTAGTTTGTATCATTTTCATAAGCAGAATTGAACTGCATATGGTCTGTATGAGTAAGAAACCCAGTTGTGGTTTTTTGGGCATGCTCATATTTCTTGCGGTATTGGATACGCTGGAAAGAAGAGCTTGCTTCTTGCGTGAAAACAGAGTGTGTTTCCTGGATGAGAATACTGGTCTGAATTTCCCTTCAGAAACGGAGTTATACCGCAGGATCTGTGTCTTCCTACAAGCAAGAGTTCATTTCTTGTAAACCAAGTAAATTTGGGGCTCAAATGATTTTACACAGTTCTGGAAGCCAACGCTATTCAAACTATTAACTAAAGAGCATTTATGTAAGAGGAGCAGTGGATTGTATCAGTTTCATAAGCAGTTTTGAATTACATACAGTCCGTATGAGTAGGAAACACAATTCGTTTTTTCTAGGGCATGCTCATGGTTCTTTCTGTATTGGAGAAGCTGGAAAGAAGAGCTTGCTTCTTGCGTGAAAACAGAATGTGTTTCCTGGATGAGAATACTGGTCTGAATTTCCCTTCAGAAATGGAGTTAAACCGCAGGATCTGTGTCTTCCTACAAGCAAGAGTTCATTTCTGGTAAACCATTGAATTTGGCGCTCGAATGATTTTACACAGTTCTGGAACCCAACGCGAAACAAACTATTAACTAAAGAGCATTTATGTAAGAGGAGGTGTAGTTTGTATCATTTTCATGACCATAGTTAAACTACATATGGTCCATATGAGGAGGAAACACAGTTCTTTTTTTCTGGGCATGCTCATGGTTCTTGCAGTATGGAGACACTGGAAAGAAGAGCTTGCTTCCTGAGTTAAAACGGAGTGAGTTTCATGGATGAGAACACTGGTCTGAATTTCCCTTCATAAACGGAATTAAACCACAACATCTGTGTCTTCCTACAATTAAGAGTGAGTGTCTGGTAAAACAAGTGAATTTTGGGCTCAAGTGATTTTTCACAGTTCAACAATCCAACGCGATTCTCACAATTAACTAAAGAGCATTTATGTAAGAGGAGCTGTGGTTTCTATCAGTTTCGTAACTAGAGTTGAACTACATTGGTCCGTAATAGTAGGAAAAACAGTTCTTTTTTTCTGGGCATGCTCATGTTTCTTGCTGTATTGCAGACGCTAGAAAAAAGAGCTTACTTCTTGCATTAAAACATAGTGTGTTTCATGGATGAGAACACTGGTTTGAATTTCACTTCAGAAACAGAGTTAAACCACATGATCTGTGCGTTCCTACAAGCAAGAGTTCATTTCTGGTAAACCAAGTGAATTTTGGGCTCAAATGATTTTACACAGTTCTGGAACCCAACTTGAATCTCCCTATTAACAAAAGAGCATTTGTGTAAGAGGAGGTGTAGTTTGTATCAGTTTCATAAGCAGAACTGAACTGCATATGGTCTGTATGAGTAGGAAACCCAGTTGTGGTTTTTTGGGCATGCTCATATTTCTTGCGGTATTGGATATGCTGGAAATAAGAGCTTACTTCTTGCGATAAAACTGAGTGTGTTTCATGAATGAGAACACTGGTCTGAATTTCCCTTCAGAAACAGAGTTAAACCCCAGGATCTGTATCTTCCTACAAGCAAGAGTTCATTTCTGGTAAACCCAGTGAATTTTGGATTCAAATGATTTTACACAGTACACGAACCCAACGAGATTCTCACTATTAACTAAAGAGCATTTATGTAAGAGGAGCTGTGGTTTGTATCAGTTTCATAAGCAGAGAGGAACTACATATCGTCCATATGAGTAGGAAACACATTTTTTTTTATCTGTGAATTCTCATGGTTCTTGCTGTATTAGAGACGCTGGAAAGAAGAGGATGCTTCTTGCGTAAAACACAGTGTGTTTCATGGAGGAGAACACTGGTCTGAATTTCCCTCAGAAACGGAGTTAAACCACAGGATCTGTGTCTTCCTACAAGCAAGAGTTCATTTGTGGTAAACCCAGTGAATTTTAGGCTCAAATGATTTTTCACAGTTCTGGAACCCAACTTGGTTCTCCCTATTAACAAAAGAGCATCTATGTAAGAGGAGCTGTGGTTTTTATCAGTTTCATAAGCTCAGTTGAACTACATATGGTCCTTATGAGTAGGAAACACAGTTGTATTTTTCTGGGCATGCTCATGGTTCTTGCTGTTTGGAGACGCTGGAAAGAAGAGCTTGCTTCTTGCGTGAAAAGAGAGTGTGTTTCATGGATGAGAACACTGGTCTGAATATCCATTCACAAACGGAGTTCAACCCAGTATCTGTGTCTTCTTACAAGCAAGAGTTCATTTCTGGTAAACCAAGTGAATTTGGAGTCAAATGATTTTACACAGTTCTGTAACCCAACGCGACTAAACCTACGAACTAAAGAGCATTTATGTTAGAGGAGCTGTGATTTGTGTCAGTTTCATAAGCAGAGTTGAACTACATAAGGTCTGTATGAGTAGGAAACACTGTTCTATTTTTCTGGGCATGCTCATGGTTCTTGCTGAATTGGAGACACTGGAAAGAAGAGCTTGCTTCTTGCGTGAAAACAGAGTGAGTTTCATGGATGAGAACACTTGTCTGATTTTCCCATCAGAAACAGAGTTAAACGACAGGATCTGTGTATTCCTACATCAAGAGTTCATTTCTGGTAAACCAAGTGAATTTTGGGGTCAAATGATTTTTCACACCTCAACAAACCAACGCGATTCTCACAATTAACTAAAGAGCATTTATGTAAGAGGTGCTGTCGTTTGTATCAGGTTCATGAACATAGTTGAACTACATAAGGTCCGTATGAGCAGGAAACACAGTTCTTTTTTTCAGGGCATGATGATGGTTCTTGCTGTATTAGAGACGCTGGAAAGAAGAGGATGCTTCTTGCGTTAAACAGAGTGTGTTTCATGGAGGAGAACACTGGTCTGAATTTCCCTCAGAAACGGAGTTAAACCACAGGAACTGTGTCTTCCTACAAGCAAGAGTTCATTTGTGGTAAACCCAGTGAATTTTGGGCTCAAATGATTTTTCACAGTTCTGGAATCCAACTTGGTTCTCCCTAATAACAAAAGAGCATTTATGTAAGAGGAGCTGTGGTTTTTATCAGTTTCATAAGCAGAGTTGAACTACATATGGTCCTTATGAGTAGGAAACACAGTTGTATTTTTCTGGGCATGCTCATGGTTCTTGCTGTTTGGAGACTCTGGAAAGAAGAGCTTGCTTCTTGCGTGAAAACAGAGTGTGTTTCATGGATGAGAACACTGGTCTGAATATCCATTCACAAACGGAGTTAAACCCCAGGATCTGTGTCTTCTCACAAGCAAATGTACATTTCTGGTAAACCAAGTGAACTTGGGGCTCAAATGATTTTACACAGTTCTGGAACCCAACGCGATTCAAACTGTTAACTACAGAGCATTTATGTAAGACGCCCTGTGGTTGGTATCAGTTTTATAAGCAGAGTTGAACTACATATGAGTAGGAAACACAGTTTTTTTTTTTCTGGGCATGCTCATGGTCCTTGCTGTATTGGAGATGATGGAAAGAAGAGCTTGCTTCTTGCGTGAAAACAGAGTGTGTTTCATGGATGAGAACACTGGTCTGAATTTCCCATCAGAAACGGAGTTAAACCACAAAATCTGTGTCTTCCTACAAGCAAGAGTTATTTCTGGTAAACCAAGTGAATTTGTGGCTCAAATGGTTTTACACAGTTCTGTAATACAACGCGATTCTCACAATTAACTAAAGAGCATTTATGTAAGAGGAGCTGTGGTTTGTATCAGTTTCGTTAGCAGTGTTGAACTTCATATGGTCTGTGTGAGTAGGAAACACTGTTTTATTTTTCTGGGCATTCTCATGGTTCTTGCTGTATTAGAGACGCTGGAAAGAAGAGGATGCTTCTTGCGTTAAAACAGAGTGTGTTTCATGGAGGAGAATACTGGTCTGAATTTCCCTTCAGAACCAGAGTTAAACCCCATGATCTGTGTCTTCCTACAAGCAAGAGTTCATTTCTGGTAAACCCAGTGAATATTGGGCTGAAATGATTTTAGACAGTACACGAACCCAACTTGATTCTCCCTATTAACTAAAGTGCGTTTATGTAAGAGGAGCTGTGGTTTCTATCAGTTTCATAATTAGAGTTGAACTACATTGGTCTGTAATAGTAGGAAAAACAGTTCTTTTTTTCTGGGCATGCTCATGGTTCTTGCTGTATTGGAGACGCTAGAAAAAAAGAACTTACTTCTTGCATTAAAACATAGTGTGTTTCATGGATGAGAACACTGGATTGAATTTCCCTTCAGAAACGGAGTTAAACCCCAGGATCTGTGTCTTTCTACAAGCAAGAGTTCTTTTCTGGTAAACTAAGTGATTTTGGGGCTCGAATGACTTTACACAGTTCTGGAACCCAATGCGATTCAAACTATTAACTAAAGAACATTTATGTAAGAGGAGCAGTGGTTTGTATCAGTTTCATAAGCAGAATTGAACTGCATATAGTCTGTATGAGTAGGAAGCACAGTTCGATTTTTTGGACATGCTCATGGTTCTTGCTGTATTGGAGACACTGGAAAGAAGAGCTTGCTTCTTGAATGAACACAGAGTGTGTTTCATGCATGAGAACACTGGTCTGAACTTCCGTCAGAAACGGAGTTAAACCATGGGATCTGTGTCTTCCTACAGGCAAGAGTTCATTTGTGGTAAACCCAGTGAATTGTGGATTCAACTCATTTTACACAGTACACGAACCCAACGATATTCTCACTATTAACTAAAGAGCATTTGTGTAAGAGGAGCTGTAGTTTGTATCATTTTCATAAGCAGAATTGAACTGCATATGGTCTGTATGAGTAAGAAACCCAGTTGTGGTTTTTTGGGCATGCTCATATTTCTTGCGGTATTGGATACGCTGGAAAGAAGAGCTTGCTTCTTGCGTGAAAACAGAGTGTGTTTCCTGGATGAGAATACTGGTCTGAATTTCCCTTCAGAAACGGAGTTATACCGCAGGATCTGTGTCTTCCTACAAGCAAGAGTTCATTTCTTGTAAACCAAGTAAATTTGGGGCTCAAATGATTTTACACAGTTCTGGAAGCCAACGCTATTCAAACTATTAACTAAAGAGCATTTATGTAAGAGGAGCAGTGGATTGTATCAGTTTCATAAGCAGTTTTGAATTACATACAGTCCGTATGAGTAGGAAACACAATTCGTTTTTTCTAGGGCATGCTCATGGTTCTTTCTGTATTGGAGAAGCTGGAAAGAAGAGCTTGCTTCTTGCGTGAAAACAGAATGTGTTTCCTGGATGAGAATACTGGTCTGAATTGCCCTTCAGAAATGGAGTTAAACCGCAGGATCTGTGTCTTCCTACAAGCAAGAGTTCATTTCTGGTAAACCATTGAATTTGGCGCTCGAATGATTTTACACAGTTCTGGAACCCAACGCGAAACAAACTATTAACTAAAGAGCATTTATGTAAGAGGAGGTGTAGTTTGTATCATTTTCATGACCATAGTTAAACTACATATGGTCCATATGAGGAGGAAACACAGTTCTTTTTTTCTGGGCATGCTCATGGTTCTTGCAGTATGGAGACACTGGAAAGAAGAGCTTGCTTCCTGAGTTAAAACGGAGTGAGTTTCATGGATGAGAACACTGGTCTGAATTTCCCTTCATAAACGGAATTAAACCACAACATCTGTGTCTTCCTACAATTAAGAGTGAGTGTCTGGTAAAACAAGTGAATTTTGGGCTCAAGTGATTTTTCACAGTTCAACAATCCAACGCGATTCTCACAATTAACTAAAGAGCATTTATGTAAGAGGAGCTGTGGTTTCTATCAGTTTCGTAACTAGAGTTGAACTACATTGGTCCGTAATAGTAGGAAAAACAGTTCTTTTTTTCTGGGCATGCTCATGTTTCTTGCTGTATTGCAGACGCTAGAAAAAAGAGCTTACTTCTTGCATTAAAACATAGTGTGTTTCATGGATGAGAACACTGGTTTGAATTTCACTTCAGAAACAGAGTTAAACCACATGATCTGTGCGTTCCTACAAGCAAGAGTTCATTTCTGGTAAACCAAGTGAATTTTGGGCTCAAATGATTTTACACAGTTCTGGAACCCAACTTGAATCTCCCTATTAACAAAAGAGCATTTGTGTAAGAGGAGGTGTAGTTTGTATCAGTTTCATAAGCAGAACTGAACTGCATATGGTCTGTATGAGTAGGAAACCCAGTTGTGGTTTTTTGGGCATGCTCATATTTCTTGCGGTATTGGATATGCTGGAAATAAGAGCTTACTTCTTGCGATAAAACTGAGTGTGTTTCATGAATGAGAACACTGGTCTGAATTTCCCTTCAGAAACAGAGTTAAACCCCAGGATCTGTATCTTCCTACAAGCAAGAGTTCATTTCTGGTAAACCCAGTGAATTTTGGATTCAAATGATTTTACACAGTACACGAACCCAACGAGATTCTCACTATTAACTAAAGAGCATTTATGTAAGAGGAGCTGTGGTTTGTATCAGTTTCATAAGCAGAGAGGAACTACATATCGTCCATATGAGTAGGAAACACATTTTTTTTTATCTGTGAATTCTCATGGTTCTTGCTGTATTAGAGACGCTGGAAAGAAGAGGATGCTTCTTGCGTAAAACACAGTGTGTTTCATGGAGGAGAACACTGGTCTGAATTTCCCTCAGAAACGGAGTTAAACCACAGGATCTGTGTCTTCCTACAAGCAAGAGTTCATTTGTGGTAAACCCAGTGAATTTTAGGCTCAAATGATTTTTCACAGTTCTGGAACCCAACTTGGTTCTCCCTATTAACAAAAGAGCATCTATGTAAGAGGAGCTGTGGTTTTTATCAGTTTCATAAGCTCAGTTGAACTACATATGGTCCTTATGAGTAGGAAACACAGTTGTATTTTTCTGGGCATGCTCATGGTTCTTGCTGTTTGGAGACGCTGGAAAGAAGAGCTTGCTTCTTGCGTGAAAAGAGAGTGTGTTTCATGGATGAGAACACTGGTCTGAATATCCATTCACAAACGGAGTTCAACCCAGTATCTGTGTCTTCTTACAAGCAAGAGTTCATTTCTGGTAAACCAAGTGAATTTGGAGTCAAATGATTTTACACAGTTCTGTAACCCAACGCGACTAAACCTACGAACTAAAGAGCATTTATGTTAGAGGAGCTGTGTTTTGTGTCAGTTTCATAAGCAGAGTTGAACTACATAAGGTCTGTATGAGTAGGAAACACTGTTCTATTTTTCTGGGCATGCTCATGGTTCTTGCTGAATTGGAGACACTGGAAAGAAGAGCTTGCTTCTTGCGTGAAAACAGAGTGAGTTTCATGGATGAGAACACTTGTCTGATTTTCCCCTCAGAAACAGAGTTAAACCACAGGATCTGTTATTTCTTACATCAAGAGTTCATTTCTGGTAAACCAAGTGAATTTTGGGCTCAAATGATTTTTCACACCTCAACAAACCAACGCGATTCTCACAATTAACTAAAGAGCATTTATGTAAGAGGTGCTGTCGTTTGTATCAGGTTCATGAACATAGTTGAACTACATAAGGTCCGTATGAGCAGGAAACACAGTTCTTTTTTTCAGGGCATGCTGATGGTTCTTGCTGTATTAGAGACGCTGGAAAGAAGAGGATGCTTCTTGCGTTAAACAGAGTGTGTTTCATGGAGGAGAACACTGGTCTGAATTTCCCTCAGAAACAGAGTTAAACCACAGGAACTGTGTCTTCCTACAAGCAAGAGTTCATTTGTGGTAAACCCAGTGAATTTTGGGCTCAAATGATTTTTCACAGTTCTGGAATCCAACTTGGTTCTCCCTAATAACAAAAGAGCATTTATGTAAGAGGAGCTGTGGTTTTTATCAGTTTCATAAGCAGAGTTGAACTACATATGGTCCTTATGAGTAGGAAACACAGTTGTATTTTTCTGGGCATGCTCATGGTTCTTGCTGTTTGGAGACTCTGGAAAGAAGAGCTTGCTTCTTGCGTGAAAACAGAGTGTGTTTCATGGATGAGAACACTGGTCTGAATATCCATTCACAAACGGAGTTAAACCCCAGGATCTGTGTCTTCTCACAAGCAAATGTACATTTCTGGTAAACCAAGTGAACTTGGGGCTCAAATGATTTTACACAGTTCTGGAACCCAACGCGATTCAAACTGTTAACTACAGAGCATTTATGTAAGACGCCCTGTGGTTGGTATCAGTTTTATAAGCAGAGTTGAACTACATATGAGTAGGAAACACAGTTTTTTTTTTCTGGGCATGCTCATGGTCCTTGCTGTATTGGAGATGATGGAAAGAAGAGCTTGCTTCTTGCGTGAAAACAGAGTGTGTTTCATGGATGAGAACACTGGTCTGAATTTCCCATCAGAAACGGAGTTAAACCACAAAATCTGTGTCTTCCTACAAGCAAGAGTTATTTCTGGTAAACCAAGTGAATTTGTGGCTCAAATGGTTTTACACAGTTCTGTAATACAACGCGATTCTCACAATTAACTAAAGAGCATTTATGTAAGAGGAGCTGTGGTTTGTATCAGTTTCGTTAGCAGTGTTGAACTTCATATGGTCTGTGTGAGTAGGAAACACTGTTTTATTTTTCTGGGCATTCTCATGGTTCTTGCTGTATTAGAGACGCTGGAAAGAAGAGGATGCTTCTTGCGTTAAAACAGAGTGTGTTTCATGGAGGAGAATACTGGTCTGAATTTCCCTTCAGAACCAGAGTTAAACCCCATGATCTGTGTCTTCCTACAAGCAAGAGTTCATTTCTGGTAAACCCAGTGAATATTGGGCTGAAATGATTTTAGACAGTACACGAACCCAACTTGATTCTCCCTATTAACTAAAGTGCGTTTATGTAAGAGGAGCTGTGGTTTCTATCAGTTTCATAATTAGAGTTGAACTACATTGGTCTGTAATAGTAGGAAAAACAGTTCTTTTTTTCTGGGCATGCTCATGGTTCTTGCTGTATTGGAGACGCTAGAAAAAAAGAACTTACTTCTTGCATTAAAACATAGTGTGTTTCATGGATGAGAACACTGGATTGAATTTCCCTTCAGAAACGGAGTTAAACCCCAGGATCTGTGTCTTTCTACAAGCAAGAGTTCTTTTCTGGTAAACTAAGTGATTTTGGGGCTCGAATGACTTTACACAGTTCTGGAACCCAATGCGATTCAAACTATTAACTAAAGAACATTTATGTAAGAGGAGCAGTGGTTTGTATCAGTTTCATAAGCAGAATTGAACTGCATATAGTCTGTATGAGTAGGAAGCACAGTTCGATTTTTTGGACATGCTCATGGTTCTTGCTGTATTGGAGACACTGGAAAGAAGAGCTTGCTTCTTGAATGAACACAGAGTGTGTTTCATGCATGAGAACACTGGTCTGAACTTCCGTCAGAAACGGAGTTAAACCATGGGATCTGTGTCTTCCTACAGGCAAGAGTTCATTTGTGGTAAACCCAGTGAATTGTGGATTCAACTCATTTTACACAGTACACGAACCCAACGATATTCTCACTATTAACTAAAGAGCATTTGTGTAAGAGGAGCTGTAGTTTGTATCATTTTCATAAGCAGAATTGAACTGCATATGGTCTGTATGAGTAAGAAACCCAGTTGTGGTTTTTTGGGCATGCTCATATTTCTTGCGGTATTGGATACGCTGGAAAGAAGAGCTTGCTTCTTGCGTGAAAACAGAGTGTGTTTCCTGGATGAGAATACTGGTCTGAATTTCCCTTCAGAAACGGAGTTATACCGCAGGATCTGTGTCTTCCTACAAGCAAGAGTTCATTTCTTGTAAACCAAGTAAATTTGGGGCTCAAATGATTTTACACAGTTCTGGAAGCCAACGCTATTCAAACTATTAACTAAAGAGCATTTATGTAAGAGGAGCAGTGGATTGTATCAGTTTCATAAGCAGTTTTGAATTACATACAGTCCGTATGAGTAGGAAACACAATTCGTTTTTTCTAGGGCATGCTCATGGTTCTTTCTGTATTGGAGAAGCTGGAAAGAAGAGCTTGCTTCTTGCGTGAAAACAGAATGTGTTTCCTGGATGAGAATACTGGTCTGAATTGCCCTTCAGAAATGGAGTTAAACCGCAGGATCTGTGTCTTCCTACAAGCAAGAGTTCATTTCTGGTAAACCATTGAATTTGGCGCTCGAATGATTTTACACAGTTCTGGAACCCAACGCGAAACAAACTATTAACTAAAGAGCATTTATGTAAGAGGAGGTGTAGTTTGTATCATTTTCATGACCATAGTTAAACTACATATGGTCCATATGAGGAGGAAACACAGTTCTTTTTTTCTGGGCATGCTCATGGTTCTTGCAGTATGGAGACACTGGAAAGAAGAGCTTGCTTCCTGAGTTAAAACGGAGTGAGTTTCATGGATGAGAACACTGGTCTGAATTTCCCTTCATAAACGGAATTAAACCACAACATCTGTGTCTTCCTACAATTAAGAGTGAGTGTCTGGTAAAACAAGTGAATTTTGGGCTCAAGTGATTTTTCACAGTTCAACAATCCAACGCGATTCTCACAATTAACTAAAGAGCATTTATGTAAGAGGAGCTGTGGTTTCTATCAGTTTCGTAACTAGAGTTGAACTACATTGGTCCGTAATAGTAGGAAAAACAGTTCTTTTTTTCTGGGCATGCTCATGTTTCTTGCTGTATTGCAGACGCTAGAAAAAAGAGCTTACTTCTTGCATTAAAACATAGTGTGTTTCATGGATGAGAACACTGGTTTGAATTTCACTTCAGAAACAGAGTTAAACCACATGATCTGTGCGTTCCTACAAGCAAGAGTTCATTTCTGGTAAACCAAGTGAATTTTGGGCTCAAATGATTTTACACAGTTCTGGAACCCAACTTGAATCTCCCTATTAACAAAAGAGCATTTGTGTAAGAGGAGGTGTAGTTTGTATCAGTTTCATAAGCAGAACTGAACTGCATATGGTCTGTATGAGTAGGAAACCCAGTTGTGGTTTTTTGGGCATGCTCATATTTCTTGCGGTATTGGATATGCTGGAAATAAGAGCTTACTTCTTGCGATAAAACTGAGTGTGTTTCATGAATGAGAACACTGGTCTGAATTTCCCTTCAGAAACAGAGTTAAACCCCAGGATCTGTATCTTCCTACAAGCAAGAGTTCATTTCTGGTAAACCCAGTGAATTTTGGATTCAAATGATTTTACACAGTACACGAACCCAACGAGATTCTCACTATTAACTAAAGAGCATTTATGTAAGAGGAGCTGTGGTTTGTATCAGTTTCATAAGCAGAGAGGAACTACATATCGTCCATATGAGTAGGAAACACATTTTTTTTTATCTGTGAATTCTCATGGTTCTTGCTGTATTAGAGACGCTGGAAAGAAGAGGATGCTTCTTGCGTAAAACACAGTGTGTTTCATGGAGGAGAACACTGGTCTGAATTTCCCTCAGAAACGGAGTTAAACCACAGGATCTGTGTCTTCCTACAAGCAAGAGTTCATTTGTGGTAAACCCAGTGAATTTTAGGCTCAAATGATTTTTCACAGTTCTGGAACCCAACTTGGTTCTCCCTATTAACAAAAGAGCATCTATGTAAGAGGAGCTGTGGTTTTTATCAGTTTCATAAGCTCAGTTGAACTACATATGGTCCTTATGAGTAGGAAACACAGTTGTATTTTTCTGGGCATGCTCATGGTTCTTGCTGTTTGGAGACGCTGGAAAGAAGAGCTTGCTTCTTGCGTGAAAAGAGAGTGTGTTTCATGGATGAGAACACTGGTCTGAATATCCATTCACAAACGGAGTTCAACCCAGTATCTGTGTCTTCTTACAAGCAAGAGTTCATTTCTGGTAAACCAAGTGAATTTGGAGTCAAATGATTTTACACAGTTCTGTAACCCAACGCGACTAAACCTACGAACTAAAGAGCATTTATGTTAGAGGAGCTGTGATTTGTGTCAGTTTCATAAGCAGAGTTGAACTACATAAGGTCTGTATGAGTAGGAAACACTGTTCTATTTTTCTGGGCATGCTCATGGTTCTTGCTGAATTGGAGACACTGGAAAGAAGAGCTTGCTTCTTGCGTGAAAACAGAGTGAGTTTCATGGATGAGAACACTTGTCTGATTTTCCCATCAGAAACAGAGTTAAACGACAGGATCTGTGTATTCCTACATCAAGAGTTCATTTCTGGTAAACCAAGTGAATTTTGGGGTCAAATGATTTTTCACACCTCAACAAACCAACGCGATTCTCACAATTAACTAAAGAGCATTTATGTAAGAGGTGCTGTCGTTTGTATCAGGTTCATGAACATAGTTGAACTACATAAGGTCCGTATGAGCAGGAAACACAGTTCTTTTTTTCAGGGCATGCTGATGGTTCTTGCTGTATTAGAGACGCTGGAAAGAAGAGGATGCTTCTTGCGTTAAACAGAGTGTGTTTCATGGAGGAGAACACTGGTCTGAATTTCCCTCAGAAACGGAGTTAAACCACAGGAACTGTGTCTTCCTACAAGCAAGAGTTCATTTGTGGTAAACCCAGTGAATTTTGGGCTCAAATGATTTTTCACAGTTCTGGAATCCAACTTGGTTCTCCCTAATAACAAAAGAGCATTTATGTAAGAGGAGCTGTGGTTTTTATCAGTTTCATAAGCAGAGTTGAACTACATATGGTCCTTATGAGTAGGAAACACAGTTGTATTTTTCTGGGCATGCTCATGGTTCTTGCTGTTTGGAGACTCTGGAAAGAAGAGCTTGCTTCTTGCGTGAAAACAGAGTGTGTTTCATGGATGAGAACACTGGTCTGAATATCCATTCACAAACGGAGTTAAACCCCAGGATCTGTGTCTTCTCACAAGCAAATGTACATTTCTGGTAAACCAAGTGAACTTGGGGCTCAAATGATTTTACACAGTTCTGGAACCCAACGCGATTCAAACTGTTAACTACAGAGCATTTATGTAAGACGCCCTGTGGTTGGTATCAGTTTTATAAGCAGAGTTGAACTACATATGAGTAGGAAACACAGTTTTTTTTTTTTCTGGGCATGCTCATGGTCCTTGCTGTATTGGAGATGATGGAAAGAAGAGCTTGCTTCTTGCGTGAAAACAGAGTGTGTTTCATGGATGAGAACACTGGTCTGAATTTCCCATCAGAAACGGAGTTAAACCACAAAATCTGTGTCTTCCTACAAGCAAGAGTTATTTCTGGTAAACCAAGTGAATTTGTGGCTCAAATGGTTTTACACAGTTCTGTAATACAACGCGATTCTCACAATTAACTAAAGAGCATTTATGTAAGAGGAGCTGTGGTTTGTATCAGTTTCGTTAGCAGTGTTGAACTTCATATGGTCTGTGTGAGTAGGAAACACTGTTTTATTTTTCTGGGCATTCTCATGGTTCTTGCTGTATTAGAGACGCTGGAAAGAAGAGGATGCTTCTTGCGTTAAAACAGAGTGTGTTTCATGGAGGAGAATACTGGTCTGAATTTCCCTTCAGAACCAGAGTTAAACCCCATGATCTGTGTCTTCCTACAAGCAAGAGTTCATTTCTGGTAAACCCAGTGAATATTGGGCTGAAATGATTTTAGACAGTACACGAACCCAACTTGATTCTCCCTATTAACTAAAGTGCGTTTATGTAAGAGGAGCTGTGGTTTCTATCAGTTTCATAATTAGAGTTGAACTACATTGGTCTGTAATAGTAGGAAAAACAGTTCTTTTTTTCTGGGCATGCTCATGGTTCTTGCTGTATTGGAGACGCTAGAAAAAAAGAACTTACTTCTTGCATTAAAACATAGTGTGTTTCATGGATGAGAACACTGGATTGAATTTCCCTTCAGAAACGGAGTTAAACCCCAGGATCTGTGTCTTTCTACAAGCAAGAGTTCTTTTCTGGTAAACTAAGTGATTTTGGGGCTCGAATGACTTTACACAGTTCTGGAACCCAATGCGATTCAAACTATTAACTAAAGAACATTTATGTAAGAGGAGCAGTGGTTTGTATCAGTTTCATAAGCAGAATTGAACTGCATATAGTCTGTATGAGTAGGAAGCACAGTTCGATTTTTTGGACATGCTCATGGTTCTTGCTGTATTGGAGACACTGGAAAGAAGAGCTTGCTTCTTGAATGAACACAGAGTGTGTTTCATGCATGAGAACACTGGTCTGAACTTCCGTCAGAAACGGAGTTAAACCATGGGATCTGTGTCTTCCTACAGGCAAGAGTTCATTTGTGGTAAACCCAGTGAATTGTGGATTCAACTCATTTTACACAGTACACGAACCCAACGATATTCTCACTATTAACTAAAGAGCATTTGTGTAAGAGGAGCTGTAGTTTGTATCATTTTCATAAGCAGAATTGAACTGCATATGGTCTGTATGAGTAAGAAACCCAGTTGTGGTTTTTTGGGCATGCTCATATTTCTTGCGGTATTGGATACGCTGGAAAGAAGAGCTTGCTTCTTGCGTGAAAACAGAGTGTGTTTCCTGGATGAGAATACTGGTCTGAATTTCCCTTCAGAAACGGAGTTATACCGCAGGATCTGTGTCTTCCTACAAGCAAGAGTTCATTTCTTGTAAACCAAGTAAATTTGGGGCTCAAATGATTTTACACAGTTCTGGAAGCCAACGCTATTCAAACTATTAACTAAAGAGCATTTATGTAAGAGGAGCAGTGGATTGTATCAGTTTCATAAGCAGTTTTGAATTACATACAGTCCGTATGAGTAGGAAACACAATTCGTTTTTTCTAGGGCATGCTCATGGTTCTTTCTGTATTGGAGAAGCTGGAAAGAAGAGCTTGCTTCTTGCGTGAAAACAGAATGTGTTTCCTGGATGAGAATACTGGTCTGAATTTCCCTTCAGAAATGGAGTTAAACCGCAGGATCTGTGTCTTCCTACAAGCAAGAGTTCATTTCTGGTAAACCATTGAATTTGGCGCTCGAATGATTTTACACAGTTCTGGAACCCAACGCGAAACAAACTATTAACTAAAGAGCATTTATGTAAGAGGAGGTGTAGTTTGTATCATTTTCATGACCATAGTTAAACTACATATGGTCCATATGAGGAGGAAACACAGTTCTTTTTTTCTGGGCATGCTCATGGTTCTTGCAGTATGGAGACACTGGAAAGAAGAGCTTGCTTCCTGAGTTAAAACGGAGTGAGTTTCATGGATGAGAACACTGGTCTGAATTTCCCTTCATAAACGGAATTAAACCACAACATCTGTGTCTTCCTACAATTAAGAGTGAGTGTCTGGTAAAACAAGTGAATTTTGGGCTCAAGTGATTTTTCACAGTTCAACAATCCAACGCGATTCTCACAATTAACTAAAGAGCATTTATGTAAGAGGAGCTGTGGTTTCTATCAGTTTCGTAACTAGAGTTGAACTACATTGGTCCGTAATAGTAGGAAAAACAGTTCTTTTTTTCTGGGCATGCTCATGTTTCTTGCTGTATTGCAGACGCTAGAAAAAAGAGCTTACTTCTTGCATTAAAACATAGTGTGTTTCATGGATGAGAACACTGGTTTGAATTTCACTTCAGAAACAGAGTTAAACCACATGATCTGTGCGTTCCTACAAGCAAGAGTTCATTTCTGGTAAACCAAGTGAATTTTGGGCTCAAATGATTTTACACAGTTCTGGAACCCAACTTGAATCTCCCTATTAACAAAAGAGCATTTGTGTAAGAGGAGGTGTAGTTTGTATCAGTTTCATAAGCAGAACTGAACTGCATATGGTCTGTATGAGTAGGAAACCCAGTTGTGGTTTTTTGGGCATGCTCATATTTCTTGCGGTATTGGATATGCTGGAAATAAGAGCTTACTTCTTGCGATAAAACTGAGTGTGTTTCATGAATGAGAACACTGGTCTGAATTTCCCTTCAGAAACAGAGTTAAACCCCAGGATCTGTATCTTCCTACAAGCAAGAGTTCATTTCTGGTAAACCCAGTGAATTTTGGATTCAAATGATTTTACACAGTACACGAACCCAACGAGATTCTCACTATTAACTAAAGAGCATTTATGTAAGAGGAGCTGTGGTTTGTATCAGTTTCATAAGCAGAGAGGAACTACATATCGTCCATATGAGTAGGAAACACATTTTTTTTTATCTGTGAATTCTCATGGTTCTTGCTGTATTAGAGACGCTGGAAAGAAGAGGATGCTTCTTGCGTAAAACACAGTGTGTTTCATGGAGGAGAACACTGGTCTGAATTTCCCTCAGAAACGGAGTTAAACCACAGGATCTGTGTCTTCCTACAAGCAAGAGTTCATTTGTGGTAAACCCAGTGAATTTTAGGCTCAAATGATTTTTCACAGTTCTGGAACCCAACTTGGTTCTCCCTATTAACAAAAGAGCATCTATGTAAGAGGAGCTGTGGTTTTTATCAGTTTCATAAGCTCAGTTGAACTACATATGGTCCTTATGAGTAGGAAACACAGTTGTATTTTTCTGGGCATGCTCATGGTTCTTGCTGTTTGGAGACGCTGGAAAGAAGAGCTTGCTTCTTGCGTGAAAAGAGAGTGTGTTTCATGGATGAGAACACTGGTCTGAATATCCATTCACAAACGGAGTTCAACCCAGTATCTGTGTCTTCTTACAAGCAAGAGTTCATTTCTGGTAAACCAAGTGAATTTGGAGTCAAATGATTTTACACAGTTCTGTAACCCAACGCGACTAAACCTACGAACTAAAGAGCATTTATGTTAGAGGAGCTGTGTTTTGTGTCAGTTTCATAAGCAGAGTTGAACTACATAAGGTCTGTATGAGTAGGAAACACTGTTCTATTTTTCTGGGCATGCTCATGGTTCTTGCTGAATTGGAGACACTGGAAAGAAGAGCTTGCTTCTTGCGTGAAAACAGAGTGAGTTTCATGGATGAGAACACTTGTCTGATTTTCCCCTCAGAAACAGAGTTAAACCACAGGATCTGTTATTTCTTACATCAAGAGTTCATTTCTGGTAAACCAAGTGAATTTTGGGCTCAAATGATTTTTCACACCTCAACAAACCAACGCGATTCTCACAATTAACTAAAGAGCATTTATGTAACAGGAGCTGTGGTTTGTATCAGTTTCATGAACGTAGTTGAACTACATATGGTCCGTAGGAGCGGGAAACACAGTTCTTTTATCCTGGGCATGTCCATGGTCCTTGCTGTATTGGAGAAACTGGAAAGAAGAGCTTGCTTCTTGAGTGAAAACAGAGTGTGTTTCATGGATGAGAACACTGGTCTGAATTTCCCTTCAGAAACGGAGTTAAACCCCAGGTTCTGTGTCTTCCTACACGCAAGAGTCCTTTCTGGTATACCAAGTGAATTTGGGGCTCAAATGGTTTTACACAGTTCTGTAATACAATGCGATTCTCACTATTAACTAAAGAACATTTATGTAAGAGGAGCTGTGGTTTCTATCAGTTTCGTAACTAGAGTTGAACTACATTGGTCCGTAATAGTAGGAAAAACAGTTCTTTTTTTCTGGGCATGCTCATGTTTCTTGCTGTATTGCAGACGCTAGAAAAAAGAGCTTACTTCTTGCATTAAAACATAGTGTGTTTCATGGATGAGAACACTGGTTTGAATTTCACTTCAGAAACAGAGTTAAACCACATGATCTATGCGTTCCTACAAGCAAGAGTTCATTTCTGGTAAACCAAGTGAATTTTGGGCTCAAATGATTTTACACAGTTCTGGAACCCAACTTGAATCTCCCTATTAACAAAAGAGCATTTGTGTAAGAGGAGGTGTAGTTTGTATCAGTTTCATAAGCAGAACTGAACTGCATATGGTCTGTATGAGTAGGAAACCCAGTTGTGGTTTTTTGGGCATGCTCATATTTCTTGCGGTATTGGATATGCTGGAAATAAGAGCTTACTTCTTGCAATAAAACTGAGTGTGTTTCATGAATGAGAACACTGGTCTGAATTTCCCTTCAGAAACAGAGTTAAACCCCAGGATCTGTATCTTCCTACAAGCAAGAGTTCATTTCTGGTAAACCCAGTGAATTTTGGATTCAAATGATTTTACACAGTACACGAACCCAACGAGATTCTCACTATTAACTAAAGAGCATTTATGTAAGAGGAGCTGTGGTTTGTATCAGTTTCATAAGCAGAGATGAACTACATATCGTCCATATGAGTAGGAAACACATTTTTTTTTATCTGTGAATTCTCATGGTTCTTGCTGTATTAGAGACGCTGGAAAGAAGAGGATGCTTCTTGCGTAAAACACAGTGTGTTTCATGGAGGAGAACACTGGTCTGAATTTCCCTCAGAAACGGAGTTAAACCACAGGATCTGTGTCTTCCTACAAGCAAGAGTTCATTTGTGGTAAACCCAGTGAATTTTAGGCTCAAATGATTTTTCACAGTTCTGGAACCCAACTTGGTTCTCCCTATTAACAAAAGAGCATCTATGTAAGAGGAGCTGTGGTTTTTATCAGTTTCATAAGCTCAGTTGAACTACATATGGTCCTTATGAGTAGGAAACACAGTTGTATTTTTCTGGGCATGCTCATGGTTCTTGCTGTTTGGAGACGCTGGAAAGAAGAGCTTGCTTCTTGCGTGAAAAGAGAGTGTGTTTCATGGATGAGAACACTGGTCTGAATATCCATTCACAAACGGAGTTCAACCCAGTATCTGTGTCTTCTTACAAGCAAGAGTTCATTTCTGGTAAACCAAGTGAATTTGGAGTCAAATGATTTTACACAGTTCTGTAACCCAACGCGACTAAACCTACGAACTAAAGAGCATTTATGTTAGAGGAGCTGTGTTTTGTGTCAGTTTCATAAGCAGAGTTGAACTACATAAGGTCTGTATGAGTAGGAAACACTGTTCTATTTTTCTGGGCATGCTCATGGTTCTTGCTGAATTGGAGACACTGGAAAGAAGAGCTTGCTTCTTGCGTGAAAACAGAGTGAGTTTCATGGATGAGAACACTTGTCTGATTTTCCCATCAGAAACAGAGTTAAACGACAGGATCTGTGTATTCCTACATCAAGAGTTCATTTCTGGTAAACCAAGTGAATTTTGGGGTCAAATGATTTTTCACACCTCAACAAACCAACGCGATTCTCACAATTAACTAAAGAGCATTTATGTAAGAGGTGCTGTCGTTTGTATCAGGTTCATGAACATAGTTGAACTACATAAGGTCCGTATGAGCAGGAAACACAGTTCTTTTTTTCAGGGCATGCTGATGGTTCTTGCTGTATTAGAGACGCTGGAAAGAAGAGGATGCTTCTTGCGTTAAACAGAGTGTGTTTCATGGAGGAGAACACTGGTCTGAATTTCCCTCAGAAACGGAGTTAAACCACAGGAACTGTGTCTTCCTACAAGCAAGAGTTCATTTGTGGTAAACCCAGTGAATTTTGGGCTCAAATGATTTTTCACAGTTCTGGAATCCAACTTGGTTCTCCCTAATAACAAAAGAGCATTTATGTAAGAGGAGCTGTGGTTTTTATCAGTTTCATAAGCAGAGTTGAACTACATATGGTCCTTATGAGTAGGAAACACAGTTGTATTTTTCTGGGCATGCTCATGGTTCTTGCTGTTTGGAGACTCTGGAAAGAAGAGCTTGCTTCTTGCGTGAAAACAGAGTGTGTTTCATGGATGAGAACACTGGTCTGAATATCCATTCACAAACGGAGTTAAACCCCAGGATCTGTGTCTTCTCACAAGCAAATGTACATTTCTGGTAAACCAAGTGAACTTGGGGCTCAAATGATTTTACACAGTTCTGGAACCCAACGCGATTCAAACTGTTAACTACAGAGCATTTATGTAAGACGCCCTGTGGTTGGTATCAGTTTTATAAGCAGAGTTGAACTACATATGAGTAGGAAACACAGTTTTTTTTTTCTGGGCATGCTCATGGTCCTTGCTGTATTGGAGATGATGGAAAGAAGAGCTTGCTTCTTGCGTGAAAACAGAGTGTGTTTCATGGATGAGAACACTGGTCTGAATTTCCCATCAGAAACGGAGTTAAACCACAAAATCTGTGTCTTCCTACAAGCAAGAGTTATTTCTGGTAAACCAAGTGAATTTGTGGCTCAAATGGTTTTACACAGTTCTGTAATACAACGCGATTCTCACAATTAACTAAAGAGCATTTATGTAAGAGGAGCTGTGGTTTGTATCAGTTTCGTTAGCAGTGTTGAACTTCATATGGTCTGTGTGAGTAGGAAACACTGTTTTATTTTTCTGGGCATTCTCATGGTTCTTGCTGTATTAGAGACGCTGGAAAGAAGAGGATGCTTCTTGCGTTAAAACAGAGTGTGTTTCATGGAGGAGAATACTGGTCTGAATTTCCCTTCAGAACCAGAGTTAAACCCCATGATCTGTGTCTTCCTACAAGCAAGAGTTCATTTCTGGTAAACCCAGTGAATATTGGGCTGAAATGATTTTAGACAGTACACGAACCCAACTTGATTCTCCCTATTAACTAAAGTGCGTTTATGTAAGAGGAGCTGTGGTTTCTATCAGTTTCATAATTAGAGTTGAACTACATTGGTCTGTAATAGTAGGAAAAACAGTTCTTTTTTTCTGGGCATGCTCATGGTTCTTGCTGTATTGGAGACGCTAGAAAAAAAGAACTTACTTCTTGCATTAAAACATAGTGTGTTTCATGGATGAGAACACTGGATTGAATTTCCCTTCAGAAACGGAGTTAAACCCCAGGATCTGTGTCTTTCTACAAGCAAGAGTTCTTTTCTGGTAAACTAAGTGATTTTGGGGCTCGAATGACTTTACACAGTTCTGGAACCCAATGCGATTCAAACTATTAACTAAAGAACATTTATGTAAGAGGAGCAGTGGTTTGTATCAGTTTCATAAGCAGAATTGAACTGCATATAGTCTGTATGAGTAGGAAGCACAGTTCGATTTTTTGGACATGCTCATGGTTCTTGCTGTATTGGAGACACTGGAAAGAAGAGCTTGCTTCTTGAATGAACACAGAGTGTGTTTCATGCATGAGAACACTGGTCTGAACTTCCGTCAGAAACGGAGTTAAACCACGGGATCTGTGTCTTCCTACAGGCAAGAGTTCATTTGTGGTAAACCCAGTGAATTGTGGATTCAACTCATTTTACACAGTACACGAACCCAACGATATTCTCACTATTAACTAAAGAGCATTTGTGTAAGAGGAGCTGTAGTTTGTATCATTTTCATAAGCAGAATTGAACTGCATATGGTCTGTATGAGTAAGAAACCCAGTTGTGGTTTTTTGGGCATGCTCATATTTCTTGCGGTATTGGATACGCTGGAAAGAAGAGCTTGCTTCTTGCGTGAAAACAGAGTGTGTTTCCTGGATGAGAATACTGGTCTGAATTTCCCTTCAGAAACGGAGTTATACCGCAGGATCTGTGTCTTCCTACAAGCAAGAGTTCATTTCTTGTAAACCAAGTAAATTTGGGGCTCAAATGATTTTACACAGTTCTGGAAGCCAACGCTATTCAAACTATTAACTAAAGAGCATTTATGTAAGAGGAGCAGTGGATTGTATCAGTTTCATAAGCAGTTTTGAATTACATACAGTCCGTATGAGTAGGAAACACAATTCGTTTTTTCTAGGGCATGCTCATGGTTCTTTCTGTATTGGAGAAGCTGGAAAGAAGAGCTTGCTTCTTGCGTGAAAACAGAATGTGTTTCCTGGATGAGAATACTGGTCTGAATTGCCCTTCAGAAATGGAGTTAAACCGCAGGATCTGTGTCTTCCTACAAGCAAGAGTTCATTTCTGGTAAACCATTGAATTTGGCGCTCGAATGATTTTACACAGTTCTGGAACCCAACGCGAAACAAACTATTAACTAAAGAGCATTTATGTAAGAGGAGGTGTAGTTTGTATCATTTTCATGACCATAGTTAAACTACATATGGTCCATATGAGGAGGAAACACAGTTCTTTTTTTCTGGGCATGCTCATGGTTCTTGCAGTATGGAGACACTGGAAAGAAGAGCTTGCTTCCTGAGTTAAAACGGAGTGAGTTTCATGGATGAGAACACTGGTCTGAATTTCCCTTCATAAACGGAATTAAACCACAACATCTGTGTCTTCCTACAATTAAGAGTGAGTGTCTGGTAAAACAAGTGAATTTTGGGCTCAAGTGATTTTTCACAGTTCAACAATCCAACGCGATTCTCACAATTAACTAAAGAGCATTTATGTAAGAGGAGCTGTGGTTTCTATCAGTTTCGTAACTAGAGTTGAACTACATTGGTCCGTAATAGTAGGAAAAACAGTTCTTTTTTTCTGGGCATGCTCATGTTTCTTGCTGTATTGCAGACGCTAGAAAAAAGAGCTTACTTCTTGCATTAAAACATAGTGTGTTTCATGGATGAGAACACTGGTTTGAATTTCACTTCAGAAACAGAGTTAAACCACATGATCTGTGCGTTCCTACAAGCAAGAGTTCATTTCTGGTAAACCAAGTGAATTTTGGGCTCAAATGATTTTACACAGTTCTGGAACCCAACTTGAATCTCCCTATTAACAAAAGAGCATTTGTGTAAGAGGAGGTGTAGTTTGTATCAGTTTCATAAGCAGAACTGAACTGCATATGGTCTGTATGAGTAGGAAACCCAGTTGTGGTTTTTTGGGCATGCTCATATTTCTTGCGGTATTGGATATGCTGGAAATAAGAGCTTACTTCTTGCGATAAAACTGAGTGTGTTTCATGAATGAGAACACTGGTCTGAATTTCCCTTCAGAAACAGAGTTAAACCCCAGGATCTGTATCTTCCTACAAGCAAGAGTTCATTTCTGGTAAACCCAGTGAATTTTGGATTCAAATGATTTTACACAGTACACGAACCCAACGAGATTCTCACTATTAACTAAAGAGCATTTATGTAAGAGGAGCTGTGGTTTGTATCAGTTTCATAAGCAGAGAGGAACTACATATCGTCCATATGAGTAGGAAACACATTTTTTTTTATCTGTGAATTCTCATGGTTCTTGCTGTATTAGAGACGCTGGAAAGAAGAGGATGCTTCTTGCGTAAAACACAGTGTGTTTCATGGAGGAGAACACTGGTCTGAATTTCCCTCAGAAACGGAGTTAAACCACAGGATCTGTGTCTTCCTACAAGCAAGAGTTCATTTGTGGTAAACCCAGTGAATTTTAGGCTCAAATGATTTTTCACAGTTCTGGAACCCAACTTGGTTCTCCCTATTAACAAAAGAGCATCTATGTAAGAGGAGCTGTGGTTTTTATCAGTTTCATAAGCTCAGTTGAACTACATATGGTCCTTATGAGTAGGAAACACAGTTGTATTTTTCTGGGCATGCTCATGGTTCTTGCTGTTTGGAGACGCTGGAAAGAAGAGCTTGCTTCTTGCGTGAAAAGAGAGTGTGTTTCATGGATGAGAACACTGGTCTGAATATCCATTCACAAACGGAGTTCAACCCAGTATCTGTGTCTTCTTACAAGCAAGAGTTCATTTCTGGTAAACCAAGTGAATTTGGAGTCAAATGATTTTACACAGTTCTGTAACCCAACGCGACTAAACCTACGAACTAAAGAGCATTTATGTTAGAGGAGCTGTGTTTTGTGTCAGTTTCATAAGCAGAGTTGAACTACATAAGGTCTGTATGAGTAGGAAACACTGTTCTATTTTTCTGGGCATGCTCATGGTTCTTGCTGAATTGGAGACACTGGAAAGAAGAGCTTGCTTCTTGCGTGAAAACAGAGTGAGTTTCATGGATGAGAACACTTGTCTGATTTTCCCCTCAGAAACAGAGTTAAACCACAGGATCTGTTATTTCTTACATCAAGAGTTCATTTCTGGTAAACCAAGTGAATTTTGGGCTCAAATGATTTTTCACACCTCAACAAACCAACGCGATTCTCACAATTAACTAAAGAGCATTTATGTAACAGGAGCTGTGGTTTGTATCAGTTTCATGAACGTAGTTGAACTACATATGGTCCGTAGGAGCGGGAAACACAGTTCTTTTATCCTGGGCATGTCCATGGTCCTTGCTGTATTGGAGAAACTGGAAAGAAGAGCTTGCTTCTTGAGTGAAAACAGAGTGTGTTTCATGGATGAGAACACTGGTCTGAATTTCCCTTCAGAAACGGAGTTAAACCCCAGGTTCTGTGTCTTCCTACACGCAAGAGTCCTTTCTGGTATACCAAGTGAATTTGGGGCTCAAATGGTTTTACACAGTTCTGTAATACAATGCGATTCTCACTATTAACTAAAGAACATTTATGTAAGAGGAGCTGTGGTTTCTATCAGTTTCGTAACTAGAGTTGAACTACATTGGTCCGTAATAGTAGGAAAAACAGTTCTTTTTTTCTGGGCATGCTCATGTTTCTTGCTGTATTGCAGACGCTAGAAAAAAGAGCTTACTTCTTGCATTAAAACATAGTGTGTTTCATGGATGAGAACACTGGTTTGAATTTCACTTCAGAAACAGAGTTAAACCACATGATCTATGCGTTCCTACAAGCAAGAGTTCATTTCTGGTAAACCAAGTGAATTTTGGGCTCAAATGATTTTACACAGTTCTGGAACCCAACTTGAATCTCCCTATTAACAAAAGAGCATTTGTGTAAGAGGACGTGTAGTTTGTATCAGTTTCATAAGAAGAACTGAACTGCATATGGTCTGTATGAGTAGGAAACCCAGTTGTGGTTTTTTGGGCATGCTCATATTTCTTGCGGTATTGGATATGCTGGAAATAAGAGCTTACTTCTTGCGATAAAACTGAGTGTGTTTCATGAATGAGAACACTGGTCTGAATTTCCCTTCAGAAACAGAGTTAAACCCCAGGATCTGTATCTTCCTACAAGCAA
This sequence comes from Onychomys arenicola, assembly GCA_949786405.1. Taxonomy (NCBI): domain Eukaryota; kingdom Metazoa; phylum Chordata; class Mammalia; order Rodentia; family Cricetidae; genus Onychomys; species Onychomys arenicola. The sequence goes on along the minus strand of CATKUM010000039.1, from coordinate 5,106,788 downwards.
GAGTTCATTTCTGGTAAACCCAGTGAATTTTGGATTCAAATGATTTTACACAGTACACGAACCCAACGAGATTCTCACTATTAACTAAAGAGCATTTATGTAAGAGGAGCTGTGGTTTGTATCAGTTTCATAAGCAGAGAGGAACTACATATCGTCCATATGAGTAGGAAACACATTTTTTTTTATCTGTGAATTCTCATGGTTCTTGCTGTATTAGAGACGCTGGAAAGAAGAGGATGCTTCTTGCGTAAAACACAGTGTGTTTCATGGAGGAGAACACTGGTCTGAATTTCCCTCAGAAACGGAGTTAAACCACAGGATCTGTGTCTTCCTACAAGCAAGAGTTCATTTGTGGTAAACCCAGTGAATTTTAGGCTCAAATGATTTTTCACAGTTCTGGAACCCAACTTGGTTCTCCCTATTAACAAAAGAGCATCTATGTAAGAGGAGCTGTGGTTTTTATCAGTTTCATAAGCTCAGTTGAACTACATATGGTCCTTATGAGTAGGAAACACAGTTGTATTTTTCTGGGCATGCTCATGGTTCTTGCTGTTTGGAGACGCTGGAAAGAAGAGCTTGCTTCTTGCGTGAAAAGAGAGTGTGTTTCATGGATGAGAACACTGGTCTGAATATCCATTCACAAACGGAGTTCAACCCAGTATCTGTGTCTTCTTACAAGCAAGAGTTCATTTCTGGTAAACCAAGTGAATTTGGAGTCAAATGATTTTACACAGTTCTGTAACCCAACGCGACTAAACCTACGAACTAAAGAGCATTTATGTTAGAGGAGCTGTGTTTTGTGTCAGTTTCATAAGCAGAGTTGAACTACATAAGGTCTGTATGAGTAGGAAACACTGTTCTATTTTTCTGGGCATGCTCATGGTTCTTGCTGAATTGGAGACACTGGAAAGAAGAGCTTGCTTCTTGCGTGAAAACAGAGTGAGTTTCATGGATGAGAACACTTGTCTGATTTTCCCATCAGAAACAGAGTTAAACGACAGGATCTGTGTATTCCTACATCAAGAGTTCATTTCTGGTAAACCAAGTGAATTTTGGGGTCAAATGATTTTTCACACCTCAACAAACCAACGCGATTCTCACAATTAACTAAAGAGCATTTATGTAAGAGGTGCTGTCGTTTGTATCAGGTTCATGAACATAGTTGAACTACATACGGTCCGTATGAGCGGGAAACACAGTTCTTTTTTCCTGGGCATGTCCATGGTTCTTGCTGTATTGGAGACACTGGAAAAAAGAGCTTGCTTCTTGCGTGAAAACAGAGTGTGTTTCATGGATGAGAACACTGGTCTGAATTTCCCTTCAGAAACGGAGTTAAACCCCAGGATCTGTGTCTTCCTACACGCAAGAGTCCTTTCTGGTATACCAAGTGAATTTGGGGCTCAAATGATTTTACACAGTTCTGTAATACAATGTGATTCTCACAATTAACTAAAGAGCATTTATGTAAGAGGAGCTGTGGTTTGTATCAGTTTCGTAAGCAGAGTTGAACTGCATATGGTCTATATGAGTAGGAAACACTGTTCTATCTTTCTGGGCATTCTCATGATTCTTGCTGTATTAGAGACGCTGGAAAGAAGAGGATGCTTCTTGCGTTAAAACAGAGTGTGTTTCATGGAGGAGAACACTGGTCTGATTTTCCCTTCAGAAACAGAGTTAAACCCCATGATCTGTGTATCCCTACAAGCAAGAGTTCATTTCTGGTAAACCAAGTGAATTTGTGGCTCAAATGATTTTAGACAGTACACGAACCCAACATGATTCTCCCTATTAACTAAAGAACATTTATGTAAGAGGAGCTGTGGTTTCTATCAGATTCGTAACTAGAGTTGAACTACATTGGTCCGTAATAGTAGGAAAAACAGTTCTTTTTTTCTGGCCATGCTCATGTTTCTTGCTGTATTGCAGACGCTAGAAAAAAGAGCTTACTTCTTGCATTAAAACATAGTGTGTTTCATGGATGAGAACACTGGTTTGAATTTCACTTCAGAAACAGAGTTAAACCACATGATCTGTGCGTTCCTACAAGCAAGAGTTCATTTCTGGTAAACCAAGTGAATTTTTGGCTCACAAGATTTTTCACAGTTTAAAAACCCAACGGGATTCTCACTATTAACTAAAGAGCATTTATGTGAGAAGAGCTGTGGTTTGTATCAGTTTCATAAGCAGAGATGAACTACATATGGTCCATATGATTAGGAAACACAGTTTTTTTTTTTTTTTTTATATGTGAATTCTCATGGTTCTTGCTGTATTGGAGACGCTGGAAAGACGAGCTTTCTTCTTGCGTGAAAACAGAGTGTGTTTCATGGATGAGAACACTGGTCTGAATTTCCCATCAGAAACGGAGTAAAACCACAAAATCTGTGTCTTCGTACAAGCAAGAGTTCTTTTCTGGTAAACTAAGTGATTTTGAGGCTCGAATGACTTTACACAGTTCTGGAACCCAATGCGATTCAAACTATTAACTAAAGAGAATTTATGTAAGAGGAGCTGTGGTTTGTATCAGTTTCATAAGCAGAGTTGAACTACATATGGTCCTTATGAGTAGGAAACAAAGTTTTTTTTTTTCTGGGCATGCTCATGGTTCTTGCTGTATTGTGATGCTGGAAAGAAGAGCTTGCTTATTGCGTGAAAACAGAGTGTGTTTCATTGTTGAGAACAGTGGCCAGATTTCCCTTCAGAAACGGAGTTAAACCCCAGTATCTGTGTCTTCCTACAAGCAGGAGTTCATTTCTGGTAAAACAAGTGAATTTTGGGTTCAAATGATTTTTCACAGTTCAACAACCCAACTCGATTCTCACAATTAACTAAGGAGCATTAATGTAAGAGAAGCTGTGCTTTGTATCAGTTTCATAAGCAGAGTTGAACTACATGAGGTCCCTATGAGTAGGAAAAACAGTTCTTTTTTTCAGGGCATGCTGATGGTTCTTGCTGTATTAGAGACGCTGGAAAGAAGAGGATGCTTCTTGCGTTAAACAGAGTGTGTTTCATGGAGGAGAACACTGGTCTGAATTTCCCTCAGAAACGGAGTTAAACCACAGGAACTGTGTCTTCCTACAAGCAAGAGTTCATTTGTGGTAAACCCAGTGAATTTTGGGCTCAAATGATTTTTCACAGTTCTGGAATCCAACTTGGTTCTCCCTAATAACAAAAGAGCATTTATGTAAGAGGAGCTGTGGTTTTTATCAGTTTCATAAGCAGAGTTGAACTACATATGGTCCTTATGAGTAGGAAACACAGTTGTATTTTTCTGGGCATGCTCATGGTTCTTGCTGTTTGGAGACTCTGGAAAGAAGAGCTTGCTTCTTGCGTGAAAACAGAGTGTGTTTCATGGATGAGAACACTGGTCTGAATATCCATTCACAAACGGAGTTAAACCCCAGGATCTGTGTCTTCTCACAAGCAAATGTACATTTCTGGTAAACCAAGTGAACTTGGGGCTCAAATGATTTTACACAGTTCTGGAACCCAACGCGATTCAAACTGTTAACTACAGAGCATTTATGTAAGACGCCCTGTGGTTGGTATCAGTTTTATAAGCAGAGTTGAACTACATATGAGTAGGAAACACAGTTTTTTTTTTTTTCTGGGCATGCTCATGGTCCTTGCTGTATTGGAGATGATGGAAAGAAGAGCTTGCTTCTTGCGTGAAAACAGAGTGTGTTTCATGGATGAGAACACTGGTCTGAATTTCCCATCAGAAACGGAGTTAAACCACAAAATCTGTGTCTTCCTACAAGCAAGAGTTATTTCTGGTAAACCAAGTGAATTTGTGGCTCAAATGGTTTTACACAGTTCTGTAATACAACGCGATTCTCACAATTAACTAAAGAGCATTTATGTAAGAGGAGCTGTGGTTTGTATCAGTTTCGTTAGCAGTGTTGAACTTCATATGGTCTGTGTGAGTAGGAAACACTGTTTTATTTTTCTGGGCATTCTCATGGTTCTTGCTGTATTAGAGACGCTGGAAAGAAGAGGATGCTTCTTGCGTTAAAACAGAGTGTGTTTCATGGAGGAGAATACTGGTCTGAATTTCCCTTCAGAACCAGAGTTAAACCCCATGATCTGTGTCTTCCTACAAGCAAGAGTTCATTTCTGGTAAACCCAGTGAATATTGGGCTGAAATGATTTTAGACAGTACACGAACCCAACTTGATTCTCCCTATTAACTAAAGTGCGTTTATGTAAGAGGAGCTGTGGTTTCTATCAGTTTCATAATTAGAGTTGAACTACATTGGTCTGTAATAGTAGGAAAAACAGTTCTTTTTTTCTGGGCATGCTCATGGTTCTTGCTGTATTGGAGTCGCTAGAAAAAAAGAACTTACTTCTTGCATTAAAACATAGTGTGTTTCATGGATGAGAACACTGGATTGAATTTCCCTTCAGAAACGGAGTTAAACCCCAGGATCTGTGTCTTTCTACAAGCAAGAGTTCTTTTCTGGTAAACTAAGTGATTTTGGGGCTCGAATGACTTTACACAGTTCTGGAACCCAATGCGATTCAAACTATTAACTAAAGAACATTTATGTAAGAGGAGCAGTGGTTTGTATCAGTTTCATAAGCAGAATTGAACTGCATATAGTCTGTATGAGTAGGAAGCACAGTTCGATTTTTTGGACATGCTCATGGTTCTTGCTGTATTGGAGACACTGGAAAGAAGAGCTTGCTTCTTGAATGAACACAGAGTGTGTTTCATGCATGAGAACACTGGTCTGAACTTCCGTCAGAAACGGAGTTAAACCACGGGATCTGTGTCTTCCTACAGGCAAGAGTTCATTTGTGGTAAACCCAGTGAATTGTGGATTCAACTCATTTTACACAGTACACGAACCCAACGATATTCTCACTATTAACTAAAGAGCATTTGTGTAAGAGGAGCTGTAGTTTGTATCATTTTCATAAGCAGAATTGAACTGCATATGGTCTGTATGAGTAAGAAACCCAGTTGTGGTTTTTTGGGCATGCTCATATTTCTTGCGGTATTGGATACGCTGGAAAGAAGAGCTTGCTTCTTGCGTGAAAACAGAGTGTGTTTCCTGGATGAGAATACTGGTCTGAATTTCCCTTCAGAAACGGAGTTATACCGCAGGATCTGTGTCTTCCTACAAGCAAGAGTTCATTTCTTGTAAACCAAGTAAATTTGGGGCTCAAATGATTTTACACAGTTCTGGAAGCCAACGCTATTCAAACTATTAACTAAAGAGCATTTATGTAAGAGGAGCAGTGGATTGTATCAGTTTCATAAGCAGTTTTGAATTACATACAGTCCGTATGAGTAGGAAACACAATTCGTTTTTTCTAGGGCATGCTCATGGTTCTTTCTGTATTGGAGAAGCTGGAAAGAAGAGCTTGCTTCTTGCGTGAAAACAGAATGTGTTTCCTGGATGAGAATACTGGTCTGAATTTCCCTTCAGAAATGGAGTTAAACCGCAGGATCTGTGTCTTCCTACAAGCAAGAGTTCATTTCTGGTAAACCATTGAATTTGGCGCTCGAATGATTTTACACAGTTCTGGAACCCAACGCGAAACAAACTATTAACTAAAGAGCATTTATGTAAGAGGAGGTGTAGTTTGTATCATTTTCATGACCATAGTTAAACTACATATGGTCCATATGAGGAGGAAACACAGTTCTTTTTTTCTGGGCATGCTCATGGTTCTTGCAGTATGGAGACACTGGAAAGAAGAGCTTGCTTCCTGAGTTAAAACGGAGTGAGTTTCATGGATGAGAACACTGGTCTGAATTTCCCTTCATAAACGGAATTAAACCACAACATCTGTGTCTTCCTACAATTAAGAGTGAGTGTCTGGTAAAACAAGTGAATTTTGGGCTCAAGTGATTTTTCACAGTTCAACAATCCAACGCGATTCTCACAATTAACTAAAGAGCATTTATGTAAGAGGAGCTGTGGTTTCTATTGTTTTCATAAGCAGAGTTGAACTACATATGGTCCGTAGGAGTAGGAAACACAGTTCTTTTTTTCTGAGCATGCTCATGGTTCTTGCTGTATTGGAGATGCTGGAAAGAAGAGCTTGATTCTTGCGTGAATACAGAGTGTGTTTCAGGGATGAGAACACTGGTCTGAATTTCCCTACAGAAACATAGTTCAACCACATGATCTGTGTATTCCTACAAGCAAGAGTTCATTTCTTTTAAACCAAGTGAATTTTTTGCTCAAATGATTTTTCACAGTTCAACAACGCAACGCGATTCTCACTGTTACCTAAGAGCATTTAAGTAAGTGGAGCTGTTTTTTGTATCAGATTCATAAGCAGTGTTGAACTACATATGGTCATTATGAGTAGGAAACAAAGTTCTTTTTTTCTGGGCATGCTCATGGTTCTTGCTGTATTGGAGACGCTGGAAAGCAGAGCTTGCTTCTTGCGTTAAAACAGAGTGAGTTTCATGGATGAGAACACTGGTCTGAATTTCCCTTCAGAAACAGAGTTAAACCACAGGAAGTGTGTCTTCCTACAAGCAAGAGTTCATTTCTGGTAAACCAAGTGAATTTTGGGCTCAAATGATTATTCACAGTTCAACAACGCAACGCGATTCTCACTGTTACCTAAGAGCATTTAAGTAAGAGGAGCTGTTTTTTGTATCAGATTCATAAGCATTTTGAACTACATATGGTCATTATGAGTAGGAAACAAAGTTCTTTTTTTCTGGGCATGCTCAATGTACTTGCTGTATTGGAGACGCTGGAATGAAGACCTTTCTTCTTGCGTGAAAACAGAGTGTGTTTCTTGGATGAGAACACTGGTGTGAATTACCCTTCAGAAGCGGAGTTAAACCACAGGATCGGAGTCTTCCTACAAGCAAGAGTGTATTTCTTGTAAACCAAGTGAATTTTGGGCTCAAATGATTTTTCACAGTTCAACAACACAACGCGATTCTCACAATTAACTAAAGAGCATTTATGTAAGAGGAGTTGTGGTTTGTATCAGTTTCATAAGCAGAGTTGAACTGCATATGGTCTGTATGAGTAGGAAACACAGTTCTTTTTTTCTGGGCATTCTCATGGTTCTTGCTGTATTAGAGACTATGGAAAGAAGAGGATGCTTCTTGCAATAAAACAGCATCTGTTTAATGGATGAGTGTATTGGTTTGAATTTCCCCTCAGAATCCGAGTTGAACCACAGGATCTGTGTCTTCCTACTAGCAAGAGTTCATTTCTGGTAATCCCAGTGAATTTTTTGCTCAAAAGATTTTGAACAGTTCAATAACCCAACTCGATTCTCACTATTATCTAAAGAGCATTTATGTAAGAAGAGCTGTTTTTTGTATCAGTTTCATAAGCAGAGTTGAACTACATATGGTCATTATGAGTAGGAAACAAAGTTCTTTTTTTCTAGGCATGCTCATGGTTCTTGCTGTATTGGAGACGCTGGAAAGCAGAGCTTGCTTCTTGCGTTAAAACAGAGTTTGTTTCACGGATGAGAACACTGGTCTGAATTTCCCTTCAGAAACATAGTTAAACCACAGGATCTGTGTCTTCTTAAAAGCAAGAGTTCATTTCAAGTTAACCAAGTGAATTTGAGGCTCAAATGATTTTACAAAATTCTGGTAGCCAACGCTATTGAAACTATTAATTGTAGAGCATTTATGTAAGAGGAGCTGTGGATTGTATCAGTTTCATAATCCGAGTTGAAATAACTAAGGTCTGTATGAGTAGGGAACACAATTCTTTTTTTCTAGGGCTTGCTCATGGTTCTTGCTGTATTGGAGACACTGGAAAGAAGAGTTTGCTTCTTGCATGAAAACAGAGTGTGTTTCTTGCATGAGAACACTGGTGTGAATTACCATTCAGAAGCGGAGTTAAACCACAGGATCGGAGTCTTCCTACAAGCAAGAGTGCATTTCTGGTAAACCAAGTGAATTTTGGGCTCAAATGATTTTTCACAGATTAACAACCCAACGCGATTGTCACTATTAACTAAAGAGCATTTATGTAAGAGGAGCTGTGGTTTGTATCAGTTTTATAAGTAGAGTTGAAATACAAAAGGTCCGTATGAGTAGGAAACACAGTTCTTTTTTTCTGGGCATTCTCATGGTTCTTGCTGTATTAGAAACTATGCAAAGAAGAGGATGCTTCTTACATTAAAACAGCATTTGTTTAATGGATGAGTGTATTGGTTTGAATTTCCCCTCAGAATCGGAGTTAAACCACGGGATCTGTGTCTTCTTACAAGGAAGACTTCATTTCTAGTAAACCAAGTGAATTTGGGGCTCAAATGATTTTACACAATTCTGGAAGCCAACACTATTCAAACTATTAATTGTAGAGCATTTATGTAAGAGGAGCTGTGGATTGTATCAGTTTCATAAGCAGAGTTGAAATACCTAAGGTCCGTATAGGTAGGAAACACAGTTCTTTTTTTCTAGGGCATGCTCATGGTTCTTGCTGTATTGGAAACACTGGAAAGAAGAGCTTGCTTCTTGTGCGAAAACAGATTGTGTTTCATGGATGAGAACACTGGTCTGAATTTCCCTTCAGAAACTGGGTTAAACCCTAGGATCTGTGTCTTCCTAGACGAAAGAGTTCATTTCTGATAAACCAAGTGAATTTGGGGCTCAAATGATTTTACACAGTTCTGTAACCCAACGTGATTCAAACTATTATCTAAACAGCATTTATGTAGCAGGAGCTGTGGTTTGTATCAGTTTTGTAAGCAGAGTTGAACTACATATGGTCCATATGAGTAGGAAACACAGTTCTTTTTTTCTGGGCATGCTCATGGTTCATGATTTATTGGAGACGCCGGAATGAAGAGCTTGCTTCTTGAGTGAAAACAGAGTGTGTTTCATGGATGAGAACACTGGTCTGAATTTCCCTTCATAAACGGAGTTAAACCACAGCATCTGTGTCTTCCTACAAGTAAGAGTTCATTTCTGGTAAACCAAGTGAATTTGGGGCTCAAATGATTTTTCACAGTTCAACAACCCAACGCGATTCTCATAATTAACTAAAGAGCATTTATGTAAGAGGAGCTGTGGTTTGTATCAGTTTCATAAGCAGAGTTGAACTGCACATGGTCGGTATGAGTAGGATACACAGTTCTTTTTTTCTGGGCATTGTTATGGTTCTTGCTGTATTAGAGGCTATGGAAAGAAGAGGAGGCTTCTTTCATTAAAACAGCATGTGTTTAATGGATGAGTGTACTGGTTTGAATTTCCCCTCAGAATTGGAGTTAAACCACAGGATCTGTGTCTTCCAACAAGCAAGAGTGCATTTCGGGTAAACCCACTGAATTTTGGGCTCAAATGATTTTACACAGTACAAGAACCCAACTTGATTCTCCCTATTAACTAAAGAGCATTTATGTAAGACGAGCTCTGGTTTCAATCAGTTTCATAAGCAGAGTTGAACTACATATGGTCCGTATAAGTAGGAAACACAGTTCTTTTTTTTCTGAGCATGCTCATGGTTCTTGCTGTATTGGAGACACTGGAAAGAAGAGCTTGCTTCTTGAGTTAAAACAGAGTGTGTTTCATGGATGAGAACACTGGTCTGAATTTCCCTTCAGAAACAGAGTTAAACAACAGGAACTGTGTCTTCCTACAAGCAAGAGTTCATTTCTGGTAAACCAAGTGAATTTTGGGCTCAAATGATAATTCACAGTTCAACAACGTAACGCGATTCTCACTGTTACCTAAGAGCATTTAAGTAAGAAGAGCTGATTTTTGTATCAGATTCATAAGCAGTGTTGAACTACATATGGTCATTATGAGTAGGAAACAAAGTTCTTTTTTTCTGGGCATGCTCAATGTACTTGCTGTATTGGAGACGCCGGAATGAAGAGCTTGCTTCTTGAGTGAAAACAGAGTGTGTTTCATGGATGAGAACACTGGTCTGAATTTCCCTTCAGAAACAGAGTTAAACCACAGGATCTGTGTATTCCTACAAGCAAGAGTTCATTTCTGGTAAACAATGAATTTTGGGCTCAAATGATTTTTCACAGTTTGGGAACCCAACTTCATTCTCCCTATTAACTAAAGAGCATTTATTTAAGAGGAGCTGTGATTTGTATCAGTTTCATAAGCAGAGTTGAACTGCATATGGTCTGTATGAGTAGGAAACACAGTTCTTTTTTTATTGGGCATTCTCATGGTTCTTGCTGTATTAGAAACTATGGAAAGAAGAGGATGCTTCTTGCAATAAAACAGCATCTGTTTAATGGATGAGTGTATTGGTTTGAATTTCCCCTCAGAATCCGAGTTGAACCACAGGATCTGTGTCTTCCTACAAGCAAGAGTTCATTTCTGGCAAACCCAGTGAATTTTTTGCTCAAAAGTTTTTACACAGTTCAACAACACAAAGCGATTCTCACTATTATCTAAAGAGCATTTATGTAAGAAGAGCTGTTTTTTGTATCAGTTTCATAAGCAGAGTTGAACTACATATGGTCATTATGAGTAGGAAACAAAGTTCTTTATTTCTGGGCATGCTCATGGTTCTTGCTGTATTGGAGACGCTGAAAAGAAGAGCTTGCTTCTTGCGTTAAAACAGAGTGAGTTTCATGGATGAGAACACTGGTCTGAATTTCCTTTCAGAAACATAGTTAAACCACAGGATCTGTGTCTTCCTACAAGCAAGAGTTCATTTCAAGTAAACCAATTGAATTTTGGGCTCAAATGATTTTACAAAGTACACGAACCCAACTTGATTCTCCCTATTAACTAAAGTGCATTTATGTAAGAGGAGCTGTTTTTTGTATCAGTTTCATAAGCAGAGTTGAACTACATATGGTCATTGTGAGTAGGAAACAAAGATCTTTTTTTCCGGGCATGCTCATGGTTCTTGCTGTATTGGAGACACTGGAATGAAGAGCTTGCTTCTTTCGTGAAAACAGAGTGTGTTTCATGGATGAGAATACTGGTCTGAATTTTCCTTCAGAAACGGAGTTAAACCCCAGGATCTGTGTCTTCCTACAAGCAAAAGTGCATTGCTGGTAAACCAAGTGAATTTTGGGCTCAAATGATTTTTCACAGTTCAACAACCCAATGCCTTTCTCACAATTAACAAAAGAGCATTTATGGAAGAGGAGCTGTGATTTGTATCAGTTTCATAAGCAGAGTTGAACTGCATATGGTCTGTATGAGTAGGAAACACAGTTCTTTTTTTCTGGGCATTCTCATGGTTCTTGCTGTATTAGAAACTATGGATAGAAGAGGATGCTTCTTGCATTAAAACAGCATGTGTTTAATGGATGAGTGTATTGGTTTGAATTTCCCCTCAGAATCGGAGTTAAACCACAGGATCTGTGTCTTCTTACAAGGAAGAGTTCATTTCTAGTAAACCAAGTGAATTTGGGGCTCAAATGATTTTACACAATTCTGGAAGCCAACGCTATTGAAACTATTAACTGAAGAGCATTTATGTAAGAGGAGCTGTGGATTGTATCAGTTTTATAAGCAGAGTTGAAAAACCTAAGGTCCGTATAGATAGGAAACACAGTTCTTTTTTTCTAGGGCATGGTCATGGTTCTTGCTGTATTGGAGATACAGGAAATAAGAGCTTGCTCCTTGCGCGAAAACTGATTGTGTTTCATGGATGAGAACACTGGGCTCAATTTCCCTTCAGAAACTGGGTTAAACCCCAGGATCTGTGTCTTCCTAGACGCAAGAGTTCATTTCTGGTAAACCAAGTGAATTTGGGGCTCAAATGATTTTACACAGTTCTGTAACCCAACGTGATTCAAACTATTATCTAAAGAGCATTTATGTAAGAGGAGCTGTGGTCTGTATCAGTTTTGTAAGTAGAGTTGAACTACATATGGTCCATATGAGTAGGAAACACAGTTCTTTTTTTCTGGGCATGCTCATGGTTCTTGCTGTATTGGAGACGCCGGAATGAAGAGCTTGCTTCTTGAGTGAAAACAGAGTGTGTTTCATGGATGAGAACACTGGTCTGAATTTCCCTTCATAAACGGAGTTAAACCACAGCATCTTTGTCTTCCTACAAGTAAGAGTTCATTTCTGGTAAACCAAGTGAATTTGGGGCTCAAATGATTTTACACAGTACAAGAACCCAACTTGCTTTTACCTATTAACTAAAGAGCATTTATGTAAGAGGAGCTGTGGTTTCTATCAGTTTCATAAGCAGAGTTGAACTACATATGGTCCGTATGAGTAGGAAACACAGTTCTTTTTTTCTGAGCATGCTCATGGTTCTTGCTGTATTGGAGACACTGGAAAGAAGAGCTTGCTTCTTGACTTAAAACAGAGTGTGTTACATGGATGAGAACACTGGTCTAGATTTCTCTTCAGAAACAGAGTTAACCCACAGGATCTGTGTATTCCTACGAGCAAGAGTTCATTTCTTTTAAACCAAGTGAATTTTTTGCTCAAAGGATTTTTCACAGTTCAACAACCCAACGCGATTCTCACTATTATCTGAAGAGCATTTATGTAAGAAGAGCTGTTTTTTGTATCAGTTTCATAAGCAGAGTTGAACTTCATATGGTCATTAAGCGTAGGAAACACAGTTCTTTTTTTCTGAGCATGCTCATGGTTCTTGCTGTATTGGAGACACTGGAAAGAAGAGCTTGCTTCTTGCGTGAAAACAGAGTGTGTTACATGGATGGGAACACTGGTATGAGTTTCCCTTCAGAAACGGAGTTAAACCCCAGGATCTGTGTATTCCTACAAGCAAGAGTTCATTTCTTTTAAAACAAGTGAATTTTTTGCTCAAAAGATTTTTCACAGTTCAACAACCCAACGCGATTCTCACTATTATCTAAAGAGCATTTATGTAAGAAGAACTGTTTTTTTTATATCAGCTTCATAATCAGAGTTGACCTACATATGGTCCGTATGAGTAGTAAACACAGTTCTTTTTTTCTGGGCATGGTCAAGATTCTTGCTTTATTCGAGACAATGGAAGAAGAGCTTGCTTCTTGCATGAAAACAGATTGTGTTTCATGGATGAGAACACTGGTCTGAATTTCCTTTCAGAAACCGAGTTAAACCCCAGGATCTGTGTCTTCCTACAAGCAAAAGTGCATTGCTGGTAAACCAAGTGAATTTTGGGCTCAAATGATTTTTCACAGTTCAACAACCCAACGCGATTCTCACAATTAAAAGAAGAGCATTTATGGAAGAGTAGCTGTGATTTGTATCAGTTTCATAAGCAGAGTTGAACTGCATATGGTCTGTATGTGTAGGAAACACAGTTCTTTTTTCTGGGCATTCTCATGGTTCTTGCTGTATTAGAGACTATGGAAAGAAGAGGATGCTTCTTGCAATAAAACAGCATCTGTTTAATGGATGAGTGTATTGGTTTGAATTTCCCCTCAGAATCGGAGTTGAACCACAGGATCTGTGTCTTCCTACAAGCAAGAGTTGATTTCAGGTAAACAATGTGAATTTGGGGCACAAATGATTTTTCACAGTTCAACAACCCAACCTGATTCTCACAATTAACTAAAGAGCATTTATGAAAGAGGAGCTGTGGTTTGCATGAGTTTCATAAGTAGAGTTGAACTACATATGGTCCCTAGGAGTAGGAAACACAGTTCTTTTTTGTGGGCATGCTCATGCTTCTTGCTGTATTGGAGACGCTGGAAAGAAGAGCTTGCTTCTTGCGTTAAAACAGAGTGTGTTTCATGGATGAGAACACTGCTCTGAATTTCCCTTCAGAAACATAGTTAAACCACAGGATCTGTGTCTTCTTAAAAGCAAGAGTTCATTTCAAGTAAACCAAGTGAATTTGAGGCTCAAATGATTTTACAAAATTCTGGTAGCCAACGCTATTGAAACTATTAATTGTAGAGCATTTATGTAAGAGGAGCTGTGGATTGTATCAGTTTCATAATCCGAGTTGAAATAACTAAGGTCTGTATGAGTAGGAAACACAATTCTTTTTTTCTAGGGCTTGCTCATGGTTCTTGCTGTATTGGAGACACTGGAAAGAAGAGTTTGCTTCTTGCATGAAAACAGAGTGTGTTTCTTGCATGAGAACACTGGTGTGAATTACCTTTCAGAAGCGGAGTTAAACCACAGGATCGGAGTCTTCCTACAAGCAAGAGTGCATTTCTGGTAAACCAAGTGAATTTTGGGCTCAAATGATTTTTCACAGATTAACAACCCAACGCGATTCTCACTATTAACTAAAGAGCATTTATGTAAGAGGAGCTGTGGTTTGTATCAGTTTTATAAGTAGAGTTGAAATACAAAAGGTCCGTATGAGTAGGAAACACAGTTCTTTTTTTCTGGGCATTCTCATGGTTCTTGCTGTATTAGAAACTATGCAAAGAAGAGGATGCTTCTTACATTAAAACAGCATTTGTTTAATGGATGAGTGTATTGGTTTGAATTTCCCCTCAGAATCGGAGTTAAACCACGGGATCTGTGTCTTCTTACAAGGAAGACTTCATTTCTAGTAAACCAAGTGAATTTGGGGCTCAAATGATTTTACACAATTCTGGAAGCCAACACTATTCAAACTATTAATTGTAGAGCATTTATGTAAGAGGAGCTGTGGATTGTATCAGTTTCATAAGCAGAGTTGAAACACCTAAGGTCCGTATAGGTAGGAAACACAGTTCTTTTTTTCTAGGGCATGCTCATGGTTCTTGCTGTATTGGAAACACTGGAAAGAAGAGCTTGCTTCTTGTGCGAAAACAGATTGTGTTTCATGGATGAGAACACTGGTCTGAATTTCCCTTCAGAAACTGGGTTAAACCCTAGGATCTGTGTCTTCCTAGACGAAAGAGTTCATTTCTGATAAACCAAGTGAATTTGGGGCTCAAATGATTTTACACAGTTCTGTAACCCAACGTGATTCAAACTATTATCTAAACAGCATTTATGTAGCAGGAGCTGTGGTTTCTATCAGTTTCGTAAGCAGAGTTGAACTAGATATGGTCCATATGAGTAGGAAACACAGTTCTTTTTTTCTGGGTATGCTCATGGTTCATGATTTATTGGAGACGCCGGAATGAAGAGCTTGCTTCTTGAGTGAAAACAGAGTGTGTTTCATGGATGAGAACACTGGTCTGAATTTCCCTTCATAAACGGAGTTAAACCACAGCATCTGTGTCTTCCTACAAGTAAGAGTTCATTTCTGGTAAACCAAGTGAATTTGGGGCTCAAATGATTTTTCACAGTTCAACAACCCAACGCGATTCTCATAATTAACTAAAGAGCATTTATGTAAGAGGAGCTGTGGTTTGTATCAGTTTCATAAGCAGAGTTGAACTGCACATGGTCGGTATGAGTAGGATACACAGTTCTTTTTTTCTGGGCATTGTTATGGTTCTTGCTGTATTAGAGGCTATGGAAAGAAGAGGAGGCTTCTTTCATTAAAACAGCATGTGTTTAATGGATGAGTGTACTGGTTTGAATTTCCCCTCAGAATTGGAGTTAAACCACAGGATCTGTGTCTTCCAACAAGCAAGAGTTCATTTCGGGTAAACCCACTGAATTTTGGGCTCAAATGATTTTACACAGTACAAGAACCCAACTTGATTCTCCCTATTAACTAAAGAGCATTTATGTAAGACGAGCTCTGGTTTCTATCAGTTTCATAAGCAGAGTTGAACTACATATGGTCTGTATAAGTAGGAAACACAGTTCTTTTTTTTCTGAGCATGCTCATGGTTCTTGCTGTATTGGAGACACTGGAAAGAAGAGCTTGCTTCTTGAGTTAAAACAGAGTGTGTTTCATGGATGAGAACACTGGTCTGAATTTCCCTTCAGAAACAGAGTTAAACCACAGGAACTGTGTCTTCCTACAAGCAAGAGTTCATTTCTGGTAAACCAAGTGAATTTTGGGCTCAAATGATTATTCACAGTTCAACAACGTAACGCGATTCTCACTGTTACCTAAGAGCATTTAAGTAAGAAGAGCTGTTTTTTGTATCAGATTCATAAGCAGTGTTGAACTACATATGGTAATTATGAGTAGGAAACAAAGTTCTTTTTTTCTGGGCATGCTCAATGTACTTGCTGTATTGGAGATGCTGGAATGAAGACCTTTCTTCTTGCGTGAAAACAGAGTGTGTTTCTTGGATGAGAACACTGGTGTGAATTACCCTTCAGAAGCGGAGTTAAACCACAGGATCGGAGTCTTCCTACAAGCAAGAGTGTATTTCTTGTAAACCAAGTGAATTTTGGGCTCAAATGATTTTTCACATTTCAACAACACAACGCGATTCTCACAATTAACTAAAGAGCATTTAAGTAAGAAGAGCTGTTTTTTGTATCAGATTCATAAGCAGTGTTGAACTACATATGGTCATTATGAGTAGGAAACAAAGTTCTTTTTTTCTGGGCATGCTCATCGTTCTTGCTGTATTGGAGACACTGGAAAGCAGAGCTTGCTTCTTGCGTTAAAACAGAGTTTGTTTCATGGATGAGAACACTGGTCTGAATTTCCCTTCAGAAACATAGTTAAACCACAGGATCTGTGTCTTCTTAAAAGCAAGAGTTCATTTCAAGTAAACCAAGTGAATTTGAGGCTCAAATGATTTTACAAAATTCTGGTAGCCAACGCTATTGAAACTATTAATTGTAGAGCATTTATGTAAGAGGAGCTGTGGATTGTATCAGTTTCATAAGCAGAGTTGAAATAACTAAGGTCCGTATGAGTAGGAAAGACAATTCTTTTTTTCTAGGGCATACTCATGGTTCTTGCTGTATTGGAGACACTGGAAAGAAGAGTTTGCTTCTTGTGTGAAAACAGATTGTGTTTCATGGATGAGAACACTGGTCTGAATTTCCCTTCAGAAACGGAGTTAAACTCCAGGATCTTTGTCTTCCTACAAGCAAGAGTTCATTTTAGGTAAACCAATTGAAAATTGGGCTCAAATGATTTTAAACAGTACACAAACCCAACTTGATTCTCCCTATTAACTAAAGTGCAATTATGTAAGAGGAGCTGTGGTTTGTATCAGTTTCATAAGCAGAGTTGAAAGACATATGGTATGTATGAGTAGGAAACACAGTTCTTTTTTTCTGGGAATGCTCATTGTTCTTGCTGTATTGGAGACACTGGAAAGAAGAGCTTGCTTCTTGAGTTAAAACAGAGTGTGTTTCATGGGTGAGAACACTGGTCTGAATTTCCCTTCAGAAACAGAGTTAAACCACAGGATCTGTGTATTCCTACAAGCAAGAGTTCATTTCTGGTAAACAATGAATTTTGGGCTCAAATGATTTTTCACAGTTTGGGAACCCAACTTCATTCTCCCTATTAACTAAAGAGCATTTATTTAAGAGGAGCTGTGATTTGTATCAGTTTCATAAGCAGAGTTGAACTGCATATGGTCTGTATGAGTAGGAAACACAGTTCTTTTTTATTGGGCATTCTCATGGTTCTTGCTGTATTAGAAACTATGGAAAGAAGAGGATGCTTCTTGCATTAAAACAGCATGTGTTTAATGGATGAGTGTATTGGTTTGAATTTCCCCTCAGAATCAGAGTTAAACCACAGGATCTGTGTCTTCTTACAAGGAAGAGTTCATTTCTAGTAAACCTAGTGAATTTGGGGCTCAAATGATTTTACACAATTCTGGAATCCAACGCTATTCAAACTATTAACTGTAGAGCATTTATGTAAGAGGAGCTGTGGATTGTATCAGTTTCATAAGCAGCGTTGAAATACCTAAGGTCCGTATAGGTAGGAAACACAGTTCTTTTTTCTAGGGCATGCTCATGGTTCTTGCTGTATTGGAGACACTGGAAAGAAGAGCTTGCTTATTGCGCGAAAACAGATTGTGTTTCATGGATGAGAACACTGGTCTGAATTTCCTTTCAGAAACATAGTTAAACCACAGGATCTGTGTCTTCTTAAAAGCAAGAGTTCATTTCAAGTAAACCAAGTGAATTTAGCGCTCAAATGATTTTACAAAATTCTGGTAGCCAACGGTATTCAAACTATTAATTGTAGAACATTTATGTAAGAGGAGCTGTGGATTGTATCAGTTTCATAAGCAGAATTGAAATACCTAAGGTCCGTATGAGTAGGAAAGACAATTCTTTTTTTCTAGGGCATGCTCATGGTTCTTGCTGTATTGGAGATACTGGAAAGAAGAGTTTGCTTCTTGCGTGAAAACAGATTGTGTTTCATGGATGAGAACACTGGTCTGAATTTCCCTTCAGAAACGGAGTTAAACTCCAGGATCTGTGTCTTCCTACAAGCAAGAGTTCATTTCAGGTAAACCAATTGAATTTTGGGCTCAAATGATTTTACACAGTACACGAACCCAACTTGATTCTCCCTATTAACTAAAGTGCAATTATGTAAGAGGAGCTGTGTTTTGTATGTGTTTCATAAGTAGAGTTGAACTACAAATGGTCCCTAGGAGTAGGAAACACAGTTCTTTTTTTCTGGGAATGCTCATTGTTCTTGCTGTATTGGAGACGCTGGAAAGAAGAGCTTGCTTCTTGAGTTAAAACAGAGTTTGTTTCATGGATGAGAACACTGGTCTGAATTTCCCTTCAGAAACATAGTTAAACCACAGGATCTGTGTATTCCTAAAAGCAAGATTTCATTTCTGGTAAACAAGTGAATTTTGGGCTCAAATGATTTTTCACAGTTCGGGAACCCAACTTCATTCTCCCTATTAACTAAATTGCATTTATGTAAGAGGAGCTGTGGTTTGTATCAGTTTCATAAGTAGAGTTGAACTACATAAGGTCTGTATTATTAGGAAACACAGTTCTTTTTTTCTAGGGCATGCTCATGGTTCTTGCTGTATTGGAGACACTGGAAAGAAGAGTTTGCTTCTTGCGTGAAAACAGATTGTGTTTCATGGATGAGAACACTGGTCTGAATTTCCCTTTAGAAACGGAGTTAAACTCCAGGATCTGTGTCTTCCTATAAGCAAGAGTTCATTTCAGGTAAACCAATTGAATTTTGGGCTCAAATGATTTTACACAGTATACGAACCCAACTTGATTCTCCCTATTAATTAAAGTGCAATTATGTAAGAGGAGGTGTGGTTTGTATCAGTTTCGTAATAGAGTTGAACTACATAGGTCCGTAGGAGTAGGAAAAACAGTTCTTTTTTTCTGGGCATGCTCATGTTTCTTGCTGTTTTGGAAACGCCGGAAAGAAAAGCTTGCTTCTTGCATTAAAACATAGTGTGTATCATGGATGAGAAAACTGGTCTGAATTTCCCTTCAGAAACAGAGTTAAACCACATCATCTGTGCGTTCATACAATCAAGAGTTCATTTCTGGTAAACCAAGTAAATTTTGGGCTCAAATGATTTTTCACAGATTAAAAACTCAACGCGATTCTCACTATTAACTAAAGAGCATTTATGTAAGAGGAGCTGTGGTTTGTATCAGTTTTATAAGTAGAGTTGAAATACATAAGGTCCGTATGAGTAGAAAACACAGTTCTTTTTTTTCTGGGCATGCTCATGGTTCTTGATGTATTAGAAACAATGGAAAGAAGAGCTTGCTTCTTGAGTGAAAACAGAGTGTGTTTCATGCATGAGAACACAGGTCTGAATTTCCCTTCAGAAACAGAGTTAAACCCCAGGAACTGTGTATTCCTACATGCAAGAGTTCATTTCTGGTAAACCAAGTGAATTTTGGGCTCAAAAGATTATTCACAGTTCAACAACGCAACGCGATTCTCACTGTTACCTAAGAGCATTTAAGTAAGAGGAGCTGTTTTTTGTATCAGATTCATAAGCAGTGTTGAACTACATATGGTCATTATGATTAGGAAACAAAGTTCTTTTTAACTGGGCATGCTCAATGTACTTGCTGTATTGGAGACGCTGGAATGAAGACCTTTCTAATTGCGTGAAAACAGAGTGTGTTTCTTGGATGAGAACACTGGTGTGAATTACCCTTCAGAAGCGGAGTTAAACCACAGGATCGGAGTCTTCCTACAAGAATGAGTGCATTTCTGGTAAACCAAGTGAATTTTGGGCTCAAATGATTTTTCACAGATTAACAACCCAACGCGATTCTCACTATTAACTAAAGAGCATTTATGTAAGAGGAGCTGTGGTTTGTATCAGTTTTATAAGTAGAGTTGAAATACAAAAGGTCCTTATGAGTAGAAAACACAGTTCTTCTTTTCTGGGCATGCTCATGGTTCTTGCTGTATTGGAGACACTGGAAAGAAGAGTTTGCTTCTTGCGTGAAAACAGATTGTGTTTCATGGATGAGAACACTGGTCTGAATTTCCCTTCAGAAACGGAGTTAAACTCCAGGATCTGTGTCTTCCTACAAGCAAGAGTTCATTTCTGGTAAACCCAGTGAATTTTTTGCTCAAAAGATTTTGAACAGTTCAACAACCCAATGCGCTTCTCTCTATTATCTAAAGAGCATTTATGTAAGAAGAGCTGTTTTTTGTATCAGTTTCATAAGCAGAGTTGAACTACATATGGTCATTATGAGTAGGAAACAAAGTTCTTTTTTTCTGGGCATGCTCATGGTTCTTGCTGTATTGGAGACGCTGGAAAGCAGAGCTTGCTTCTTGCGTTAAAACAGAGTTTGTTTCATGGATGAGAACACTGGTCTGAATTTCCCTTCAGAAACATAGTTAAACCACAGGATCTGTGTCTTCTTAAAAGCAAGAGTTCATTTCAAGTAAACCAAGTGAATTTGAGGCTCAAATGATTTTACAAAATTCTGGTAGCCAACGCTATTCAAACTATTAATTGTAGAGCATTTATGTAAGAGAAGCTGTGGATTGTATCAGTTTCATAAGCAGAGTTGAAATAACTAAGGTCCGTATGAGTAGGAAAGACAATTCTTTTTTTCTAGGGCATGCTCATGGTTCTTGCTGTATTGGAGACACTGGAAATAAGAGTTTGCTTCTTGCGTGAAAACAGATTGTGTTTCATGGATGAGAACACTGGTCTGAATTTCCCTTCAGAAACTGAGTTAAACTCCAGGATCTGTGTCTTCCTACAAGCAAGAGTTCATTTTAGATAAACCAAATGAAAATTGGGCTCAAATGATTTTGAACAGTACACAAACCCAACTTGATTCTCCCTATTAACTAAAGTGCAATTATGTAAGAGGAGCTGTGGTTTGTATCAGTTTCATAAGCAGAGTTGAAAGACATATGGTACGTATGAGTAGGAAACACAGTTCTTTTTTTCTGGGAATGCTCATTGTTCTTGCTGTATTGGAGACACTGGAAAGAAGAGCTTGCTTCTTGAGTTAAATCAGAGTGTGTTTCATGGATGAGAACACTGGTCTGAATTTCCCTTCAGAAACAGAGTTAAACCTCAGGATCTGTGTTTTCCTACAAGCAAGAGTTCATTTCTGGTAAACAAGTGAATTTTGGGCTCAAATGATTTTTCACAGTTCGGGAACCCAACTTCATTCTCCCTATTAACTAAAGAGCATTTATGTAAGAGGAGCTGTGATTTGTATCAGTTTCATAAGCAGAGTTGAACTCCATATGGTCTGTATGAGTAGGAAACACAGTTCTTTTTTTCTGGGCATTCTCATGGTTCTTGCTGTATTAGAAACTATGGAAAGAAGAGGATGCTTCTTGCATTAAAACAGCATGTGTTTAATGGATGAGTGTATTGGTTTGAATTTCCCCTCAGAATCGGAGTTAAACCACAGGATCTGTGCCTTCTTACAAGGAAGAGTTCATTTCTAGTAAACCAAGTGAATTTGGGGCTCAAATGATTTTACACAATTCTGGAAGCCAACGCTATTCAAACTATTAACTGTAGAGCATTTATGTAAGAGGAGCTGTGGATTGTATCAGTTTCATAAGCAGAGTTGAAATACCTAAGGTCCGTATAGGTAGGAAACACAGTTCTTTTTTTCTAGGGCATGCTCATGGTTCTTGCTGTATTGGAGACACTGGAAAGTAGAGCTTGCTTCTTGCGCGAAAACAGATTGTGTTTCATGGATGAGAACACTGGTCTGAATTTCCCTTCAGAAACTGGGTTAAACCCCATGATCTGTGTCTTCCTAGACGCAAGAGTTCATTTCTGGTAAACCAAGTGAATTTGGGGCTCAAATGATTTTACACAGTTCTGTAACCCAACGTGATTCCAACTATTATCTAAAGAGCATTTATGTAAGAGGAGCTGTGGTTTGTATCAGTTTCGTAATCAGAGTTGAACTACATTGGTCCATATGAGTAGGAAACACAGTTCTTTTTTTCTGGGCATGCTCTTGGTTCTTGCTGTATTGGAGACACCAATATGAAGAGCTTGCTTCTTGAGTGAAAACAGAGTGTGTTTCATGGATGAGAACACTGGTCTGAATTTCCCTTCATAAACGGAGTTAAACCACAGAATCTGTGTCTTCCTACAAGTAAGAGTTCATTTCTGGGAAAACCAAGTGAATTTGGGGCTCAAATGATTTTTCACAGTTCAACAACCCAACGCGATTCTCATAATTAACTAAAGAGCATATATGTAAGAGGAGCTGTGATTTGTATCAGTTTCATAAGCAGAGTTGAACTGCACATGGTCGGTATGAGTAGGATACACAGTTCTTTTTCTCTGGGCATTCTTATGGTTCTTGCTGTATTAGAGACTAAGGAAAGAAGAGGAGGCTTCTTGCATTAAAACAGCATGTGTTTAATGGATGAGTGTATTGGTTTCAATTTCCCCTCTGAATTGGAGTTGAACCACAGGATCTGTGTCTTCCAACAAGCAAGAGTTCTTTTCGGGTAAACCCACTGAATTTTGGGCTCAAATGATTTTACACAGTACAAGAACCCAACTTGATTCTCCCTATTAACTAAAGAGCATTTATGTAAGAGGAGCTGTGGTTTCTATCAGTTTCATAAGCAGAGTTGAACTACATATGGTCCGTATGAGTAGGAAACACAGTTCTTTTTTCTGAGCATGCTCATGGTTCTTGCTATTTGGAGACACAGGAAAGAAGAGCTTGCTTCTTGACTTAAAACAGAGTGTGTTACATGGATGAGAACACTGGTCTAAATTTCCCTTCAGAAACAGAGTTAACACACAGGATCTGTGTATTCCTACGAGCAAGAGTTCATTTCTTTTAAACCAAGTGAATTTTTTGATCAAAGGATTTTTCACAGTTCAACAACCCAACGTGATTCTCACTATTATCTGAAGAGCATTTATGTAAGAAGAGCTGTTTTTTGTATCAGTTTCATTAGCAGAGTTGAACTACATATGGTCATTATGCGTAGGAAACAAAGTTCTTTTTGTCTGGGCATGCTCATGGTTCTTGCTGTATTGGAGACACTGGAAAGAAGAGCTTGCTTCTTGCGTGAAAACAGAGTGTGTTACATGGACGAGAACACTGGTCTGAATTTCCCTTCAGAAACGGAGTTAAACCCCAGGATCTGTGTATTGCTACAAGCAAGAGTTCATTTCTTTTAAAACAAGTGAATTTTTTGCTCAAAAGATTTTTCACAGTTCAACAACCCAACGTGATTCTCACTATTATCTAAAGAGCATTTATGTAAGAAGAACTGTTTTTTTATATATCAGTTTCATAAGCAGAGTTGACCTACATATGGTCCGTATGAGTAGTTAACACAGTTCTTATTCTGGGCATGCTCATGGTTCTTCCTGTATTGGAGACACTGGAATGAAGAGCTTGCTTCTTGACTTAAAACAGAGTGTGTGTCATGGATGAGAACACTGGTCAGAATTTCCCTTCAGAAACGTAGTTAAACCCCAGGATCTGTGTCTTTCTAGTAGCAAGAGTTCATTTCTTGTAAACCAAGTGAATTTTGGGGTCAAATGTTTTTACAGAGTTCACCAACCCAACAAATTACTCACTATTAACTAAAGAGCATTTATGTAAGTGTAGCTTTGGTTTGTATCAGTTTCACAAGCAGAGTTGAACTACTTTTGTTCTGTTTGGGTAGGAAAAACAGTTCTTTTTTTCTGGGCATGCTCATGCTTCTTGATATATTGGAGACGCTGGAAAGAAGATCTTGCCTCTTGCGTGCGAACAGAGTGTGTTTCATGGATGAGAACAGTGGTCTGAATTTCCCTTCAGAAATGGAGTTAAACCCCAGGATTTGAGTCTTCCTATAAGCAAGAGCTCATTTCTGGTAATCCAAGGGAATTTGGGGCTCAAATGATTTTACACAGTTATGGAACCCAACGCGATTCAAACTATTAACTAAAGAGAATTTATGGAAGAGGAGCTGTGGTTTGTATCAGTTTCATACGCAGAGTTGAACTACATATGGTCTGTATCAGCAGGAAACACAGTTATTTTTTTCTGGGCATGCTCATGGTTATTGATGTACTGGAGAAGCTGGAAAGAAGGGCTTGCTTCTTGTGTGAAAACAGAGTGTGTTTCATGGCTGAGAACACTGGTCTGAATTTCCCTTCAGAAACTGAGTTAAACCACAGGATCTGTGTCTTCCTACAAGCAAGAGTTAATTTCTGGTAAACCAAGTGAATTTGGGCTCAAATGAATTTACACAGTTCTGGAACCCAACACGATTCAAACTATTAAATAAAAGCCTTTATGTAGGGGAGATGTGGTTTGTATCAGTTTCATTAGCAGAGTTGAACTACATATGGTCCATATGAGTAGGAAACACAGCTCTTTTTCTCTGGTCATGCTCTTGGTTCATGCTGTATTGGAGAAACTGGAAAGAAGAGCTTGCTTCTTGACTTAAAACAGTGTGTGTGTCATGGATGAGAACACTGGTCTGAATTTCCCTTCAGAAACAGAGTTAAACCACATGATCTGTGTATTCCTACAAGCTAGAGCTCATTTCTGGTAAACCAAGTGATTTTGGCGCTCAAATGATTTTACTCAGTTCTGGAATACAACGCTATTCAAACTATTAAGTAAAGAATATTCATGTAAGAGGAGCAGTGGTTTGCATCAGTTTCATTAGCAGAGTTCAACTACATATGGTCCGTATGAGTAGGAAACAAAGTTCTTTTTTTCTGGGCAGGCTCATGCTTCTTGATGTATTGGAGACGCTGGAAAGAAGAGCTTGCTTCTTGCGTGAGAACAGAGTGTGTTTCATGGATGAGAACACTGGTCTGAATTTCCCTTTAGAAACGGAGTTAAACCCCAGGATCTGAGTCTTCCTATAAGCAAGAGCTCTTTTCTGGTAAACCAAGTGAATTTGGGGCTCAAATGATTTTACACAGTTATGGAACCCAACACGATTCAACCTATTAACTAAAGAGAATTTATGGAAGAGGAGCTGTGGTTTGTATCAGTTTCATAAGCAGAGTTGAACTACATATGGTCCGTATCAGCAGGATACACAGTTATTTTTTTCTGGGCATGCTCATGGTTCTTGGTGTATTGGAGAAGCTGGAAAGAAGAGCTTGCTTCTTGCGTGAAAACAGAGTGTGTTTCATGGCTGAGAACACTGGTCTGAATTTCCCTTCAGAAACTGAGTTAAACCACAGGATCTGTGTCTTCCTACAAGCAAGAGTTCATTTCTGGTAAACCGAGTGAATTTGGGCTCAAATGAATTTACACAGTTCTTGAACCCAACATGATTCAAACTATTAAATAAAAGCCTTTATGTAAGAGGAGATGTGGTTTGTATCAGTTTCTTTAGCAGAGTTGAACTACATATGGTCCATATGAGTAGGAAACACAGTTCTTTTTCTCTGGTCATGCTCTTGGTTCTTGCTGTATTGGATAAAGTGGAAAGAAGAGCTTGCTTCTTGACTTAAAACAGTGTGTGTGTCATGGATGAGAACACTGGTCTGAATTTCCCTTCAGAAACAGAGTTAAACCACAGGATCTGTGTATTCCTACAAGCTAGAGTTCATTTCTGGTAAACCAAGTGAATTTTGGGCTCAAATGATTTTTCACAGTTCAACAACCCAAAGTGATTCTCACTATTAACTAAAGAGCATTTATGTAAGAGGAGCTGTGGTTTGTATCAGTTTCATAAGCAGAGTTGAACTACATATGGTCCGTATGAGTAGTTAACACAGTTCTGTTTTTCTGGGCATGCTCATGGTTCTTCCTGTATTGGAGACACTGGAAAGAAGAGCTTGCTTCTTGACTTAAAACAGAGTGTGTTTCATGGATGAGAACACTGTACTGAATTTCCCTTCAGAAACATTGTTAAACCACAGGATCTGTGTCTTCTTATAAGGAAGAGTTCATTTCTAGTAATCCAAGTGAATTTGGGGCTCAAATGATTTTACACAGTTATGGAACCCAAATCGATTCAAACTATTAACTAAAGAGCATTTATGTAAGAGGACCTGTGGTTTGTATCAGTTTCAAAAGCAGAGTTTAACTGCATATTGTATGTATGTGTAGGAAACACATTTCTATTTTTCGGGGCATTCTCATGGTTCTTGCTGTATTGGAGACGCTGGAAAGAAGAGCTTGCTTCTTACGTTAAAACAGAGTGTGTTTCATGGATGAGAACAATGGTCTGAATTTCCCTTCAGAAACAGAGTTAATCGACAGGATCTGTGTCTTCCTACAAGCAAGAGTTCATTTCTGGTAAACCAAGTGAATTTTGGGCTCAAATGATTTTTCACAGTTCAACAACCCAACGCGATTCTCACTATTAACTTAAGAGCATTTATGTAAGAGGAGCTGGGGTTTGTATCAGTTTCATAAGCAGAGTTGAACTACATATGGTCCGTATGAGTAGGAAACACGGTTCATTTTTTCTGGGCATGATCATGGTTCTTGCTGTATTGGAGACTCTGGAAGAAGAGCTTGCTTCTTGAGTCAAAACAGAGTGAGTTTCTTAGATGAGAACACTGGTCAGAATTTCCCTTCAGAATCGGGGGTAAACCACAGTATCTGTGTGTTCCTACAAGCAAGAGTTCATTTCTGGTAAACCCAGTGAATTTGGGGCTCAAATGATTTTACACAGTGCACCAACAAAACAAGATTCTCACTATTAACTAAAGAGCCTTTATGTAAGAGGAACTGTGGTTTGTTTCAGATTCATATGCAGAGTTGAACTGCATATGGTCTGTATGAGGAGGAAACAGTTTTTTTTTTTTTTGTGGGCATTCTCATGGTTCTTGTTTAATTGCTTACGCTGGAAAGAGGAGGATGCTTCCTGAGTTAAAAAGGCATGCGATTCATGGATGAGAACATTGGTCTGAATTTCCCTTCAGAAATGGAGTTAAACCCCAGGATCTGTGTCTTCCTACAAGCAAGAGTTCAATTCTGGTAAAGCAAGTGAATTCTGGGCTCAATTGATTTTACACAATACACGAACCCAACTTGATTCACCCTATTAACTAAAGAGCATTTATGTAAGAGGAGCTGTGGTTTGTATCAGTTTCATAAGCAGAGTTGAACTACATATGTTCCTTATGAGTAGGAAACCAGTTCTTTTTTTCTGTTCATGCTCATGGTTCTAGCTGTATTGGAGAAGCTGGAAAGAAGAGGTTGCTTCTTAAGTGAAAACAGAGTGTTTCATGGATGAGAACATTGGTCTGAATTTCCCTTCAGAAACGGAGTTAAACGACAGGATCTGTGTCTTCCCACTACGAAGAGTTCAATTCTGGTAAACCAAGTAAATTTGGGGCTCAAATGAATTTACACAGTTCTTGAACCCAACAAGATTCAAACTATTAACTAAAGAGCGCTTATATAAGAGGAGCTGTGGTTTGTATCAGTTTCATAAGCAGAGTTGAACTACATATGGTCCGTATGAGTAGGAAACACAGTTCATTTTTCTGGGCATGATCATGGTTCTTGCTGTATTGGAGACACTGGAAGAAGAGCTTGCTTCTTGAGTTAAAACAGAGTGAGTTTCTTGGATGAGAACACTGGTCTGAATTTCCCTTCAGAAACAGAGTTAAACCACATGATCTGTGTATTCCTACAAGCAAGAGTTCATTTCTGGTAAACCATGTGAATTTTTGGCTCAAATGGTTTTTCACTGTTCTGGAACACAACTTGATTCTCCCTATTAACTAAAGAGCATTTATGTAAGAGGAGCTGTGGTGTGTATCAGTTTCATAAACAGAGTTGAACTACATATGGTCTGTATAAGTAGGAAACACCGTTCTTTTTTTCTGGGCATGCTCATGGTTCTTGCTGTATTGCAGACGCTGGAAAGAAGAGCTTGCTTCTTGCGTGAAAACAGAGTGTGTTTCATGGATGAGAACACTGGTCTGAATTTCCCTTCAGAAACGGAGATAAACCACAGGATCTGTGTCTTCCTACAAGCAAGAGTGCTTTTCTGGTAACCAAGTGAATTTTGGGCTCAAATGATATTACACAATACACGAACCCAACTTGATTCACCCTATTAACTAAAGAGCATTTATGTAAGAGGAGCTGTGGTTTGTATCAGTTTCATAAGCAGAGTTGAACTACATATGTTCCTTATGAGTAGGAAACACAGTTCTTTTTTTCTGGGCATGCTCATGGTTCTTGCTGTATTGGAGATGCTGGAAAGAAGAGCTTGCTTCTTACGTGAAAACAGAGTGTGTTTCATGAATGAGAACACTGGTATGAATTTCACTTCAGAACCTGAGTTAAACCACAGCATTTATGTCTTCCTACAAGCAAGAGTTCATTTCTGGTAAACCAAGTAAATTTGGGGCTCAAATGAATTTACACAGTTCTTGAACCCAACAGGATTCAAACTATTAACTAAAGAGCCTTTATATAAGAGGAGCTGTGGTTTGTACCAGTTTCATAAGCAGAGTTGAACTACATATGGTCCGTATGAGTAGGAAACACAGTTCATTTTTTCTGGGCATGATCATGGTTCTTGCTGTATTGGAGACACTGGAAGAAGATCTTGCTTCTTAAATTAAAACAGAGTGAGTTTCTTGGATGAGAACACTGGTCTGAACTTCCCTTCAGATACAGAGTTAAACCACAGGTTCTGTGGATTCATACAAGCAAGAGATCATTTCTGGTAAACCCAGTGAATTTGGGGCTCAAATGATTTTACACAGTGCACCAACAAAACAAGATTCTCACTATTAACTAAAGAGCCTTTATGTAAGAGGAACTGTAGTTTGTTTCAGTTTCATATGCAGAGTTGAACTGCATATGGTCCGTATGAGGAGGAAACACAGTTTTTTTTTTTCTGGGCATTCTCATGGTTCTTGTTTAATTGCTTACCCTGGAATGAGGAGGATGCTTCCTGAGTTAAAAAGGCATGTGATTCATGGATGAGAACATTGGTCTGAATTTCCCTTCAGAAACGGAGTTAAACCCCAGGATCTGTGTCTTCTGACAGGCAAGAGTTCAATTCTGGTAAAGCAAGTGAATTCTGGGCTCAAATGATTTTTCACAGTTCAAGATCCTGACGCGATTCCCACTGTTAACTAAAGAGCATTTATGTAGGAGGAACTGTTGTTTGTTTCAGTTTCTTTAGCAAAGTTGAACTACATATGGTCCGTATGAGTAGGAAACTATTCTTTTTTCAGGGCATTCTCATGGTTCTTGCTGTATTGGACAGGCTTGAAAGAAGAGCTTGCTTCTTGCGTTAAAACAGAGTGTGTTTCATTAATGAGAACACTGGTCTGAATTTCCCTTCAGAAACAGAGTTAAACCACAGGATCTGTGTCTTACTACAAGCAAGAGTTAATTTATGGTAAACCAAGTGAATTTTCGGCTCAAATGATTTTTCACAGTTCAGCAACCCAACGCGATTCTCACTATTAACTAAAGCGCATTTATGTAAGAGGAGCTGTGGTTTGTATCAGTTTCATAAGCAGAGTTGAACTACATATGGTCCGTATGAGTAGGAAACACAGTTCATTTTTTCTGGGCATGATCATGGTTCTTGCTGTATTGGAGACACTGGAAGAAGATCTTGCTTCTTAAATTAAAACAGAGTGAGTTTCTTGGATGAGAACACTGGTCTGAACTTCCCTTCAGAAACAGAGTTAAACCACAGGATCTGTGGATTCATACAAGCAAGAGTTCATTTCTGGTAAACAATTTGAATTTTTGTCTCAAATGGTCTTTCACAGTTCTGGAAATCAACCTGATTCTCCCTATTAACAAAAGAGCATTTATGTAAGAGGAGCTGTTGTTTGTATCAGTTTCATAAACAGAGTTGAACTACATATGGTCATTATGAGTAGGAAACAAAGTTCTTTTTTTCTGGGCATTCTCATGGTTTTTGCTCTATTGTGGGCACTGTAGGAAGAGCTTGCTTCTTGCGTGAAAACAGAGTGTGTTTCATGGATGAGAACACTGGTCTGAATTTCCCTTCAGAAACCAAGTTAAACCTCAGGATCTGTGTCTTCCTACAAGCAAGAGTTCATTTCTGGTAAACAAAGTGAATTTTGGGCTCAAATAATTTTTCACAGTTCAACAACCGAACGCGATTCTCACTATTAACTAAAGAGCATTTATGTAAGATGAGCTGTGGTTTGTATCAGTTTCATAAGCAGAGTTGAACTACATATGGTCCGTTGGAGTAGGAAACACAGTTCTTTTTTTCTGGGCATGCTCATGGTTCTTGCTCTATTGGAGATGCTGGAAAGAAGAGCTTGCTTCTGGCGTTAAAGCAGAGTGTGTTTCATGGATGAGAACACTGGTCTGAATTTCCCTTCAGAAACAGAGTTAAACCACAGGATCTGTGTCTTCCTACAAGCAAGAGTTCATTTCTGGTAAACAAAGTGAATTTTCGGCTCAAATGATTTTTCACAGTTCAGCAACCCAACGCGATTCTCACTATTAACTAAAGAGCATTTATGTAAGAGGAGCTGTGGTTTGTAACAGTTTCATAAGCAGAGTTGAACTACATATGGTCCTTATGAGTAGGAAACACGGTTCATTTTTTCTGGGCATGATCATGGTTCTTGCTGTATTGGAGACACTGGAAGAAGAGCTTGCTTCTTCAGTTAAAACAGAGTGAGTTTCTTGGATGAGAACACTGGTGTGAATTTCCCTTCAGAATCGGGGGTAAACCACAGTATCTGTGTGTTCCTACAATCAAGAGATCATTTCTGGTAAACCCAGTGAATTTGGGGCTCAAATGATTTTACACAGTGCACCAACAAAACAAGATTCTCACTATTAACTAAAGAGCCTTTATGTAAGAGGAACTGTGGATTGTTTCAGTTTCATATGCAGAGTTGAACTGCATATGGTCTGTATGAGGAGGAAACACAGTTTTTTTTTTTCTGGGCATTCTCATGGTTATTGTTTAATTGCTTACGCTGGAAAGAGGAGGATGCTTCCTGAGTTAAAAAGGCATGTGATTCATGGATGAGAACATTGGTCTGAATTTCCCTTCAGAAATGGAGTTAAACCCCAGGATCTGTGTCTTCCGACAAGCAAGAATTCGTTTCAGGTAATGCAGTCACTGCTCAGCTCAAACAAAGCTACATCGTTCATGAAGCTCACACGTTTCATGCTCTTAAATGAAAATCCTGGGATGTTAGAGGACTTGTGATTTGTATCAGTTTCAGAAGCAGAGTTGATCTAGGTATGGTCCGTATATGTAGGAAACACCGTTCTTTTGATCTGAGCACACTCACGTTTCGTGCTGTATTAGAGACTCTATAAAGCAAGAGGGTGCTTCTTGCTCTAAAGCAGAGTGTATTTCATGGATGAGAACAATGGTCTGAATTTCCCTTCAGAAACAGAGTTAATCGACAGGATCTGTGTCTTCCTACAAGCAAGAGTTCATTTCTGGTAAACCAAGTGAATTTTGGGCTCAAATGATTTTTCACAGTTCAACAACCCAACGCGATTCTCACTATTAACTTAAGAGCATTTATGTAAGAGGAGCTGTGGTTTGTATCAGTTTCATAAGCAGAGTTGAACTACATATGGTCCTTATGAGTAGGAAACACGGTTCATTTTTTCTGGGCATGATCATGGTTCTTGCTGTATTGGAGACTCTGGAAGAAGAGCTTGCTTCTTGAGTCAAAACAGAGTGAGTTTCTTAGATGAGAACACTGGTCAGAATTTCCCTTCAGAATCGGGGGTAAACCACAGTATCTGTGTGTTCCTACAAGCAACAGTTCATTTCTGGTAAACCCAGTGAATTTGGGGCTCAAATGATTTTACACAGTGCACCAACAAAACAAGATTCTCACTATTAACTAAAGAGCCTTTATGTAAGAGGAACTGTGGTTTGTTTCAGATTCATATGCAGAGTTGAACTGCATATGGTCTGTATGAGGAGGAAACAGTTTTTT
Source organism: Onychomys arenicola (assembly GCA_949786405.1). Lineage (NCBI taxonomy): Eukaryota > Metazoa > Chordata > Mammalia > Rodentia > Cricetidae > Onychomys > Onychomys arenicola. Next base: position 5,074,739 of record CATKUM010000039.1, on the reverse strand, counting down.
TTTTTGTGGGCATTCTTATGGTTCTTGTTTAATTGCTTACACTGGAAAGAGGAGGATGCTTCCTGAGTTAAAAAGGCATGCGATTCATGGATGGGAACATTGGTCTGAATTTCCCTTCAGAAATGGAGTTAAACCCCAGGATCTGTGTCTTCCGACAAGCAAGAGTTCAATTCTGGTAAAGCAAGTGAATTCTGGGCTCAATTGATTTTACACAATAGACGAACCCAACTTGATTCACCCTATTAACTAAAGAGCATTTATGTAAGAGGAGCTGTGGTTTGTATCAGTTTCATAAGCAGAGTTGAACTACATATGTTCCTTATGAGTAGGAAACACAGTTCTTTTTTTCTGTTCATGCTCATGGTTCTGGCTGTTTTGGAGAAGCTGGAAAGAAGAGGTTGCTTCTTAAGTGAAAACAGAGTGTTTCATGGATGAGAACATTGGTCTGAATTTCCCTTCAGAAACGGAGTTAAACGACAGGATCAGTGTCTTCCCACTACGAAGAGTTCAATTCTGGTAAACCAAGTAAATTTGGGGCTCAAATGAATTTACACAGTTCTTGAACCCAACAAGATTCAAACTATTAACAAAAGAGCGCTTATATAAGAGGAGCTGTGGTTTGTATCAGTTTCATAAGCAGAGTTGAACTATATATGGTCCGTATGAGTAGGAAACACAGTTCATTTTTCTGGGCATGATCATGGTTCTTGCTGTATTGGAGACACTGGAAGAAGAGCTTGCTTCTTGAGTTAAAACAGAGTGAGTTTCTTGGATGAGAACACTGGTCTGAATTTCCCTTCAGAAACAGAGTTAAACCACATGATCTGTGTATTCCTACAAGCAAGAGTTCATTTCTGGTAAACCATGTGAATTTTTGGCTCAAATGGTTTTTCACTGTTCTGGAACACAACTTGATTCTCCCTATTAACTAAAGAGCATTTATGTAAGAGGAGCTGTGGTGTGTATCAGTTTCATAAACAGAGTTGAACTACATATGGTCTGTATAAGTAGGAAACACCGTTCTTTTTTTCTGGGCATGCTCATGGTTCTTGCTGTATTGCAGACGCTGGAAAGAAGAGCTTGCTTCTTGCATTAAAACAAAGTGTGTTTCATGGATGAGGACACTGGTCTGAATTTCCCTTCAGAAACAGAGATAAACCACAGGATCTGTGTCTTCCTACAAGCAAGAGTGCTTTTCTGGTAACCAAGTGAATTTTGGGCTCAAATGATTTTACACAATACACGAACCCAACTTGATTCACCCTATTAACTAAAGAGCATTTATGTAAGAGGAGCTGTGGTTTGTATCAGTTTCATAAGCAGAGTTGAACTACATATGTTCCTTATGAGTAGGAAACACAGTTCTTTTTTTCTGGGCATGCTCATGGTTCTTGCTGTATTGGAGATGCTGGAAAGAAGAGCTTGCTTCTTACGTGAAAACAGAGTGTGTTTCATGAATGAGAACACTGGTATGAATTTCACTTCAGAAACTGAGTTAAACCACAGCATTTATGTCTTCCTACAAGCAAGAGTTCATTTCTGGTAAATCAAGTAAATTTGGGGCTCAAATGAATTTACACAGTTCTTGAACCCAACAGGATTCAAACTATTAACTAAAGAGCCTTTATATAAGAGGAGCTGTGGTTTGTACCAGTTTCATAAGCAGAGTTGAACTACATATGGTCCGTATAAGTAGGAAACACAGTTCATTTTTTCTGGGCATGATCATGGTTCTTGCTGTATTGGAGACACTGGAAGAAGATCTTGCTTCTTAAATTAAAACAGAGTGAGTTTCTTGGATGAGAACACTGGTCTGAACTTCCCTTCAGAAACAGAGTTAAACCACAGGTTCTGTGGATTCATACAAGCAAGAGTTCATTTCTGGTAAACCATTTGAATTTTTGGCTCAAATGGTCTTTCACAGTTCTGGAAATCAACCTGATTCTCCCTATTAACAAAAGAGCATTTATGTAAGAGGAGCTGTTGTTTGTATCAGTTTCATAAGCAGAGTTGAACTACATATGGTCCTTATGAGTTGGAAACACGGTTCATTTTTTCTGGGCATGATCATGGTTCTTGCTGTATTGGAGACACTGGAAGAAGAGCTTCCTTCTTGAGTTAAAACAGAGTGAGTTTCTTGGATGAGAACACTGGTCTGAATTTCCCTTCAGAATCGGGAGTAAACCACAGTATCTGTGTGTTCCTACAAGCAAGAGTTCATTTCTGGTAAACCCAGTGAATTTGGGGCTCAAATGATTTTACACAGTGCACCAACAAAACAAGATTCTCACTATTAACTAAAGAGCCTTTATGTAAGAGGAACTGTAGTTTGTTTCAGTTTCATATGCAGAGTTGAACTGCATATGGTCTGTATGAGGAGGAAACACAGTTTTTTTTTTCTGGGCATTCTCATGGTTCTTGTTTAATTGCTTACCCTGGAAAGAGGAGGATGCTTCCTGAGTTAAAAAGGCATGTGATTCATGGATGAGAACATTGGTCTGAATTTCCCTTCAGAAACGGAGTTAAACCCCAGGATCTGTGTCTTCTGACAGGCAAGAGTTCAATTCTGGTAAAGCAAGTGAATTCTGGGCTCAAATGATTTTTCACAGTTCAAGATCCCGACGCGATTCCCACTGTTAACTAAAGAGCATTTATGTAGGAGGAGCTGTTGTTTGTTTCAGTTTCTTTAGCAGAGTTGAACTACATATGGTCCGTATGAGTAGGAAACTATTCTTTTTTCAGGGCATTCTCATGGTTCTTGCTGTATTGGACAGGCTTGAAAGAAGAGCTTGCTTCTTGCGTTAAAACAGAGTGTGTTTCATTAATGAGAACACTGGTCTGTATTTCCCTTCAGAAACAGAGTTAAACCACAGGATCTGTGTCTTACTACAAGCAAGAGTTAATTTATGGTAAACCAAGTGAATTTTCAGCTCAAATGATTTTTCACAGTTCAGCAACCCAACGCGATTCTCACTATTAACTAAAGCGCATTTATGTAAGAGGAGCTGTGGTTTGTATCAGTTTCATAAGCAGAGTTGAACTACATATGGTCCGTATGAGTAGGAAACACAGTTCATTTTTTCTGGGCATGATCATGGTTCTTGCTGTATTGGAGACACTGGAAGAAGATCTTGCTTCTTAAATTAAAACAGAGTGAGTTTCTTGGATGAGAACACTGGTCTGAACTTCCCTTCAGAAACAGAGTTAAACCACAGGATCTGTGGATTCATACAAGCAAGAGTTCATTTCTGGTAAACAATTTGAATTTTTGTCTCAAATGGTCTTTCACAGTTCTGGAAATCAACCTGATTCTCCCTATTAACAAAAGAGCATTTATGTAAGAGGAGCTGTTGTTTGTATCAGTTTCATAAACAGAGTTGAACTACATATGGTCATTATGAGTAGGAAACAAAGTTCTTTTTTTTCTGGGCATTCTCATGGTTTTTGCTCTATTGTGGACGCTGAAAGAAGAGCTTGCTTCTTGCGTGAAAACAGAATGTGTTTCATTAATGAGAACACTGGTCTTAATTTCCCTTCAGAAACAGAGTTAAACCACAGGATCTGTGTCTTCCTACAAGCAAGAGTTCATTTGTGGTAAACCAAGTGAATTTTGGGCTCAAATGATTTTACACAGTTCTGGAACCCAACTTGAATCTCCCTATTAACAAAAGAGCATTTGTGTAAGAGGAGGTGTAGTTTGTATCAGTTTCATAAGCAGAACTGAACTGCATATGGTCTGTATGAGTAGGAAACCCAGTTGTGGTTTTTTGGGCATGCTCATATTTCTTGCGGTATTGGATATGCTGGAAATAAGAGCTTACTTCTTGCGATAAAACTGAGTGTGTTTCATGAATGAGAACACTGGTCTGAATTTCCCTTCAGAAACAGAGTTAAACCCCAGGATCTGTATCTTCCTACAAGCAAGAGTTCATTTCTGGTAAACCCAGTGAATTTTGGATTCAAATGATTTTACACAGTACACGAACCCAACGAGATTCTCACTATTAACTAAAGAGCATTTATGTAAGAGGAGCTGTGGTTTGTATCAGTTTAATAAGCAGAGATGAACTACATATCGTCCATATGAGTAGGAAACACATTTTTTTTTATCTGTGAATTCTCATGGTTCTTGCTGTATTAGAGATGCTGGAAAGAAGAGGATGCTTCTTGCGTAAAACACAGTGTGTTTCATGGAGGAGAACACTGGTCTGAATTTCCCTCAGAAACGGAGTTAAACCACAGGATCTGTGTCTTCCTACAAGCAAGAGTTCATTTGTGGTAAACCCAGTGAATTTTAGGCTCAAATGATTTTTCACAGTTCTGGAACCCAACTTGGTTCTCCCTATTAACAAAAGAGCATCTATGTAAGAGGAGCTGTGGTTTTTATCAGTTTCATAAGCTCAGTTGAACTACATATGGTCCTTATGAGTAGGAAACACAGTTGTATTTTTCTGGGCATGCTCATGGTTCTTGCTGTTTGGAGACGCTGGAAAGAAGAGCTTGCTTCTTGCGTGAAAAGAGAGTGTGTTTCATGGATGAGAACACTGGTCTGAATATCCATTCACAAACGGAGTTCAACCCAGTATCTGTGTCTTCTTACAAGCAAGAGTTCATTTCTGGTAAACCAAGTGAATTTGGAGTCAAATGATTTTACACAGTTCTGTAACCCAACGCGACTAAACCTACGAACTAAAGAGCATTTATGTTAGAGGAGCTGTGTTTTGTGTCAGTTTCATAAGCAGAGTTGAACTACACAAGGTCTGTATGAGTAGGAAACACTGTTCTATTTTTCTGGGCATGCTCATGGTTCTTGCTGAATTGGAGACACTGGAAAGAAGAGCTTGCTTCTTGCGTGAAAACAGAGTGAGTTTCATGGATGAGAACACTTGTCTGATTTTCCCATCAGAAACAGAGTTAAACGACAGGATCTGTGTATTCCTACATCAAGAGTTCATTTCTGGTAAACCAAGTGAATTTTGGGGTCAAATGATTTTTCACACCTCAACAAACCAACGCGATTCTCACAATTAACTAAAGAGCATTTATGTAAGAGGTGCTGTCGTTTGTATCAGGTTCATGAACATAGTTGAACTACATACGGTCCGTATGAGCGGGAAACACAGTTCTTTTTTCCTGGGCATGTCCATGGTTCTTGCTGTATTGGAGACACTGGAAAAAAGAGCTTGCTTCTTGCGTGAAAACAGAGTGTGTTTCATGGATGAGAACACTGGTCTGAATTTCCCTTCAGAAACGGAGTTAAACCCCAGGATCTGTGTCTTCCTACACGCAAGAGTCCTTTCTGGTATACCAAGTGAATTTGGGGCTCAAATGATTTTACACAGTTCTGTAATACAATGTGATTCTCACAATTAACTAAAGAGCATTTATGTAAGAGGAGCTGTGGTTTGTATCAGTTTCGTAAGCAGAGTTGAACTGCATATGGTCTATATGAGTAGGAAACACTGTTCTATCTTTCTGGGCATTCTCATGGTTCTTGCTGTATTAGAGACGCTGGAAAGAAGAGGATGCTTCTTGCGTTAAAACAGAGTGTGTTTCATGGAGGAGAACACTGGTCTGAATTTCCCTTCAGAAACAGAGTTAAACCCCATGATCTGTGTATCCCTACAAGCAAGAGTTCATTTCTGGTAAACCAAGTGAATTTGTGGCTCAAATGATTTTAGACAGTACACGAACCCAACATGATTCTCCCTATTAACTAAAGAACATTTATGTAAGAGGAGCTGTGGTTTCTATCAGATTCGTAACTAGAGTTGAACTACATTGGTCCGTAATAGTAGGAAAAACAGTTCTTTTTTTCTGGCCATGCTCATGTTTCTTGCTGTATTGCAGACGCTAGAAAAAAGAGCTTACTTCTTGCATTAAAACATAGTGTGTTTCATGGATGAGAACACTGGTTTGAATTTCACTTCAGAAACAGAGTTAAACCACATGATCTGTGCGTTCCTACAAGCAAGAGTTCATTTCTGGTAAACCAAGTGAATTTTTGGCTCACAAGATTTTTCACAGTTTAAAAACCCAACGGGATTCTCACTATTAACTAAAGAGCATTTATGTGAGATGAGCTGTGGTTTGTATAAGTTTCATAAGCAGAGATGAACTACATATGGTCCATATGATTAGGAAACACAGTTTTGTTTTTTTTTTTATATGTGAATTCTCATGGTTCTTGCTGTATTGGAGACGCTGGAAAGACGAGCTTTCTTCTTGCGTGAAAACAGAGTGTGTTTCATGGATGAGAACACTGGTCTGAATTTCCCATCAGAAACGGAGTAAAACCACAAAATCTGTGTCTTCGTACAAGCAAGAGTTCTTTTCTGGTAAACTAAGTGATTTTGAGGCTCGAATGACTTTACACAGTTCTGGAACCCAATGCGATTCAAACTATTAACTAAAGAGAATTTATGTAAGAGGAGCTGTGGTTTGTATCAGTTTCATAAGCAGAGTTGAACTACATATGGTCCTTATGAGTAGGAAACAAAGTTTTTTTTTTCTGGGCATGCTCATGGTTCTTGCTGTATTGTGATGCTGGAAAGAAGAGCTTGCTTATTGCGTGAAAACAGAGTGTGTTTCATTGTTGAGAACAGTGGCCAGATTTCCCTTCAGAAACGGAGTTAAACCCCAGTATCTGTGTCTTCCTACAAGCAGGAGTTCATTTCTGGTAAAACAAGTGAATTTTGGGTTCAAATGATTTTTCACAGTTCAACAACCCAACTCGATTCTCACAATTAACTAAGGAGCATTAATGCAAGAGAAGCTGTGCTTTGTATCAGTTTCATAAGCAGAGTTGAACTACATGAGGTCCCTATGAGTAGGAAAAACAGTTCTTTTTTTCAGGGCATGCTGATGGTTCTTGCTGTATTAGAGACGCTGGAAAGAAGAGGATGCTTCTTGCGTTAAACAGAGTGTGTTTCATGGAGGAGAACACTGGTCTGAATTTCCCTCAGAAACGGAGTTAAACCACAGGAACTGTGTCTTCCTACAAGCAAGAGTTCATTTGTGGTAAACCCAGTGAATTTTGGGCTCAAATGATTTTTCACAGTTCTGGAATCCAACTTGGTTCTCCCTAATAACAAAAGAGCATTTATGTAAGAGGAGCTGTGGTTTTTATCAGTTTCATAAGCAGAGTTGAACTACATATGGTCCTTATGAGTAGGAAACACAGTTGTATTTTTCTGGGCATGCTCATGGTTCTTGCTGTTTGGAGACTCTGGAAAGAAGAGCTTGCTTCTTGCGTGAAAACAGAGTGTGTTTCATGGATGAGAACACTGGTCTGAATATCCATTCACAAACGGAGTTAAACCCCAGGATCTGTGTCTTCTCACAAGCAAATGTACATTTCTGGTAAACCAAGTGAACTTGGGGCTCAAATGATTTTACACAGTTCTGGAACCCAACGCGATTCAAACTGTTAACTACAGAGCATTTATGTAAGACGCCCTGTGGTTGGTATCAGTTTTATAAGCAGAGTTGAACTACATATGAGTAGGAAACACAGTTTTTTTTTTTTTTTCTGGGCATGCTCATGGTCCTTGCTGTATTGGAGATGATGGAAAGAAGAGCTTGCTTCTTGGGTGAAAACAGAGTGTGTTTCATGGATGAGAACACTGGTCTGAATTTCCCATCAGAAACGGAGTTAAACCACAAAATCTGTGTCTTCCTACAAGCAAGAGTTATTTCTGGTAAACCAAGTGAATTTGTGGCTCAAATGGTTTTACACAGTTCTGTAATACAACGTGATTCTCACAATTAACTAAAGAGCATTTATGTAAGAGGAGCTGTGGTTTGTATCAGTTTCGTTAGCAGTGTTGAACTTCATATGGTCTGTGTGAGTAGGAAACACTGTTTTATTTTTCTGGGCATTCTCATGGTTCTTGCTGTATTAGAGACGCTGGAAAGAAGAGGATGCTTCTTGCGTTAAAACAGAGTGTGTTTCATGGAGGAGAATACTGGTCTGAATTTCCCTTCAGAACCAGAGTTAAACCCCATGATCTGTGTCTTCCTACAAGCAAGAGTTCATTTCTGGTAAACCCAGTGAATATTGGGCTGAAATGATTTTAGACAGTACACGAACCCAACTTGATTCTCCCTATTAACTAAAGTGCGTTTATGTAAGAGGAGCTGTGGTTTCTATCAGTTTCATAATTAGAGTTGAACTACATTGGTCTGTAATAGTAGGAAAAACAGTTCTTTTTTTCTGGGCATGCTCATGGTTCTTGCTGTATTGGAGTCGCTAGAAAAAAAGAACTTACTTCTTGCATTAAAACATAGTGTGTTTCATGGATGAGAACACTGGATTGAATTTCCCTTCAGAAACGGAGTTAAACCCCAGGATCTGTGTCTTTCTACAAGCAAGAGTTCTTTTCTGGTAAACTAAGTGATTTTGGGGCTCGAATGACTTTACACAGTTCTGGAACCCAATGCGATTCAAACTATTAACTAAAGAACATTTATGTAAGAGGAGCAGTGGTTTGTATCAGTTTCATAAGCAGAATTGAACTGCATATAGTCTGTATGAGTAGGAAGCACAGTTCGATTTTTTGGACATGCTCATGGTTCTTGCTGTATTGGAGACACTGGAAAGAAGAGCTTGCTTCTTGAATGAACACAGAGTGTGTTTCATGCATGAGAACACTGGTCTGAACTTCCGTCAGAAACGGAGTTAAACCACGGGATCTGTGTCTTCCTACAGGCAAGAGTTCATTTGTGGTAAACCCAGTGAATTGTGGATTCAACTCATTTTACACAGTACACGAACCCAACGATATTCTCACTATTAACTAAAGAGCATTTGTGTAAGAGGAGCTGTAGTTTGTATCATTTTCATAAGCAGAATTGAACTGCATATGGTCTGTATGAGTAAGAAACCCAGTTGTGGTTTTTTGGGCATGCTCATATTTCTTGCGGTATTGGATACGCTGGAAAGAAGAGCTTGCTTCTTGCGTGAAAACAGAGTGTGTTTCCTGGATGAGAATACTGGTCTGAATTTCCCTTCAGAAACGGAGTTATACCGCAGGATCTGTGTCTTCCTACAAGCAAGAGTTCATTTCTTGTAAACCAAGTAAATTTGGGGCTCAAATGATTTTACACAGTTCTGGAAGCCAACGCTATTCAAACTATTAACTAAAGAGCATTTATGTAAGAGGAGCAGTGGATTGTATCAGTTTCATAAGCAGTTTTGAATTACATACAGTCCGTATGAGTAGGAAACACAATTCGTTTTTTCTAGGGCATGCTCATGGTTCTTTCTGTATTGGAGAAGCTGGAAAGAAGAGCTTGCTTCTTGCGTGAAAACAGAATGTGTTTCCTGGATGAGAATACTGGTCTGAATTGCCCTTCAGAAATGGAGTTAAACCGCAGGATCTGTGTCTTCCTACAAGCAAGAGTTCATTTCTGGTAAACCATTGAATTTGGCGCTCGAATGATTTTACACAGTTCTGGAACCCAACGCGAAACAAACTATTAACTAAAGAGCATTTATGTAAGAGGAGGTGTAGTTTGTATCATTTTCATGACCATAGTTAAACTACATATGGTCCATATGAGGAGGAAACACAGTTCTTTTTTTCTGGGCATGCTCATGGTTCTTGCAGTATGGAGACACTGGAAAGAAGAGCTTGCTTCCTGAGTTAAAACGGAGTGAGTTTCATGGATGAGAACACTGGTCTGAATTTCCCTTCATAAACGGAATTAAACCACAACATCTGTGTCTTCCTACAATTAAGAGTGAGTGTCTGGTAAAACAAGTGAATTTTGGGCTCAAGTGATTTTTCACAGTTCAACAATCCAACGCGATTCTCACAATTAACTAAAGAGCATTTATGTAAGAGGAGCTGTGGTTTCTATCGTTTTCATAAGCAGAGTTGAACTACATATGGTCCGTAGGAGTAGGAAACACAGTTCTTTTTTTCTGAGCATGCTCATGGTTCTTGCTGTATTGGAGATGCTGGAAAGAAGAGCTTGATTCTTGCGTGAATACAGAGTGTGTTTCAGGGATGAGAACACTGGTCTGAATTTCCCTACAGAAACATAGTTCAACCACATGATCTGTGTATTCCTACAAGCAAGAGTTCATTTCTTTTAAACCAAGTGAATTTTTTGCTCTAATGATTTTTCACAGTTCAACAACCCAACGCGATTCTCACTATTATCCAAAGAGCATTTATGTAAGAAGAGCTGTTTTTTGTATCAGTATCATAAGCAGAGTTGAACTATGTATCGTCAATATGAGTAGGAAACAAAATTCTTTTTTTCCCGGCATGCTAATGGTTCTTGTTGTATTTTAGACACTGGAATGAAGAGCTTGCTTCTTGCGTGAAAACAGAGTGTGTTTCATGGATGAGAACACTGGTATGAATTTCCCTTCAGAAACGGAGTTAAACCACAGGATCTGTGTCTTCCTACAAGCAAGAGTGCATTTCTGGTAAACCAAGTGAATTTTGGGCTCAAATGATTTTTCACAGTTCAACAACCCAACGTGATTCTCACAATTAAGTAAAGAGCATATATGGAGAGGAGCTGTGATTTGTATCAGTTTCATAAGCAGAGTTGAACTGCATATGGTCTGTATGAACAGGAAACACAGTTCTTTTTTTCTGTGCATTCTCATGGTTCTTGCTGTATTAGAGACTATGGAAAGAAGAGGATGCTTCTTGCATTAAAACAGCATGTGTTTAATGGATGAGTGTATTGGTTTGAATTTCCCCTCAGAATCGGAGTTAAACCACAGGATCTCTGTCTTCCTACAAGCAAGAGTTCATTTCTTGTAAACAAAGTGAATTTGGGGCACAAATGATTTTTCACAGTTCAACAACCCAACGTGATCCTCACTATTATCTAAAGAGCATTTATGAAAGAGGAGCTGTGGTTTGTATCAGTTTCATAATTATAGTTGAACTACATATGGTCCGTAGGAGTAGGAAACACAGTCCTTTTTTTCTGGGCATCGTCATGGTTCTTGCTGTTTTGGAGACGCTGGAAAGAAAAGCTTGCTTCTTGCATTAAAACATAGTGTGTATCATGGATGAGAACACTGGTCTGAATTTCCCTTCAGAAACAGAGTTAAACCACAGGAACTGTGTATTCCTACAAGCAAGAGTTCATTTCTGGTAAACCAAGTGAATTTTGGGCTCAAATGATTATTCACAGTTCAACAACGCAACGCGATTCTCACTGTTACCTAAGAGCATTTAAGTAAGTGGAGCTGTTTTTTGTATCAGATTCATAAGCAGTGTTGAACTACATATGGTCATTATGAGTAGGAAACAAAGTTCTTTTTTTCTGGGCATGCTCATGGTTCTTGCTGTATTGGAGACGCTGGAAAGCAGAGCTTGCTTCTTGCGTTAAAACAGAGTGAGTTTCATGGATGAGAACACTGGTCTGAATTTCCCTTCAGAAACAGAGTTAAACCACAGGAAGTGTGTCTTCCTACAAGCAAGAGTTCATTTCTGGTAAACCAAGTGAATTTTGGGCTCAAATGATTATTCACAGTTCAACAACGCAACGCGATTCTCACTGTTACCTAAGAGCATTTAAGTAAGAGGAGCTGTTTTTTGTATCAGATTCATAAGCATTTTGAACTACATATGGTCATTATGAGTAGGAAACAAAGTTCTTTTTTTCTGGGCATGCTCAATGTACTTGCTGTATTGGAGACGCTGGAATGAAGACCTTTCTTCTTGCGTGAAAACAGAGTGTGTTTCTTGGATGAGAACACTGGTGTGAATTACCCTTCAGAAGCGGAGTTAAACCACAGGATCGGAGTCTTCCTACAAGCAAGAGTGTATTTCTTGTAAACCAAGTGAATTTTGGGCTCAAATGATTTTTCACAGTTCAACAACACAACGCGATTCTCACAATTAACTAAAGAGCATTTATGTAAGAGGAGTTGTGGTTTGTATCAGTTTCATAAGCAGAGTTGAACTGCATATGGTCTGTATGAGTAGGAAACACAGTTCTTTTTTTCTGGGCATTCTCATGGTTCTTGCTGTATTAGAGACTATGGAAAGAAGAGGATGCTTCTTGCAATAAAACAGCATCTGTTTAATGGATGAGTGTATTGGTTTGAATTTCCCCTCAGAATCCGAGTTGAACCACAGGATCTGTGTCTTCCTACTAGCAAGAGTTCATTTCTGGTAATCCCAGTGAATTTTTTGCTCAAAAGATTTTGAACAGTTCAATAACCCAACTCGATTCTCACTATTATCTAAAGAGCATTTATGTAAGAAGAGCTGTTTTTTGTATCAGTTTCATAAGCAGAGTTGAACTACATATGGTCATTATGAGTAGGAAACAAAGTTCTTTTTTTCTAGGCATGCTCATGGTTCTTGCTGTATTGGAGACGCTGGAAAGCAGAGCTTGCTTCTTGCGTTAAAACAGAGTTTGTTTCACGGATGAGAACACTGGTCTGAATTTCCCTTCAGAAACATAGTTAAACCACAGGATCTGTGTCTTCTTAAAAGCAAGAGTTCATTTCAAGTTAACCAAGTGAATTTGAGGCTCAAATGATTTTACAAAATTCTGGTAGCCAACGCTATTGAAACTATTAATTGTAGAGCATTTATGTAAGAGGAGCTGTGGATTGTATCAGTTTCATAATCCGAGTTGAAATAACTAAGGTCTGTATGAGTAGGGAACACAATTCTTTTTTTCTAGGGCTTGCTCATGGTTCTTGCTGTATTGGAGACACTGGAAAGAAGAGTTTGCTTCTTGCATGAAAACAGAGTGTGTTTCTTGCATGAGAACACTGGTGTGAATTACCATTCAGAAGCGGAGTTAAACCACAGGATCGGAGTCTTCCTACAAGCAAGAGTGCATTTCTGGTAAACCAAGTGAATTTTGGGCTCAAATGATTTTTCACAGATTAACAACCCAACGCGATTGTCACTATTAACTAAAGAGCATTTATGTAAGAGGAGCTGTGGTTTGTATCAGTTTTATAAGTAGAGTTGAAATACAAAAGGTCCGTATGAGTAGGAAACACAGTTCTTTTTTTCTGGGCATTCTCATGGTTCTTGCTGTATTAGAAACTATGCAAAGAAGAGGATGCTTCTTACATTAAAACAGCATTTGTTTAATGGATGAGTGTATTGGTTTGAATTTCCCCTCAGAATCGGAGTTAAACCACGGGATCTGTGTCTTCTTACAAGGAAGACTTCATTTCTAGTAAACCAAGTGAATTTGGGGCTCAAATGATTTTACACAATTCTGGAAGCCAACACTATTCAAACTATTAATTGTAGAGCATTTATGTAAGAGGAGCTGTGGATTGTATCAGTTTCATAAGCAGAGTTGAAATACCTAAGGTCCGTATAGGTAGGAAACACAGTTCTTTTTTTCTAGGGCATGCTCATGGTTCTTGCTGTATTGGAAACACTGGAAAGAAGAGCTTGCTTCTTGTGCGAAAACAGATTGTGTTTCATGGATGAGAACACTGGTCTGAATTTCCCTTCAGAAACTGGGTTAAACCCTAGGATCTGTGTCTTCCTAGACGAAAGAGTTCATTTCTGATAAACCAAGTGAATTTGGGGCTCAAATGATTTTACACAGTTCTGTAACCCAACGTGATTCAAACTATTATCTAAACAGCATTTATGTAGCAGGAGCTGTGGTTTGTATCAGTTTTGTAAGCAGAGTTGAACTACATATGGTCCATATGAGTAGGAAACACAGTTCTTTTTTTCTGGGCATGCTCATGGTTCATGATTTATTGGAGACGCCGGAATGAAGAGCTTGCTTCTTGAGTGAAAACAGAGTGTGTTTCATGGATGAGAACACTGGTCTGAATTTCCCTTCATAAACGGAGTTAAACCACAGCATCTGTGTCTTCCTACAAGTAAGAGTTCATTTCTGGTAAACCAAGTGAATTTGGGGCTCAAATGATTTTTCACAGTTCAACAACCCAACGCGATTCTCATAATTAACTAAAGAGCATTTATGTAAGAGGAGCTGTGGTTTGTATCAGTTTCATAAGCAGAGTTGAACTGCACATGGTCGGTATGAGTAGGATACACAGTTCTTTTTTTCTGGGCATTGTTATGGTTCTTGCTGTATTAGAGGCTATGGAAAGAAGAGGAGGCTTCTTTCATTAAAACAGCATGTGTTTAATGGATGAGTGTACTGGTTTGAATTTCCCCTCAGAATTGGAGTTAAACCACAGGATCTGTGTCTTCCAACAAGCAAGAGTGCATTTCGGGTAAACCCACTGAATTTTGGGCTCAAATGATTTTACACAGTACAAGAACCCAACTTGATTCTCCCTATTAACTAAAGAGCATTTATGTAAGACGAGCTCTGGTTTCAATCAGTTTCATAAGCAGAGTTGAACTACATATGGTCCGTATAAGTAGGAAACACAGTTCTTTTTTTTCTGAGCATGCTCATGGTTCTTGCTGTATTGGAGACACTGGAAAGAAGAGCTTGCTTCTTGAGTTAAAACAGAGTGTGTTTCATGGATGAGAACACTGGTCTGAATTTCCCTTCAGAAACAGAGTTAAACAACAGGAACTGTGTCTTCCTACAAGCAAGAGTTCATTTCTGGTAAACCAAGTGAATTTTGGGCTCAAATGATAATTCACAGTTCAACAACGTAACGCGATTCTCACTGTTACCTAAGAGCATTTAAGTAAGAAGAGCTGATTTTTGTATCAGATTCATAAGCAGTGTTGAACTACATATGGTCATTATGAGTAGGAAACAAAGTTCTTTTTTTCTGGGCATGCTCAATGTACTTGCTGTATTGGAGACGCCGGAATGAAGAGCTTGCTTCTTGAGTGAAAACAGAGTGTGTTTCATGGATGAGAACACTGGTCTGAATTTCCCTTCAGAAACAGAGTTAAACCACAGGATCTGTGTATTCCTACAAGCAAGAGTTCATTTCTGGTAAACAATGAATTTTGGGCTCAAATGATTTTTCACAGTTTGGGAACCCAACTTCATTCTCCCTATTAACTAAAGAGCATTTATTTAAGAGGAGCTGTGATTTGTATCAGTTTCATAAGCAGAGTTGAACTGCATATGGTCTGAATGAGTAGGAAACACAGTTCTTTTTTATTGGGCATTCTCATGGTTCTTGCTGTATTAGAAACTATGGAAAGAAGAGGATGCTTCTTGCAATAAAACAGCATCTGTTTAATGGATGAGTGTATTGGTTTGAATTTCCCCTCAGAATCCGAGTTGAACCACAGGATCTGTGTCTTCCTACAAGCAAGAGTTCATTTCTGGCAAACCCAGTGAATTTTTTGCTCAAAAGTTTTTACACAGTTCAACAACACAAAGCGATTCTCACTATTATCTAAAGAGCATTTATGTAAGAAGAGCTGTTTTTTGTATCAGTTTCATAAGCAGAGTTGAACTACATATGGTCATTATGAGTAGGAAACAAAGTTCTTTATTTCTGGGCATGCTCATGGTTCTTGCTGTATTGGAGACGCTGAAAAGAAGAGCTTGCTTCTTGCGTTAAAACAGAGTGAGTTTCATGGATGAGAACACTGGTCTGAATTTCCTTTCAGAAACATAGTTAAACCACAGGATCTGTGTCTTCCTACAAGCAAGAGTTCATTTCAAGTAAACCAATTGAATTTTGGGCTCAGATGATTTTACAAAGTACACGAACCCAACTTGATTCTCCCTATTAACTAAAGTGCATTTATGTAAGAGGAGCTGTTTTTTGTATCAGTTTCATAAGCAGAGTTGAACTACATATGGTCATTGTGAGTAGGAAACAAAGATCTTTTTTTCCGGGCATGCTCATGGTTCTTGCTGTATTGGAGACACTGGAATGAAGAGCTTGCTTCTTTCGTGAAAACAGAGTGTGTTTCATGGATGAGAATACTGGTCTGAATTTTCCTTCAGAAACGGAGTTAAACCCCAGGATCTGTGTCTTCCTACAAGCAAAAGTGCATTGCTGGTAAACCAAGTGAATTTTGGGCTCAAATGATTTTTCACAGTTCAACAACCCAATGCCTTTCTCACAATTAACAAAAGAGCATTTATGGAAGAGGAGCTGTGATTTGTATCAGTTTCATAAGCAGAGTTGAACTGCATATGGTCTGTATGAGTAGGAAACACAGTTCTTTTTTTCTGGGCATTCTCATGGTTCTTGCTGTATTAGAAACTATGGATAGAAGAGGATGCTTCTTGCATTAAAACAGCATGTGTTTAATGGATGAGTGTATTGGTTTGAATTTCCCCTCAGAATCGGAGTTAAACCACAGGATCTGTGTCTTCTTACAAGGAAGAGTTCATTTCTAGTAAACCAAGTGAATTTGGGGCTCAAATGATTTTACACAATTCTGGAAGCCAACGCTATTGAAACTATTAACTGAAGAGCATTTATGTAAGAGGAGCTGTGGATTGTATCAGTTTTATAAGCAGAGTTGAAAAACCTAAGGTCCGTATAGATAGGAAACACAGTTCTTTTTTTCTAGGGCATGGTCATGGTTCTTGCTGTATTGGAGATACAGGAAATAAGAGCTTGCTCCTTGCGCGAAAACTGATTGTGTTTCATGGATGAGAACACTGGGCTCAATTTCCCTTCAGAAACTGGGTTAAACCCCAGGATCTGTGTCTTCCTAGACGCAAGAGTTCATTTCTGGTAAACCAAGTGAATTTGGGGCTCAAATGATTTTACACAGTTCTGTAACCCAACGTGATTCAAACTATTATCTAAAGAGCATTTATGTAAGAGGAGCTGTGGTCTGTATCAGTTTCGTAAGTAGAGTTGAACTACATATGGTCCATATGAGTAGGAAACACAGTTCTTTTTTTCTGGGCATGCTCATGGTTCTTGCTGTATTGGAGACGCCGGAATGAAGAGCTTGCTTCTTGAGTGAAAACAGAGTGTGTTTCATGGATGAGAACACTGGTCTGAATTTCCCTTCATAAACGGAGTTAAACCACAGCATCTTTGTCTTCCTACAAGTAAGAGTTCATTTCTGGTAAACCAAGTGAATTTGGGGCTCAAATGATTTTACACAGTACAAGAACCCAACTTGCTTTTACCTATTAACTAAAGAGCATTTATGTAAGAGGAGCTGTGGTTTCTATCAGTTTCATAAGCAGAGTTGAACTACATATGGTCCGTATGAGTAGGAAACACAGTTCTTTTTTTCTGAGCATGCTCATGGTTCTTGCTGTATTGGAGACACTGGAAAGAAGAGCTTGCTTCTTGACTTAAAACAGAGTGTGTTACATGGATGAGAACACTGGTCTAGATTTCTCTTCAGAAACAGAGTTAACCCACAGGATCTGTGTATTCCTACGAGCAAGAGTTCATTTCTTTTAAACCAAGTGAATTTTTTGCTCAAAGGATTTTTCACAGTTCAACAACCCAACGCGATTCTCACTATTATCTGAAGAGCATTTATGTAAGAAGAGCTGTTTTTTGTATCAGTTTCATAAGCAGAGTTGAACTTCATATGGTCATTAAGCGTAGGAAACACAGTTCTTTTTTTCTGAGCATGCTCATGGTTCTTGCTGTATTGGAGACACTGGAAAGAAGAGCTTGCTTCTTGCGTGAAAACAGAGTGTGTTACATGGATGGGAACACTGGTATGAGTTTCCCTTCAGAAACGGAGTTAAACCCCAGGATCTGTGTATTCCTACAAGCAAGAGTTCATTTCTTTTAAAACAAGTGAATTTTTTGCTCAAAAGATTTTTCACAGTTCAACAACCCAACGCGATTCTCACTATTATCTAAAGAGCATTTATGTAAGAAGAACTGTTTTTTTTATATCAGCTTCATAATCAGAGTTGACCTACATATGGTCCGTATGAGTAGTAAACACAGTTCTTTTTTTCTGGGCATGGTCAAGATTCTTGCTTTATTCGAGACAATGGAAGAAGAGCTTGCTTCTTGCATGAAAACAGATTGTGTTTCATGGATGAGAACACTGGTCTGAATTTCCTTTCAGAAACCGAGTTAAACCCCAGGATCTGTGTCTTCCTACAAGCAAAAGTGCATTGCTGGTAAACCAAGTGAATTTTGGGCTCAAATGATTTTTCACAGTTCAACAACCCAACGCGATTCTCACAATTAAAAGAAGAGCATTTATGGAAGAGTAGCTGTGATTTGTATCAGTTTCATAAGCAGAGTTGAACTGCATATGGTCTGTATGTGTAGGAAACACAGTTCTTTTTTCTGGGCATTCTCATGGTTCTTGCTGTATTAGAGACTATGGAAAGAAGAGGATGCTTCTTGCAATAAAACAGCATCTGTTTAATGGATGAGTGTATTGGTTTGAATTTCCCCTCAGAATCGGAGTTGAACCACAGAATCTGTGTCTTCCTACAAGCAAGAGTTGATTTCAGGTAAACAATGTGAATTTGGGGCACAAATGATTTTTCACAGTTCAACAACCCAACCTGATTCTCACAATTAACTAAAGAGCATTTATGAAAGAGGAGCTGTGGTTTGCATGAGTTTCATAAGTAGAGTTGAACTACATATGGTCCCTAGGAGTAGGAAACACAGTTCTTTTTTGTGGGCATGCTCATGCTTCTTGCTGTATTGGAGACGCTGGAAAGAAGAGCTTGCTTCTTGCGTTAAAACAGAGTGTGTTTCATGGATGAGAACACTGCTCTGAATTTCCCTTCAGAAACATAGTTAAACCACAGGATCTGTGTCTTCTTAAAAGCAAGAGTTCATTTCAAGTAAACCAAGTGAATTTGAGGCTCAAATGATTTTACAAAATTCTGGTAGCCAACGCTATTGAAACTATTAATTGTAGAGCATTTATGTAAGAGGAGCTGTGGATTGTATCAGTTTCATAATCCGAGTTGAAATAACTAAGGTCTGTATGAGTAGGAAACACAATTCTTTTTTTCTAGGGCTTGCTCATGGTTCTTGCTGTATTGGAGACACTGGAAAGAAGAGTTTGCTTCTTGCATGAAAACAGAGTGTGTTTCTTGCATGAGAACACTGGTGTGAATTACCTTTCAGAAGCGGAGTTAAACCACAGGATCGGAGTCTTCCTACAAGCAAGAGTGCATTTCTGGTAAACCAAGTGAATTTTGGGCTCAAATGATTTTTCACAGATTAACAACCCAACGCGATTCTCACTATTAACTAAAGAGCATTTATGTAAGAGGAGCTGTGGTTTGTATCAGTTTTATAAGTAGAGTTGAAATACAAAAGGTCCGTATGAGTAGGAAACACATTTCTTTTTTTCTGGGCATTCTCATGGTTCTTGCTGTATTAGAAACTATGCAAAGAAGAGGATGCTTCTTACATTAAAACAGCATTTGTTTAATGGATGAGTGTATTGGTTTGAATTTCCCCTCAGAATCGGAGTTAAACCACGGGATCTGTGTCTTCTTACAAGGAAGACTTCATTTCTAGTAAACCAAGTGAATTTGGGGCTCAAATGATTTTACACAATTCTGGAAGCCAACACTATTCAAACTATTAATTGTAGAGCATTTATGTAAGAGGAGCTGTGGATTGTATCAGTTTCATAAGCAGAGTTGAAACACCTAAGGTCCGTATAGGTAGGAAACACAGTTCTTTTTTTCTAGGGCATGCTCATGGTTCTTGCTGTATTGGAAACACTGGAAAGAAGAGCTTGCTTCTTGTGCGAAAACAGATTGTGTTTCATGGATGAGAACACTGGTCTGAATTTCCCTTCAGAAACTGGGTTAAACCCTAGGATCTGTGTCTTCCTAGACGAAAGAGTTCATTTCTGATAAACCAAGTGAATTTGGGGCTCAAATGATTTTACACAGTTCTGTAACCCAACGTGATTCAAACTATTATCTAAACAGCATTTATGTAGCAGGAGCTGTGGTTTCTATCAGTTTCGTAAGCAGAGTTGAACTACATATGGTCCATATGAGTAGGAAACACAGTTCTTTTTTTCTGGGTATGCTCATGGTTCATGATTTATTGGAGACGCCGGAATGAAGAGCTTGCTTCTTGAGTGAAAACAGAGTGTGTTTCATGGATGAGAACACTGGTCTGAATTTCCCTTCATAAACGGAGTTAAACCACAGCATCTGTGTCTTCCTACAAGTAAGAGTTCATTTCTGGTAAACCAAGTGAATTTGGGGCTCAAATGATTTTTCACAGTTCAACAACCCAACGCGATTCTCATAATTAACTAAAGAGCATTTATGTAAGAGGAGCTGTGGTTTGTATCAGTTTCATAAGCAGAGTTGAACTGCACATGGTCGGTATGAGTAGGATACACAGTTCTTTTTTTCTGGGCATTGTTATGGTTCTTGCTGTATTAGAGGCTATGGAAAGAAGAGGAGGCTTCTTTCATTAAAACAGCATGTGTTTAATGGATGAGTGTACTGGTTTGAATTTCCCCTCAGAATTGGAGTTAAACCACAGGATCTGTGTCTTCCAACAAGCAAGAGTTCATTTCAGGTAAACCCACTGAATTTTGGGCTCAAATGATTTTACACAGTACAAGAACCCAACTTGATTCTCCCTATTAACTAAAGAGCATTTATGTAAGACGAGCTCTGGTTTCTATCAGTTTCATAAGCAGAGTTGAACTACATATGGTCTGTATAAGTAGGAAACACAGTTCTTTTTTTTCTGAGCATGCTCATGGTTCTTGCTGTATTGGAGACACTGGAAAGAAGAGCTTGCTTCTTGAGTTAAAACAGAGTGTGTTTCATGGATGAGAACACTGGTCTGAATTTCCCTTCAGAAACAGAGTTAAACCACAGGAACTGTGTCTTCCTACAAGCAAGAGTTCATTTCTGGTAAACCAAGTGAATTTTGGGCTCAAATGATTATTCACAGTTCAACAACGTAACACGATTCTCACTGTTACCTAAGAGCATTTAAGTAAGAAGAGCTGTTTTTTGTATCAGATTCATAAGCAGTGTTGAACTACATATGGTAATTATGAGTAGGAAACAAAGTTCTTTTTTTCTGGGCATGCTCAATGTACTTGCTGTATTGGAGATGCTGGAATGAAGACCTTTCTTCTTGCGTGAAAACAGAGTGTGTTTCTTGGATGAGAACACTGGTGTGAATTACCCTTCAGAAGCGGAGTTAAACCACAGGATCGGAGTCTTCCTACAAGCAAGAGTGTATTTCTTGTAAACCAAGTGAATTTTGGGCTCAAATGATTTTTCACATTTCAACAACACAACGCGATTCTCACAATTAACTAAAGAGCATTTAAGTAAGAAGAGCTGTTTTTTGTATCAGATTCATAAGCAGTGTTGAACTACATATGGTCATTATGAGTAGGAAACAAAGTTCTTTTTTTCTGGGCATGCTCATCGTTCTTGCTGTATTGGAGACGCTGGAAAGCAGAGCTTGCTTCTTGCGTTAAAACAGAGTTTGTTTCATGGATGAGAACACTGGTCTGAATTTCCCTTCAGAAACATAGTTAAACCACAGGATCTGTGTCTTCTTAAAAGCAAGAGTTCATTTCAAGTAAACCAAGTGAATTTGAGGCTCAAATGATTTTACAAAATTCTGGTAGCCAACGCTATTGAAACTATTAATTGTAGAGCATTTATGTAAGAGGAGCTGTGGATTGTATCAGTTTCATAAGCAGAGTTGAAATAACTAAGGTCCGTATGAGTAGGAAAGACAATTCTTTTTTTCTAGGGCATACTCATGGTTCTTGCTGTATTGGAGACACTGGAAAGAAGAGTTTGCTTCTTGCGTGAAAACAGATTGTGTTTCATGGATGAGAACACTGGTCTGAATTTCCCTTCAGAAACGGAGTTAAACTCCAGGATCTTTGTCTTCCTACAAGCAAGAGTTCATTTTAGGTAAACCAATTGAAAATTGGGCTCAAATGATTTTAAACAGTACACAAACCCAACTTGATTCTCCCTATTAACTAAAGTGCAATTATGTAAGAGGAGCTGTGGTTTGTATCAGTTTCATAAGCAGAGTTGAAAGACATATGGTATGTATGAGTAGGAAACACAGTTCTTTTTTTCTGGGAATGCTCATTGTTCTTGCTGTATTGGAGACACTGGAAAGAAGAGCTTGCTTCTTGAGTTAAAACAGAGTGTGTTTCATGGGTGAGAACACTGGTCTGAATTTCCCTTCAGAAACAGAGTTAAACCACAGGATCTGTGTATTCCTACAAGCAAGAGTTCATTTCTGGTAAACAATGAATTTTGGGCTCAAATGATTTTTCACAGTTTGGGAACCCAACTTCATTCTCCCTATTAACTAAAGAGCATTTATTTAAGAGGAGCTGTGATTTGTATCAGTTTCATAAGCAGAGTTGAACTGCATATGGTCTGTATGAGTAGGAAACACAGTTCTTTTTTATTGGGCATTCTCATGGTTCTTGCTGTATTAGAAACTATGGAAAGAAGAGGATGCTTCTTGCATTAAAACAGCATGTGTTTAATGGATGAGTGTATTGGTTTGAATTTCCCCTCAGAATCAGAGTTAAACCACAGGATCTGTGTCTTCTTACAAGGAAGAGTTCATTTCTAGTAAACCTAGTGAATTTGGGGCTCAAATGATTTTACACAATTCTGGAATCCAACGCTATTCAAACTATTAACTGTAGAGCATTTATGTAAGAGGAGCTGTGGATTGTATCAGTTTCATAAGCAGCGTTGAAATACCTAAGGTCCGTATAGGTAGGAAACACAGTTCTTTTTTCTAGGGCATGCTCATGGTTCTTGCTGTATTGGAGACACTGGAAAGAAGAGCTTGCTTATTGCGCGAAAACAGATTGTGTTTCATGGATGAGAACACTGGTCTGAATTTCCGTTCAGAAACATAGTTAAACCACAGGATCTGTGTCTTCTTAAAAGCAAGAGTTCATTTCAAGTAAACCAAGTGAATTTAGCGCTCAAATGATTTTACAAAATTCTGGTAGCCAACGGTATTCAAACTATTAATTGTAGAACATTTATGTAAGAGGAGCTGTGGATTGTATCAGTTTCATAAGCAGAGTTGAAATACCTAAGGTCCGTATGAGTAGGAAAGACAATTCTTTTTTTCTAGGGCATGCTCATGGTTCTTGCTGTATTGGAGATACTGGAAAGAAGAGTTTGCTTCTTGCGTGAAAACAGATTGTGTTTCATGGATGAGAACACTGGTCTGAATTTCCCTTCAGAAACGGAGTTAAACTCCAGGATCTGTGTCTTCCTACAAGCAAGAGTTCATTTCAGGTAAACCAATTGAATTTTGGGCTCAAATGATTTTACACAGTACACGAACCCAACTTGATTCTCCCTATTAACTAAAGTGCAATTATGTTAGAGGAGCTGTGTTTTGCATGTGTTTCATAAGTAGAGTTGAACTACAAATGGTCCCTAGGAGTAGGAAACACAGTTCTTTTTTTCTGGGAATGCTCATTGTTCTTGCTGTATTGGAGACGCTGGAAAGAAGAGCTTGCTTCTTGAGTTAAAACAGAGTTTGTTTCATGGATGAGAACACTGGTCTGAATTTCCCTTCAGAAACATAGTTAAACCACAGGATCTGTGTATTCCTAAAAGCAAGATTTCATTTCTGGTAAACAAGTGAATTTTGGGCTCAAATGATTTTTCACAGTTCGGGAACCCAACTTCATTCTCCCTATTAACTAAATTGCATTTATGTAAGAGGAGCTGTGGTTTGTATCAGTTTCATAAGTAGAGTTGAACTACATAAGGTCTGTATTATTAGGAAACACAGTTCTTTTTTTCTAGGGCATGCTCATGGTTCTTGCTGTATTGGAGACACTGGAAAGAAGAGTTTGCTTCTTGCGTGAAAACAGATTGTGTTTCATGGATGAGAACACTGGTCTGAATTTCCCTTTAGAAACGGAGTTAAACTCCAGGATCTGTGTCTTCCTATAAGCAAGAGTTCATTTCAGGTAAACCAATTGAATTTTGGGCTCAAATGATTTTACACAGTATACGAACCCAACTTGATTCTCCCTATTAATTAAAGTGCAATTATGTAAGAGGAGGTGTGGTTTGTATCAGTTTCGTAATAGAGTTGAACTACATAGGTCCGTAGGAGTAGGAAAAACAGTTCTTTTTTTCTGGGCATGCTCATGTTTCTTGCTGTTTTGGAAACGCCGGAAAGAAAAGCTTGCTTCTTGCATTAAAACATAGTGTGTATCATGGATGAGAAAACTGGTCTGAATTTCCCTTCAGAAACAGAGTTAAACCACATCATCTGTGCGTTCATACAATCAAGAGTTCATTTCTGGTAAACCAAGTAAATTTTGGGCTCAAATGATTTTTCACAGATTAAAAACTCAACGCGATTCTCACTATTAACTAAAGAGCATTTATGTAAGAGGAGCTGTGGTTTGTATCAGTTTTATAAGTAGAGTTGAAATACATAAGGTCCGTATGAGTAGAAAACACAGTTCTTTTTTTCTGGGCATGCTCATGGTTCTTGATGTATTAGAAACAATGGAAAGAAGAGCTTGCTTCTTGAGTGAAAACAGAGTGTGTTTCATGGATGAGAACACAGGTCTGAATTTCCCTTCAGAAACAGAGTTAAACCCCAGGAACTGTGTATTCCTACATGCAAGAGTTCATTTCTGGTAAACCAAGTGAATTTTGGGCTCAAAAGATTATTCACAGTTCAACAACGCAACGCGATTCTCACTGTTACCTAAGAGCATTTAAGTAAGAGGAGCTGTTTTTTGTATCAGATTCATAAGCTGTGTTGAACTACATATGGTCATTATGATTAGGAAACAAAGTTCTTTTTAACTGGGCATGCTCAATGTACTTGCTGTATTGGAGACGCTGGAATGAAGACCTTTCTAATTGCGTGAAAACAGAGTGTGTTTCTTGGATGAGAACACTGGTGTGAATTACCCTTCAGAAGCGGAGTTAAACCACAGGATCGGAGTCTTCCTACAAGAAAGAGTGCATTTCTGGTAAACCAAGTGAATTTTGGGCTCAAATGATTTTTCACAGATTAACAACCCAACGCGATTCTCACTATTAACTAAAGAGCATTTATGTAAGAGGAGCTGTGGTTTGTATCAGTTTTATAAGTAGAGTTGAAATACAAAAGGTCCTTATGAGTAGAAAACACAGTTCTTCTTTTCTGGGCATGCTCATGGTTCTTGCTGTATTGGAGACACTGGAAAGAAGAGTTTGCTTCTTGCGTGAAAACAGATTGTGTTTCATGGATGAGAACACTGGTCTGAATTTCCCTTCAGAAACGGAGTTAAACTCCAGGATCTGTGTCTTCCTACAAGCAAGAGTTCATTTCTGGTAAACCCAGTGAATTTTTTGCTCAAAAGATTTTGAACAGTTCAACAACCCAATGAGCTTCTCTCTATTATCTAAAGAGCATTTATGTAAGAAGAGCTGTTTTTTGTATCAGTTTCATAAGCAGAGTTGAACTACATATGGTCATTATGAGTAGGAAACAAAGTTCTTTTTTTCTGGGCATGCTCATGGTTCTTGCTGTATTGGAGACGCTGGAAAGCAGAGCTTGCTTCTTGCGTTAAAACAGAGTTTGTTTCATGGATGAGAACACTGGTCTGAATTTCCCTTCAGAAACATAGTTAAACCACAGGATCTGTGTCTTCTTAAAAGCAAGAGTTCATTTCAAGTAAACCAAGTGAATTTGAGACTCAAATGATTTTACAAAATTCTGGTAGCCAACGCTATTCAAACTATTAATTGTTGAGCATTTATGTAAGAGAAGCTGTGGATTGTATCAGTTTCATAAGCAGAGTTGAAATAACTAAGGTCCGTATGAGTAGGAAAGACAATTCTTTTTTTCTAGGGCATGCTCATGGTTCTTGCTGTATTGGAGACACTGGAAATAAGAGTTTGCTTCTTGCGTGAAAACAGATTGTGTTTCATGGATGAGAACACTGGTCTGAATTTCCCTTCAGAAACTGAGTTAAACTCCAGGATCTGTGTCTTCCTACAAGCAAGAGTTCATTTTAGATAAACCAAATGAAAATTGGGCTCAAATGATTTTAAACAGTACACAAACCCAACTTGATTCTCCCTATTAACTAAAGTGCAATTATGTAAGAGGAGCTGTGGTTTGTATCAGTTTCATAAGCAGAGTTGAAAGACATATGGTACGTATGAGTAGGAAACACAGTTCTTTTTTTCTGGGAATGCTCATTGTTCTTGCTGTATTGGAGACACTGGAAAGAAGAGCTTGCTTCTTGAGTTAAATCAGAGTGTGTTTCATGGATGAGAACACTGGTCTGAATTTCCCTTCAGAAACAGAGTTAAACCTCAGGATCTGTGTTTTCCTACAAGCAAGAGTTCATTTCTGGTAAACAAGTGAATTTTGGGCTCAAATGATTTTTCACAGTTCGGGAACCCAACTTCATTCTCCCTATTAACTAAAGAGCATTTATGTAAGAGGAGCTGTGATTTGTATCAGTTTCATAAGCAGAGTTGAACTGCATATGGTCTGTATGAGTAGGAAACACAGTTCTTTTTTTCTGGGCATTCTCATGGTTCTTGCTGTATTAGAAACTATGCAAAGAAGAGGATGCTTCTTGCATTAAAACAGCATGTGTTTAATGGATGAGTGTATTGGTTTGAATTTCCCCTCAGAATCGGAGTTAAACCACAGGATCTGTGCCTTCTTACAAGGAAGAGTTCATTTCTAGTAAACCAAGTGAATTTGGGGCTCAAATGATTTTACACAATTCTGGAAGCCAACGCTATTCAAACTATTAACTGTAGAGCATTTATGTAAGAGGAGCTGTGGATTGTATCAGTTTCATAAGCAGCGTTGAAATACCTAAGGTCCGTATAGGTAGGAAACACAGTTCTTTTTTTCTGGGCATGCTCATGGTTCTTGATGTATTAGAAACAATGGAAAGAAGAGCTTGCTTCTTGAGTGAAAACAGAGTGTGTTTCATGGATGAGAACACAGGTCTGAATTTCCCTTCAGAAACAGAGTTAAACCCCAGGAACTGTGTATTCCTACATGCAAGAGTTCATTTCTGGTAAACCAAGTGAATTTTGGGCTCAAAAGATTATTCACAGTTCAACAACGCAACGCGATTCTCACTGTTACCTAAGAGCATTTAAGTAAGAGGAGCTGTTTTTTGTATCAGATTCATAAGCAGTGTTGAACTACATATGGTCATTATGATTAGGAAACAAAGTTCTTTTTAACTCGGCATGCTCAATGTACTTGCTGTATTGGAGACGCTGGAATGAAGACCTTTCTAATTGCTTGAAAACAGAGTGTGTTTCTTGGATGAGAACACTGGTGTGAATTACCCTTCAGAAGCGGAGTTAAACCACAGGATCGGAGTCTTCCTACAAGAAAGAGTGCATTTCTGGTAAACCAAGTGAATTTTGGGCTCAAATGATTTTTCACAGATTAACAACCCAACGCGATTCTCACTATTAACTAAAGAGCATTTATGTAAGAGGAGCTGTGGTTTGTATCAGTTTTATAATTAGAGTTGAAATACAAAAGGTCCTTATGAGTAGAAAACACAGTTCTTCTTTTCTGGGCATGCTCATGGTTCTTGCTGTATTGGAGACACTGGAAAGAAGAGTTTGCTTCTTGCGTGAAAACAGATTGTGTTTCATGGATGAGAACACTGGTCTGAATTTCCCTTCAGAAACGGAGTTAAACTCCAGGATCTGTGTCTTCCTACAAGCAAGAGTTCATTTCTGGTAAACCCAGTGAATTTTTTGCTCAAAAGATTTTGAACAGTTCAACAACCCAATGAGCTTCTCTCTATTATCTAAAGAGCATTTATGTAAGAAGAGCTGTTTTTTGTATCAGTTTCATAAGCAGAGTTGAACTACATATGGTCATTATGAGTAGGAAACAAAGTTCTTTTTTTCTGGGCATGCTCATGGTTCTTGCTGTATTGGAGACGCTGGAAAGCAGAGCTTGCTTCTTGCGTTAAAACAGAGTTTGTTTCATGGATGAGAACACTGGTCTGAATTTCCCTTCAGAAACATAGTTAAACCACAGGATCTGTGTCTTCTTAAAAGCAAGAGTTCATTTCAAGTAAACCAAGTGAATTTGAGACTCAAATGATTTTACAAAATTCTGGTAGCCAACGCTATTCAAACTATTAATTGTTGAGCATTTATGTAAGAGAAGCTGTGGATTGTATCAGTTTCATAAGCAGAGTTGAAATAACTAAGGTCAGTATGAGTAGGAAAGACAATTCTTTTTTTCTAGGGCATGCTCATGGTTCTTGCTGTATTGGAGACACTGGAAAGAAGAGTTTGCTTCTTGCGTGAAAACAGATTGTGTTTCATGGATGAGAACACTGGTCTGAATTTCCCTTCAGAAACTGAGTTAAACTCCAGGATCTGTGTCTTCCTACAAGCAAGAGTTCATTTTAGATAAACCAAATGAAAATTGGGCTCAAATGATTTTAAACAGTACACAAACCCAACTTGATTCTCCCTATTAACTAAAGTGCAATTATGTAAGAGGAGCTGTGGTTTGTATCAGTTTCATAAGCAGAGTTGAAAGACATATGGTACGTATGAGTAGGAAACACAGTTCTTTTTTTCTGGGAATGCTCATTGTTCTTGCTGTATTGGAGACACTGGAAAGAAGAGCTTGCTTCTTGAGTTAAATCAGAGTGTGTTTCATGGATGAGAACACTGGTCTGAATTTCCCTTCAGAAACAGAGTTAAACCTCAGGATCTGTGTTTTCCTACAAGCAAGAGTTCATTTCTGGTAAACAAGTGAATTTTGGGCTCAAATGATTTTTCACAGTTCGGGAACCCAACTTCATTCTCCCTATTAACTAAAGAGCATTTATGTAAGAGGAGCTGTGATTTGTATCAGTTTCATAAGCAGAGTTGAACTGCATATGGTCTGTATGAGTAGGAAACACAGTTCTTTTTTTCTGGGCATTCTCATGGTTCTTGCTGTATTAGAAACTATGCAAAGAAGAGGATGCTTCTTGCATTAAAACAGCATGTGTTTAATGGATGAGTGTATTGGTTTGAATTTCCCCTCAGAATCGGAGTTAAACCACAGGATCTGTGCCTTCTTACAAGGAAGAGTTCATTTCTAGTAAACCAAGTGAATTTGGGGCTCAAATGATTTTACACAATTCTGGAAGCCAACGCTATTCAAACTATTAACTGTAGAGCATTTATGTAAGAGGAGCTGTGGATTGTATCAGTTTCATAAGCAGCGTTGAAATACCTAAGGTCCGTATAGGTAGGAAACACAGTTCTTTTTTCTAGGGCATGCTCATGGTTCTTGCTGTATTGGAGACACTGGAAAGAAGAGCTTGCTTATTGCGCGAAAACAGATTGTGTTTCATGGATGAGAACACTGGTCTGAATTTCCGTTCAGAAACATAGTTAAACCACAGGATCTGTGTCTTCTTAAAAGCAAGAGTTCATTTCAAGTAAACCAAGTGAATTTAGCGCTCAAATGATTTTACAAAATTCTGGTAGCCAACGGTATTCAAACTATTAATTGTAGAACATTTATGTAAGAGGAGCTGTGGATTGTATCAGTTTCATAAGCAGAGTTGAAATACCTAAGGTCCGTATGAGTAGGAAAGACAATTCTTTTTTTCTAGGGCATGCTCATGGTTCTTGCTGTATTGGAGATACTGGAAAGAAGAGTTTGCTTCTTGCGTGAAAACAGATTGTGTTTCATGGATGAGAACACTGGTCTGAATTTCCCTTCAGAAACGGAGTTAAACTCCAGGATCTGTGTCTTCCTACAAGCAAGAGTTCATTTCAGGTAAACCAATTGAATTTTGGGCTCAAATGATTTTACATAGTACACGAACCCAACTTGATTCTCCCTATTAACTAAAGTGCAATTATGTAAGAGGAGCTGTGTTTTGCATGTGTTTCATAAGTAGAGTTGAACTACAAATGGTCCCTAGGAGTAGGAAACACAGTTCTTTTTTTCTGGGAATGCTCATTGTTCTTGCTGTATTGGAGACGCTGGAAAGAAGAGCTTGCTTCTTGAGTTAAAACAGAGTTTGTTTCATGGATGAGAACACTGGTCTGAATTTCCCTTCAGAAACATAGTTAAACCACAGGATCTGTGTATTCCTAAAAGCAAGATTTCATTTCTGGTAAACAAGTGAATTTTGGGCTCAAATGATTTTTCACAGTTCGGGAACCCAACTTCATTCTCCCTATTAACTAAATTGCATTTATGTAAGAGGAGCTGTGGTTTGTATCAGTTTCATAAGTAGAGTTGAACTACATAAGGTCTGTATTATTAGGAAACACAGTTCTTTTTTTCTAGGGCATGCTCATGGTTCTTGCTGTATTGGAGACACTGGAAAGAAGAGTTTGCTTCTTGCGTGAAAACAGATTGTGTTTCATGGATGAGAACACTGGTCTGAATTTCCCTTTAGAAACGGAGTTAAACTCCAGGATCTGTGTCTTCCTATAAGCAAGAGTTCATTTCAGGTAAACCAATTGAATTTTGGGCTCAAATGATTTTACACAGTATACGAACCCAACTTGATTCTCCCTATTAATTAAAGTGCAATTATGTAAGAGGAGGTGTGGTTTGTATCAGTTTCGTAATAGAGTTGAACTACATAGGTCCGTAGGAGTAGGAAAAACAGTTCTTTTTTTCTGGGCATGCTCATGTTTCTTGCTGTTTTGGAAACGCCGGAAAGAAAAGCTTGCTTCTTGCATTAAAACATAGTGTGTATCATGGATGAGAAAACTGGTCTGAATTTCCCTTCAGAAACAGAGTTAAACCACATCATCTGTGCGTTCATACAATCAAGAGTTCATTTCTGGTAAACCAAGTAAATTTTGGGCTCAAATGATTTTTCACAGATTAAAAACTCAACGCGATTCTCACTATTAACTAAAGAGCATTTATGTAAGAGGAGCTGTGGTTTGTATCAGTTTTATAAGTAGAGTTGAAATACATAAGGTCCGTATGAGTAGAAAACACAGTTCTTTTTTTCTGGGCATGCTCATGGTTCTTGATGTATTAGAAACAATGGAAAGAAGAGCTTGCTTCTTGAGTGAAAACAGAGTGTGTTTCATGGATGAGAACACAGGTCTGAATTTCCCTTCAGAAACAGAGTTAAACCCCAGGAACTGTGTATTCCTACATGCAAGAGTTCATTTCTGGTAAACCAAGTGAATTTTGGGCTCAAAAGATTATTCACAGTTCAACAACGCAACGCGATTCTCACTGTTACCTAAGAGCATTTAAGTAAGAGGAGCTGTTTTTTGTATCAGATTCATAAGCAGTGTTGAACTACATATGGTCATTATGATTAGGAAACAAAGTTCTTTTTAACTGGGCATGCTCAATGTACTTGCTGTATTGGAGACGCTGGAATGAAGACCTTTCTAATTGCGTGAAAACAGAGTGTGTTTCTTGGATGAGAACACTGGTGTGAATTACCCTTCAGAAGCGGAGTTAAACCACAGGATCGGAGTCTTCCTACAAGAAAGAGTGCATTTCTGGTAAACCAAGTGAATTTTGGGCTCAAATGATTTTTCACAGATTAACAACCCAACGCGATTCTCACTATTAACTAAAGAGCATTTATGTAAGAGGAGCTGTGGTTTGTATCAGTTTTATAAGTAGAGTTGAAATACAAAAGGTCCTTATGAGTAGAAAACACAGTTCTTCTTTTCTGGGCATGCTCATGGTTCTTGCTGTATTGGAGACACTGGAAAGAAGAGTTTGCTTCTTGCGTGAAAACAGATTGTGTTTCATGGATGAGAACACTGGTCTGAATTTCCCTTCAGAAACGGAGTTAAACTCCAGGATCTGTGTCTTCCTACAAGCAAGAGTTCATTTCTGGTAAACCCAGTGAATTTTTTGCTCAAAAGATTTTGAACAGTTCAACAACCCAATGCGCTTCTCTCTATTATCTAAAGAGCATTTATGTAAGAAGAGCTGTTTTTTGTATCAGTTTCATAAGCAGAGTTGAACTACATATGGTCATTATGAGTAGGAAACAAAGTTCTTTTTTTCTGGGCATGCTCATGGTTCTTGCTGTATTGGAGACGCTGGAAAGCAGAGCTTGCTTCTTGCGTTAAAACAGAGTTTGTTTCATGGATGAGAACACTGGTCTGAATTTCCCTTCAGAAACATAGTTAAACCACAGGATCTGTGTCCTCTTAAAAGCAAGAGTTCATTTCAAGTAAACCAAGTGAATTTGAGACTCAAATGATTTTACAAAATTCTGGTAGCCAACGCTATTCAAACTATTAATTGTAGAGCATTTATGTAAGAGAAGCTGTGGATTGTATCAGTTTCATAAGCAGAGTTGAAATAACTAAGGTCCGTATGAGTAGGAAAGACAATTCTTTTTTTCTAGGGCATGCTCATGGTTCTTGCTGTATTGGAGACACTGGAAATAAGAGTTTGCTTCTTGCGTGAAAACAGATTGTGTTTCATGGATGAGAACACTGGTCTGAATTTCCCTTCAGAAACTGAGTTAAACTCCAGGATCTGTGTCTTCCTACAAGCAAGAGTTCATTTTAGATAAACCAAATGAAAATTGGGCTCAAATGATTTTAAACAGTACACAAACCCAACTTGATTCTCCCTATTAACTAAAGTGCAATTATGTAAGAGGAGCTGTGGTTTGTATCAGTTTCATAAGCAGAGTTGAAAGACATATGGTACGTATGAGTAGGAAACACAGTTCTTTTTTTCTGGGAATGCTCATTGTTCTTGCTGTATTGGAGACACTGGAAAGAAGAGCTTGCTTCTTGAGTTAAATCAGAGTGTGTTTCATGGATGAGAACACTGGTCTGAATTTCCCTTCAGAAACAGAGTTAAACCTCAGGATCTGTGTTTTCCTACAAGCAAGAGTTCATTTCTGGTAAACAAGTGAATTTTGGGCTCAAATGATTTTTCACAGTTCGGGAACCCAACTTCATTCTCCCTATTAACTAAAGAGCATTTATGTAAGAGGAGCTGTGATTTGTATCAGTTTCATAAGCAGAGTTGAACTGCATATGGTCTGTATGAGTAGGAAACACAGTTCTTTTTTTCTGGGCATTCTCATGGTTCTTGCTGTATTAGAAACTATGCAAAGAAGAGGATGCTTCTTGCATTAAAACAGCATGTGTTTAATGGATGAGTGTATTGGTTTGAATTTCCCCTCAGAATCGGAGTTAAACCACAGGATCTGTGCCTTCTTACAAGGAAGAGTTCATTTCTAGTAAACCAAGTGAATTTGGGGCTCAAATGATTTTACACAATTCTGGAAGCCAACGCTATTCAAACTATTAACTGTAGAGCATTTATGTAAGAGGAGCTGTGGATTGTATCAGTTTCATAAGCAGAGTTGAAATACCTAAGGTCCGTATAGGTAGGAAACACAGTTCTTTTTTTCTAGGGCATGCTCATGGTTCTTGCTGTATTGGAGACACTGGAAAGTAGAGCTTGCTTCTTGCGCGAAAACAGATTGTGTTTCATGGATGAGAACACTGGTCTGAATTTCCCTTCAGAAACTGGGTTAAACCCCATGATCTGTGTCTTCCTAGACGCAAGAGTTCATTTCTGGTAAACCAAGTGAATTTGGGGCTCAAATGATTTTACACAGTTCTGTAACCCAACGTGATTCCAACTATTATCTAAAGAGCATTTATGTAAGAGGAGCTGTGGTTTGTATCAGTTTCGTAAGCAGAGTTGAACTACATTGGTCCATATGAGTAGGAAACACAGTTCTTTTTTTCTGGGCATGCTCTTGGTTCTTGCTGTATTGGAGACACCAATATGAAGAGCTTGCTTCTTGAGTGAAAACAGAGTGTGTTTCATGGATGAGAACACTGGTGTGAATTTCCCTTCATAAACGGAGTTAAACCACAGAATCTGTGTCTTCCTACAAGTAAGAGTTCATTTCTGGGAAAACCAAGTGAATTTGGGGCTCAAATGATTTTTACAGTTCAACAACCCAACGCGATTCTCATAATTAACTAAAGAGCATATATGTAAGAGGAGCTGTGATTTGTATCAGTTTCATAAGCAGAGTTGAACTGCACATGGTCGGTATGAGTAGGATACACAGTTCTTTTTCTCTGGGCATTCTTATGGTTCTTGCTGTATTAGAGACTAAGGAAAGAAGAGGAGGCTTCTTGCATTAAAACAGCATGTGTTTAATGGATGAGTGTATTGGTTTCAATTTCCCCTCTGAATTGGAGTTAAACCACAGGATCTGTGTCTTCCAACAAGCAAGAGTTCTTTTCGGGTAAACCCACTGAATTTTGGGCTCAAATGATTTTACACAGTACAAGAACCCAACTTGATTCTCCCTATTAACTAAAGAGCACTTATGTAAGAGGAGCTGTGGTTTCTATCAGTTTCATAAGCAGAGTTGAACTACATATGGTCCGTATGAGTAGGAAACACAGTTCTTTTTTCTGAGCATGCTCATGGTTCTTGCTGTATTGGAGACACTGGAAAGAAGAGCTTGCTTCTTGACTTAAAACAGAGTGTGTTACATGGATGAGAACACTGGTCTAAATTTCCCTTCAGAAACAGAGTTAACACACAGGATCTGTGTATTCCTACGAGCAAGAGTTCATTTCTTTTAAACCAAGTGAATTTTTTGATCAAAGGATTTTTCACAGTTCAACAACCCAACGTGATTCTCACTATTATCTGAAGAGCATTTATGTAAGAAGAGCTGTTTTTTGTATCAGTTTCATTAGCAGAGTTGAACTACATATGGTCATTATGCGTAGGAAACAAAGTTCTTTTTGTCTGGGCATGCTCATGGTTCTTGCTGTATTGGAGACACTGGAAAGAAGAGCTTGCTTCTTGCGTGAAAACAGAGTGTGTTACATGGACGAGAACACTGGTCTGAATTTCCCTTCAGAAACGGAGTTAAACCCCAGGATCTGTGTATTGCTACAAGCAAGAGTTCATTTCTTTTAAAACAAGTGAATTTTTTGCTCAAAAGATTTTTCACAGTTCAACAACCCAACGTGATTCTCACTATTATCTAAAGAGCATTTATGTAAGAAGAACTGTTTTTTTTTATATCAGTTTCATAAGCAGAGTTGACCTACATATGGTCCGTATGAGTAGTTAACACAGTTCTTATTCTGGGCATGCTCATGGTTCTTCCTGTATTGGAGACACTGGAATGAAGAGCTTGCTTCTTGACTTAAAACAGAGTGTGTGTCATGGATGAGAACACTGGTCAGAATTTCCCTTCAGAAACGTAGTTAAACCCCAGGATCTGTGTCTTTCTAGTAGCAAGAGTTCATTTCTTGTAAACCAAGTGAATTTTGGGGTCAAATGTTTTTACAGAGTTCACCAACCCAACAAATTACTCACTATTAACTAAAGAGCATTTATGTAAGTGTAGCTTTGGTTTGTATCAGTTTCACAAGCAGAGTTGAACTACTTTTGGTCTGTTTGGGGAGGAAAAACAGTTCTTTTTTTCTGGGCATGCTCATGCTTCTTGATATATTGGAGACGCTGGAAAGAAGATCTTGCCTCTTGCGTGCGAACAGAGTGTGTTTCATGGATGAGAACAGTGGTCTGAATTTCCCTTCAGAAATGGAGTTAAACCCCAGGATTTGAGTCTTCCTATAAGCAAGAGCTCATTTCTGGTAATCCAAGGGAATTTGGGGCTCAAATGATTTTACACAGTTATGGAACCCAACGCGATTCAAACTATTAACTAAAGAGAATTTATGGAAGAGGAGCTGTGGTTTGTATCAGTTTCATACGCAGAGTTGAACTACATATGGTCTGTAT
Source organism: Onychomys arenicola (assembly GCA_949786405.1). Taxonomy (NCBI): domain Eukaryota; kingdom Metazoa; phylum Chordata; class Mammalia; order Rodentia; family Cricetidae; genus Onychomys; species Onychomys arenicola. The sequence goes on along the minus strand of CATKUM010000039.1, from coordinate 5,039,119 downwards.
CAGCAGGAAACACAGTTATTTTTTTCTGGGCATGCTCATGGTTATTGATGTACTGGAGAAGCTGGAAAGAAGGGCTTGCTTCTTGCGTGAAAACAGAGTGTGTTTCATGGCTGAGAACACTGGTCTGAATTTCCCTTCAGAAACTGAGTTAAACCACAGGATCTGTGTCTTCCTACAAGCAAGAGTTAATTTCTGGTAAACCAAGTGAATTTGGGCTCAAATGAATTTACACAGTTCTGGAACCCAACACGATTCAAACTATTAAATAAAAGCCTTTATGTAGGGGAGATGTGGTTTGTATCAGTTTCATTAGCAGAGTTGAACTACATATGGTCCATATGAGTAGGAAACACAGCTCTTTTTCTCTGGTCATGCTCTTGGTTCATGCTGTATTGGAGAAACTGGAAAGAAGAGCTTGCTTCTTGACTTAAAACAGTGTGTGTGTCATGGATGAGAACACTGGTCTGAATTTCCCTTCAGAAACAGAGTTAAACCACATGATCTGTGTATTCCTACAAGCTAGAGCTCATTTCTGGTAAACCAAGTGATTTTGGCGCTCAAATGATTTTACTCAGTTCTGGAATACAACGCTATTCAAACTATTAAGTAAAGAATATTCATGTAAGAGGAGCAGTGGTTTGCATCAGTTTCATTAGCAGAGTTCAACTACATATGGAACTTATGAGTAGGAAACACGGTTCATTTTTTCTGGGCATGATCATGGTTTTGCTGTATTGGAGACACTGGAAGAAGATCTTGCTTCTTAAATTAAAACAGAGTGAGTTTCTTGGATGAGAACACTGGTCTGAACTTCCCTTCAGAAACAGAGTTAAACCACAGGATCTGTGGATTCATACAAGCAAGAGTTCATTTCTGGTAAACAATTTGAATTTTTGTCTCAAATGGTCTTTCACAGTTCTGGAAATCAACCTGATTCTCCCTATTAACAAAAGAGCATTTATGTAAGAGGAGCTGTTGTTTGTATCAGTTTCATAAGCAGAGTTGAACTACATATGGTCCGTATGAGTAGTTAACACAGTTCTGTTTTTCTGGGCATGCTCATGGTTCTTCCTGTATTGGAGACACTGGAAAGAAGAGCTTGCTTCTTGACTTAAAACAGAGTGTGTTTCATGGATGAGAACACTGTACTGAATTTCCCTTCAGAAACATTGTTAAACCACAGGATCTGTGTCTTCTTATAAGGAAGAGTTCATTTCTAGTAATCCAAGTGAATTTGGGGCTCAAATGATCTTACACAGTTATGGAACCCAAATCGATTCAAACTATTAACTAAAGAGCATTTATGTAAGAGGCCCTTGGTTTGTATCAGTTTCAAAAGCAGAGTTTAACTGCATATTGTATGTATGTGTAGGAAACACATTTCTATTTTTCGGGGCATTCTCATGGTTCTTGCTGTATTGGAGACGCTGGAAAGAAGAGCTTGCTTCTTACGTTAAAACAGAGTGTGTTTCATGGATGAGAACAATGGTCTGAATTTCCCTTCAGAAACAGAGTTAATCGACAGGATCTGTGTCTTCCTACAAGCAAGAGTTCATTTCTGGTAAACCAAGTGAATTTTGGGCTCAAATGATTTTTCACAGTTCAACAACCCAACGCGATTCTCACTATTAACTTAAGAGCATTTATGTAAGAGGAGCTGGGGTTTGTACCAGTTTCATAAGCAGAGTTGAACTACATATGGTCCGTATGAGTAGGAAACACGGTTCATTTTTTCTGGGCATGATCATGGTTCTTGCTGTATTGGAGACTCTGGAAGAAGAGCTTGCTTCTTGAGTCAAAACAGAGTGAGTTTCTTAGATGAGAACACTGGTCAGAATTTCCCTTCAGAATCGGGGGTAAACCACAGTATCTGTGTGTTCCTACAAGCAAGAGTTCATTTCTGGTAAACCCAGTGAATTTGGGGCTCAAATGATTTTACACAGTGCACCAACAAAACAAGATTCTCACTATTAACTAAAGAGCCTTTATGTAAGAGGAACTGTGGTTTGTTTCAGATTCATATGCAGAGTTGAACTGCATATGGTCTGTATGAGGAGGAAACAGTTTTTTTTTTTTTTTTTTGTGGGCATTCTCATGGTTCTTGTTTAATTGCTTACGCTGGAAAGAGGAGGATGCTTCCTGAGTTAAAAAGGCATGCGATTCATGGATGAGAACATTGGTCTGAATTTCCCTTCAGAAACGGAGTTAAACCCCAGGATCTGTGTCTTCCTACAAGCAAGAGTTCAATTCTGGTAAAGCAAGTGAATTCTGGGCTCAATTGATTTTACACAATACACGAACCCAACTTGATTCACCCTATTAACAAAAGAGCATTTATGTAAGAGGAGCTGTGGTTTGTATCAGTTTCATAAGCAGAGTTGAACTACATATGTTCCTTATGAGTAGGAAACCAGTTCTTTTTTTCTGTTCATGCTCATGGTTCTAGCTGTATTGGAGAAGCTGGAAAGAAGAGGTTGCTTCTTAAGTGAAAACAGAGTGTTTCATGGATGAGAACATTGGTCTGAATTTCCCTTCAGAAACGGAGTTAAACGACAGGATCTGTGTCTTCCCACTACGAAGAGTTCAATTCTGGTAAACCAAGTAAATTTGGGGCTCAAATGAATTTACACAGTTCTTGAACCCAACAAGATTCAAACTATTAACTAAAGAGCGCTTATATAAGAGGAGCTGTGGTTTGTATCAGTTTCATAAGCAGAGTTGAACTACATATGGTCCGTATGAGTAGGAAACACAGTTCATTTTTCTGGGCATGATCATGGTTCTTGCTGTATTGGAGACACTGGAAGAAGAGCTTGCTTCTTGAGTTAAAACAGAGTGAGTTTCTTGGATGAGAACACTGGTCTGAATTTCCCTTCAGAAACAGAGTTAAACCACATGATCTGTGTATTCCTACAAGCAAGAGTTCATTTCTGGTAAACCATGTGAATTTTTGGCTCAAATGGTTTTTCACTGTTCTGGAACACAACTTGATTCTCCCTATTAACTAAAGAGCATTTATGTAAGAGGAGCTGTGGTGTGTATCAGTTTCATAAACAGAGTTGAACTACATATGGTCTGTATAAGTAGGAAACACCGTTCTTTTTTTCTGGGCATGCTCATGGTTCTTGCTGTATTGCAGACGCTGGAAAGAAGAGCTTGCTTCTTGCATTAAAACAAAGTGTGTTTCATGGATGAGGACACTGGTCTGAATTTCCCTTCAAAAACCAAGTAAAACCTCAGGATCTGTGTCTTCCTACAAGCAAGAGTTCATTTCTGGTAAACAAAGTGAATTTTGGGCTCAAATAATTTTTCGCAGTTCAACAACCCAACGCGATTCTCACTATTAACTAAAGAGCATTTATGTAAGAGGAGCTGTTGTTTGTATCAGTTTCATAAACAGAGTTGAACTACATATGGTCATTATGAGTAGGAAACAAAGTTCTTTTTTTCTGGGCATTCTCATGGTTTTTGCTCTATTGTGGGCGCTGTAGGAAGAGCTTGCTTCTTGCGTGAAAACAGAGTGTGTTTCATGGATGAGAACACTGGTCTGAATTTCCCTTCAGAAACCAAGTTAAACCTCAGGATCTGTGTCTTCCTACAAGCAAGAGTTCATTTCTGGTAAACAAAGTGAATTTTGGGCTCAAATAATTTTTCACAGTTCAACAACCGAACGCGATTCTCACTATTAACTAAAGAGCATTTATGTAAGATGAGCTGTGGTTTGTATCAGTTTCATAAGCAGAGTTGAACTACATATGGTCCGTTGGAGTAGGAAACACAGTTCTTTTTTTCTGTTCATGCTCATGGTTCTTGCTCTATTGGAGATGCTGGAAAGAAGAGCTTGCTTCTGGCGTTAAAGCAGAGTGTGTTTCATGGATGAGAACACTGGTCTGAATTTCCCTTCAGAAACAGAGTTAAACCACAGGATCTTTGTCTTCCTACAAGCAAGAGTTCATTTCTGGTAAACCAAGTAAATTTTGGGCTCAAATGATTTTTCACAGTTCAACAACCCAACGCGATTCTCACTATTAACTAAAGAGCATTTATGTAAGAGGAGCTGTGGTTTGTATCAGTTTCGTAAGCAGAGTTGAAATACATATGGTCCTTATGAGTAGGAAACACGGTTCATTTTTTCTGGGCATGATCATGGTTCTTGATGTATTGGAGACACTGGAAGAAGAGCTTGCTTCTTGAGTTAAAACAGAGTGAGTTTCTTGGATGAGAACACTGGTCTGAATTTCCCTTCAGAATCAGGGGTAAACCACAGTATCTGTGTGTTCCTACAAGCAAGAGTTCATTTCTGGTAAACCCAGTGAATTTTGGGCTCAAATGATTTTTCACAGTTCAACAACCCAACGCGATTCTCACTATTAACTAAAGAGCATTTATGTAAGAGTAGCTGTGGTTTGTATCAGTTTCATAAGCAGAGTTGAACTACAGATGGTCCTTATGAGTAGGAAACACGGTTCATTTTTTCTGGGCATGATCATGGTTCTTGCTGTATTGGAGACACTGGAAGAAGAGCTTGCTTCTTGAGTTAAAACAGAGTGAGTTTCTTGGATGAGAACTCTGGTCTGAATTTCCCTTCAGAATCGGGGGTAAACCACAGTATCTGTGTGTTCCTACAAGCAAGAGTTCATTTCTGGTAAACCCAGTGAATTTGGGGCTCAAATGATTTTACACAGTGCACCAACAAAACAAGATTCTCACTATTAACTAAAGAGCATTTATGTAAGAGGAACTGTGGTTTGTTTCAGTTTCATATGCAGAGTTGAACTGCATATGGTCTGTATGAGGTGAAACACAGTTTTTTTTTTTTTCTGGGCATTCTCATGGTTCTTGTTTAATTGTTTACGCTGGAAAGAGGAGGATGCTTCCTGAGTTAAAAAGGCATGTGATTCATGGATGAGAACATTGGTCTGAATTTCCCTTCATAAACGGAGTTAAACCCCAGGATCTGTTTCTTCCGACAGGCAAGAGTTCAATTCTGGTAAAGCAAGTGAATTCTGGGCTCAAATGATTTTTCACAGTTCAAGATCCCAACGCGATTCTCACTGTTAACTAAAGAGCATTTATGTAGGAGGAGCTGTTGTTTGTTTCAGTTTCTTTAGCAGAGTTGAACTACATATGGTCCGTATGAGTAGGAAACTGTTCTTTTTTCAGGGCATTCTCATGGTTCTTGCTGTATTGGACAGGCTTGAAAGAAGAGCTTGCTTCTTGCGTTAAAACAGAGTGTGTTTCATTAATGAGAACACTGGTCTGAATTTCCCTTCAGAAACAGAGTTAAACCACAGGATCTGTGTCTTCCTACAAGCAAGAGTTCATTTCTGGTAAACCAAGTGAATTTTCGGCTCAAATGATTTTTCACAGTTCAGCAACCCAACGCGATTCTCACTATTAACTAAAGAGCATTTATGTAAGAGGAGCTGTGGTTTGTAACAGTTTAATAAGCAGAGTTGAACTACATATGGTCCTTATGAGTAGGAAACACGGTTCATTTTTTCTGGGCATGATCATTGTTCTTGCTGTATTGGAGACACTGGAAGAAGAGCTTGCTTCTTCAGTTAAAACAGAGTGAGTTTCTTGGATGAGAACACTGGTGTGAATTTCCCTTCAGAATCGGGGGTAAACCACAGTATCTGTGTGTTCCTACAAGCAAGAGATCATTTCTGGTAAACCCAGTGAATTTGGGGCTCAAATGATTTTACACAGTGCACCAACAAAACAAGATTCTCACTATTAACTAAAGAGCCTTTATGTAAGAGGAACTGTGGATTGTTTCAGTTTCATATGCAGAGTTGAACTGCATATGGTCTGTATGAGGAGGAAACACAGTTTATTTTTTTCTGGGCATTCTCATGGTTATTGTTTAATTGCTTACGCTGGAAAGAGGAGGATGCTTCCTGAGTTAAAAAGGCATGTGATTCATGGATGAGAACATTGGTCTGAATTTCCCTTCAGAAATGGAGTTAAACCCCAGGATCTGTGTCTTCCGACAAGCAAGAATTCGTTTCAGGTAATGCAGTCACTGCTCAGCTCAAACAAAGCTACATCGTTCATGAAGCTCACACGTTTCATGCTCTTAAATGAAAATCCTGGGATGTTAGAGGACTTGTGATTTGTATCAGTTTCAGAAGCAGAGTTGATCTAGGTATGGTCCGTATATGTAGGAAACACCGTTCTTTTGATCTGAGCACACTCACGTTTCGTGCTGTATTAGAGACTCTATAAAGCAAGAGGGTGCTTCTTGCTCTAAAGCAGAGTGTATTTCATGGATGAGAACAATGGTCTGAATTTCCCTTCAGAAACAGAGTTAATCGACAGGATCTGTGTCTTCCTACAAGCAAGAGTTCATTTCTGGTAAACCAAGTGAATTTTGGGCTCAAATGATTTTTCACAGTTCAACAACAAAACGCGATTCTCACTATTAACTTAAGAGCATTTATGTAAGAGGAGCTGTGGTTTGTATCAGTTTCATAAGCAGAGTTGAACTACATATGGTCCGTATGAGTAGGAAACACGGTTCATTTTTTCTGGGCATGATCATGGTTCTTGCTGTATTGGAGACTCTGGAAGAAGAGCTTGCTTCTTGAGTCAAAACAGAGTGAGTTTCTTAGATGAGAACACTGGTCAGAATTTCCCTTCAGAATCGGGGGTAAACCACAGTATCTGTGTGTTCCTACAAGCAACAGTTCATTTCTGGTAAACCCAGTGAATTTGGGGCTCAAATGATTTTACACAGTGCACCAACAAAACAAGATTCTCACTATTAACTAAAGAGCCTTTATGTAAGAGGAACTGTGGTTTGTTTCAGATTCATATGCAGAGTTGAACTGCATATGGTCTGTATGAGGAGGAAACAGTTTTTTTTTTTTTTGTGGGCATTCTTATGGTTCTTGTTTAATTGCTTACGCTGGAAAGAGGAGGATGCTTCCTGAGTTAAAAAGGCATGCGATTCATGGATGAGAACATTGGTCTGAATTTCCCTTCAGAAATGGAGTTAAACCCCAGGATCTGTGTCTTCCGACAAGCAAGAGTTCAATTCTGGTAAAGCAAGTGAATTCTGGGCTCAATTGATTTTACACAATACACGAACCCAACTTGATTCACCCTATTAACTAAAGAGCATTTATGTAAGAGGAGCTGTGGTTTGTATCAGTTTCATAAGCAGAGTTGAACTACATATGTTCCTTATGAGTAGGAAACACAGTTCTTTTTTTCTGTTCATGCTCATGGTTCTGGCTGTATTGGAGAAGCTGGAAAGAAGAGGTTGCTTCTTAAGTGAAAACAGAGTGTTTCATGGATGAGAACATTGGTCTGAATTTCCCTTCAGAAACGGAGTTAAACGACAGGATCAGTGTCTTCCCACTACGAAGAGTTCAATTCTGGTAAACCAAGTAAATTTGGGGCTCAAATGAATTTACACAGTTCTTGAACCCAACAAGATTCAAACTATTAACAAAAGAGCGCTTATATAAGAGGAGCTGTGGTTTGTATCAGTTTCATAAGCAGAGTTGAACTATATATGGTCCGTATGAGTAGGAAACACAGTTCATTTTTCTGGGCATGATCATGGTTCTTGCTGTATTGGAGACACTGGAAGAAGAGCTTGCTTCTTGAGTTAAAACAGAGTGAGTTTCTTGGATGAGAACACTGGTCTGAATTTCCCTTCAGAAACAGAGTTAAACCACATGATCTGTGTATTCCTACAAGCAAGAGTTCATTTCTGGTAAACCATGTGAATTTTTGGCTCAAATGGTTTTTCACTGTTCTGGAACACAACTTGATTCTCCCTATTAACTAAAGAGCATTTATGTAAGAGGAGCTGTGGTGTGTATCAGTTTCATAAACAGAGTTGAACTACATATGGTCTGTATAAGTAGGAAACACCGTTCTTTTTTTCTGGGCATGCTCATGGTTCTTGCTGTATTGCAGACGCTGGAAAGAAGAGCTTGCTTCTTGCATTAAAACAAAGTGTGTTTCATGGATGAGGACACTGGTCTTAATTTCCCTTCAGAAACAGAGATAAACCACAGGATCTGTGTCTTCCTACAAGCAAGAGTGCTTTTCTGGTAACCAAGTGAATTTTGGGCTCAAATGATTTTACACAATACACGAACCCAACTTGATTCACCCTATTAACTAAAGAGCATTTATGTAAGAGGAGCTGTGGTTTGTATCAGTTTCATAAGCAGAGTTGAACTACATATGTTCCTTATGAGTAGGAAACACAGTTCTTTTTTTCTGGGCATGCTCATGGTTCTTGCTGTATTGGAGATGCTGGAAAGAAGAGCTTGCTTCTTACGTGAAAACAGAGTGTGTTTCATGAATGAGAACACTGGTATGAATTTCACTTCAGAAACTGAGTTAAACCACAGCATTTATGTCTTCCTACAAGCAAGAGTTCATTTCTGGTAAATCAAGTAAATTTGGGGCTCAAATGAATTTACACAGTTCTTGAACCCAACAGGATTCAAACTATTAACTAAAGAGCCTTTATATAAGAGGAGCTGTGGTTTGTACCAGTTTCATAAGCAGAGTTGAACTACATATGGTCCGTATGAGTAGGAAACACAGTTCATTTTTTCTGGGCATGATCATGGTTCTTGCTGTATTGGAGACACTGGAAGAAGATCTTGCTTCTTAAATTAAAACAGAGTGAGTTTCTTGGATGAGAACACTGGTCTGAACTTCCCTTCAGAAACACAGTTAAACCACAGGTTCTGTGGATTCATACAAGCAAGAGTTCATTTCTGGTAAACCATTTGAATTTTTGGCTCAAATGGTCTTTCACAGTTCTGGAAATCAACCTGATTCTCCCTATTAACAAAAGAGCATTTATGTAAGAGGAGCTGTTGTTTGTATCAGTTTCATAAACAGAGTTGAACTACATATGGTCATTGTGAGTAGGAAACACAGTTCGTTTTTTCTGGGCATTCTCATGGTTTCTGCTCTATTGTGGACGCTGAAAGAAGAGCTTGCTTCTTGCGTGAAAACAGAGTGTGTTTCATGGATGAGAACACTGGTCTGAATTTCCCTTCAGAAACCAAGTTAAACCTCAGGATCTGTGTCTTCCTACAAGCAAGAGTTCATTTCTGGTAAACAAAGTGAATTTTGGGCTCAAATGATTTTTCACAGTTCAACAACCCAACGCGATTCTCACTATTAACTAAAGAGCATTTATGTAAGATGAGCTGTGGTTTGTATCAGTTTCATAAGCAGAGTTGAACTACATATGGTCCGTTGGAGTAGGAAACACAGTTCTTTTTTTCTGGGCATGCTCATGGTTCTTGCTCTATTGGAGATGCTGGAAAGAAGAGCTTGCTTCTGGCGTTAAAGCAGAGTGTGTTTAATGGATGAGAACACTGGTCTGAATTTCCCTTCAGAAACAGAGTTAAACCACTGGATCTTTGTCTTCCCACAAGCAAGAGTTCATTTCTGGTAAACCAAGTGAATTTTCAGCTCAAATGATTTTTCACAGTTCAACAACCCAACGCGATTCTCACTATTAACTAAAGAGCATTTATGTAAGAGGAGCTGTGGTTTGTATCAGTTTCATAAGCAGAGTTGAACTACATATGGTCCTTATGAGTTGGAAACACGGTTCATTTTTTCTGGGCATGATCATGGTTCTTGCTGTATTGGAGACACTGGAAGAAGAGCTTCCTTCTTGAGTTAAAACAGAGTGAGTTTCTTGGATGAGAACACTGGTCTGAATTTCCCTTCAGAATCGGGAGTAAACCACAGTATCTGTGTGTTCCTACAAGCAAGAGTTCATTTCTGGTAAACCCAGTGAATTTGGGGCTCAAATGATTTTACACAGTGCACCAACAAAACAAGATTCTCACTATTACCTAAAGAGCCTTTATGTAAGAGGAACTGTAGTTTGTTTCAGTTTCATATGCAGAGTTGAACTGCATATGGTCTGTATGAGGAGGAAACACAGTTTTTTTTTTCTGGGCATTCTCATGGTTCTTGTTTAATTGCTTACCCTGGAAAGAGGAGGATGCTTCCTGAGTTAAAAAGGCATGTGATTCATGGATGAGAACATTGGTCTGAATTTCCCTTCAGAAACGGAGTTAAACCCCAGGATCTGTGTCTTCTGACAGGCAAGAGTTCAATTCTGGTAAAGCAAGTGAATTCTGGGCTCAAATGATTTTTCACAGTTCAAGATCCCGACGCGATTCCCACTGTTAACTAAAGAGCATTTATGTAGGAGGAGCTGTTGTTTGTTTCAGTTTCTTTAGCAGAGTTGAACTACATATGGTCCGTATGAGTAGGAAACTATTCTTTTTTCAGGGCATTCTCATGGTTCTTGCTGTATTGGACAGGCTTGAAAGAAGAGCTTGCTTCTTGCGTTAAAACAGAGTGTGTTTCATTAATGAGAACACTGGTCTGAATTTCCCTTCAGAAACAGAGTTAAACCACAGGATCTGTGCCTTACTACAAGCAAGAGTTAATTTATGGTAAACCAAGTGAATTTTCGGCTCAAATGATTTTTCACAGTTCAGCAACCCAACGCGATTCTCACTATTAACTAAAGCGCATTTATGTAAGAGGAGCTGTGGTTTGTATCAGTTTCATAAGCAGAGTTGAACTACATATGGTCCGTATGAGTAGGAAACACAGTTCATTTTTTCTGGGCATGATCATGGTTCTTGCTGTATTGGAGACACTGGAAGAAGATCTTGCTTCTTAAATTAAAACAGAGTGAGTTTCTTGGATGAGAACACTGGTCTGAACTTCCCTTCAGAAACAGATTTAAACCACAGGATCTGTGGATTCATACAAGCAAGAGTTCATTTCTGGTAAACAATTTGAATTTTTGTCTCAAATGGTCTTTCACAGTTCTGGAAATCAACCTGATTCTCCCTATTAACAAAAGAGCATTTATGTAAGAGGAGCTGTTGTTTGTATCAGTTTCATAAACAGAGTTGAACTACATATGGTCATTATGAGTAGGAAACAAAGTTCTTTTTTTTCTGGGCATTCTCATGGTTTTTGCTCTATTGTGGACGCTGAAAGAAGAGCTTGCTTCTTGCGTGAAAACAGAGTGTGTTTCATTAATGAGAACACTGGTCTTAATTTCCCTTCAGAAACAGAGTTAAACCACAGGATCTGTGTCTTCCTACAAGCAAGAGTTCATTTCTGGTAAACCAAGTGAATTTTCGGCTCAAATGATTTTTCACAGTTCAGCAACCCAACGCGATTCTCACTATTAACTAAAGAGCATTTATGTAAGAGGAGCTGTGGTTTGTATCAGTTTCATAAGCAGAGTTGAACTACATATGGTCCTTATGAGTAGGAAACACGGTTCATTTTTTCTGGGCATGATCATGGTTCTTGCTGTATTGGAGACACTGGAAGAAGAGCTTGCTTCTTCAGTTAAAACAGAGTGAGTTTCTTGGATGAGAACACTGGTGTGAATTTCCCTTCAGAATCGGGGGTAAACCACAGTATCTGTGTGTTCCTACAAGCAAGAGATCATTTCTGGTAAACCCAGTGAATTTGGGGCTCAAATGATTTTACACAGTGCACCAACAAAACAAGATTCTCACTATTAACTAAAGAGCCTTTATGTAAGAGGAACTGTGGTTTGTTTCAGATTCATATGCAGAGTTGAACTGCATATGGTCTGTATGAGGAGGAAACAGTTTTTTTTTTTTTTGTGGGCATTCTTATGGTTCTTGTTTAATTGCTTACGCTGGAAAGAGGAGGATGCTTCCTGAGTTAAAAAGGCATGCGATTCATGGATGAGAACATTGGTCTGAATTTCCCTTCAGAAATGGAGTTAAACCCCAGGATCTGTGTCTTCCGACAAGCAAGAGTTCAATTCTGGTAAAGCAAGTGAATTCTGGGCTCAATTGATTTTACACAATACACGAACCCAACTTGATTCACCCTATTAACTAAAGAGCATTTATGTAAGAGGAGCTGTGGTTTGTATCAGTTTCATAAGCAGAGTTGAACTACATATGTTCCTTATGAGTAGGAAACACAGTTCTTTTTTTCTGTTCATGCTCATGGTTCTGGCTGTATTGGAGAAGCTGGAAAGAAGAGGTTGCTTCTTAAGTGAAAACAGAGTGTTTCATGGATGAGAACATTGGTCTGAATTTCCCTTCAGAAACGGAGTTAAACGACAGGATCAGTGTCTTCCCACTACGAAGAGTTCAATTCTGGTAAACCAAGTAAATTTGGGGCTCAAATGAATTTACACAGTTCTTGAACCCAACAAGATTCAAACTATTAACAAAAGAGCGCTTATATAAGAGGAGCTGTGGTTTGTATCAGTTTCATAAGCAGAGTTGAACTATATATGATCCGTATGAGTAGGAAACACAGTTCATTTTTCTGGGCATGATCATGGTTCTTGCTGTATTGGAGACACTGGAAGAAGAGCTTGCTTCTTGAGTTAAAACAGAGTGAGTTTCTTGGATGAGAACACTGGTCTGAATTTCCCTTCAGAAACAGAGTTAAACCACATGATCTGTGTATTCCTACAAGCAAGAGTTCATTTCTGGTAAACCATGTGAATTTTTGGCTCAAATGGTTTTTCACTGTTCTGGAACACAACTTGATTCTCCCTATTAACTAAAGAGCATTTATGTAAGAGGAGCTGTGGTGTGTATCAGTTTCATAAACAGAGTTGAACTACATATGGTCTGTATAAGTAGGAAACACCGTTCTTTTTTTCTGGGCATGCTCATGGTTCTTGCTGTATTGCAGACGCTGGAAAGAAGAGCTTGCTTCTTGCATTAAAACAAAGTGTGTTTCATGGATGAGGACACTGGTCTTAATTTCCCTTCAGAAACAGAGATAAACCACAGGATCTGTGTCTTCCTACAAGCAAGAGTGCTTTTCTGGTAACCAAGTGAATTTTGGGCTCAAATGATTTTACACAATACACGAACCCAACTTGATTCACCCTATTAACTAAAGAGCATTTATGTAAGAGGAGCTGTGGTTTGTATCAGTTTCATAAGCAGAGTTGAACTACATATGTTCCTTATGAGTAGGAAACACAGTTCTTTTTTTCTGGGCATGCTCATGGTTCTTGCTGTATTGGAGATGCTGGAAAGAAGAGCTTGCTTCTTACGTGAAAACAGAGTGTGTTTCATGAATGAGAACACTGGTATGAATTTCACTTCAGAAACTGAGTTAAACCACAGCATTTATGTCTTCCTACAAGCAAGAGTTCATTTCTGGTAAATCAAGTAAATTTGGGGCTCAAATGAATTTACACAGTTCTTGAACCCAACAGGATTCAAACTATTAACTAAAGAGCCTTTATATAAGAGGAGCTGTGGTTTGTACCAGTTTCATAAGCAGAGTTGAACTACATATGGTCCGTATGAGTAGGAAACACAGTTCATTTTTTCTGGGCATGATCATGGTTCTTGCTGTATTGGAGACACTGGAAGAAGATCTTGCTTCTTAAATTAAAACAGAGTGAGTTTCTTGGATGAGAACACTGGTCTGAACTTCCCTTCAGAAACACAGTTAAACCACAGGTTCTGTGGATTCATACAAGCAAGAGTTCATTTCTGGTAAACCATTTGAATTTTTGGCTCAAATGGTCTTTCACAGTTCTGGAAATCAACCTGATTCTCCCTATTAACAAAAGAGCATTTATGTAAGAGGAGCTGTTGTTTGTATCAGTTTCATAAACAGAGTTGAACTACATATGGTCATTGTGAGTAGGAAACACAGTTCGTTTTTTCTGGGCATTCTCATGGTTTCTGCTCTATTGTGGACGCTGAAAGAAGAGCTTGCTTCTTGCGTGAAAACAGAGTGTGTTTCATGGATGAGAACACTGGTCTGAATTTCCCTTCAGAAACCAAGTTAAACCTCAGGATCTGTGTCTTCCTACAAGCAAGAGTTCATTTCTGGTAAACAAAGTGAATTTTGGGCTCAAATGATTTTTCACAGTTCAACAACCCAACGCGATTCTCACTATTAACTAAAGAGCATTTATGTAAGATGAGCTGTGGTTTGTATCAGTTTCATAAGCAGAGTTGAACTACATATGGTCCGTTGGAGTAGGAAACACAGTTCTTTTTTTCTGGGCATGCTCATGGTTCTTGCTCTATTGGAGATGCTGGAAAGAAGAGCTTGCTTCTGGCGTTAAAGCAGAGTGTGTTTAATGGATGAGAACACTGGTCTGAATTTCCCTTCAGAAACAGAGTTAAACCACTGGATCTTTGTCTTCCTACAAGCAAGAGTTCATTTCTGGTAAATCAAGTGAATTTTCAGCTCAAATGATTTTTCACAGTTCAACAACCCAACGCGATTCTCACTATTAACTAAAGAGCATTTATGTAAGAGGAGCTGTGGTTTGTATCAGTTTCATAAGCAGAGTTGAACTACATATGGTCCTTATGAGTTGGAAACACGGTTCATTTTTTCTGGGCATGATCATGGTTCTTGCTGTATTGGAGACACTGGAAGAAGAGCTTCCTTCTTGAGTTAAAACAGAGTGAGTTTCTTGGATGAGAACACTGGTCTGAATTTCCCTTCAGAATCGGGAGTAAACCACAGTATCTGTGTGTTCCTACAAGCAAGAGTTCATTTCTGGTAAACCCAGTGAATTTGGGGCTCAAATGATTTTACACAGTGCACCAACAAAACAAGATTCTCACTATTACCTAAAGAGCCTTTATGTAAGAGGAACTGTAGTTTGTTTCAGTTTCATATGCAGAGTTGAACTGCATATGGTCTGTATGAGGAGGAAACACAGTTTTTTTTTTTCTGGGCATTCTCATGGTTCTTGTTTAATTGCTTACCCTGGAAAGAGGAGGATGCTTCCTGAGTTAAAAAGGCATGTGATTCATGGATGAGAACATTGGTCTGAATTTCCCTTCAGAAACGGAGTTAAACCCCAGGATCTGTGTCTTCTGACAGGCAAGAGTTCAATTCTGGTAAAGCAAGTGAATTCTGGGCTCAAATGATTTTTCACAGTTCAAGATCCCGACGCGATTCCCACTGTTAACTAAAGAGCATTTATGTAGGAGGAGCTGTTGTTTGTTTCAGTTTCTTTAGCAGAGTTGAACTACATATGGTCCGTATGAGTAGGAAACTATTCTTTTTTCAGGGCATTCTCATGGTTCTTGCTGTATTGGACAGGCTTGAAAGAAGAGCTTGCTTCTTGCGTTAAAACAGAGTGTGTTTCATTAATGAGAACACTGGTCTGAATTTCCCTTCAGAAACAGAGTTAAACCACAGGATCTGTGCCTTACTACAAGCAAGAGTTAATTTATGGTAAACCAAGTGAATTTTCGGCTCAAATGATTTTTCACAGTTCAGCAACCCAACGCGATTCTCACTATTAACTAAAGCGCATTTATGTAAGAGGAGCTGTGGTTTGTATCAGTTTCATAAGCAGAGTTGAACTACATATGGTCCGTATGAGTAGGAAACACAGTTCATTTTTTCTGGGCATGATCATGGTTCTTGCTGTATTGGAGACACTGGAAGAAGATCTTGCTTCTTAAATTAAAACAGAGTGAGTTTCTTGGATGAGAACACTGGTCTGAACTTCCCTTCAGAAACAGAGTTAAACCACAGGATCTGTGGATTCATACAAGCAAGAGTTCATTTCTGGTAAACAATTTGAATTTTTGTCTCAAATGGTCTTTCACAGTTCTGGAAATCAACCTGATTCTCCCTATTAACAAAAGAGCATTTATGTAAGAGGAGCTGTTGTTTGTATCAGTTTCATAAACAGAGTTGAACTACATATGGTCATTATGAGTAGGAAACAAAGTTCTTTTTTTCTGGGCATTCTCATGGTTTTTGCTCTATTGTGGACGCTGAAAGAAGAGCTTGCTTCTTGCGTGAAAACAGAGTGTGTTTCATTAATGAGAACACTGGTCTTAATTTCCCTTCAGAAACAGAGTTAAACCACAGGATCTGTGTCTTCCTACAAGCAAGAGTTCATTTCTGGTAAACCAAGTGAATTTTCGGCTCAAATGATTTTTCACAGTTCAGCAACCCAACGCGATTCTCACTATAAACTAAAGAGCATTTATGTAAGAGGAGCTGTGGTTTGTATCAGTTTCATAAGCAGAGTTGAACTACATATGGTCCTTATGAGTAGGAAACACGGTTCATTTTTTCTGGGCATGATCATGGTTCTTGCTGTATTGGAGACACTGGAAGAAGAGCTTGCTTCTTCAGTTAAAACAGAGTGAGTTTCTTGGATGAGAACACTGGTCTGAATTTCCCTTCAGAATCGGGGGTAAACCACAGTATCTGTGTGTTCCTACAAGCAAGAGATCATTTCTGGTAAACCCAGTGAATTTGGGGCTCAAATGATTTTACACAGTGCACCAACAAAACAAGATTCTCACTATTAACTAAAGAGCCTTTATGTAAGAGGAACTGTGGATTGTTTCAGTTTCATATGCAGAGTTGAACTGCATATGGTCTGTATGAGGAGGAAACACAGTTGTTTTTTTTTTTTTTCTGGGCATTCTCATGGTTATTGTTTAATTGCTTACGCTGGAAAGAGGAGGATGCTTCCTGAGTTATAAAGGCATGTGATTCATGGATGAGAACATTTGTCTGAATTTTCCTTCAGAAATGGAGTTAAACCCCAGGATCTGTGTCTTCCGACAAGCAAGAATTCGTTTCAGGTAATGCAGTCACTGCTCCGCTCAAACAAAGCTACATCGTTCATGAAGCTCACACGTTTCATGCTCTTAAATGAAAATCCTGGGATGTTAGAGGACTTGTGATTTGTATCAGTTTCAGAAGCAGAGTTGAACTAGGTATGGTCCGTATATGTAGGAAACACCGTTCTTTTGATCTGAGCACACTCACGTTTCGTGCTGTATTAGAGACTCTATAAAGCAAGAGGGTGCTTCTTGCTCTAAAGCAGAGTGTGTTTCATGGATGAGAACAATGGTCTGAATTTCCCTTCAGAAACAGAGTTAATCGACAGGATCTGTGTCTTCCTACAAGCAAGAGTTCATTTCTGGTAAACCAAGTGAATTTTGGGCTCAAATGATTTTTCACAGTTCAACAACCCAACGTGATTCTCACTATTAACTTAAGAGCATTTATGTAAGAGGAGCTGTGGTTTGTATCAGTTTCATAAGCAGAGTTGAACTACATATGGTCCTTATGAGTAGGAAACACGGTTCATTTTTTCTGGGCATGATCATGGTTCTTGCTGTGTTGGAGACTCTGGAAGAAGAGCTTGCTTCTTGAGTCAAAACAGAGTGTGTTTCTTACATGAGAACACTGGTCAGAATTTCCCTTCAGAATCGGGGGTAAACCACAGTATCTGTGTGTTCCTACAAGCAAGAGTTCATTTCTGGTAAACCCAGTGAATTTGGGGCTCAAATGATTTTACACAGTGCACCAACAAAACAAGATTCTCACTATTAACTAAAGAGCCTTTATGTAAGAGGAACTGTGGTTTGTTTCAGTTTCATATGCAGAGTTGAACTGCATATGGTCTGTATGAGGAGGAAACAGTTTTGTTTTTTTTTTTGTGGGCATTCTCATGGTTCTTGTTTAATTGCTTACGCTGGAAAGAGGAGGATGCTTCCTGAGTTAAAAAGGCATGCGATTCATGGATGAGAACATTGGTCTGAATTTCCCTTCAGAAACGGAGTTAAACCCCAGGATCTGTGTCTTCCGACAAGCAAGAGTTCAATTCTGGTAAAGCAACTGAATTCTGGGCTCAATTGATTTTACACAATACACGAACCCAACTTGATTCACCCTATTAACTAAAGAGCATTTATGTAAGAGGAGCTGTGGTTTGTATCAGTTTCATAAGCAGAGTTGAACTACATATGTTCCTTATGAGTAGGAAACACAGTTCTTTTTTTCTGTTCATGCTCATGGTTCTGGCTGTATTGGAGAAGCTGGAAAGAAGAGGTTGCTTCTTAAGTGAAAACAGAGTGTTTCATGGATGAGAACATTGGTCTGAATTTCCCTTCAGAAACGGAGTTAAACGACAGGATCTGTGTCTTCCCACTACGAAGAGTTCAATTCTGGTTAACCAAGTAAATTTGGGGCTCAAATGAATTTACACAGTTCTTGAACCCAACAAGATTCAAACTATTAACTAAAGAGCGCTTATATAAGAGGAGCTGTGGTTTGTATCAGTTTCATAAGCAGAGTTGAACTACATATGGTCCGTATGAGTAGGAAACACAGTTCATTTTTCTGGGCATGATCATGGTTCTTGCTGTATTGGAGACACTGGAAGAAGAGCTTGCTTCTTGAGTTAAAACAGAGTGAGTTTCTTGGATGAGAACACTGGTCTGAATTTCCCTTCAGAAACAGAGTTAAACCACATGATCTGTGTATTCCTACAAGCAAGAGTTCATTTCTGGTAAACCATGTGAATTTTTGGCTCAAATGGTTTTTCACTGTTCTGGAACACAACTTGATTCTCCCTATTAACTAAAGAGCATTTATGTAAGAGGAGCTGTGGTGTGTATCAGTTTCATAAACAGAGTTGAACTACATATGGTCTGTATAAGTAGGAAACACCGTTCTTTTTTTCTGGGCATGCTCATGGTTCTTGCAGTATTGCAGACGCTGGAAAGAAGAGCTTGCTTCTTGCATTAAAACAAAGTGTGTTTCATGGATGAGGACACTGGTCTGAATTTCCCTTCAAAAACCAAGTAAAACCTCAGGATCTGTGTCTTCCTACAAGCAAGAGTTCATTTCTGGTAAACAAAGTGAATTTTGGGCTCAAATAATTTTTCACAGTTCAACAACCCAACGCGATTCTCACTATTAACTAAAGAGCATTTATGTAAGAGGAGCTGTGGTTTGTATCAGTTTCATAAGCAGAGTTGAACTACATATGGTCCAAAGGAGTAGGAAACACAGTTCTTTTTTTCTGGGCATGCTCATGGTTTTTGCTGTATTGTGGACACGGAAAGAAGAGCTTGCTTCTTGCGTGAAAACAGAGTGTGTTTCATGGATGAGAACACTGGTCTGAATTTCCCTTCAGAAACGGAGATAAACCACAGGATCTGTGTCTTCCTACAAGCAAGAGTGCTTTTCTGGTAACCAAGTGAATTTTGGGCTCAAATGATTTTACACAATACACGAACCCAACTTGATTCACCCTATTAACTAAAGAGCATTTATGTAAGAGGAGCTGTGGTTTGTATCAGTTTCATAAGCAGAGTTGAACTACATATGTTCCTTATGAGTAGGAAACACAGTTCTTTTTTTCTGGGCATGCTCATGGTTCTTGCTGTATTGGAGATGCTGGAAAGAAGAGCTTGCTTCTTACGTGAAAACAGAGTGTGTTTCATGAATGAGAACACTGGTATGAATTTCACTTCAGAAACGGAGTTAAACCACAGCATTTATGTCTTCCTACAAGCAAGAGTTCATTTCTGGTAAACCAAGTAAATTTGGGGCTCAAATGAATTTACACAGTTCTTGAACCCAACAGGATTCAAACTATTAACTAAAGAGCCTTTATATAAGAGGAGCTATGGTTTGTACGAGTTTCATAAGCAGAGTTGAACTACATATGGTCCGTATGAGTAGGAAACACAGTTCATTTTTTCTGGGCATGATCATGGTTCTTGCTGTATTGGAGACACTGGAAGAAGATCTTGCTTCTTAAATTAAAACAGAGTGAGTTTCTTGGATGAGAACACTGGTCTGAACTTCCCTTCAGAAACAGAGTTAAACCACAGGTTCTATGGATTCATACAAGCAAGAGTTCATTTCTGGTAAACAATTTGAATTTTTGTCTCAAATGGTCTTTCACAGTTCTGGAAATCAACCTGATTCTCCCTATTAACAAAAGAGCATTTATGTAAGAGGAGCTGTTGTTTGTATCAGTTTCATAAACAGAGTTGAACTACATATGGTCATTATGAGTAGGAAACAAAGTTCTTTTTTTTCTGGGCATTCTCATGGTTTTTGCTCTATTGTGGACGCTGAAAGAAGAGCTTGCTTCTTGCGTGAAAACAGAGTGTGTTTCATTAATGAGAACACTGGTCTGAATTTCCCTTCAGAAACAGAGTTAAACCACAGGATCTGTGTCTTTCTACAAGCAAGAGTTCATTTGTGGTAAACCAAGTGAATTTTCGGCTCAAATGATTTTTCACAGTTCAGCAACCCAACGCGATTCTCACTATTAACTAAAGAGCATTTATGTAAGAGGAGCTGTGGTTTGTATCAGTTTCATAAGCAGAGTTGAACTACATATGGTCCTTATGAGTAGGAAACACGGTTCATTTTTTCTGGGCATGATCATGGTTCTTGCTGTATTGGAGACACTGGAAGAAGAGCTTGCTTCTTCAGTTAAAACAGAGTGAGTTTCTTGGATGAGAACACTGGTCTGAATTTCCCTTCAGAATCGGGGGTAAACCACATTATCTGTGTGTTCCTACAAGCAAGAGATCATTTCTGGTAAACCCAGTGAATTTGAGGCTCAAATGATTTTACACAGTGCACCAACAAAACAAGATTCTCACTATTAACTAAAGAGCCTTTATGTAAGAGGAACTGTGGATTGTTTCAGTTTCATATGCAGAGTTGAACTGCATATGGTCTGTATGAGGAGGAAACACAGTTGTTTTTTTTTTCTGGGCATTCTCATGGTTATTGTTTAATTGCTTACGCTGGAAAGAGGAGGATGCTTCCTGAGTTATAAAGGCATGTGATTCATGGATGAGAACATTGGTCTGAATTTCCCTTCAGAAATGGAGTTAAACCCCAGGATCTGTGTCTTCCGACAAGCAAGAATTCGTTTCAGGTAATGCAGTCACTGCTCAGCTCAAACAAAGCTACATCGTTCATGAAGCTCACACGTTTCATGCTCTTAAATGAAAATCCTGGGATGTTAGAGGACTTGTGATTTGTATCAGTTTCAGAAGCAGAGTTGAACTAGGTATGGTCCGTATATGTAGGAAACACCGTTCTTTTGATCTGAGCACACTCACGTTTCGTGCTGTATTAGAGACTCTATAAAGCAAGAGGGTGCTTCTTGCTCTAAAGCAGAGTGTGTTTCATGGATGAGAACAATGGTCTGAATTTCCCTTCAGAAACAGAGTTAATCGACAGGATCTGTGTCTTCCTACAAGCAAGAGTTCATTTCTGGTAAACCAAGTGAATTTTGGGCTCAAATGATTTTTCACAGTTCAACAACCCAACGCGATTCTCACTATTAACTTAAGAGCATTTATGTAAGAGGAGCTGTGGTTTGTATCAGTTTCATAAGCAGAGTTGAACTACATATGGTCCTTATGAGTAGGAAACACGGTTCATTTTTTCTGGGCATGATCATGGTTCTTGCTGTATTGGAGACTCTGGAAGAAGAGCTTGCTTCTTGAGTCAAAACAGAGTGAGTTTCTTACATGAGAACACTGGTGTGAATTTCCCTTCAGAATCGGGGGTAAACCACAGTATCTGTGTGTTCCTACAAGCAAGAGATCATTTCTGGTAAACCCAGTGAATTTGGGGCTCAAATGATTTTACACAGTGCACCAACAAAACAAGATTCTCACTATTAACTAAAGAGCCTTTATGTAAGAGGAACTGTGGTTTGTTTCAGTTTCATATGCAGAGTTGAACTGCATATGGTCGGTATGAGGAGGAAACAGTTTTTTTTTTTTTGTGGGCATTCTCATGGTTCTTGTTTAATTGCTTACGCTGGAAAGAGGAGGATGCTTCCTGAGTTAAAAAGGCATGCGATTCATGGATGAGAACATTGGTCTGAATTTCCCTTCAGAAACGGAGTTAAACCCCAGGATCTGTGTCTTCCGACAAGCAAGAGTTCAATTCTGGTAAAGCAAGTGAATTCTGGGCTCAATTGATTTTACACAATACACGAACCCAACTTGATTCACCCTATTATCTAAAGAGCATTTATGTAAGAGGAGCTGTTGTTTGTATCAGTTTCATAAGCAGAGTTGAACTACATATGTTCCTTATGAGTAGGAAACACAGTTCTTTTTTTCTGTTCATGCTCATGGTTCTGGCTGTATTGGAGAAGCTGGAAAGAAGAAGTTGCTTCTTAAGTGAAAACAGAGTGTTTCATGGATGAGAACATTGGTCTGAATTTCCCTTCAGATAAGGAGTTAAACGACAGGATCTGTGTCTTCCCACTACGAAGAGTTCAATTCTGGTAAACCAAGTAAATTTGGGGCTCAAATGAATTTACACAGTTCTTGAACCCAACAAGATTCAAACTATTAACTAAAGAGCGCTTATATAAGAGGAGCTGTGGTTTGTATCAGTTTCATAAGCAGAGTTGAACTACATATGGTCCGTATGAGTAGGAAACACAGTTCATTTTTCTGGGCATGATCATGGTTCTTGCTGTATTGGAGACACTGGAAGAAGAGCTTGCTTCTTGAGTTAAAACAGAGTGAGTTTCTTGGATGAGAACACTGGTCTGAATTTCCCTTCAGAAACAGAGTTAAACCACATGATCTGTGTATTCCTACAAGCAAGAGTTCATTTCTGGTAAACCATGTGAATTTTTGGCTCAAATGGTTTTTCACTGTTCTGGAACACAACTTGATTCTCCCTATTAACTAAAGAGCATTTATGTAAGAGGAGCTGTGGTTTGTATCAGTTTCATAAACAGAGTTGAACTACATATGGTCCGTATGAGTAGGAAACACGGTTCATTTTTTCTGGGCATGATCATGGTTCTTGCTGTATTGGAGACTCTGGAAGAAGAGCTTGCTTCTTGAGTCAAAACAGAGTGAGTTTCTTAGATGAGAACACTGGTCAGAATTTCCCTTCAGAATCGGGGGTAAACCACAGTATCTGTGTGTTCCTACAAGCAAGAGATCATTTCTGGTAAACCCAGTGAATTTGGGGCTCAAATGATTTTACACAGTGCACCAACAAAACAAGATTCTCACTATTAACTAAAGAGCCTTTATGTAAGAGGAACTGTGGATTGTTTCAGTTTCATATGCAGAGTTGAACTGCATATGGTCTGTATGAGGAGGAAACACAGTTGTTTTTTTTTTTCTGGGCATTCTCATGGTTATTGTTTAATTGCTTACGCTGGAAAGAGGAGGATGCTTCCTGAGTTATAAAGGCATGTGATTCATGGATGAGAACATTGGTCTGAATTTCCCTTCAGAAATGGAGTTAAACCCCAGGATCTGTGTCTTCCGACAAGCAAGAGTTCAATTCTGGTAAAGCAAGTGAATTCTGGGCTCAATTGATTTTACACAATACACGAACCCAACTTGATTCACCCTATTAACTAAAGAGCATTTATGTAAGAGGAGCTGTGGTTTGTATCAGTTTCATAAGCAGAGTTGAACTACATATGTTCCTTATGAGTAGGAAACACAGTTCTTTTTTTCTGTTCATGCTCATGGTTCTGGCTGTATTGGAGAAGCTGGAAAGAAGAGGTTGCTTCTTAAGTGAAAACAGAGTGTTTCATGGATGAGAACATTGGTCTGAATTTCCCTTCAGAAACGGAGTTAAACGACAGGATCTGTGTCTTCCCACTACGAAGAGTTCAATTCTGGTAAACCAAGTAAATTTGGGGCTCAAATGAATTTACACAGTTCTTGAACCCAACAAGATTCAAACTATTAACTAAAGAGCGCTTATATAAGAGGAGCTGTGGTTTGTATCAGTTTCATAAGCAGAGTTGAACTACATATGGTCCGTATGAGTAGGAAACACAGTTCATTTTTCTGGGCATGATCATGGTTCTTGCTGTATTGGAGACACTGGAAGAAGAGCTTGCTTCTTGAGTTAAAACAGAGTGAGTTTCTTGGATGAGAACACTGGTCTGAATTTCCCTTCAGAAACAGAGTTAAACCACATGATCTGTGTATTCCTACAAGCAAGAGTTCATTTCTGGTAAACCATGTGAATTTTTGGCTCAAATGGTTTTTCACTGTTCTGGAACACAACTTGATTCTCCCTATTAACCTAAGAGCATTTATGTAAGAGGAGCTGTGGTGTGTATCAGTTTCATAAACAGAGTTGAACTACATATGGTCTGTATAAGTAGGAAACACCGTTCTTTTTTTCTGGGCATGCTCATGGTTCTTGCTGTATTGCAGAGGCTGGAAAGAAGAGCTTGCTTCTTGCATTAAAACAAAGTGTGTTTCATGGATGAGGACACTGGTCTGAATTTCCCTTCAAAAGCCAAGTAAAACCTCAGGATCTGTGTCTTCCTACAAGCAAGAGTTCATTTCTGGTAAACAAAGTGAATTTTGGGCTCAAATAATTTTTCACAGTTCAACAACCCAACGCGATTCTCACTATTAACTAAAGAGCATTTATGTAAGAGGAGCTGTGGTTTGTATCAGTTTCATAAGCAGAGTTGAACTACATATGTTCCTTATGAGTAGGAAACACAGTTCTTTTTTTCTGGGCATGCTCATGGTTCTTGCTGTATTGGAGATGCTGGAAAGAAGAGCTTGCTTCTTACGTGAAAACAGAGTGTGTTTCATGAATGAGAACACTGGTATGAATTTCACTTCAGAAACTGAGTTAAATCACAGGTTCTGTGGATTGATACAAGCAAGAGTTCATTTCTGGTAAACCATTTGAATTTTTGGCTCAAATGGTCTTTCACAGTTCTGGAAATCAACCTGATTCTCCCTATTAACAAAAGAGCATTTATGTAAGAGGGGCTGTTGTTTGTATCAGTTTCATAAACAGAGTTGAACTACATATGGTCATTATGAGTAGGAAACAAAGTTCTTTTTTTCTGGGCATTCTCATGGTTTTTGCTCTATTGTGGACGCTGAAAGAAGAGCTTGCTTCTTGCATGAAAACAGAGTGTGTTTCATGGATGAGAACACTGGTCTGAATTTCCCTTCAGAAACCAAGTTAAACCTCAGGATCTGTGTCTTCCTACAAGCAAGAGTTCATTTCTGGTAAACAAAGTGAATTTTGGGCTCAAATGATTTTTCACAGTTCAACAACCCAACGCGATTCTCACTATTAACTAAAGAGCATTTATGTAAGATGATCTGTGGTTTGTATCAGTTTCATAAGCAGAGTTGAACTACATATGGTCCGTTGGAGTAGGAAAAACAGTTCTTTTTTTCTGGGCATGCTCATGGTTCTTGCTCTATTGGAGATGCTGGAAAGAAGAGCTTGCTTCTGGCGTTAAAGCAGAGTGTTTTTCATGGATGAGAACACTGGTCTGAATATCCCTTCAGAAACAGAGTTAAACCACAGGATCTTTGTCTTCCTACAAGCAAGAGTTCATTTCTGGTAAACCAAGTGAATTTTCGGCTCAAATGATTTTTCACAGTTCAACAACCCAACGCGATTCTCATTATTAACTAAAGAGCATTTATGTAAGAGGAGCTGTGGTTTGTATCAGTTTCATAAGCAGAGTTGAACTACATATGGTCCTTATGAGTAGGAAACACGGTTCATTTTTTCTGGGCATGATCATGGTTCTTGCTGTATTGGAGACACTGGAAGAAGAGCTTGCTTCTTGAGTTAAAACAGAGTGAGTTTCTTGGATGAGAACACTGGTCTGAATTTCCCTTCAGAATCGGGGGTAAACCACAGTATCTGTGTGTTCCTACAAGCAAGAGTTCATTTCTAGTAAACCCAGTGAATTTGGGGCTCAAATGATTTTACACAGTGCACCAACAAAACAAGATTCTCACTATAAACTAAAGAGCCTTTATGTAAGAGGAACTGTAGTTTGTTTCAGTTTCATATGCAGAGTTGAACTGCATATGGTCTGTATGAGGAGGAAACACAGTTTTTTTTTTTCTGGGCATTCTCATGGTTCTTGTTTAATTGCTTACCCTGGAAAGAGGAGGATGCTTCCTGAGTTAAAAAGGCATGTGATTCATGGATGAGAACATTGGTCTGAATTTCCCTTCAGAAATGGAGTTAAACCCCAGGATCTGTGTCTTCTGACAGGCAAGAGTTCAATTCTGGTAAAGCAAGTGAATTCTGGGCTCAAATGATTTTTCACAGTTCAAGATCCTGACGCGATTCCCACTGTTAACTAAAGAGCATTTATGTAGGAGGAGCTGTTGTTTGTTTCAGTTTCTTTAGCAGAGTTGAACTACATATGGTCCGTATGAGTAGGAAACTATTCTTTTTTCAGGGCATTCTCATGGTTCTTGCTGTATTGGACAGGCTTGAAAGAAGAGCTTGCTTCTTGCGTTAAAACAGAGTGTGTTTCATTAATGAGAACACTGGTCTGAATTTCCCTTCAGAAACAGAGTTAAACCACAGGATCTGTGTCTTACTACAACCAAGAGTTAATTTATGGTAAACCAAGTGAATTTTCGGCTCAAATGATTTTTCACAGTTCAGCAACCCAACGCAATTCTCACTATTAACTAAAGAGCATTTATGTAAGAGGAGCTGTGGTTTGTATCAGTTTCATAAGCAGAGTTGAACTACATATGGTCCGTATGATTAGGAAACACAGTTCATTTTTTCTGGGCATGATCATGGTTCTTGCTGTATTGGAGACACTGGAAGAAGATCTTGCTTCTTAAATTAAAACAGAGTGAGTTTCTTGGATGAGAACACTGGTCTGAACTTCCCTTCAGAAACAGAGTTAAACCACAGGATCTGTGGATTCATACAAGCAAGAGTTCATTTCTGGAAAACAATTTGAATTTTTGTCTCAAATGGTCTTTCACAGTTCTGGAAATCAACCTGATTCTCCCTATTAACAAAAGAGCATTTATGTAAGAGGAGCTGTTGTTTGTATCAGTTTCATAAACAGAGTTGAACTACATATGGTCATTATGAGTAGGAAACAAAGTTTTTTTCTGGGCATTCTCATGGTTTTTGCTCTATTGTGGACGCTGAAAGAAGAGCTTGCTTCTTGCGTGAAAACAGAGTGTGTTTCATGGATGAGAACACTGGTCTGAATTTCCCTTCAGAAACCAAGTTACACCTCAGGATCTGTGTCTTCCTACAAGCAAGAGTTCATTTCTGGTAAACAAAGTGAATTTTGGGCTCAAATGATTTTTCACAGTTCAACAACCCAACGCGATTCTCACTATTAACTAAAGAGCATTTATGTAAGAGGATCTGTGGTTTGTATCAGTTTCATAAGCAGAGTTGAACTACATATGGTCCGTTGGAGTAGGAAACACAGTTCTTTTTTTCTGGGCATGCTCATGGTTCTTGCTCTATTGGAGATGCTGGAAAGAAGGGCTTGCTTCTGGCGTTAAAGCAGAGTGTGTTTCATGGATGAGAACACTGGTCTGAATATCCCTTCAGAAACAGAGTTAAACCACAGGATCTTTGTCTTCCTACAAGCAAGAGTTCATTTCTGGTAAACCAAGTGAATTTTCGGCTCAAATGATTTTTCACAGTTCAACAACCCAACGCGATTCTCACTATTAACTAAAGAGCATTTATGTAAGAGGAGCTGTGGTTTGTATCAGTTTCATAAGCAGAGTTGAACTACATATGGTCCTTATGAGTAGGAAACACGGTTCATTTTTTCTGGGCATGATCATGGTTCTTGCTGTATTGGAGACACTGGAAGAAGAGCTTGCTTCTTGAGTTAAAACAGAGTGAGTTTCTTGGATGAGAACACTGGTCTGAATTTCCCTTCAGAATCGGGGGTAAACCACAGTATCTGTGTGTTCCTACAAGCAAGAGTTCATTTCTGGTAAACCCAGTGAATTTTGGGCTCAAATGATTTTTCACAGTTCAACAACCCAACGCAATTCTCACTATTAACTAAAGAGCATTTATGTAAGAGGAGCTTTGGTTTGTATCTGTTTCATAAGCAGAGTTGAACTACAGATGGTCCTTATGAGTAGGAAACACGGTTCATTTTTTCTGGGCATGATCATGGTTCTTGCTGTATTGGAGACACTGGAAGAAGAGCTTGCTTCTTGAGTTAAAACAGAGTGAGTTTCTTGGATGAGAACACTGGTCTGAATTTCCCTTCAGAATCGGGGGTAAACCACAGCATCTGTGTGTTCCTACAAGCAAGAGTTCATTTCTGGTAAACCCAGTGAATTTGGGGCTCAAATGATTTTACACAGTGCACCAACAAAACAAGATTCTCACTATTAACTAAAGAGCCTTTATGTAAGAGGAACTGTGGTTTGTTTCAGTTTCATATGCAGAGTTGAACTGCATATGGTCTTTATGAGGAGGAAACACAGTTTTTTTTTTTTTTCTGGCCATTCTCATGGTTCTTGTTTAATTGCTTACGCTGGAAAGAGGAGGATGCTTCCTGAGTTAAAAAGGTATGTGATTCATGGATGAGAACATTGGTCTGAATTTCCCTTCAGAAACGGAGTTAAACCCCAGGATCTGTGTCTTCCGACAGGCAAGAGTTCAATTCTGGTAAAGCAAGTGAATTCTGGGCTCAAATGATTTTTCACAGTTCAAGATCCCAACGCGATTCTCACTGTTAACTGAAGAGCATTTATGTAGGAGGAGCTGTTGTTTGATTCAGTTTCTTTAGCAGAGTTGAACTACATATGGTCCATATGAGTAGGAAACTGTTATTTTTTCAGGGCATTCTCATGGTTCTTGCTGTATTGGACAGGCTTGAAAGAAGAGCTTGCTTCTTGCGTTAAAACAGAGTGTGTTTCATTAATGAGAACACTGGTCTGAATTTCCCTTCAGAAACAGAGTTAAACCACAGGATCTGTGTCTTCCTACAAGCAAGAGTTCATTTCTGGTAAACCAAGTGAATTTTCGGCTCAAATGATTTTTCACAGTTCAGCAACCCAACGCGATTCTCACTATTAACTAAAGAGCATTTCTGTAAGAGGAGCTGTGGTTTGTATCAGTTTCATAAGCAGAGTTGAACTACATATGGTCCTTATGAGTAGGAAACACGGTTCATTTTTTCTGGGCATGATCATGGTTCTTGCTGTATTGGAGACACTGGAAGAAGAGCTTGCTTCTTCAGTTAAAACAGAGTGAGTTTCTTGGATGAGAACACTGGTCTGAATTTCCCTTCAGAATCGGGGGTAAACCACAGTATCTGTGTGTTCCTACAAGCAAGAGATCATTTCTGGTAAACCCAGTGAATTTGGGGCTCAAATGATTTTACACAGTGCACCAACAAAACAAGATTCTCACTATTAACTAAAGAGCCTTTATGTAAGAGGAACTGTGGATTGTTTCAGTTTCATATGCAGAGTTGAACTGCATATGGTCTGTATGAGGAGGAAACACAGTTTTTTTTTTTTCTGGGCATTCTCATGGTATTGTTTAATTGCTTACGCTGGAAAGAGGAGGATGATTCCTGAGTTATAAAGGCATGTGATTCATGGATGAGAACATTGGTCTGAATTTCCCTTCAGAAATGGAGTTAAACCCCAGGATCTGTGTCTTCCGACAAGCAAGAATTCGTTTCAGGTAATGCAGTCACTGCTCAGCTCAAACAAAGCTACATCGTTCATGAAGCTCACACGTTTCATGCTCTTAAATGAAAATCCTGGGATGTTAGAGGACTTGTGATTTGTATCAGTTTCAGAAGCAGAGTTGAACTAGATATGGTCCGTATGTGTGGGAAACACCGTCCATTTGTTCTGAGCACACTCAGGTTTCCTGCTGTATTAGAGACTCTAGAAAGTCAGAGGGTGCTTCTTGCCATAAAGCAGAGTGTGTTTCATGGATGAGAACTGTGCTGTGTGTTATCCTTGAGATATGGAGTTTTCCCAGGCTCGCTGTCTTCCTACAAGCAAGACATCGTTTCAGGGAAACGCAGTCACTTCTCAGCTCAAACAAAGCTACATCATCCACGAAACTCACATGTTTCTCGCTCTTAACTGAAAAGCACTGGATGTTAGAGGACATTTCGTTTGTATCAGTTTCAGAAGGAGAAATGAACTAGATATGCTCCGTATGAGTAGGAAACACCGTTCTTTTGTTCTTAGCACACTCACATTTCCTGCTGTATTAGAGACTCTAGAAAGCATGAGCGTGCATCTTGCCCTAAAGCAGAGTGTGTTTCATGCATGAGAACTGTGCTGTGTGTTTCCCTACAGAAATGGAGTTAAATCCCAGGCTCAGTGTCTTCCTACAAGTCAGAATTCGTTTCAGGTAAATGCAGTCACTTTTAAGCTGAAACGAAGATACCACCTTCCTGAAGCTGACAGGTTTCTCGCTGTTAACTGAAAAGCATTGGATGTTAGAGGACCTGTGGTTTGTATCAGGTTCTGAAGGAGAGTTGAACTAGATATGGTCCGTATGTGTAGGAAACACCTTTATTTTGTTCTGAGCATACTCACCTTTTCTGCTTTATTAGTGACTCTAGAAAACAAGAGCGTGCTTCTTGCTCTAAAGCAGAGTTTGTTTCATGTATGAGAACTGTGCTGTGTGTTTCCCTTCCGTAATGGAGATAAATCCCAAGGTCTGTGACTTTCTATAAGCAAGACTTCGTTTCAGGGAAACGCAGTCACTTTTCAGCTCAAATGAAGCTATATCGTTCTTGAAGCTCATGTTTCTCGCTGTTAACTGAAAAGCATTGGATGTTAGAGGACCTGTGGTTTGTATCAGTTTCATAATCAGAGTTGACTAGATATGGTCCGTATGTTTAGGAAACACCGTTCTTTTGTTCTGAGCACACGCACGTTTCCTGCTGTATTTGAGACTCTAGAAAGCAAGAGCGTGCTTCTTACTCTAAAGCAGAGTGTGTTTCATGCATGAGAACTGTGCTGTGTGTTTCCCTTCAGAAATGGAGTTAAATCCCAGCGTCTGTGTCTTCCTAAAAGCAAGACTTGGTTTCCGGTAAACACAGTCACTTTTCAGTTCAAAAAAAGCTACATTGTTCACGAAGCTCACACGTTTCTCGCTCTTCAATGAAAAGTATGGGATGCTAGAGGACTTGTGGTTTGTTTCAGTTTCAGAAGC
Organism: Onychomys arenicola; assembly: GCA_949786405.1. NCBI lineage: Eukaryota > Metazoa > Chordata > Mammalia > Rodentia > Cricetidae > Onychomys > Onychomys arenicola. The sequence goes on along the minus strand of CATKUM010000039.1, from coordinate 5,008,312 downwards.
AGAGTTGAACTAGGTATAGTCTGTATGTGTAGGAAACGCAGTTCTTTTCATCTGAGCACACTCACGTTTCCTCCTGTATTAGAGACTCAAGAATGTAAGAGGGTGTTTCTCGCTTAAAGCAGAGAGTGATTCATGCATGAGTACAGTGCTGTGTGTTTCCCTTCAGAAATGGAGTTAAATCCCATTCTCTGTGTCTTCCTAAAAGCCAGACTTCGTTTCAGTTAAATGCAGTCACTTCTCAGCTCAAAGGAAGCTACATAGTTCACCAAGCTCACACGTTTCTCACGCTTAACTGAAAAGCATTGGATGTTAGAGGACATGTCGTTTGTATCATTTTCAGGAGAAGAGTTGAAGTAGATATGGTCCGTATGTGTAGGAAACACCGTTCTTTTATTCTGAACACACTCACATTTCCTGCTGTATTAAAGAGTCTAGAAAGCAAGAGCGTTCTTCTTGCTCTAAAGCAGAGTGTGTTTCATGGATGAGAACTGTGCTGTTTGTTTCCCTTCAGAAATGGAGTTAAATCCCAGGCTCTGTGTCTTCCTACAAGCAAGAATTCTTTTCAGGTAAACGCATTCACTTTACAGCTCAAATGAAGCTACATCGTTCACGAAGCTCACACGTTTCTTGCTCTCAACGTAAAAACATTGCATATTAGAGGACCTGTGGTTTGTATCAGTTTCAGAAGCACATTTGACTAGATATGGTCCTTATGTGTAGAAAACACTGTGCTTTTGTCCTGAGCTCACTCATGTTTCTTGCTGTACTAGAGACAATAGATAGCAAGAGCGTGCTTCTAGCTCTAAAGCAGAGAGTGTTTCATGCATGAGAACCGTGCTATGTGTTTCTCTTCAGAAATGGGGTTGAATCCCAGACTCTGTGTCTTCCTACAAGCAAGACATCATTTCAGGTAAACGCAGTTACTTCTCAGCTCAAACGAAGATACATCGTTCACCAAGTTCACACAATTCTCGCTCTTAACTGAAAAACACTGGATGCTAGAGGACATGTCGTTTGTATCAGTTTCAGAAGGAGAGTTGAACTAGATATGGTCCGTAAGTGTAGGATTCACCATTCTTTTGTTCTGAGCACACTCACATTTCCTGCTGTATTAGAGACTCTAGAAAGCAAGTGCTTGATTCTTGCTCTGAAACAGAGTGTGTTTCATGCATGAGAACAGTGCTGTGTGTTTCCCTTCAAAAGTGGAGTTAAATCCCATTCTCTGTGTCTTCCTACAAGCTAGACTTCGTTTCTGGTAAATGCAGTCACTTCTCATCTCAAACAAAGCTACATCATTCATGAAGCTCACACGATTCTCGCTCTTAACTGAAAAGCACTGGATGTTAGAGGACCTGTGGTTTGTATCAATTTCAGAAGCAGAGTTGACTAGATATGGTCCGTATGTGTAGGAAACACCGTTCTTTTGTTCTGAGCACACTCACATTTTCTGCTGTATTAGAGACTATAGAAAGCAAGAGCGTGCTTCTTGATCTAAAGTAGAGTGTGTTTCAGGAATGAGAACTGTGCTGTGTGTTTCCCCTCAGAAATGGAGTTAAATCCAAGGGTCTGTGTCTTACTACAAGCAAACTTCGTTTCAGGTAAACACAGTCACTTTTCAGCTCAAACGAAGCTACATTGTTCACGAAACTCACACGTGTCTTGCTCTTAAGTGAAAAGCATTGGATGTTAGACGACCTGTGGTTTGTAGTAGTTTCAGAAGCAGAGTTGACCTAGATATGGTCCTTATGTGTAGAAAACACTTTTCTTTTATCCTGATATCACTCATTTTTCCTGCTGTGTTAGAGACTCTAGAAAGCAAGAGAGTGCTTTTTGCTCTAAAGAAGAGTGTGTTTCATGCATGACAACTGTGCTGTGTGTTTCCCTTCAGAAATGGAGTTAAATCCCAGGGTCTGTGTCTTACTAAAAGCAAGACTTCATTTCAGGTAAAGGCAGTCACTTCTCAACTCTAACGAAGCTACATTGTTCACAAAGCTCAAACATTTCACGCTCTTAAATGAAAAGCACTGGATGTTAGAAGACCTGTGCTTTGTATCACTTTCAGAAGCAGAGTTGACTAGATATCGTCCATATGTTTAGGAAACACCGTTCTTTTGTTCTTAGCACACGCACGTTTCCTGCTGTATTAGAGAGTACACAAAGCAAGAGCGTGATTCTTGCTGTAAAGTAGAGTGTGTTTCAGGAATGAGAACTGTGCTGTGTGTTTCCCTTCAGAAATGGAGTTAAATCCCAGGGTCTGTGTCTTCCTACAGGCAAGACTTGGTTTCCGGTAATCGCAGTCAATTTTCAGTTCAAAGGAATTACATTGTTCACGAAGCTCACACGTTACTCGCTCTCAAATGACTAGCATGGGATGTTAGAGGACTTGTGGTTTGTTTCAGTTTCAGAAGCAGAGTTGAACTAGGTATAGTCTGTATGTGTAGGAAACGTAGTTGTTTTCATCTGAGCACACTCACGTTTCCTGCTGTATTAGAGACTCAACAATGCAAGAGTGTGCTTCTTGCTCTAAAGCAGAGAGTGTTTCATGCATGAGTACAGTGCTGTGTGTTTCCCTTCAGAAATGGAGTTAAATCCCATTCTCTGTGTCTTCCTACAAGCCAGACTTTGTTTCAGTTAAATGCAGTCACTTCTCAGCTCAAAGGAAGCTACATAGTTCACCAAGCTCACACGTTTCTCACGCTTAACTGAAAAGCATTGGATGTTAGAGGACATGTCGTTTGTATCATTTTCAGGAGGAGAGTTGAAGTAGATATGGTCTGTATGTGTAGGAAACACTGTTCTTTTGTTCTGAGCACACTCACATTTCCTGCTGTATTAGAGAATCTAGAAAGCAAGAGCATGCTTCTTGCTCTAAAGCAGAGTGCTTTTTATGGATGAGAACTTGGCTGTGTTTCATTTCAGAAATGGAGTTAAATCCCAGGTTCTGTGTCTTCCTACAAGCAAGACTTCGTTTCAGGTAAACACACTCACTTTTCAGCTCAAACAAAGCTACATTGTTCACCAAGCTCAAACATTTCTCGCTCTTTACTGAAAAGCATTGGATGTTACAGGACATGTCGTTTGTATCAATTTCAGGAGATGAGTTGAAGTAGATATGGTCGGTATGTGTAGGAAACACCGTTCTTTTGTTCTGAGCAAACTCACATTTTCTGCTGTGTTAGAGACTCTAGAAAGCAAGAGCGTGCTTCTTGCTCTGAAACAGAGTGTGTTTCATGGATGAGAAGAATGCTGTGTGTTTCCCTTCAAAAAATGGCGTTAAATACCAGGGTATGTGTCTTACTACAACCAAGACTTCGTTTCAGGTAAACGCAGTCACTTTGCACCTCAAAGGAAGATACATCGTTCACAAAGCTCAAACATTTCTCGCTCCTAACTGACAAGCACTGAATGTTAGAGGACCTGTGGTTTGTATCAGTTTCAGAAGCAGAGTTGACTAGATATGGTCTGTATGTGAAGGAAACACCATTCTTTTGTTCTGACCACACGCACATTTCCTGCTGTATTAGAGACTCTAGAAAGCAAGAGCGTGCTTCTTGCTGTAAAACAGAGTGTGTTTCATGCATGAGAACAGTGCTGTGTGTTTCCCTTCAAAAGTGGAGTTAAATCCCATTCTCTGTGTCTTCCTACAAGCTAGACTTCGTTTCTGGTAAATGCAGTCACTTCTCATCTCAAACAAAGCTACATCATTCATGAAGCTCACACGATTCTCACTCTTAACTGAAAAGCATTGGATGTTAGAGGACCTGTGGTTTGTAGTAGTTTCAGAAGCAGAGTTTACCTAGATATGGTCCTTATGTGTAGAAAACACTTTTCTTTTATCCTGAGCTCACTCATGTTTCCTGCTGTATTAGAGACACTAGAAAGCAAGAGCGTGCTTTTTGCTCTAAAGAAGAGTGTGTTTCATGCATGACAACTTGCTGTGTGTTTCCCTTCAGAAATGGAGTTAAATCAAAGGGTCTGTGTCTTACTACAAGCAAGACTTCATTTCAGGTAAACGCAGACACTTCTCAACTCTAACGAAGCTACATTGTTCACAAAGCTCAAACATTTCACGCTCTTAAATGAAAAGCACTGGATGTTAGAGGACCTCTGCTTTGTAAGCAGAGTTGACTAGATATCGTCCATATGTTTAGGAAACACCGTTCTTTTGTTCTTAGCACACACACGTTTCCTGCTGTATTAGAGAGTATACAAAGCAAGAGCGTGCTTCTTGCTGTAAAGTAGAGTGTGTTTCAAGAATGAGAACTGTGCTGTGTGTTTCTCTTCAGAAATGGAGTTATATCCCAGGGTCTGTGTCTTCCTACAGGCAAGACTTGGTTTCCGGTAATCGCAGTCAATTTTCAGTTCAAAGGAATTACATTGTTCACGAAGCTCACACGTTTCTCGCTCTCAAATGAAAAGCATGGGATGTTAGAGGACTTGTGGTTTGTTTCAGTTTCAGAAGCAGAGTTGAAGTAGATATGGTCCGTATGTGTAGGAAACACTGTTCATTTGTTCTGAGCACACTCACGTTTCCCGCCTTCTTAGAGACTCTAGAAAGCAAGAGCGTGCTTCTTGCTCTAAAGCAGAGTGTGTTTCATGTAAGAGAACTGTGATGTCTGTTTTCCTTCAGAAAAGGAGTTAAGTCCCAGGTTTGGTGTCTTCCTACACGCAAGACTTCATTTCAGGTAAATGCATTCTCTTCCCAGCTCAAACAAAGCTACATCATTCACGAAGCTCACACGTATCTCGCTCTTAACTGAAAAGCATGGGATGTTAGAGGACAAGTGGTTTGTATCAGTTTCAGATGCAGAGTTGACCTAGATATGTTCCTTATGTGTAGAAAAAACTGTGCTTTTGTCCTGAGCTCACTCATGTTTCTTGCTGTACTAGAGAATCTAGATACCAAGAGCGTGCTTCTAGCTCTAAAGCAGAGAGTGTTTCATGCATGAGAACTGTGCTGTGTGTTTCCATTCAGAAAATGAATTAAATCCCAGACTCAGTGTCTTCCTACAAGCAATAATTCGTTTCAGGTATCGCAGACACTTCTCAGCTCAAATGAAGCTACATCGTTCACCAAGTTCACACGTTTCTCACTCTTAACTGAAAAGCACTGGATGTTAGAGGACATGTCATTTGTATCAGTTTCAGAAGGAGAGTTGAACTAGATATGGTCCGTAAGTGTAGGAAACACCGTTCTTTTGTTCTTAGCACACTCACATTTCCTGCTATATTAGAGTCTCTAGAAAGCAAGAGCGTGCTTCTTCTCTAAAGCAGAGTGTGTTTCATGCATGAGAACTGTGCTGTGTGTTTCCTTCAGAAAGGGAGTTAAATCCCATTCTCTTTCTCTTCCTCCAAGCAAGAATTTGATTCAGGTAAACCCAGTCCATATTCAGCTCAAAGGAATCTACATCATTCACGATCCTCACACGTTTCTCGCTCTTGACTGAAATGCATTGGATGATATAGGAACTGTGGTTTGTATCAGTTTCAGAAGCAGAGTTGAACTAGATATGTTCGGTTAGTGTAGGAAACACCCTTCTTTTGTTCTGAGGTCACTCACATTTCCTGTTGTATTAGAGACTCTAGAAAACAAGAGCTTGCTTCTTGCTCTAAAGCAGAGTGTGTTTCATGGATGAGAACTGTGGTTTGTGTTTCCCTTTAGAAATGGCGTTATCCCAGGCTCGCTGTCTTCCTACCAGCAAGACTTAGTTTCAGGTAAACGCATTCACTTTTCAGCTCAAACGAAGATACAACGTTCACGAAGCTGACGGGTTTCTCGCTCTTAATTAAAAACCATTGGATTTTAGAGGTCCTCTGGGTTGTATCAGGTTCAGAAGCAGAGTTGAACTAGATATGGTCTGTATGTGTAGGAAACACCATTCTTTTGTTCTGAGCACACTCACATTTCCTGCTATATTAGAGAATCTAGAAAGCAAGAGCGTGCTTCATACTTAAAGCAGATTGCGTTTCATGGATGTGAACTGTGCTGTGTGTTTCCCTTCAGAAATGGAGTTAAATCCCAGGCTCTGTGTCTTCCTACAAGCAAGAATTCTTTTCAGGTAAACGCATTCACTTTACAGCTCAAATGAAGCTACATCGTTCACGAAGCTCACACGTTTCTTGCTCTCAACGTAAAAACATTGCATATTAGAGGACCTGTGGTTTGTATCAGTTTCAGAAGCACATTTGACTAGATATGGTCCTTATGTGTAGAAAACACTGTGCTTTTGTCCTGAGCTCACTCATTTTTCTTGCTGTACTAGAGACTCTAGATAGCAAGAGCGTGCTTCTAGCTCTAAAGCAGAGAGTGTTTCATGCATGAGAACCGTGCTGTGTGTTTCTCTTCAGAAATGGGGTTGAATCCCAGACTCTGTGTCTTCCTACAAGCAAGAATTCGTTTCAGATAAACGCAGTCACTTATCTGCTCAAACGAAGATACATCGTTCACCAAGTTCACACGATTCTCGCTCTTAACTGAAAAGCACTGGATGTTAGAGGACATGTCGTTTGTATCAGTTTCAGAAGGAGAGTTGAACAAGATATGGTCCGTAAGTGTAGGAATCACCATTCTTTTGTTCTGAGCATATTCACATTTCCTGCTGTATTAGAGACTCTAGAATGCAAGAGTGTGCTTCTTGCTCTAAAGCAGAGGGTGTTTCATGGATGAGAACAGTGCTGTGTGTTTCCTTTAGAAATGGAGTTAAATCCCTTTCTCTTTGTGTTCCTCCAAGCAAGAATTTGACTCAGGTAAACGCAGTCCCTATTCAGTTCAAAGGAAGCAACATCATTCACGATACTCACACGTTTCTAGCTCTCGACTGAAAAGCATTGGATATTATAGGACCTGTGGTTTGTATCAGTTTCAGAAGCAGAGTTGAACTAGAAGTGGTCGGTTATTGTAGGAAACACCGTTCTTTTGTCCTGAGCTCCCTCACGTTTCCTGCTGTATTAGAGACTCTAGAAAGAAAGTGTGTGCTTCTCGATCTAAAGTAGAGTGTGTTTCAGGAATTAGAACTGTGCTGTGTGTTTCTCTTCAGAAATGGAGTTAAATCCCATTCTCTGTGTCTTCCTACAAGCCAGACTTCGTTTCAGTTAAATGCAGTCACTTCTCAGCTCAAAGGAAGCTACATAGTTCACCAAGCTCACACGTTTCTCACGCTTAACTGAAAAGCATTGGATGTTAGAGGACATGTCGTTTGTATCATTTTCAGCAGAAGAGTTGAAGTAGATATGGTCCGTATGTGTAGGAAACACCGTTCTTTTGTTCTGAGCAAACTCACATTCCTGCTGTATTAAAGACTCTAGAAAGCAAGAGCGTTCTTCTTGCTCTAAAGCAGAGTGTGTTTCATGGATGAGAACTGTGCTGTCTGTTTCCCTTCAGAAATGGAGTTAAATCCCAGGCTCTGTGTCTTCCTACAAGCATGAATTCTTTTCAGGTAAACGCATTCACTTTACAGCTCTAATGAAGCTACATCGTTCATGAAGCTCACACGTTTCTTGCTCTCAACGTAAAAACATTGCATATTAGAGGACCTGTGGTTTGTATCAGTTTCAGAAGCACATTTGACTAGATATGGTCCTTATGTGTAGAAAACACTGTGCTTTTATCCTGAGCTCACTCATGTTTCTTGCTGTACTAGAGACTCTAGATAGCAAGAGCATGCTTCTAGCTCTAAAGCAGAGAGTGTTTCTTGCATGAGAACCGTGCTGTGTGTTTCTCTTCAGAAATGGGGTTGAATCCCAGACGCTGTGTCTTCCTACAAGCAAGACTTCATTTCAGGTAAACGCAGTCACTTCTCAGCTCAAACGAAGATACATCGTTAACCAAGTTCACAAGATTCTCGCTCTTTACTGAAAAGCACTGGATGTTAGAGGACATGTCGTTTGTATCAGTTTCAGAAGGAGAGTTGAACTAGATATGGTCCGTAAGTGTAGGAATCACGATTCTTTTGTTCTGAGCATATTCACATTTCCTGCTGTATTAGAGACTCTAGAATGCAAGAGTGTGCTTCTTGCTCTAAAGCAGAGGGTGTTTCATGAATGAGAACTGTGCTGTGTGTTTCCTTTAAAAATGGAGTTAAATCCCATTCTCTTTGTGTTCCACCAAGCAAGAATTTTACTCAGGTAAACGCAGTCCCTATTCAGTTCAAAGGAGGCAACATCATTCACGATGCTCACACGTTTCTAGCTCTCGACTGAAAAGCATTGGATGTTATAGGCCCTGTGGTTTGTATCAGTTTCAGAAGAAGAGTTGAACTAGATATGGTCGGTTATTATACGAAACACCGTTCTTTTGTCCTGAGCTCCCTCACGTTTCCTGCTGTATTAGAGACTCTAGAAAGCAAGTGCGTGCTTCTTGACCTAAAGTAGAGTGTGTTTCAGGAATGAGAACTGTGCTGTGTGTTTCTCTTCAGAAATGGAGTTAAATCCCAGACTCTGTGTCTTCCTACAAGCAAGACTTCGTTTCAGGTAAACGCATTCACTTTTCAGCTCAAATGAAGCTACATCGTTCACGAAGCTCACACGTTTCTTGCTCTCAACGTAAAAACATTGGATATTAGAGGACCTGTGGTTTGTATCAGTTTCAGAAGCAGATTTGAGTAGATATGGTCCTCATGTGTAGATAACACTGTGCTTTTTTTCCTGAGCTCACTCATGTTTCTTGATGTTCTAGAGACTCTAGATAGCAAGACCATGCTTCTTGGTCTAAAGCAGAGTGTGTTTCATGGATGAGAACAGTGCTGTGTGTTTCCCTTCAGAAATGGGGTTAAATACCAGGGTCTGTGTCTTACTACAACCAACACTTCTTTTCAGGTAAACACAGTCACACTGCACCTCAAACGAAGATCCATCGTTCACAAAGCTCAAACATTTCTCGCTCTTAACTGAAAAGCACTGTATGTTAGAGGACCTGTGGTTTGTATCAGTTTCAGAAGCAGAGTTGACTAGATATGGTCTGTATGTGAAGGAAACTCCATTCTTTTGTTCTGAGCACACGCACGTTTCCTGCTGTATTAGAGAGTCTAGAAAGCAAGAGCATTCTTCTTGCTCTAAAACAGAGTGTGTTTCATGCATGAGAACTGTGCTGTGTGTTTCCCTTCAAAAATGGAGTTAAATTCCATTCTCTGTGTCTTCCTACAAGCTAGACTTCGTTTCTGGTAAATGCAGTCACTTCTCATCTCAAACAAAGCTACATCATTCATGAAGCTCAGACGTTTCTCGCTCTTAACTGAAAAGCATTGGATATTAGAGGACATGTCGTTTGTATCAGTTTCAGATATAGAGTAGAACTAGGTAAGGTGGGTATGTGTAGGAAACACCGATCTTTTATTCTGAGCACACTCATATTTTCTGCTGTATGAGAGACTATAGAAAGCAAGAGCATGCTTCTTGCTCTAAAGTAGAGTGTGTTTCATGCATGACAACTGTGCTGTGTGTTTCCCTTCATTAATGGAGTTAAATCCCAGGGTCTGTGTCTTACTACAAGCAAGACTTCGTTTCAGGTAAACGCAGTCACTTCTCAACTCAAACGAAGCTACATCGTTCACAAAGGTCAAACATTTCACACTCTTAACTGAAAAGCACTGATGTTAGAGGACCTGTAGTTTGTATCAGTTTCAGAAGAAGAGATGACTAAATATGGTCCGTATGTGTAGGAAACACCGTTCTTTTGTTCTGAGCACAGGCACGTTTCCTGCTGTATTTGAGACTCTAGAAAGCAAGAGCGTGCTTCTTAATCTAAAGCAGAGTGTGTTTCATGCATGAGAACTGTGCTGTGTGTTTCCCATCAGAAATGGAGTTAAATCCCATTCTCTGGGTCTTCCTACAAGCCAGACTTCGTTTCTGTTAAATGCAGTCACTTCTCAGCTCAAAGGAAGCTACATCGTTCACCAAGCTCACACGTTTCTCGCGCTTAACTGCAAAGCATTGGATGTTAGAGGACTTGTGGTTTGTATCAGTTTCAGAAGCAGAGTTGACTAGATATGGTCCGTATGTGTAGGAAACACCATTCTTTTGTTCTGAGCACAGTCACATTTTCTGCTGTATTAGAGACTCTAGAAAGCAAGTGCGTGCTTCTTGATCTAAAGTAGAGTGTGTTTCAGGAAGGAGAACTGTGCTGTGTGTTTCTCTTCAGAAATGGAGTTAAATCCCAGACTCTGTGTCTTCCTACAAGCAAGACTTCGTTTCAGGTAAACGCATTCACTTTTCAGCTCAAACGAAGCTACATTGTTCACCAAGCTCAAACATTTCTCGCTCTTAACTGAAAAGCGTTGGATGTTACAGGACATGTCGTTTGTGTCAGATTCAGAAGTAGAGTAGAACTAGATAAGGTGTATATGTGTAGGAAACACCGTTCTTTTGTTCTGAGCACACTCACATTTTCTGCTACATTAGAGAGTATACAAAGCAAGAGCGAGCTTCTTGCTGTAAAGTAGAGTGTGATTCAGGAATGAGAACTGTGCTGTGTGTTGCCCTTCAGAAATGGAGTTAAATCCCAGGGTCTGTGTCTTCCTACAGGCAAGACTTGGTTTCCGGTAATCGCAGTCAATTTTCAGTTCAAAGGAATAACATTGTTCACGAAGCTCACACGTTTCTCGCTCTCAAATGAAAAGCATGGGATGTTAGAGGACTTGTGGTTTGTTTCAGTTTCAGAAGCAGAGTTGAACTAGGTAGAGTATGTTTGTGTAGGAAACGCAGTTCTTTTCATCTGAGCACACTCACGTTTGCTGCTATATTAGAGACTCAAGAATGCAAGACGGTGCTTCTTGCTCTAAAGCAGAGAGTGTTTCATGCATGAGTACTGTGCTGTGTGTTTCCCTTCAGAAATGGAGTTAAATCCCATTCTCTGTGTCTTCCTACAAGCCAGACTTCGTTTCAGTTAAACGCAGTTACTTCTCAGCTCAAAGGAAGCTACATCGTTCACGAAGATCACACGTTTGTTGCTCTCAACGAAAAAACATTGGATATTAGAGGACCTGTGGTTTGTATCAGTTTCAGAAGCAGAGTTGAACTAGGTATGGTCAGTATGTGTAGGAAACACCGTTCCTTTGTTGTGAGCACACTCACGTTTCCTGCTGTAAAGAGACTCTAGAAAGCAAGAGCGTTCTACTTGCTCTAAAGCAGATTGTGTTTCAAGGATGAGAACTGTGATGTCTGTTTTCCTTCAGAAATGGAGTTAAGTCCCAGGTTTGGTGTCTTCCTACACGCAAGACTTCATTTCAGGTAAATGCATTCTCTTCGCAGCTCAAACAAAGCTACATCATTCACGAAGCTCACACGTATCTCGCTCTTAACTGAAAAGCATGGGATGTTAGAGGACAAGTGGTTTGTATCAGTTTCAGATGCAGAGTTGACCTAGATATGTTCCTTATGTGTAGAAAAAACTGTGCTTTTGTCCTGAGCTCACTCATGTTTCTTGCTGTACTAGAGACTCTAGATAGCAAGAGCGTGCTTCTAGCTCTAAAGCAGAGAGTGTTTCATGCATGAGAACTGTGCTGTGTGTTTCCATTCAGAAAATGAATTAAATCCCAGACTCAGTGTCTTCCTACAAGCAAGAATTCGTTTCAGGTAAACGCAGTCACTTCTCAGCTCAAATGAAGCTACATCGTTCACCAAGTTCACACGTTTCTCACTCTTAACTGTAAAGCACTGGATGTTAGAGGACATGTCATTTGTATCAGTTTCAGAAGGAGAGTTGAACTAGATATGGTCCGTAAGTGTAGGAAACACGGTTCTTTTGTTCTTAGCACACTCACATTTCCTGCTACATTAGAGTCTCTAGAAAGCAAGAGCGTGCTTCTTGCTCTAAAGCAGAGTGTGTATCATGGATGAGAACTGTGCTGTGTGTTTCCCTTCAGAAATGGAGTTAAATCCCTGGCTCTGTGTCTTCCTACAAGCAAGAATTCTTTTCAGGTAAACGCATTCACTTTACAGCTCAAATGAAGCTACATTGTTCACGAAGCTCACACGTTTCTTGCTCTCAACGTAAAAACATTGGATATTAGAGGACCTGTGGTTTGTATCAGTTTCAGAAGCACATTTGACTAGATATGGTCCTTATGTGTAGAAAACACTGTGCTTTTGTCCTGAGCTCACTCATGTTTCTTGATGTTCTAGAGACTCTAGATAGCAAGAGAGTTCTTCTAGCTTGAAAGCAGAGAGTGTTTCATGCATGAGAACTGTGCTGTGTGTTTCCCTTCAGAAATGGAGTAAAATCCCCGTCTCTGTGTCTTCCTACAAGCAAGACTTGGTTTCCGGTAAACACAGTCACATTTCAGTCCAAAGAAGCTACATTGTTCATGAAGCTCACATGTTTCTCGCTCTTCAATGAAAAGCATGAGATGATAGAGGACTTGTGGTTTGTTTCAGTTTCAGAAGCAGAGTTGAACTAGGTATAGTCTGTATGTGTAGGAAACGCAGTTCTTTACATCTGAGCACACATACGTTTCCTGCTGTATTAGAGACTCAAGAATGCAAGATGGTGCTTCTTGCTCTAAACCAGATAGTGTTTCATGCATGAGTACAGTGCTGTGTGTTTCCATTCATAAATGGAGTTAAATCCCATTCTCTGTGTCTTCCTACAAGCCAGACTTCGTTTCAGTTAAATGCACTCACTTCTCAGCTCAAAGGAAGCTGCATCATTCACCAAGGTCACACGTTTCTTGCTCTTAACTGAAAAGCACTGGATGTTACAGGACATTTCGTTTGTATGAGTTTCAGAAGGAGAGTTGAACTAGATATGGTCCGTAAGTGTAGGAAACACAGTTCTTTTTCTGAGCACATTCACATTTCCTGGAGTATTAGAGACACTAGAAAGCAAGACCGTGCTTCTTGGTCTAAAGCAGAGTGTGTTTCATGGATGAGAACAGTGCTGTGTGTTTCCCTTCAGAAATGGGGTTAAATACCAGGGTCTGTGTCTTACTACAACCAACACTTCGTTTCAGGTAAACACAGTCACTTTGCACCTCAAACGAAGATCCATCGTTCACAAAGCTCAAACATTTCTCGCTCTTAACTGAAAAGCACTGTATGTTAGAGGACCTGTGGTTTGTATCAGTTTCAGAAGCAGAGTTGACTAGATATGGTCTGTATGTGAAGGAAACTCCATTCTTTTGTTCTGAGCACACGCACGTTTCCTGCTGTATTAGAGAGTCTAGAAAGCAAGAGCGTTCTTCTTGCTCTAAAACAGAGTGTGTTTCATGCATGAGAACTGTGCTGTGTGTTTCCCTTCAAAAATGGAGTTAAATCCCAGGGTCTGTGTCTTACTACATGAAGCTCACACATTTCTCGCTCTTAACTGAAAAGCATTGGATGTTAGAGGACATGTCGTTTGTATCAGTTTCAGATATAGAGTAGAACTAGGTAAGGTGGGTATGTGTAGGAACTACCGTTCTTTTATTCTGAGCACACTCATATTTTCTGCTGTATGAGAGACTATAGAAAGCAAGAGCATGCTTCTTGCTCTAAAGTAGAGTGTGTTTCATGCATGACAACTGTGCTGTGTGTTTCCCTTCATTAATGGAGTTAAATCCCAGGGTCTGTATCTTACTACAAGCAAGACTTCGTTTCAGGTAAACGCAGTCACTTCTCAACTCAAACGAAGCTACATCGTTCACAAAGGTCAAACATTTTACACTCTTAACAGAAAAGCACTGATGTTAGAGGACCTGTAGTTTGTATCAGTTTCAGAAGAAGAGATGACTAAATATGGTCCATATGTGTAGGAAACACCGTTCTTTTGTTCTGAGCACAGGCACGTTTCCTGCTGTATTTGAGACTCTAGAAAGCAAGAGCGTGCTTCTTAATCTAAAGCAGAGTGTGTTTCATGCATGAGAACTGTGCTGTGTGTTTCCCTTCAGAAATGGGGTAAATCCCCATCTGTGTGTCTTCCTACAAGCAAGACTTGGTTTCGGGTAAACACAGTCACTTTTTAGTCCAAAGAAGCTACATTGTTCATGAAGCTCACACGTTTCTCGCTCTTCAATGAAAAGCATGGGATGTTAGAGGATTGTGGTTTGTTTAAGTTTCAGAAGCAGAGTTGAACTAGGTATAGTCTGTATATGTAGGAAACGTAGTTCTTTACATCTGAGCACACTCACGTTTCCTGCTGTATTAGAGACTCAAGAATGGAAGAGGGTGCTTCTTGCTCTAAACCAGAGAGTGTTTCATGCATGAGTACAGTGCTGTGTGTTTCCATTCAGAAATGGAGTTAAATCCCATTCTCTGTGTCTTCCTACAAGCCAGACTTCGTTTCAGTTAAATGCACTCACTTCTCAGCTCAAAGGAAGCTACATCGTTCACCTAGCTCACATGTTTCTTGCGCTTAACTGAAATGCACTGGTGTTAGAGGACTTGTGGTTTGTAACAGTTTCAGAAGCAGAGTTGACTAGATATGGTCTGTATGTGTAGGAAACACCATTCTTTTGTTCTGAGCACACTCACATTTTCTGCTGTATTAGAGACTCTAGAAAGCAAGTGCGTGCTTCTTGATCTAAAGTAGAGTGTGTTTAAGGAAGGAGAACTGTGCTGTGTGTTTCTCTTCAGAAATGGAGTTAAATCCCAGAATCTGTGTCTTTCTACAAGCAAGAGTTCGTTTCAGGTAAACACATTCACTTTTCAGCTCAAATGAAGCTACATCGTTCACGAAGCTCACACGTTTCTTGCTCTCAAAGTAAAAACATTGGATATGAGAGGACCTGTGGTTTGTATCAGTTTCAGAAGCAGATTTGAGTAGATATGGTACTCATGTGTAGATAACACTGTGCTTTTTTCCTGTGCTCACTCACGTTTCTTGCAGTACTAGAGACTCTAAATAGCAAGACCGTGCTTCTAGCTCTAAAGCAGAGAGTTTTTCATGCATGAGAACTGTGCTGTGTGTTTCTCTTCAGAAATAGAGTTAAATCCCATTCTCTGTGTCTTTCTACAAGCCAGACTTCCTTTCAGTTAAATGCACTCACTTTTCAGCTCAAAGGAAGCTACATCGTTCACCAAGCTCACACGTTTCTCGCGCTTAACTGAAATGCACTGGATGTTAGAGGACTTGTGGTTTGTATCAGTTTTAGAAGCAGAGTTGACTAGATATAGTCCGTATGTGTAGGAAACACCATTTTTTGTTCTGAGCACACTCACATTTTCTGCTGTATTAGAGACTCTAGAAAGCAAGTGCGTGCTTCTTGATCTAAAGTAGAGTGTGTTTCAGGAAGGAGAACTGTGCTGTGTGTTTCTCTTCAGAAATGGAGTTAAATCCAAGACTCTGTGTCTTCCTACAAGCAAGACTTCGTTTCAGGTAAACACATTCACTTTTCAGCTCAAATGAAGCTATATCGTTCACGAAGCTCAAACGATTCTTGCTCTCAATGTAAAAACATTGGATATGAGAGAACCTGTGGTTTGTATCAGTTTCAGAAGCTGATTTGAGTAGATATGGTCCTCATGTGTAGATAACACTGTGCTTTTGTCCTGAGTTCACTCATGTTTCTTGCTTTTCTAGAGACTCAAGAATGCAAGAGGGTGCTTCTTGCTCTAAAGCAGAGAGTGTTTCATGCATGAGTGCTGTGCTGTGTGTTTTTCCTTCAGAAATGGAGTTAAATCCCATTCTCTGGGTCTTCCTACAAGCCAGACTTCGTTTCAGTTAAATGCAGTAACTTCTCAGCTCAAAGCAAGCTACATCGTTCACCAAGCTCACACGTTTCTCGCACTTAACAGAAAAGCATGGATGTAAGAGGACATGTCGTTTGTATCAATTTCAGGAGATGAGTTGAAGTAGATATGGTCGGTATGTGTAGGAAACACCGTTCTTTTGTTCTGAGCACACTCACATTTCCTGCTGTATTAGAGACTCTAGAAAGCAAGAGCGTGCTTCTTGTTCTAAAGCAGGGTGTGTTTCATGGATGAGAACTGTGCTGTGTGTTTCTCTTCAGAAATGGAGTTAAGTCCCATGCTTGGTATCTTCCTACACGCAAGACTTAATTTCAGGTAAATGCATTCTCTTCTCAACTCAAACAAAGCTACATTGTTCACGAAGCTCACACGTTTCTTGCTCTTAACAGAAAACCATGGGATGTTAGAGGAACTGTGGTTTGTATCTGTTTCAGAAGCAGAGTTGAACTAGATATGGTCCGGGTGTGTAGGAAACACAGTTCTTTTGTTCTGAGCACACTCACATTTCCCCCCCTATTAGAGAATGTGGAATGCAAGAGCGCGCTTCTTGCTCTGAAGCAGAGTGTGGTTCATGGATGAGAACTGTGCTATGTGTTTCCCTTCTGAAACAGAGTGAAATGCCAGGCTCTGTGTCTTCCTACAAGCGAGACTACGTTTCAGATAAACAAAACCACTTTTCAGCTCAAAAGAAGCTACATCATTTACCAAGTACACACGTTTCTGGCTCTTAACTGAAAAGCACTGGATGTTAGAGGACATGTTGTTTGTATCAGTTTCAGAAGGAGAGTTGAACGAATTATGGTCCGTATGTGAAGGAAACACCATTCTTTTGTTCTGAGCACACACACATTTCCTGCTTTATTAGAGACTCTAGAAAGCAAGAGCGTGTTTCTTGCTCTAAACTAGAGAGTGTTTCATGGATGAGAGCTATGCTGGGTGTTTCCCTTCAGAAATGGTGTTAAATGCCAGTGTCTGTGTCTTCCTACAAGCAACATTTCATTTCTGGTAAACGTAGTCACTTTTCAGCTCAAACGAAGCTACATCGTTCACGAAGCTCTCACGTGTCTTGCTCTTAAGTGAAAAGCATTGGATGTTAGAGGACCTGTGGTTTGTATCAGTTTCAGAAGCAGAGTTGACTAGATATGGTCGGTATGTATAGGAAACACTGTTCTTTTGTTCTGAGCACATGAAAGTTTCCTGCTGTATTTGAGACTCTAGAAAGCAAGAACGTGCTTCTTACCCTAAAGCAGAGTGTGTTTCATGCATGAGAACTGTGCTGTGTGTTTCCCTTCAGAAACGGAATTAAATCCCAGGGTCTGTGTCTTCCTACAAGCAAGATTTGGTTTCTGATAAACAGAGTCACTTTTCAGTTCAAAGGTAGCTATATTGTTCACGAAGCTTACACGTTTCTCTCTCTTAAATGAATAGCATGGGATGTTAGAGGACTTGTGGTTTGTTTCAGTTTCAGAAGCAGAGTTGAACTAGGTATAGTCTGTATGTGTAGGAAACGCAGTTCTTTTCATCTGAGCACACTCACGTTTATTGCTGTATTAGAGACTCAAGAATGCAAGAGGTTGCTTCTTGCTCTAAAGCAGAGAGTATTTCTTGCATGAGTACTGTGCTGTGTGTTTCCCTTCAGAAATGGAGTTAAATCCCATTCTCTGTGTCTTCTTACAAGCCATACTTCCTTTCAGTTAAATGCACTCACTTCTCAGCTCAAAGGAAGCTACATTGTTCACCAAGCTCACACGTTTCTCGCACTTAAGTGAAAAGCATTGGATGTTAGAGGACATGTCGTTTGTATCAATTTCAGGCAGAGAGTTGAAGTAGATATGGTCCGTATGTGTAGGAAACACCGTTCTTTTGTTCTGAGCACACTCACATTTCCTGCTTTATTAGAGAATCTAGAAAGCAAGAGCATGTTTCTTGCTCTAAACTAGAGTATGTTTCATGGATGAGAACTGTGCTGTGTGTTTCCCTTCAGAAATGGAGTTAAATCCCAGGCTCTGCGTCTTCCCACAGGCAAGAATTCTTTTCAGGTAAACGCATTCAGTTCTCAGCTCAAATGAAGCTACATCGTTAACCAAGTTCACACGTTTCTCGCTCTCAACTGAAACGCATTGGATGTTAGAGGACCTGTGGTTTGTATCAGTTTCACAAGCAGAGTTGAACTAGATATGGTCCGTATGTGTAGGAAACACCGTTCTTTTGTTCTAAGCACACACACATTTCCTGCTTTATTACAGAATCTAGAAAGCAAGAGCATGTTTCTTGCTCTAAACTAGAGTATGTTTATGGATGAGAACTATGCTGGGTGTTTCCCTTCACAAATGGTGTTAAATCCCAGGCTCTGTGCCTTCCTACAAGCAAGATTTGGTTTCTGGTAAACGTAGTCACTTTTCAGCTCAAACGAAGCTACATCGTTCACGAAGCTCACACGTTTCTCGCTCTGAACTGAAAAGCATTGGATGTTAGAGTACCTGTAGTTTGTATCAGTTTCAGAATCAGAGTTGAAGTAGATATGGTCCGTGTGTGTAGGAAACACAGTTCTTTTGTTCTGAGCACACTCACGTTTCCCGCCTTATTAGAGACTCTAGAAAGCAAGAGCGTGCTTCTTGCTCTAAAGCAGAGTGTGTTTCATGTAAGAGAACTGTGATGTCTGTTTTCCTTCAGAAATGGAGTTAAGTCCCAGGCTTGGTGTCTTCCTACACGCAAGACTTCATTTCAGGTAAATGCATTCTCTTTCCAGCTCAAACAAAGCTACATCGTTCACGAAGCTCACACGTTTCTTGCTCTTAAGTGAAAAGCATGGAATTTTAGAGGACCTGTGGTTTGTGTCAGTTTCATATGCAGAGTTGATCTAGATATGGTCCTTATGTGTAGAAAACACTGTGCTTTTGTCCTGAGCTCACTCATGTTTCTTGCTGTATTAGAGACTCTAGATAGCAAGAGTGTTCTTCTTGCTCTAAAGCAGAGAGTGTTTCATGCGTGATAACTGTGCTGTGTGTTTCCCTTCAGAAATGGAGTTAAATCCCAGACTCTGTGTCTTCCTACAAGAAAGACTTCGTTTCAGGTAGATGCAGTCACTTCTCAGCTCAAACAAAGCTACATCGTTCACCAAGTTCACACGTTTCTCACTCTTAACTGAAAAGCACTGGATATTAGAGGACATGTCGTTTGTATCAGATTCAGAAGTAGAGTTGAAATAATTATGGTCCGTATGTGTAGGAAACACCGTTCTTTTCTTCTGAGCTCGCTCACCTTTTCTGCTGTATTAGAGTCTAGAAAGCAAGAGCATGCTTCTTGGCTTAAGCAGGGTGTGTGTCATGGATGAGAACTGTGTGCTGTGTTTCCCTTCAGAAATGGAGTTAAATTCCAGGCTCTGTGTCTTCCTACAAGCAAGATTACGTTTCTGGTAAATGCAGTTACTTCTCAACTAAAACGAAGCTACATCATTCACAAAGCTCAAACATTTCTAGCTCTTAACTGAAAAGCACTGGATGTTAGAGGACCTGTGGTTTGTATCAGTTTCAGAAGGAGAGTTGACTAGATATGGTCCGTATGTATAGGAAACACCATTCTTTTGTTCTAAACACACGCACGTTTCCTGCTATATTTGCGACTCAAGAATGGAAGAGGGTGCTTCATGCTCTAAAGCAGAGAGTGTTTCATGCATGAGTACTGTGCTGTGTGTTTCCCTTCAGAAATGGAGTTATATCCCATTCTCTGTGTCTTCCTACAAGCCAGACTTCGTTTCAGTTAAATGCAGTCACATCTCAGCTGAAAGGAATCTACATCGTTCACCAAGCTCACACGTTTCTCGCACTTAATTGAAAAGCATTGGATGTTAGAGGACATATAGTTTGTATCATTTTCAGGAGGAAAGTTGATGTAGATATGGTCCGTATGTGTACAAAACACCGTTCTTTTGTTCTGAGCACACTCACATTTCCTGCTGTGTTAGAGACTCTAGAAAGCAAGAGCGTGCTTCTTGCTCTAAAGCCGAGTGTGTTTCATGGATGAGAACTGTGCTGTGTCTTTCCCTTCAGAAATGGAGTTAAATCCCAGGCTCTGTGTCTTCCTACAAGCAAGTATTCTTTTCAGGTAAACGCATTCACTTTACAGCTCAAATGAAGCTACATTGTTGACCAAGCTCACACGTTTCTTGCTCTCAACGTAAAAACATGGGATATTAGTGGACCTGTGGTTTGTATCAGTTTCAGAAGCAGAGTTGAACTAGGTATGGTCTGTATGTGTAGGAAACACCGTTCCTTTGTTGTGAGCACACTCACGTTTCCTGCTGTACTAGAGACTCTAGAAAGCAACAGCGTTCTTCTTGCTCTAAAGCAGAGCGTGTTTCATGGATGAGAACTGTGATGTCTGTTTTCCTTCAGAAATGGAGTTAAGTCCCAGGCTTGGTGTCTTCCTACACGCAAGACTTCATTTCAGGTAAATGCATTCTCTTCCCAGCTCAAACAAAGCTACATCGTTCACCAAGTTCACACGTATCTCGCTCTTAACTGAAAAGCATGGGATGTTAGAGGACCTGTGGTTTGTATCAGTTTCAGATGCAGAGTTGACCTAGATATGGTCCTTATTTGAGGAAAACACCTTGCTTTTGTCCTGAGCTCACTCATCTTTCTTGGTGTATTAGAGACTCTAGAGAGCAAGAGCGTGCTTCTTGCTCTAAAGCAGAGAGTGTTTCATGCATGATAACTGTGCTTTGTGTTTCCCTTCAGAAATGGAGTTAAATCCCAGACTCTGTGTCTTCCTACAAGCAAGACTTCGTTTCAGGTAAATGCTGTCACTTCTCAGCTCAAACAAAGCTACATCGTTCACCAAGTTCACACGTATATCTCTATTAACTGAAAAGCCCTGAATGTTAGAGGACATGTAGTTTTTATCAGTTGCAGAAGGAGAGTTGAACTAATTATGGTCTGTATGTGTAGGAAACACCGTTCCTTTGTTCTAAGCTCGCTCACGTTTTCTGCTGTATTAGAGACTATAAAGCAAGAGCGTGCTTCTTGCTCTAAAGCAGAGTGTGTTTCATGGAAGAGAACTGTACTGTATGTTTCCCTTCTGAAATGGAGTTAAATCCCAGACTCTGTGTCATCCTACAAGCAAGACTTCGTTTCAGGTAAATGCAGTCACTTCTCAGCTCAAATGAAGCTACATTGTTCACAAAGTTCACACGTATCTCGCTCTCAAGTGAAACGCATTGGATGTTAGATGACTTGTGGTTTGTATCAGTTTAAGAAGCAGAGTTGTACTAGATATGGTGCGTGTGTGTAGGAAACACAGTTCTTTTGCTCTGAGCACACTCAAGTTCCCGCCTTATTAGAGACTCTAGAAAGCAAGAGCGTGCTTCTTGCTCTAAATCAGAGTGTGGATCAAGGATGAGTACTGTGCAATATGATTCCCTTCGGAAACAGAGTGAAATGCCAGGCTCTGTGTCTTCCTACAAGCAAGACTTCGTTTCAGGTAAACGCAGTCACATTTCAGCTCTTAGGAAGCTACATCGTTCATGAAGCTCACACGTTTCTCGCTCTGAACTGAAAAGCATTGGATGTTAGAGTACCTGTGGTTTGTATCAGTTTCAGAGCAGAGCTGAACTAGATATGGTCCGAGTTTTGTGGAAACACACTTCTTTTTTTCTGAGAACACTCACGTTTCCCGACTTATTAGAGACTCTAGAAAGCAAGAGAATGCTTCTTGCTCCAAAGCAGAGTATAGTTCATGGATGAGAACGGTGCTATGTGTTTCCCTTTAGAAACGGAGTGAAATGCCAGGCTCTGTGTCTTCCTACATGCAAGACTTTGTTTCAGGTAAAAGCAGTCACTTTTCAGCTCATAGGAAGCTACATCGTTCACGAAGCTCACACTTTTCTCTCTCTGAACTGAAAAACATTGGATATTAGAGTACCTGTAGTTTGTATCAGTTTGAGAAGCAGAGTTGAAGTAGATATGGTCCGTGTGTGTAGGAAACACAGTTCTTTTGTTCTGAGCACACTCACGTTTCCCGCCTTATTAGAGACTCTAGAAAGCAAGAACGTGCTTCTTGCTCTAAAGCAGAGTGTGTTTCATGTAAGAGAACTGTGATGTCTGTTTTCCTTCAGAAAAGGAGTTAAGTCCCAGGCTTGGTGTCTTCCTACACGCAAGACTTCCTTTCTTGTAAATATATTCTCTTCCTAGCTCAAACAAAGCTACATCGTTCACGAAGCTCACACGTTTCTCGCTCTTAACTGAAAAGCATGGGATGTTAGAGGACCTGTGGTTTGTATCAGTTTCAGAAGAAGAGTTGAACTAGGTATGGTTTGTATGTGTAGGAAACACGGTTCTTTTGTTTTCAGCATACTCACGTTTCCCGCCTTATTAGAGACTCTAGAAAGCAAGAGCGTGCTTCTTGCTCTAAATTAGAGTGTGTTTCATGGATGAGAACTGTTCTGTGCTTCCCTTCAGAAACGGAGTGAAATGCAAGGCTCTGTGTCTTCCTACAAGCAAGAATTCGTTTCAGGTAAACGCACTCACTTTTCAGCTCAAAGGAAGCTACATCGTTCACGAAGCTCACACGTTTCTCGCTCTTAACTGAAAAGCATTAGATGTTAGAAGAACTGTTTTTTTGTATCAGTTACAGAAGCACTGTTTAATTAGATATGATCCGTGTGTGTAGGAAACACCGTTCTTTTGTTCTGAGCACACTCATGTATCCTGCCTTACTAGAGACTTTAGAAAGCAAGAGTCTGCTTCTTGTTCTAAAGCAGAATGTGTTTCATGGATGAGAACTTTGCTGTGTGTTTCCCTTCAGAAACGGAGGTAAATGCCAGGCTCTGTGTCTTCCTACAAGCAAGACTTCATTTCATGTAAACGCATTCACTTTTCAGCTCAAATGGAGCTACATCGTTCACGAAGCTCACACGTTTTTCCCTCTTAACTGAAAATCATTGGATTTTAGAGGACCTGTGGTTGTATCAATTTCAGAAGCAGAATTGAACTAGTTATGGTCCTTGTGTGTAGGAAACTCAGTTCTTTTGTTCTGAGCACACTCACGTTTCCCGCCTTATTAGAGACTCTAGAAAGCAAGAGCGTGCTTCTTGCTTTAAAGCAGAGTGTGTTTCATGGATGAGAAACGTGCTGTGTGTTTCCGTTCAGAAACGGAGTAAATGCCAGGCTCTGTGTCTTCCTACAAGCAAGACATAGTTTCAGGTAGACGCACTCACTTTTCAGCTCAAAGGAAGCTACATTGTTCAGGAAGCTCACACGTTTCTCGTTCTTAACTGACAAGCATTGGATGTTAGAGGACCTGTGGTTTGTATCAGTTTCAGAAGCAGAGTTGAACTAAGTATGGACCATGTGTGTAGGAAACACGGTTCTTTTGTTCTGAGCACACTCATGTTTCCAGCCTTATTAGAGACTCTAGAAAGCAAGAGCGTGCTTCTTGCTCTAAATCAGAGTGTGTTTCATGGATGAGCACTGTGCTGTGTGTTTCCCTTCAGAAACGGAGTTCAATGCCAGGTTCTGTGCCTTCCTACAAGCAAGACTTCTTTTCAGGTAAATGCCCACACTTTTCAGCTCAAACAAAGCTACATCGTTCACGAAGCTCACACGTTTCTTGCTCTTAACTGAAAAGCATTGGATGTTAGAGGACCTGTGGTTTTTTTCAGTTTCAGAAGCAGAGTTGACCTAGATATGGTCCGTGTGTGTAGGAAAAACGGATCTTTTGTTCTGAGCCCACTCACGTTTCCCGCCTTATTATAGACTCTAGAAAACAAGAGCTTGCTTCTTGCTCTAAAGCAGAGTGTGTTTCATGGATGAGAACTTTGCTATGTATTTCCCTTCAGAAACGGAGTTGAATGCCAGGCTCTGTGTCTTCCTACAAGCAAGTCTTCGTTTCAGGTAAACGCACTCACTTTTCAGCACAAAGGAAGCTACATCATTCACGAAGATCACACGTTTCTCGCTCTTAACTGAAAAGCATTGGATGTTAGACGACCTGTGGTTTGTATCAGTTTGAGAAGCAGAGTTGAACTAGATATGGTCCGTGTGTGTAGGAAACACGGTTCTTTTGTTCTGAGCACACTCAGGTTTCCCGCCTTATTAGAGACTCTAGAAAGCAAGAGCGTGCTTCTTGTTCTAAAGCAGAGTGTGTTTCATGGATGAGAACAGTGCTGTGTGTTTCCCTTCAGAAACAGAGTTAAATGCCAGGCTCTGTGTCTTCCTACATGCAAGACTTCATTTCATGTAAAAGCACTCAGTTTTCAGCTCAAATGGAGGTACATCGTTCAGGAAGCTCACACGTTTCTCGCTCTTAACTGAAAAGCATTGGATGTTAGAGGACCTGTGGTTTTTATCAGTTTGAGAAGCAGAGTAGAACTAGATATGGTCCGTGTGTGTAGGAAACATGGTTCTTTTGTTCTGAGCACACTCACGTTTTCCGCCTATTAGAGACTCTAGAAAGCAAGAGTGTGCTTCTGGCTCTAAAGCAGAGTGTGTTTCATGGATGAGCACTGTGCTGTGTGTTTCCCTTCAGAAACGGAGTTAAATGCCAGGCTCTGTTTCTTCCTACAAGCAAGACTTCCTTTCAGGTAAACGCACTCACTTTTCAGCACAAAGGAAGCTACATCGTTCAGGAAGCTCACACGTTTCTCGCTCTTAACTGAAAAGCATTGAATGTTAGAGGACCTGTCGTTTGTATCAGTTTCAGAAGCAGAGTTGAACTAGATATGGTCCGTGTGTGTAGGAAACACGCTTCTTTTGTTCTGAGCACACTCACGTTTCCCCCCTTATTAGAGACTCTAGAAAGCAAGAGCGTGCTTCTGGCTCTAAAGCAGAGTGTGTTTCATGGATGAGCACTGTGCTGTGTGTTTCCCTTCAGAAATGGAGTTAAATGCAAGGCCCTGTGTCTTCCTACAAGCAAGACTTCGTTTCAGGTAAACGCACTCACTTTTCAGCTCAAAGGAAGCTACATCGTTCACGAAGCTGACATGTTTCTCCCATTTAACTGAAAAGCATCGGATGTTAGAGGACCTGTGGTTTGTATCAGTTTCAGAAGCAGAGTTAAACTAGATATGGTCAATGTGTGTATGAAACACGGTTCTTTTTTTTGAGCACACTTACGTTTCCCGCCTTATTAGAGACTCTAGAAAGCAAGAGCGTGCTTCTAGCTCGAAAGCAGAGTGTGTTTCATGGATGAGCACTGTGCTGTGTGTTTCCCTTCAGAAACGGAGTTAAATGCCAGGCTCTGTGTCTTCCTACAAACAAGAATTCCTTTCAGGTAACGCACTTACTTTTCAGCTCAAAGGAAGCTACATCGTTCAGGAAGGTCACAGGTTTCTCGCTCTTAAATGAAAAGCATTAGATGTTAGAAGACCTGTTTTTTTGTATCAGTTACAGAAGCACTGTTTAATTAGATATGATCCATGTGTGTAGGAAACACGGTTCTTTTGTTCTGAGCACACTCATGTTTCCCGCCTTATTAGAGACTCTAGAAAGCAAGAGTCTGCTTCTTGCTCTAAAGCAGAGTGTGTTTCATGGATGACAACTTTGCTGTGTGTTTCCCTTCAGAAACGGAGTTAAATGGCAGGGTCTGTGTCTTTGATAATAAAGACTTCGTTTCGGGTAAACACACTCACTTTCTGCTCAAACGAAGCTAAATTGTTCACGAAGCTCACACGTTTTTCGCTCTTAACTGAAAAACATTGAATTTTAGAGGACCTGTGGTTGTATCAGTTTCAGAAGCAGAGTTGAACTAGGTATGGAGATGTGTGTAGGAAACACGTTTCTTTTGTTCTGAGCACACTCATGTTTCCCGCCTTATTAGAGACTCTAGAAAGCAAGAGCTTGCTTCTTGCTCTAAATCAGAGTGTGTTTCATGAGTGAGCACTGTGCTGTTTGTTTCCCTTCAGAAACGGAGTTCAATGCCAGGCTCTGTGTCTTCCTACAAGCAAGACTTCTTTTCAGGTAAATGCCCACACTTTTCAGCTCAAACAAAGCTACATCGTTCACGAAGCTCACAAGTTTCTTGCTCTTAACTGAAAAGCATTGGATGTTAGAGGACCTGTGGTTTTTTTCAGTTTCAGAAGCAGAGTTGACCTAGATATGATCCGTGTGTGTAGGAAAAACGGATCTTTTGTTCTGAGCCCACTCACGTTTCCCGCCTTATTATAGACTCTAGAAAACAAGAGCTTGCTTCTTGCTCTAAAGCAGAGTGTGTTTCATGGATGAGAACTTTGCTATGTATTTCCCTTCATAAACGGAGTTGAAATCCAGGCTCTGTGTCTTCCTACAAGCAAGTCTTCGTTTCAGGTAAACGCACTCACTTTTCAGCACAAAGGTAGCTACATCATTCACGAAGATCACGCGTTTCTCGCTCTTAACTGAAAAGCATTGGATATTAAACGACCTGTGGTTTGTGTCAGTTTGAGAAGCAGAGTTGAACTAGATATGGTCCGTGTGTGTAGGAAACACGGTTCTTTTGTTCTGAGCACACTCAGGTTTCCCGCCTTATTAGAGACTCTAGAAAGCAAGAGCGTGCTTCTTGTTCTAAAGCAGAGTGTGTTTCATGGATGAGCACTGTGCTGTGTGTTTCCCTTCAGAAACGGAGTTAAATGCCAGGCTCTGTGTCTTCCTACAAGCAAGAATTCTTTTCAGGTAAACGCACTCCCTTTTCAGCTCTAAGGAAACTACATCGTTCACGAAGTCACACGTTTCTCGCTCTTAACTGAAAAGCATTAGATGTTAGAAGACCTGTATTTTTGTATCAGTTACAGAAGCACTGTTTAATTAGATATGATCCGTGTGTGTAGGAAACACGGTTCTTTTGTTCTGAGCACACTCATGTTTCCCGCCTTATTACAGACTCTAGAATGCAAGAGCGTGCTTCTTGTTCTAAAGCAGAGTGTGTTTCATGGATGAGAACCGTGCTGTGTGTTTCCCTTCAGAAACGGAGTTAAATGCCAGTCTCTGTGTCTTCCGACAAGCAAGACTTCATTTCAAGTAAACACACTCAGTTTTCAGCTCAAATGGAGCTACATCGTTCAGGAAGCTCACATGTTTCTCACTCTTAACTGAAAAGCATTGAATGTTAGAGGACCTGTCGTTTGTATCAGTTTCAGAAGCAGAGTTAAACTAGATATGGTCCGTGTGTTTAGGAAACATGCTTCTTTTGTTCTGAGCACACTCACGTTTCCCCCCTTATTAGAGACTCTAGAAAGCAAGAGCGTGCTTCTGGCTCTAAAGCAGAGTGTGTTTCATGGATGAGCACTGTGCTGTGTGTTTCCCTTCAGAAATGGAGTTAAATGCAAGGCCCTGTGTCTTCCTACAAGCAAGACTTCGTTTCAGGTAATCGCACTCACTTTTCAGCTCAAAGGAAGCTACATCGTTCACGAAGCTGACATGTTTCTCCCATTTAACTGAAAAGCATCGGATGTTAGAGGACCTGTGGTTTGTATCAGTTTCAGAAGCATAGTTAAACTAGATATGGTCAATGTGTGTAGGAAACACGGTTCTTTTTTTTTGAGCACACTTACGTTTCCTGCCTTATTAGAGACTCTAGAAAGCAAGAGCGTGCTTCTAGCTCGAAAGCAGAGTGTGTTTCATGGATGAGCACTGTGCTGTGTGTTTCCCTTCAGAAACGGAGTTAAATGCCAGGCTCTGTGTCTTCCTACAAACAAGAATTCCTTTCAGGTAAACGCACTCACTTTTCAGCTCAAAGGAAGCTACATCGTTCATGAAGGTCACAGGTTTCTCGCTCTTAAATGAAAAGCATTAGATGTTAGAAGACCTGTTTTTTTGTATCAGTTACAGAAGCACTGTTTAATTAGATATGATCCATGTGTGTAGGAAACACGGTTCTTTTGTTCTGAGCACACTCATGTTTCCCGCCTTATTAGAGACTCTAGAAAGCAAGAGTCTGCTTCTTGCTCTAAAGCAGAGTGTGTTTCATGGATGACAACTTTGCTGTGTGTTTCCCTTCAGAAACGGAGTTAAATGCCAGGGTCTGTGTCTTTGATAATCAAGACTACGTTTCGGGTAAACACACTCACTTTCTGCTCAAACGAAGCTAAATTGTTCACGAAGCTCACACGTTTTTCGCTCTTAACTGAAAAACATTGAATTTTAGAGGACCTGTGGTTGTATCAGTTTCAGAAGCAGAGTTGAACTAGGTATGGAGATGTGTGTAGGAAACACGTTTCTTTTGTTCTGAGCACACTCATGTTTCCCGCCTTATTAGATTGTCTAGAAAGCAAGAGCGTGCTTCTTGCTTTAAAGCAGAGTGTGTTTCATGGATGAGAAACGTGCTCTGTGTTTCCCTTCAGAAACGGAGTTCAATGCCAGGCTCTGTGTCTTCCTACAAGCAAGACTTCGTTTCAGGTAAATGCACACACTTTTCAGCTCAAACAAAGCTACATCGTTCACGAAGCTCACACGTTTCTCGCTTATAACTGAAAAGCATCGGATGTTAGAGGACCTGTGGTTTTTTTCAGTATCAGAAGCAGAGTTGACCTAGATATGGTCCGTGTGTGTAGGAAAAACGGATCTTTTGTTCTGAGCCCACTCATGTTTCCCGCCTTATTATAGACTCTAGAAAACAAGAGCTTGCTTCTTGCTCTAAAGCAGAGTGTGTTTCATGGATGAGAACTTTGCTATGTATTTCCCTTCAGAAACGGAGTTGAATGCCAGGCTCTTTGTCTTCCTACAAGCAAGACTTCGTTTCAGGTAAGCGCACTCACTTTTCAGCACAAAGGAAGCTACATCATTCACGAAGATCTCACGTTTCTCGCTCTTAACTGAAAAGCATTGGATGTTAGAGGACCTGTGGTTTGTATCAGTTTGAGAAGCAGAGTTGAACTAGATATGGTCCGTGTGTGTAGGAAACACGGTTCTTTTGTTCTGAGCACACTCAGGTTTCCCGCCTTATTAGAGATTCTAGAAAGCAAGAGCGTGCTTCTTGTTCTAAAGCAGAGTGTGTTTCATGGATGAGAACAGTGCTGTGTGTTTCCCTTCAGAAACGGAGTTAAATGCCAGGCTCTGTGTCTTCCTACAAGCAAGACTTCATTTCAAGTAAACGCACTCATTTTTCAGCTCAAATGGAGCTACATCGTTCAGGAAGCTCACACGTTTGTCCTTCTTAACTGAAAAGCATTGGATGTTAGAGGACCTGTGGTTTGTATCAGTTTGAGAAGCAGAGTTGAACTAGATATGGTCCGTGTGTGTAGGAAACATGGTTCTTTTGTTCTGAGCACACTCACGTTTCCCGCCTATTAGAGACTCTAGAAAACAAGAGTGTGCTTCTGGCTCTAAAGCAGAGTGTGCTTCATGGATGAGCACTGTGCTGTGTGTTTCCCTTCAGAAACGGAGTTAAATGCCAGGCTCTGTGTCTTCTGACAAGCAAGACTTCATTTCAAGTAAACACACTCAGTTTTCAGCTCAAATGGAGCTACATCGTTCAGGAAGCTCACATGTTTCTCACTCTTAACTGAAAAGCATTGAATGTTAGAGGACCTGTCGTTTGTATCAGTTTCAGAAGCAGAGTTGAACTAGATATCGTCCGTGTGTGTAGGAAACACGGTTCTTTCGTTCTGAGCACACTCACGTTTCCCGCCTTATTAGAGACTCTAGAAAGCAAGAGCGTGCTTCTGGCTCTAAAGCAGAGTGTGTCTCATGGAAGAGCACTGTGCTGTGTGTTTCCCTTCAGAAAGGGAGTTAAATGCCAGGCCCTGTGTCTTCCTAAAAGAAAGACTTCGATTCAGGTAAATGCACTCAATTTTCAGCTCAAACGAAGCTACATCATTCACGAAGCTCACACGTTTCTCGATCTTAACTGAAAAGCATTGAATGTTAGAGTACCTGTGGTTTGTATCAGTTTGAGAAGCAGAGTTGAACTAGATATGGTCCGTGCGTATAGCAAACACGGTTCTTTTGTTTTCAGCATACTCACGTTTCCCGCCTTATTAGAGACTCTAGAAAGAAAGAGCGTGCTTCTTGCTCTAAATTAGAGTGTGTTTCATGGATGAGAACTGTTCTGTGCTTCCCTTCAGAAACGGAGTGAAATGCAAGGCTCTGTGTCTTCCTACAAGCAAGAATTCGTTTCAGGTAAAGGCACTCACTTTTCAGCTCAAAGGAAGCTACATCGTTCACGAAGCTCACACGTTTCTCGTTCTTAACTGAAAAGCATTAGATATTAGAAGACCTGTTTTTTTGTATCAGTTAGAGAAGCACTGTTTAATTAGATATGATCCGTGTGTGTAGGAAACACGGTTCTTTTGTTCTGAGCACACTCATGTATCCTGCCTTATTAGAGACTTTAGAAAGCAAGAGTCTGCTTCTTGTTCTAAAGCAGAATGTGTTTCATGGATGAGAACTTTGCTGTGTGTTTCCCTTCAGAAACGGAGTTAAATGCCAGGGTCTGTGTCTTTGATAATCAAGACTTCGTTTTGGGTAAACACACTCACTTTCTGCTCAAACGAAGCTACATCGTTCACGAAGCTCACACGTTTTTCGCTCTTAACTGAAAAACATTGGATTTTAGAGGACCTGTGGTTGTATCAGTTTCAGAAGCAGAGTTGAACTAGATATGGTCCTTGTGTGTAGGAAACTCAGTTCTTTTGTTCTGAGCACACTCACGTTTCCCGCCTAATTAGATTGTCTAGAAAGCAAGAGCGTGCTTCTTGCTTTAAAGCAGAGTGTGTTTCATGGATGAGAAACGTGCTCTGTGTTTCCCTTCAGAAACGGAGTTCAATGCCAGGCTCTGTGTCTTCCTACAAGCAAGACTTCGTTTCAGGTAAATGCCCACACTTTTCAGCTCAAACAAAGCTACATCGTTCACGAAGCTCACACGTTTCTCGCTTATAACTGAAAAGCATCGGATGTTAGAGGACCTGTGGTTTTTTTCAGTATCAGAAGCAGAGTTGACCTAGATATCGTCCGTGTGTGTAGGAAAAACGGATCTTTTGTTCTGAGCCCACTCACGTTTCCCGCCTTATTATAGACTCTAGAAAACAAGAGCTTGCTTCTTGCTCTAAAGCAGAGTGTGTTTCATGGATGAGAACTTTGCTATGTATTTCCCTTCAGAAACGGAGTTGAATGCCAGGCTTTGTGTCTTCCTACAAGCAAGACTTCGTTTCAGGTAAACGCACTTACTTTTCAGCACAAAGGAAGCTACATCATTCACGAAGATCACACGTTTCTCGCTCTTAACTGAAAAGCATTGGATGTTAGAGGACCTGTGGTTTGTATCAGTTTGAGAAGCAGAGTTGAACTAGATATGGTCCGTGTGTGTAGGAAACACGGTTCTTTTGTTCTGAGCACACTCACGTTTACCGCCTTATTAGAGACTCTAGAAAGCAAGAGCGTGCTTCTTGTTCTAAAGCAGAGTGTGTTTCATGGATGAGAACAGTGCTGTGTGTTTCCCTTCAGAAACGGAGTTAAAAGCCAGGCTCTGTGTCTTCCTACAAGCAAGACTTCATTTCAAGTAAACGCACTCATTTTTCAGCTCAAATGGAGCTACATCGTTAAGGAAGCTCACACGTTTCTCCTTCTTAACGGAAAAGCATTGGATGTTAGAGGACCTGTGGTTTGTATCAGTTTGAGAAGCAGAGTTGAACTAGATATGGTCCGTGTGTAGGAAACACGGTTCTTTTTTTCTGAGCACACTCACGTTTCCCGCCTATTAGAGACTCTAGAAAAACAAGAGTGTGCTTCTGGCTCTAAAGCAGAGTGTGCTTCATGGATGAGCACTGTGCTGTGTGTTTCACTTCAGAAACGGAGTTAAATGCCAGACTCTGTGTCTTCCTACAAGCAAGACTTCGTTTCAGGTAAACGCACTCACTTTTCAGCTCAAACGAAGCTACATCGTTCACGAAGATGACATGTTTCTCCCATTTAACTGAAAAGCATCGGATGTTAGAGGACCTGTCGTTTGTATCAGTTTCAGAAGCAGAGTTGAACTAGATATGATCCGTGTGTGTAGGAAACACGGTTCTTTTGTTCTGAGTACACTCATGTTTCCCGCCTTATTAGAGACTCTAGAAAGCAAGAGTTTGCTTCTTGCTCTAAAGCAGAGTGTGTTTCATGGATGACAACTTTGCTGTGTGTTTCCCTTCAGAAACGGAGTTAAATGCCAGGGTCTGTGTCTTTGATAATCAAGACTTCGTTTCCGGTAAACACACTCACTTTCTGCTCAAACGAACCTAAATTGTTCACGAAGCTCACACTTTTTTCTCTCTTAACTGAAATACATTGAATTTTAGAGGACCTGTGGTTGTATCAGTTTGAGAAGCAGAGTTGAACTAGATATGGTCCGTGTGTGTAGGAAACACGGTTCTTTTGTTCTGAGCACACTCATGTTTCCCGCCTTATTTGAGACTCTAGAAAGCAACAGCGTGCTTATTGCTGTAAATCAGAGTGTGTTTCATGGGTGAGCACTGTGCTGTTTGTTTCCCTTCAGAAACGGAGATCAATGCCAGGCTCTGTGTCTTCCTACAAGCAAGACTTCTTTTGAGATAAATGCCCACACTTTTCAGCTCAAACAAAGCTACATCGTTCACGAAGCTCACACGTTTCTTGCTCTTAACTGAAAAGCATTGGATGTTAGAGGACCTGTGGTTTTTTTCAGTTTCAGAAGCAGAGTTGACCTAGATATCGTCCGTGTGTGTAGGAAACACGGTTCTTTCGTTCTGAGCACACTCACGTTTTCTGCCTATTAGAGACTCTAGAAAGCAAAAGTGTGCTTCTGGCTCTACAGCAGAGTGTGTTTCATGGATGAGCACTGTGCTGTGTGTTTCCCTTCAGAAACGGAGTTAAATGCCAGGCTCTGTGTCTTCCTACAAGCAAGAATTCCTTTCAGGTAAACGCACTCACTTTTCAGCTCAAAGGAAACTACATCGTTCACGAAGTCACACGTTTCTCGCTCTTAACTGAAAAGCATTAGATGTTAGAAGACCTGTATTTTTGTATCAGTTACAGAAGCACTGTTTAATTAGATATGATCCGTGTGTGTAGGAAACACGGTTCTTTTGTTCTGAGCACACTCACGTTTCCCGGCTTATTACAGACTCTAGAAAGCAAGAGCATGCTTCTTGTTCTAAAGCAGAGTGTGTTTCATGGATGAGAACAGTGCTGTGTGTTTCCCTTCAGAAACGGAGTTAAATGCCAGGCTCTGTGTCTTCCTACAAGCAAGACTTCATTTCAAGTAAACGCACTCATTTTTCAGCTCAAATGGAGCTACATCGTTCAGGAAGCTCACACGTTTGTCCTTCTTAACTGAAAAGCATTGGATGTTAGAGGACCTGTGGTTTGTATCAGTTTGAGAAGCAGAGTTGAACTAGATATGGTCCGTGTGTGTAGGAAACATGGTTCTTTTGTTCTGAGCACACTCACGTTTCCCGCCTATTAGAGACTCTAGAAAACAAGAGTGTGCTTCTGGCTCTAAAGCAGAGTGTGCTTCATGGATGAGCACTGTGCTGTGTGTTTCCCTTCAGAAACGGAGTTAAATGCCAGGCTCTGTGTCTTCTGACAAGCAAGACTTCATTTCAAGTAAACACACTCAGTTTTCAGCTCAAATGGAGCTACATCGTTCAGGAAGCTCACATGTTTCTCACTCTTAACTGAAAAGCATTGAATGTTAGAGGACCTGTCGTTTGTATCAGTTTCAGAAGCAGAGTTGAACTAGATATCGTCCGTGTGTGTAGGAAACACGGTTCTTTCGTTCTGAGCACACTCACGTTTCCCGCCTTATTAGAGACTCTAGAAAGCAAGAGCGTGCTTCTGGCTCTAAAGCAGAGTGTGTCTCATGGAAGAGCACTGTGCTGTGTGTTTCCCTTCAGAAAGGGAGTTAAATGCCAGGCCCTGTGTCTTCCTAAAAGAAAGACTTCGATTCAGGTAAATGCACTCAATTTTCAGCTCAAACGAAGCTACATCATTCACGAAGCTCACACGTTTCTCGATCTTAACTGAAAAGCATTGAATGTTAGAGTACCTGTGGTTTGTATCAGTTTGAGAAGCAGAGTTGAACTAGATATGGTCCGTGCGTATAGCAAACACGGTTCTTTTGTTTTCAGCATACTCACGTTTCCCGCCTTATTAGAGACTCTAGAAAGAAAGAGCGTGCTTCTTGCTCTAAATTAGAGTGTGTTTCATGGATGAGAACTGTTCTGTGCTTCCCTTCAGAAACGGAGTGAAATGCAAGGCTCTGTGTCTTCCTACAAGCAAGAATTCGTTTCAGGTAAAGGCACTCACTTTTCAGCTCAAAGGAAGCTACATCGTTCACGAAGCTCACACGTTTCTCGTTCTTAACTGAAAAGCATTAGATATTAGAAGACCTGTTTTTTTGTATCAGTTAGAGAAGCACTGTTTAATTAGATATGATCCGTGTGTGTAGGAAACACGGTTCTTTTGTTCTGAGCACACTCATGTATCCTGCCTTATTAGAGACTTTAGAAAGCAAGAGTCTGCTTCTTGTTCTAAAGCAGAATGTGTTTCAT
Organism: Onychomys arenicola; assembly: GCA_949786405.1. Classification (NCBI taxonomy): domain Eukaryota; kingdom Metazoa; phylum Chordata; class Mammalia; order Rodentia; family Cricetidae; genus Onychomys; species Onychomys arenicola. The sequence goes on along the minus strand of CATKUM010000039.1, from coordinate 4,974,174 downwards.
GGATGAGAACTTTGCTGTGTGTTTCCCTTCAGAAACGGAGTTAAATGCCAGGGTCTGTGTCTTTGATAATCAAGACTTCGTTTTGGGTAAACACACTCACTTTCTGCTCAAACGAAGCTACATCGTTCACGAAGCTCACACGTTTTTCGCTCTTAACTGAAAAACATTGGATTTTAGAAGACCTGTGGTTGTATCAGTTTCAGAAGCAGAGTTGAACTAGATATGGTCCTTGTGTGTAGGAAACTCAGTTCTTTTGTTCTGAGCACACTCACGTTTCCCGCCTAATTAGATTGTCTAGAAAGCAAGAGCGTGCTTCTTGCTTTAAAGCAGAGTGTGTTTCATGGATGAGAAACGTGCTCTGTGTTTCCCTTCAGAAACGGAGTTCAATGCCAGGCTCTGTGTCTTCCTACAAGCAAGACTTCGTTTCAGGTAAATGCCCACACTTTTCAGCTCAAACAAAGCTACATCGTTCACGAAGCTCACACGTTTCTCGCTTATAACTGAAAAGCATCGGATGTTAGAGGACCTGTGGTTTTTTTCAGTATCAGAAGCAGAGTTGACCTAGATATCGTCCGTGTGTGTAGGAAAAACGGATCTTTTGTTCTGAGCCCACTCACGTTTCCCGCCTTATTATAGACTCTAGAAAACAAGAGCTTGCTTCTTGCTCTAAAGCAGAGTGTGTTTCATGGATGAGAACTTTGCTATGTATTTCCCTTCAGAAACGGAGTTGAATGCCAGGCTTTGTGTCTTCCTACAAGCAAGACTTCGTTTCAGGTAAACGCACTTACTTTTCAGCACAAAGGAAGCTACATCATTCACGAAGATCACACGTTTCTCGCTCTTAACTGAAAAGCATTGGATGTTAGAGGACCTGTGGTTTGTATCAGTTTGAGAAGCAGAGTTGAACTAGATATGGTCCGTGTGTGTAGGAAACACGGTTCTTTTGTTCTGAGCACACTCACGTTTACCGCCTTATTAGAGACTCTAGAAAGCAAGAGCGTGCTTCTTGTTCTAAAGCAGAGTGTGTTTCATGGATGAGAACAGTGCTGTGTGTTTCCCTTCAGAAACGGAGTTAAATGCCAGGCTCTGTGTCTTCCTACAAGCAAGACTTCATTTCAAGTAAACGCACTCATTTTTCAGCTCAAATGGAACTACATCGTTAAGGAAGCTCACACGTTTCTCCTTCTTAACGGAAAAGCATTGGATGTTAGAGGACCTGTGGTTTGTATCAGTTTGAGAAGCAGAGTTGAACTAGATATGGTCCGTGTGTAGGAAACACGGTTCTTTTTTTCTGAGCACACTCACGTTTCCCGCCTATTAGAGACTCTAGAAAAACAAGAGTGTGCTTCTGGCTCTAAAGCAGAGTGTGCTTCATGGATGAGCACTGTGCTGTGTGTTTCACTTCAGAAACGGAGTTAAATGCCAGACTCTGTGTCTTCCTACAAGCAAGACTTCGTTTCAGGTAAACGCACTCACTTTTCAGCTCAAACGAAGCTACATCGTTCACGAAGATGACATGTTTCTCCCATTTAACTGAAAAGCATCGGATGTTAGAGGACCTGTCGTTTGTATCAGTTTCAGAAGCAGAGTTGAACTAGATATGATCCGTGTGTGTAGGAAACACGGTTCTTTTGTTCTGAGTACACTCATGTTTCCCGCCTTATTAGAGACTCTAGAAAGCAAGAGTTTGCTTCTTGCTCTAAAGCAGAGTGTGTTTCATGGATGACAACTTTGCTGTGTGTTTCCCTTCAGAAACGGAGTTAAATGCCAGGGTCTGTGTCTTTGATAATCAAGACTTCGTTTCCGGTAAACACACTCACTTTCTGCTCAAACGAACCTAAATTGTTCACGAAGCTCACACTTTTTTCTCTCTTAACTGAAATACATTGAATTTTAGAGGACCTGTGGTTGTATCAGTTTGAGAAGCAGAGTTGAACTAGATATGGTCCGTGTGTGTAGGAAACACGGTTCTTTTGTTCTGAGCACACTCATGTTTCCCGCCTTATTTGAGACTCTAGAAAGCAACAGCGTGCTTATTGCTGTAAATCAGAGTGTGTTTCATGGGTGAGCACTGTGCTGTTTGTTTCCCTTCAGAAACGGAGATCAATGCCAGGCTCTGTGTCTTCCTACAAGCAAGACTTCTTTTGAGATAAATGCCCACACTTTTCAGCTCAAACAAAGCTACATCGTTCACGAAGCTCACACGTTTCTTGCTCTTAACTGAAAAGCATTGGATGTTAGAGGACCTGTGGTTTTTTTCAGTTTCAGAAGCAGAGTTGACCTAGATATGGTCCGTGTGTGTAGGAAACACGGTTCTTTCGTTCTGAGCACACTCACGTTTTCTGCCTATTAGAGACTCTAGAAAGCAAGAGTGTGCTTCTGGCTCTACAGCAGAGTGTGTTTCATGGATGAGCACTGTGCTGTGTGTTTCCCTTCAGAAACGGAGTTAAATGCCAGGCTCTGTGTCTTCCTACAAGCAAGAATTCCTTTCAGGTAAACGCACTCACTTTTCAGCTCAAAGGAAACTACATCGTTCACGAAGTCACACGTTTCTCGCTCTTAACTGAAAAGCATTAGATGTTAGAAGACCTGTATTTTTGTATCAGTTACAGAAGCACTGTTTAATTAGATATGATCCGTGTGTGTAGGAAACACGGTTCTTTTGTTCTGAGCACACTCATGTTTCCCGGCTTATTACAGACTCTAGAAAGCAAGAGCATGCTTCTTGTTCTAAAGCAGAGTGTGTTTCATGGATGAGAACAGTGCTGTGTGTTTCCCTTCAGAAACGGAGTTAAATGCCAGGCTCTGTGTCTTCCTACAAGCAAGACTTCATTTCAAGTAAACGCACTCATTTTTCAGCTCAAATGGAGCTACATCGTTCAGGAAGCTCACACGTTTGTCCTTCTTAACTGAAAAGCATTGGATGTTAGAGGACCTGTGGTTTGTATCAGTTTGAGAAGCAGAGTTGAACTAGATATGGTCCGTGTGTGTAGGAAACATGGTTCTTTTGTTCTGAGCACACTCACGTTTCCCGCCTATTAGAGACTCTAGAAAACAAGAGTGTGCTTCTGGCTCTAAAGCAGAGTGTGCTTCATGGATGAGCACTGTGCTGTGTGTTTCCCTTCAGAAACGGAGTTAAATGCCAGGCTCTGTGTCTTCTGACAAGCAAGACTTCATTTCAAGTAAACACACTCAGTTTTCAGCTCAAATGGAGCTACATCGTTCAGGAAGCTCACATGTTTCTCACTCTTAACTGAAAAGCATTGAATGTTAGAGGACCTGTCGTTTGTATCAGTTTCAGAAGCAGAGTTGAACTAGATATCGTCCGAGTGTGTAGGAAACACGGTTCTTTCGTTCTGAGCACACTCACGTTTCCCGCCTTATTAGAGACTCTAGAAAGCAAGAGCGTGCTTCTGGCTCTAAAGCAGAGTGTGTCTCATGGAAGAGCACTGTGCTGTGTGTTTCCCTTCAGAAAGGGAGTTAAATGCCAGGCCCTGTGTCTTCCTAAAAGAAAGACTTCGATTCAGGTAAATGCACTCAATTTTCAGCTCAAACGAAGCTACATCATTCACGAAGCTCACACGTTTCTCGATCTTAACTGAAAAGCATTGAATGTTAGAGTACCTGTGGTTTGTATCAGTTTGAGAAGCAGAGTTGAACTAGATATGGTCCGTGCGTATAGCAAACACGGTTCTTTTGTTTTCAGCATACTCACGTTTCCCGCCTTATTAGAGACTCTAGAAAGAAAGAGCGTGCTTCTTGCTCTAAATTAGAGTGTGTTTCATGGATGAGAACTGTTCTGTGCTTCCCTTCAGAAACGGAGTGAAATGCAAGGCTCTGTGTCTTCCTACAAGCAAGAATTCGTTTCAGGTAAAGGCACTCACTTTTCAGCTCAAAGGAAGCTACATCGTTCACGAAGCTCACACGTTTCTCGTTCTTAACTGAAAAGCATTAGATATTAGAAGACCTGTTTTTTTGTATCAGTTAGAGAAGCACTGTTTAATTAGATATGATCCGTGTGTGTAGGAAACACGGTTCTTTTGTTCTGAGCACACTCATGTATCCTGCCTTATTAGAGACTTTAGAAAGCAAGAGTCTGCTTCTTGTTCTAAAGCAGAATGTGTTTCATGGATGAGAACTTTGCTGTGTGTTTCCCTTCAGAAACGGAGTTAAATGCCAGGGTCTGTGTCTTTGATAATCAAGACTTCGTTTTGGGTAAACACACTCACTTTCTGCTCAAACGAAGCTACATCGTTCACGAAGCTCACACGTTTTTCGCTCTTAACTGAAAAACATTGGATTTTAGAGGACCTGTGGTTGTATCAGTTTCAGAAGCAGAGTTGAACTAGATATGGTCCTTGTGTGTAGGAAACTCAGTTCTTTTGTTCTGAGCACACTCACGTTTCCCGCCTAATTAGATTGTCTAGAAAGCAAGAGCGTGCTTCTTGCTTTAAAGCAGAGTGTGTTTCATGGATGAGAAACGTGCTCTGTGTTTCCCTTCAGAAACGGAGTTCAATGCCAGGCTCTGTGTCTTCCTACAAGCAAGACTTCGTTTCAGGTAAATGCCCACACTTTTCAGCTCAAACAAAGCTACATCGTTCACGAAGCTCACACGTTTCTCGCTTATAACTGAAAAGCATCGGATGTTAGAGGACCTGTGGTTTTTTTCAGTATCAGAAGCAGAGTTGACCTAGATATCGTCCGTGTGTGTAGGAAAAACGGATCTTTTGTTCTGAGCCCACTCACGTTTCCCGCCTTATTATAGACTCTAGAAAACAAGAGCTTGCTTCTTGCTCTAAAGCAGAGTGTGTTTCATGGATGAGAACTTTGCTATGTATTTCCCTTCAGAAACGGAGTTGAATGCCAGGCTTTGTGTCTTCCTACAAGCAAGACTTCGTTTCAGGTAAACGCACTTACTTTTCAGCACAAAGGAAGCTACATCATTCACGAAGATCACACGTTTCTCGCTCTTAACTGAAAAGCATTGGATGTTAGAGGACCTGTGGTTTGTATCAGTTTGAGAAGCAGAGTTGAACTAGATATGGTCCGTGTGTGTAGGAAACACGGTTCTTTTGTTCTGAGCACACTCACGTTTACCGCCTTATTAGAGACTCTAGAAAGCAAGAGCGTGCTTCTTGTTCTAAAGCAGAGTGTGTTTCATGGATGAGAACAGTGCTGTGTGTTTCCCTTCAGAAACGGAGTTAAATGCCAGGCTCTGTGTCTTCCTACAAGCAAGACTTCATTTCAAGTAAACGCACTCATTTTTCAGCTCAAATGGAGCTACATCGTTAAGGAAGCTCACACGTTTCTCCTTCTTAACGGAAAAGCATTGGATGTTAGAGGACCTGTGGTTTGTATCAGTTTGAGAAGCAGAGTTGAACTAGATATGGTCCGTGTGTAGGAAACACGGTTCTTTTTTTCTGAGCACACTCACGTTTCCCGCCTATTAGAGACTCTAGAAAAACAAGAGTGTGCTTCTGGCTCTAAAGCAGAGTGTGCTTCATGGATGAGCACTGTGCTGTGTGTTTCACTTCAGAAACGGAGTTAAATGCCAGACTCTGTGTCTTCCTACAAGCAAGACTTCGTTTCAGGTAAACGCACTCACTTTTCAGCTCAAACGAAGCTACATCGTTCACGAAGATGACATGTTTCTCCCATTTAACTGAAAAGCATCGGATGTTAGAGGACCTGTCGTTTGTATCAGTTTCAGAAGCAGAGTTGAACTAGATATGATCCGTGTGTGTAGGAAACACGGTTCTTTTGTTCTGAGTACACTCATGTTTCCCGCCTTATTAGAGACTCTAGAAAGCAAGAGTTTGCTTCTTGCTCTAAAGCAGAGTGTGTTTCATGGATGACAACTTTGCTGTGTGTTTCCCTTCAGAAACGGAGTTAAATGCCAGGGTCTGTGTCTTTGATAATCAAGACTTCGTTTCCGGTAAACACACTCACTTTCTGCTCAAACGAACCTAAATTGTTCACGAAGCTCACACTTTTTTCTCTCTTAACTGAAATACATTGAATTTTAGAGGACCTGTGGTTGTATCAGTTTGAGAAGCAGAGTTGAACTAGATATGGTCCGTGTGTGTAGGAAACACGGTTCTTTTGTTCTGAGCACACTCATGTTTCCCGCCTTATTTGAGACTCTAGAAAGCAACAGCGTGCTTATTGCTGTAAATCAGAGTGTGTTTCATGGGTGAGCACTGTGCTGTTTGTTTCCCTTCAGAAACGGAGATCAATGCCAGGCTCTGTGTCTTCCTACAAGCAAGACTTCTTTTGAGATAAATGCCCACACTTTTCAGCTCAAACAAAGCTACATCGTTCACGAAGCTCACACGTTTCTTGCTCTTAACTGAAAAGCATTGGATGTTAGAGGACCTGTGGTTTTTTTCAGTTTCAGAAGCAGAGTTGACCTAGATATGGTCCGTGTGTGTAGGAAACACGGTTCTTTCGTTCTGAGCACACTCACGTTTTCTGCCTATTAGAGACTCTAGAAAGCAAGAGTGTGCTTCTGGCTCTACAGCAGAGTGTGTTTCATGGATGAGCACTGTGCTGTGTGTTTCCCTTCAGAAACGGAGTTAAATGCCAGGCTCTGTGTCTTCCTACAAGCAAGAATTCCTTTCAGGTAAACGCACTCACTTTTCAGCTCAAAGGAAACTACATCGTTCACGAAGTCACACGTTTCTCGCTCTTAACTGAAAAGCATTAGATGTTAGAAGACCTGTATTTTTGTATCAGTTACAGAAGCACTGTTTAATTAGATATGATCCGTGTGTGTAGGAAACACGGTTCTTTTGTTCTGAGCACACTCATGTTTCCCGGCTTATTACAGACTCTAGAAAGCAAGAGCATGCTTCTTGTTCTAAAGCAGAGTGTGTTTCATGGATGAGAACAGTGCTGTGTGTTTCCCTTCAGAAACGGAGTTAAATGCCAGGCTCTGTGTCTTCCTACAAGCAAGACTTCATTTCAAGTAAACGCACTCATTTTTCAGCTCAAATGGAGCTACATCGTTCAGGAAGCTCACACGTTTGTCCTTCTTAACTGAAAAGCATTGGATGTTAGAGGACCTGTGGTTTGTATCAGTTTGAGAAGCAGAGTTGAACTAGATATGGTCCGTGTGTGTAGGAAACATGGTTCTTTTGTTCTGAGCACACTCACGTTTCCCGCCTATTAGAGACTCTAGAAAACAAGAGTGTGCTTCTGGCTCTAAAGCAGAGTGTGCTTCATGGATGAGCACTGTGCTGTGTGTTTCCCTTCAGAAACGGAGTTAAATGCCAGGCTCTGTGTCTTCTGACAAGCAAGACTTCATTTCAAGTAAACACACTCAGTTTTCAGCTCAAATGGAGCTACATCGTTCAGGAAGCTCACATGTTTCTCACTCTTAACTGAAAAGCATTGAATGTTAGAGGACCTGTCGTTTGTATCAGTTTCAGAAGCAGAGTTGAACTAGATATCGTCCGTGTGTGTAGGAAACACGGTTCTTTCGTTCTGAGCACACTCACGTTTCCCGCCTTATTAGAGACTCTAGAAAGCAAGAGCGTGCTTCTGGCTCTAAAGCAGAGTGTGTCTCATGGAAGAGCACTGTGCTGTGTGTTTCCCTTCAGAAAGGGAGTTAAATGCCAGGCCCTGTGTCTTCCTAAAAGAAAGACTTCGATTCAGGTAAATGCACTCAATTTTCAGCTCAAACGAAGCTACATCATTCACGAAGCTCACACGTTTCTCGATCTTAACTGAAAAGCATTGAATGTTAGAGTACCTGTGGTTTGTATCAGTTTGAGAAGCAGAGTTGAACTAGATATGGTCCGTGCGTATAGCAAACACGGTTCTTTTGTTTTCAGCATACTCACGTTTCCCGCCTTATTAGAGACTCTAGAAAGAAAGAGCGTGCTTCTTGCTCTAAATTAGAGTGTGTTTCATGGATGAGAACTGTTCTGTGCTTCCCTTCAGAAACGGAGTGAAATGCAAGGCTCTGTGTCTTCCTACAAGCAAGAATTCGTTTCAGGTAAAGGCACTCACTTTTCAGCTCAAAGGAAGCTACATCGTTCACGAAGCTCACACGTTTCTCGTTCTTAACTGAAAAGCATTAGATATTAGAAGACCTGTTTTTTTGTATCAGTTAGAGAAGCACTGTTTAATTAGATATGATCCGTGTGTGTAGGAAACACGGTTCTTTTGTTCTGAGCACACTCATGTATCCTGCCTTATTAGAGACTTTAGAAAGCAAGAGTCTGCTTCTTGTTCTAAAGCAGAATGTGTTTCATGGATGAGAACTTTGCTGTGTGTTTCCCTTCAGAAACGGAGTTAAATGCCAGGGTCTGTGTCTTTGATAATCAAGACTTCGTTTTGGGTAAACACACTCACTTTCTGCTCAAACGAAGCTACATCGTTCACGAAGCTCACACGTTTTTCGCTCTTAACTGAAAAACATTGGATTTTAGAGGACCTGTGGTTGTATCAGTTTCAGAAGCAGAGTTGAACTAGATATGGTCCTTGTGTGTAGGAAACTCAGTTCTTTTGTTCTGAGCACACTCACGTTTCCCGCCTAATTAGATTGTCTAGAAAGCAAGAGCGTGCTTCTTGCTTTAAAGCAGAGTGTGTTTCATGGATGAGAAACGTGCTCTGTGTTTCCCTTCAGAAACGGAGTTCAATGCCAGGCTCTGTGTCTTCCTACAAGCAAGACTTCGTTTCAGGTAAATGCCCACACTTTTCAGCTCAAACAAAGCTACATCGTTCACGAAGCTCACACGTTTCTCGCTTATAACTGAAAAGCATCGGATGTTAGAGGACCTGTGGTTTTTTTCAGTATCAGAAGCAGAGTTGACCTAGATATCGTCCGTGTGTGTAGGAAAAACGGATCTTTTGTTCTGAGCCCACTCACGTTTCCCGCCTTATTATAGACTCTAGAAAACAAGAGCTTGCTTCTTGCTCTAAAGCAGAGTGTGTTTCATGGATGAGAACTTTGCTATGTATTTCCCTTCAGAAACGGAGTTGAATGCCAGGCTTTGTGTCTTCCTACAAGCAAGACTTCGTTTTAGGTAAACGCACTTACTTTTCAGCACAAAGGAAGCTACATCATTCACGAAGATCACACGTTTCTCGCTCTTAACTGAAAAGCATTGGATGTTAGAGGACTTGTGGTTTGTATCAGTTTGAGAAGCAGAGTTGAACTAGATATGGTCCGTGTGTGTAGGAAACACGGTTCTTTTGTTCTGAGCACACTCACGTTTCCCGCCTTATTAGAGACTCTAGAAAGCAAGAGCGTGCTTCTTGTTCTAAAGCAGAGTGTGTTTCATGGATGAGAACAGTGCTGTGTGTTTCCCTTCAGAAACGGAGTTAAATGCCAGGCTCTGTGTCTTCCTACAAGCAAGACTTCATTTCAAGTAAACGCACTCATTTTTCAGCTCAAATGGAGCTACATCGTTAAGGAAGCTCACACGTTTGTCCTTCTTAACTGAAAAGCATTGGATGTTAGAGGACCTGTGGTTTGTATCAGTTTGAGAAGCAGAGTTGAACTAGATATGGTCCGTGTGTAGGAAACACGGTTCTTTTTTTCTGAGCACACTCACGTTTCCCGCCTATTAGAGACTCTAGAAAAACAAGAGTGTGCTTCTGGCTCTAAAGCAGAGTGTGCTTCATGGATGAGCACTGTGCTGTGTGTTTCACTTCAGAAACGGAGTTAAATGCCAGACTCTGTGTCTTCCTACAAGCAAGACTTCGTTTCAGGTAAACGCACTCACTTTTCAGCTCAAACGAAGCTACATCGTTCACGAAGATGACATGTTTCTCCCATTTAACTGAAAAGCATCGGATGTTAGAGGACCTGTCGTTTGTATCAGTTTCAGAAGCAGAGTTGAACTAGATATGATCCGTGTGTGTAGGAAACACGGTTCTTTTGTTCTGAGTACACTCATGTTTCCCGCCTTATTAGAGACTCTAGAAAGCAAGAGTTTGCTTCTTGCTCTAAAGCAGAGTGTGTTTCATGGATGACAACTTTGCTGTGTGTTTCCCTTCAGAAACGGAGTTAAATGCCAGGGTCTGTGTCTTTGATAATCAAGACTTCGTTTCCGGTAAACACACTCACTTTCTGCTCAAACGAACCTAAATTGTTCACGAAGCTCACACTTTTTTCTCTCTTAACTGAAAAACATTGAATTTTAGAGGACCTGTGGTTGTATCAGTTTGAGAAGCAGAGTTGAACTAGATATGGTCCGTGTGTGTAGGAAACACGGTTCTTTTGTTCTGAGCACACTGACGTTTAACGCCTTATTAGAGACTCTAGAAAGCAAGAGCGTGCTTCCGGCTCTAAAGCAGAGTGTGTTTCATGGAAGAGCACTGTGCTGTGGGTTTCCCTGCAGAAAGGGAGTTAAATGCCAGGCCCTGTGTCTTCCTAAAAGAAAGACTTCGATTCAGGTAAATGCACTCAATTTTCAGCTCAAACGAAGCTACATCATTCACGAAGCTCACACGTTTCTCGATCTTGACTGAAAAGCATTGGATGTTAGAGTACCTGTCGTTTGTATCAGTTTGAGAAGCAGAGTTGAACTAGATATGGTCCGTGTGTAGAAAACACGGTTTTTTTGTTTTCAGCATACACACGTTTCCTGCCTTATTAGAGACTCTAGAAAGCAAGAGCGTGCTTCTGGCTCTAAAGCAGAGTGTGCTTCATGGATGAGCACTGTGCTGTGTGTTTCCCTTCAGAAACTGAGTTAAATGCAAGGCCCTGTGTCTTCCTACAGGCAAGACTTCGTTTCAGGTAAACGCAATCACTTTTCAGCTCAAAGGAAGCTACATCGTTCACGAAGCTCACACGTTTCTCATTCTTAACTGAAAAGCATTTGATGTTAGAGGACCTGTGGTTTGTATCAGTTTCAGAAGCAGAGTTGAACTAGGTATGTACCATGTGTGTAGGAAACACGGTTCTTTTGTTCTGAGCACACTCATGTTTCCCGCCTTATTTGAGACTCTAGAAAGCAACAGCGTGCTTATTGCTGTAAATCAGAGTGTGTTTCATGGGTGAGCACTGTGCTGTTTGTTTCCCTTCAGAAACGGAGATCAATGCCAGGCTCTGTGTCTTCCTACAAGCAAGACTTCTTTTCAGGTAAATGCCCACACTTTTCATCTCAAACAAAGCTACATCGTTCACGAAGCTCACACGTTTCTTGCTCTTAACTGAAAAGCATTGGAGGTTAGAGGACCTGTGGTTTTTTTCAGTTTCAGAAGCAGAGTTGACCTAGATATTGTCCGTGTGTGTAGGAAACACGGTTCTTTCGTTCTGAGCACACTCACGTTTTCTGCCTATTAGAGACTCTAGAAAGCAAGAGTGTGCTTCTGGCTCTACAGCAGAGTGTGTTTCATGGATGAGCACTGTGCTGTGTGTTTCCCTTCAGAAACGGAGTTAAATGCCAGGCTCTGTGTCTTCCTACAAGCAAGAATTCCTTTCAGGTAAACGCACTCACTTTTCAGCTCAAAGGAAACTACATCGTTCACAAAGTCACACGTTTCTCGCTCTTAACTGAAAAGCATTAGATGTTAGAAGACCTGTATTTTTGTATCAGTTACAGAAGCACTGTTTAATTAGATATGATCCGTGTGTGTAGGAAACACGGTTCTTTTGTTCTGAGCACACTCATGTTTCCCGGCTTATTACAGACTCTAGAAAGCAAGAGCGTGCTTCTTGTTCTAAAGCAGAGTGTGTTTCATGGATGAGAACCGTGCTGTGTGTTTCCCTTCAGAAACGGAGTTAAATGCCAGGCTCTGTGTCTTCCGACAAGCAAGACTTCATTTCAAGTAAACGCACTCAGTTTTCAGCTCAAATGGAGCTACATCGTTCAGGAAGCTCACATGTTTGTCACTCTTAACTGAAAGGCATTGAATGTTAGAGGACCTGTTGTTTGTATCAGATTCAGAGCAGAGTTGAACTAGATATCGTCTGCGTGTGTAGGAAACACGGTTCTTTCGTTCTGAGCACACTCATGTTTCCCGCCTTATTAGAGACTCTAGAAAGCAAGAGCGTGCTTCTGGCTCTAAAGCAGAGTGTGTTTCATGGAAGAGCACTGTGCTGTGTGTTTCCCTTCAGAAAGGGAGTTAAATGCCAGGCCCTGTGTCTTCCTAAAAGAAAGACTTCGATTCAGGTAAATGCACTCAATTTTCAGCTCAAACGAAGCTACATCATTCACGAAGCTCACACGTTTCTCGATCTTAACTGAAAAGCATTGAATGTTAGAGGACCTGTGGTTTGTATCAGTTTGAGAAGCAGAGTTGAACTAGATATGGTCTGTGCGTATAGGAAACACGGTTCTTTTGTTTTCAGCATACTCACGTTTCCCGCCTTATTAGAGACTCTAGAAAGCAAGAGCGTGCTTCTTGCTCTAAATTAGAGTGTGTTTCATGGATGAGAACTGTTCTGTGCTTCCCTTCAGAAACGGAGTGAAATGCAAGGCTCTGTGTCTTCCTACAAGCAAGAATTCGTTTCAGGTAAACGCACTCACTTTTCAGCTCAAAGGAAGCTACATCGTTCACGAAGCTCACACGTTTCTCGCTCTTAACTGAAAAGCATTAGATGTTAGAAGAACTGTTTTTTTGTATCAGTTACAGAAGCACTGTTTAATTAGATATGATCCGTGTGTGTAGGAAACACGGTTCTTTTGTTCTGAGCACACTCATGTATCCTGCCTTACTAGAGACTTTAGAAAGCAAGAGTCTGCTTCTTGTTCTAAAGCAGAATGTGTTTCATGGATGAGAACTTTGCTGTGTGTTTCCCTTCAGAAACGGAGGTAAATGCCAGGCTCTGTGTCTTCCTACAAGCAAGACTTCATTTCAAGTAAACGCATTCACTTTTCAGCTCAAATGGAGCTACATCGTTCAGGAAGCTCACACGTTTCTCGCTCTTAACTGAAAAGCATTGAATGTTAGAGTACCTGTGGTTGTATCAGTTTCAGAAGCAGAGTTGAACTAGATATGGTCCTTGTGTGTAGGAAACTCAGTTCTTTTGTTCTGAGCACACTCACGTTTCCCGCCTTATTATATTGTCTAGAAAGCAAGAGCGTGCTTCTTGCTTTAAAGCAGAGTGTGTTTCATGGTGAGAAACGTGCTGTGTGTTTCCGTTCAGAAACGGAGTAAATGCCAGACTCTGTGTCTTCCTACAAGCAAGACTTAGTTTTAGGTAAACGCACTCACTTTTCAGCTCAAAGGAAGCTACATCGTTCACGAAGCTCACACGTTTCTCGTTCTTAAGTGAAAAGCATGGATGTTAGAGGACCTGTGGTTTGTGTCAGTTTCAGAAGCAGAGTTGACCTAGATATGGTCCGTGTGTGTAGGAAAAACGGATCTTTTGTTCTGAGCCCACTCACGTTTCCCGCCTTATTATAGACTCTAGAAAACAAGAGCTTGCTTCTTGCTCTAAAGCAGAGTGTGTTTCATGGATGAGAACTTTGCTATGTATTTCCCTTCAGAAACGGAGTTGAATGCCAGGCTTTGTGTCTTCCTACAAGGAAGACTTCGTTTCAGGTAAACGCACTTACTTTTCAGCACAAAGGAAGCTACATTATTCGCGAAGATCACACGTTTCTCGCTCTTAACTGAAAAGCATTGGATGTTAGAGGACCTGTGGTTTGTATCAGTTTGAGAAGCAGAGTTGAACTAGATATGGTCCGTGTGTGTAGGAAACACGGTTCTTTTTTTCTGAGCACACTCACGTTTCCCGCCTATTAGAGACTCTAGAAAAACAAGAGTGTGCTTCTGGCTCTAAAGCAGAGTGTGCTTCATGGATGAGCACTGTGCTGTGTGTTTCACTTCAGAAACGGAGTTAAATGCCAGACTCTGTGTCTTCCTACAAGCAAGACTTCGTTTCAGGTAAACGCACTCACTTTTCAGCTCAAACGAAGCTACATCGTTCACGAAGATGACATGTTTCTCCCATTTAACTGAAAAGCATCGGATGTTAGAGGACCTGTCGTTTGTATCAGTTTCAGAAGCAGAGTTGAACTAGATATGATCCGTGTGTGTAGGAAACACGGTTCTTTTGTTCTGAGTACACTCATGTTTCCCGCCTTATTAGAGACTCTAGAAAGCAAGAGTTTGCTTCTTGCTCTAAAGCAGAGTGTGTTTCATGGATGACAACTTTGCTGTGTGTTTCCCTTCAGAAACGGAGTTAAATGCCAGGGTCTGTGTCTTTGATAATCAAGACTTCGTTTCCGGTAAACACACTCACTTTCTGCTCAAACGAACCTAAATTGTTCACGAAGCTCACACTTTTTTCTCTCTTAACTGAAAAACATTGAATTTTAGAGGACCTGTGGTTGTATCAGTTTGAGAAGCAGAGTTGAACTAGATATGGTCCGTGTGTGTAGGAAACACGGTTCTTTTGTTCTGAGCACACTGACGTTTAACGCCTTATTAGAGACTCTAGAAAGCAAGAGCGTGCTTCCGGCTCTAAAGCAGAGTGTGTTTCATGGAAGAGCACTGTGCTGTGTGTTTCCCTTCAGAAAGGGAGTTAAATGCCAGGCCCTGTGTCTTCCTAAAAGAAAGACTTCGATTCAGGTAAATGCACTCAATTTTCAGCTCAAACGAAGCTACATCATTCACGAAGCTCACACGTTTCTCGATCTTGACTGAAAAGCATTGGATGTTAGAGTACCTGTCGTTTGTATCAGTTTGAGAAGCAGAGTTGAACTAGATATGGTCCGTGTGTGTAGGAAACACGGTTTTTTTGTTTTCAGCATACACACGTTTCCTGCCTTATTAGAGACTCTAGAAAGCAAGAGCGTGCTTCTGGCTCTAAAGCTGAGTGTACCTCATGGATGAGCACTGTGCTGTGTGTTTCCCTTCAGAAACTGAGTTAAATGCAAGGCCCTGTGTCTTCCTACAGGCAAGACTTCGTTTCAGGTAAACGCAATCACTTTTCAGCTCAAAGGAAGCTACATCGTTCACGAAGCTCACACGTTTCTCATTCTTAACTGAAAAGCATTTGATGTTAGAGGACCTGTGGTTTGTATCAGTTTCAGAAGCAGAGTTGAACTAGGTATGTACCATGTGTGTAGGAAACACGGTTCTTTTGTTCTGAGCACACTCATATTTCCCGCCTTATTTGAGACTCTAGAAAGCAACAGCGTGCTTATTGCTGTAAATCAGAGTGTGTTTCATGGGTGAGCACTGTGCTGTGTGTTTCCCTTCAGAAACGGAGATCAATGCCAGGCTCTGTGTCTTCCTACAAGCAAGACTTCTTTTCAGGTAAATGCCCACACTTTTCAGCTCAAACAAAGCTACATCGTTCACGAAGCTCACACGTTTCTTGCTCTTAACTGAAAAGCATTGGATGTTAGGGGACCTGTGGTTTTTTTCAGTTTCAGAAGCAGAGTTTACCTAGATATGGTCCGTGTGTGTAGGAAACACGGTTCTTTCGTTCTGAGCACACTCACGTTTTCTGCCTATTAGAGACTCTAGAAAGCAAGAGTGTGCTTCTGGCTCTACAGCAGAGTGTGTTTCATGGATGAGCACTGTGCTGTGTGTTTCCCTTCAGAAACGGAGTTAAATGCCAGGCTCTGTGTCTTCCTACAAGCAAGAATTCCTTTCAGGTAAACGCACTCACTTTTCAGCTCAAAGGAAACTACATCGTTCACGAAGTCACACGTTTCTCGCTCTTAACTGAAAAGCATTAGATGTTAGAAGACCTGTATTTTTGTATCAGTTACAGAAGCACTGTTTAATTAGATATGATCCGTGTGTGTAGGAAACACGGTTCTTTTGTTCTGAGCACACTCATGTATCCTGCCTTACTAGAGACTTTAGAAAGCAAGAGTCTGCTTCTTGTTCTAAAGCAGAATGTGTTTCATGGATGAGAACTTTGCTGTGTGTTTCCCTTCAGAAACGGAGGTAAATGCCAGGCTCTGTGTCTTCCTACAAGCAAGACTTCATTTCAAGTAAACGCATTCACTTTTCAGCTCAAATGGAGCTACATCGTTCAGGAAGCTCACACGTTTCTCGCTCTTAACTGAAAAGCATTGAATGTTAGAGTACCTGTCGTTTGTATCAGTTTGAGAAGCAGAGTTGAACTAGATATGGTCAGTGTGTGTAGGAAACACGGTTCTTTTGTTCTGAGCACACTCACGTTTCCCGCCTTATTAGAGACTCTAGAAAGTAAGAGTCTGCTTCTTGCTTTAAAGCAGAGTGTGTTTCATGGATGAGAACTTTGCTGTGTGTTTCCCTTCAGAAAAGGAGTTAAATGCCAGGGTCTGTGTCTTTGATAATCAAGACTTCGTTTCGGGTAAACACACTCACTTTCTGCTCAAACGAAGCTACATCGTTCACGAAGCTCACACGTTTTTCGCTCTTAACTGAAAATCATTGGATTTTAGAGGACCTGTGGTTGTATCAATTTCAGAAGCAGAGTTGAACTAGTTATGGTCCTTGTGTGTAGGAAACTCAGTTCTTTTGTTCTGAGCACACTCACGTTTCCCGCCTTATTAGAGAATCTAGAAAGCAAGAGCGTGCTTCTTGCTTTAAAGCAGAGTGTGTTTCATGGATGAGAAACGTGCTGTGTGTTTCCGTTCAGAAACGGAGTAAATGCCAGGCTCTGTGTCTTCCCACAAGCAAGACATAGTTTCAGGTAGACGCACTCACTTTTCAGCTCAAAGGAAGCTACATTGTTCAGGAAGCTCACACGTTTCTCGTTCTTAACTGACAAGCATTGGATGTTAGAGGACCTGTGGTTTGTATCAGTTTCAGAAGCAGAGTTGAACTAAGTATGGACCATGTGTGTAGGAAACACGGTTCTTTTGTTCTGAGCACACTCATGTTTCCAGCCTTATTAGAGACTCTAGAAAGCAAGAGCGTGCTTCTTGCTCTAAATCAGAGTGTGTTTCATGGATGAGCACTGTGCTGTGTGTTTCCCTTCAGAAACGGAGTTCAATGCCAGGTTCTGTGCCTTCCTACAAGCAAGACTTCTTTTCAGGTAAATGCCCACACTTTTCAGCTCAAACAAAGCTACATCGTTCACGAAGCTCACAGGTTTCTTGCTCTTAACTGAAAAGCATTGGATGTTAGAGGACCTGTGGTTTTTTTCAGTTTCAGAAGCAGAGTTGACCTAGATATGGTCCGTGTGTGTAGGAAAAACGGATCTTTTGTTCTGAGCCCACTCACGTTTCCCGCCTTATTATAGTCTCTAGAAAACAAGAGCTTGCTTCTTGCTCTAAAGCAGAGTGTGTTTCATGGATGAGAACTTTGCTATGTATTTCCCTTCAGAAACGGAGTTGAATGCCAGGCTCTGTGTCTTCCTACAGGCAAGTCTTCGTTTCAGGTAAACGCACTAACTTTTCAGCACAAAGGAAGCTACATCATTCACGAAGATCACACGTTTCTCGCTCTTAACTGAAAAGCATTGGATGTTAGACGGCCTGTGGTTTGTATCAGTTTGAGAAGCAGAGTTGAACTAGATATGGTCCGTGTGTGTAGGAAACACGGTTCTTTTGTTCTGAGCACACTCAGGTTTCCCGCCCTATTAGAGACTCTAGAAAGCAAGAGCGTGCTTCTTGTTCTAAAGCAGAGTGTGTTTCATGGATGAGAACAGTGCTGTGTGTTTCCCTTCAGAAACAGAGTTAAATGCCAGGCTCTGTGTCTTCCTACATGCAAGACTTCATTTCATGTAAAAGCACTCAGTTTTCAGCTCAAATGGAGGTACATCGTTCAGGAAGCTCACACGTTTCTCGCTCTTAACTGAAAAGCATTGGATGTTAGAGGACCTGTGGTTTTTATCAGTTTGAGAAGCAGAGTTGAACTAGATATGGTCCGTGTGTGTAGGAAACACGGTTCTTTTGTTCTGAGCACACTCACGTTTTCCGCCTATTAGAGACTCTAGAAAGCAAGAGTGTGCTTCTGGCTCTAAAGCAGAGTGTGTTTCATGGATGAGCACTGTGCTGTGTGTTTCCCTTCAGAAACGGAGTTAAATGCCAGGCTCTGTGTCTTCCTACAAGCAAGACTTCGTTTCAGGTAAACGCACTCACTTTTCAGCACAAAGGAAGCTACATCGTTCAGGAAGCTCACACGTTTCTCGCTCTTAACTGAAAAGCATTGAATGTTAGAGGACCTGTCGTTTGTATCAGTTTCAGAAGCAGAGTTGAACTAGATATGGTCCGTGTGTGTAGGAAACACGCTTCTTTTGTTCTGAGCACACTCACGTTTCCCCCCTTATTAGAGACTCTAGAAAGCAAGAGCGTGCTTCTGGCTCTAAAGCAGAGTGTGTTTCATGGATGAGCACTGTGCTGTGTGTTTCCCTTCAGAAATGGAGTTAAATGCAAGGCCCTGTGTCTTCCTACAAGCAAGACTTCGTTTCTGGTAAACGCACTCACTTTTCAGCTCAAAGGAATCTACATCGTTCACGAAGCTGACATGTTTCTCCCTTTTAACTGAAAAGCATCGGATGTTAGAGGACCTGTGGTTTGTATCAGTTTCAGAAGCAGAGTTGAACTAGATATGGTCAATGTGTGTAGGAAACACGGTTCTTTTTTTTGAGCACACTTACTTTTCCCGCCTTATTAGAGACTCTAGAAAGCAAGAGCGTGCTTCTAGCTCGAAAGCAGAGTGTGTTTCATGGATGAGCACTGTGCTGTGTGTTTCCCTTCAGAAACGGAGTTAAATGCCAGGCTCTGTGTCTTCCTACAAACAAGAATTCCTTTCAGGTAAACGCACTCCCTTTTCAGCTCAAAGGAAACTACATCGTTCACGAAGTCACACGTTTCTCGCTCTTAACTGAAAAGCATTAGATGTTAGAAGACCTGTATTTTTGTATCAGTTACAGAAGCACTGTTTAATTAGATATGATCCGTGTGTGTAGGAAACACGGTTCTTTTGTTCTGAGCACACTCATGTTTCCCGCCTTATTAGAGACTCTAGAAAGCAAGAGCGTGCTTCTTGTTCTAAAGCAGAGTGTGTTTCATGGATGAGAACCGTGCTGTGTGTTTCCCTTCAGAAACGGAGTTAAATGCCAGGCTCTGTGTCTTCCTACAAGCAAGACTTCATTTCAAGTAAACGCACTCATTTTTCAGCTCAAATGGAGCTACATCGTTCAGGAAGCTCACACGTTTCTCCTTCTTAACTGAAAAGCATTGGATGTTAGAGGACCTGTGGTTTGTATCAGTTTGAGAAGCAGAGTTGAACTAGATATGGTCCGTGTGTGTAGGAAACACGGTTCTTTTGTTCTGAGCACACTCACGTTTCCCGCCTATTAGAGACTCTAGAAAACAAGAGTGTGCTTCTGGCTCTAAAGCAGAGTGTGCTTCATGGATGAGCACTGTGCTGTGTGTTTCACTTCAGAAACGGAGTTAAATGCCAGACTCTGTGTCGTCCTACAAGCAAGACTTCGTTTCAGGTAAACGCACTCACTTTTCAGCACAAAGGAAGCTACATCGTTCAGGAAGCTCACACGTTTCTCGCTCTTAACTGAAAAGCATTGAATGTTAGAGGACCTGTCGTTTGTATCAGTTTCAGAAGCAGAGTTGAACTAGATATGGTCCGTGTGTGTAGGAAACACGCTTCTTTTGTTCTGAGCACACTCACGTTTCCCCCCTTATTAGAGACTCTAGAAAGCAAGAGCGTGCTTCTGGCTCTAAAGCAGAGTGTGTTTCATGGATGAGCACTGTGCTGTGTGTTTCCCTTCAGAAATGGAGTTAAATGCAAGGCCCTGTGTCTTCCTACAAGCAAGACTTCGTTTCTGGTAAACGCACTCACTTTTCAGCTCAAAGGAATCTACATCGTTCACGAAGCTGACATGTTTCTCCCTTTTAACTGAAAAGCATCGGATGTTAGAGGACCTGTGGTTTGTATCAGTTTCAGAAGCAGAGTTGAACTAGATATGGTCAATGTGTGTAAGAAACACGGTTCTTTTTTTTGAGCACACTTACTTTTCCTGCCTTATTAGAGACTCTAGAAAGCAAGAGCGTGCTTCTAGCTCGAAAGCAGAGTGTGTTTCATGGATGAGCACTGTGCTGTGTGTTTCCCTTCAGAAACGGAGTTAAATGCCAGGCTCTGTGTCTTCCTACAAACAAGAATTCCTTTCAGGTAAACGCACTCCCTTTTCAGCTCAAAGGAAACTACATCGTTCACGAAGTCACACGTTTCTCGCTCTTAACTGAAAAGCATTAGATGTTAGAAGACCTGTATTTTTGTATCAGTTACAGAAGCACTGTTTAATTAGATATGATCCGTGTGTGTAGGAAACACGGTTCTTTTGTTCTGAGCACACTCATGTTTCCCGCCTTATTAGAGACTCTAGAAAGCAAGAGCGTGCTTCTTGTTCTAAAGCAGAGTGTGTTTCATGGATGAGAACCGTGCTGTGTGTTTCCCTTCAGAAACGGAGTTAAATGCCAGGCTCTGTGTCTTCCTACAAGCAAGACTTCATTTCAAGTAAACGCACTCATTTTTCAGCTCAAATGGAGCTACATCGTTCAGGAAGCTCACACGTTTCTCCTTCTTAACTGAAAAGCATTGGATGTTAGAGGACCTGTGGTTTGTATCAGTTTGAGAAGCAGAGTTGAACTTGATATGGTCCGTGTGTGTAGGAAACACGGTTCTTTTGTTCTGAGCACACTCACGTTTCCCGCCTATTAGAGACTCTAGAAAACAAGAGTGTGCTTCTGGCTCTAAAGCAGAGTGTGCTTCATGGATGAGCACTGTGCTGTGTGTTTCACTTCAGAAACGGAGTTAAATGCCAGACTCTGTGTCGTCCTACAAGCAAGACTTCGTTTCAGGTAAACGCACTCACTTTTCAGCACAAAGGAAGCTACATCGTTCAGGAAGCTCACACGTTTCTCGCTCTTAACTGAAAAGCATTGAATGTTAGAGGACCTGTCGTTTGTATCAGTTTCAGAAGCAGAGTTGAACTAGATATGGTCCGTGTGTTTTTGAAACACGCTTCTTTTGTTCTGAGCACACTCACGTTTCCCCCCTTATTAGAGACTCTAGAAAGCAAGAGCGTGCTTCTGGCTCTAAAGCAGAGTGTGTTTCATGGATGAGCACTGTGCTGTGTGTTTCCCTTCAGAAATGGAGTTAAATGCAAGGCCCTGTGTCTTCCTACAAGCAAGACTTCGTTTCAGGTAAACGCACTCACTTTTCAGCTCAAAGGAAGCTACATCGTTCACGAAGCTGACATGTTTCTCCCATTTAACTGAAAAGCATCGGATGTTAGAGGACCTGTGGTTTGTTACAGTTTGAGAAGCAGAGTTAAACTAGATATGGTCAATGTGTGTAGGAAACACGGTTCTTTTTTTTTGAGCACACTTACGTTTCCCGCCTTATTAGAGACTCTAGAAAGCAAGAGCGTGCTTCTAGCTCGAAAGCAGAGTGTGTTTCATGGATGAGCACTGTGCTGTGTGTTTCCCTTCAGAAACGGAGTTAAATGCCAGGCTCTGTGTCTTCCTACAAACAAGAATTCCTTTCAGGTAAACGCACTCCCTTTTCAGCTCAAAGGAAACTACATCGTTCACGGAGTCACACGTTTCTCGCTCTTAACTGAAAAGCATTAGATGTTAGAAGACCTGTATTTTTGTATCAGTTACAGAAGCACTGTTTAATTAGATATGATCCGTGTGTGTAGGAAACACGGTTCTTTTGTTCTGAGCACACTCATGTTTCCCGCCTTATTAGAGACTCTAGAAAGCAAGAGCGTGCTTCTTGTTCTAAAGCAGAGTGTGTTTCATGGATGAGAACCGTGCTGTGTGTTTCCCTTCAGAAACGGAGTTAAATGCCAGGCTCTGTGTCTTCCTACAAGCAAGACTTCATTTCAAGTAAACGCACTCATTTTTCAGCTCAAATGGAGCTACATCGTTCAGGAAGCTCACACGTTTCTCCTTCTTAACTGAAAAGCATTGGATGTTAGAGGACCTGTGGTTTGTATCAGTTTGAGAAGCAGAGTTGAACTAGATATGGTCCGTGTGTGTAGGAAACACGGTTCTTTTGTTCTGAGCACACTCACGTTTCCCGCCTATTAGAGACTCTAGAAAACAAGAGTGTGCTTCTGGCTCTAAAGCAGAGTGTGCTTCATGGATGAGCACTGTGCTGTGTGTTTCACTTCAGAAACGGAGTTAAATGCCAGACTCTGTGTCTTCCTACAAGCAAGACTTCGTTTCAGGTAAACGCACTCACTTTTCAGCACAAAGGAAGCTACATCGTTCAGGAAGCTCACACGTTTCTCGCTCTTAACTGAAAAGCATTGAATGTTAGAGGACCTGTCGTTTGTATCAGTTTCAGAAGCAGAGTTGAACTAGATATGGTCCGTGTGTTTTTGAAACACACTTCTTTTGTTCTGAGCACACTCACGTTTCCCCCCTTATTAGAGACTCTAGAAAGCAAGAGCGTGCTTCTGGCTCTAAAGCAGAGTGTGTTTCATGGATGAACACTGTGCTGTGTGTTTCCCTTCAGAAATGGAGTTAAATGCAAGGCCCTGTGTCTTCCTACAAGCAAGACTTCGTTTCAGGTAAACGCACTCACTTTTCAGCTCAAAGGAAGCTACATCGTTCACGAAGCTGACATGTTTCTCCCATTTAACTGAAAAGCATCGGATGTTAGAGGACCTGTGGTTTGTTACAGTTTCAGAAGCAGAGTTAAACTAGATATGGTCAATGTGTGTAGGAAACACGGTTCTTTTTTTTTGAGCACACTTACGTTTCCCGCCTTATTAGAGACTCTAGAAAGCAAGAGCGTGCTTCTAGCTCGAAAGCAGAGTGTGTTTCATGGATGAGCACTGTGCTGTGTGTTTCCCTTCAGAAACGGAGTTAAATGCCAGGCTCTGTGTCTTCCTACAAACAAGAATTCCTTTCAGGTAAACGCACTCACTTTTCAGCTCAAAGGAAGCTACATCGTTCAGGAAGGTCACAGGTTTCTCGCTCTTAAATGAAAATCATTAGATGTTAGAAGACCTGTTTTTTTGTATCAGTTACAGAAGCCCTGTTTAATTAGATATGATCCATGTGTGTAGGAAACACGGTTCTTTTGTTCTGAGCACACTCATGTTTCCCGCCTTATTAGAGACTCTAGAAAGCAAGAGTCTGCTTCTTGCTCTAAAGCAGAGTGTGTTTCATGGATGACAACTTTGCTGTGTGTTTCCCTTCAGAAACGGAGTTAAATGGCAGGGTCTGTGTCTTTGATAATAAAGACTTCGTTTCGGGTAAACACACTCACTTTCTGCTCAAACGAAGCTAAATTGTTCACGAATCTCTCACGTTTTTCGCTCTTAACTGAAAAACATTGAATTTTAGAGGACCTGTGGTTGTATCAGTTTCAGAAGCATAGTTGAACTAGGTATGGAGATGTGTGTAGGAAACACGTTTCTTTTGTTCTGAGCACACTCATGTTTCCCGCCTTATTAGAGACTCTAGAAAGCAAGAGCGTGCTTCTTGCTCTAAATCAGAGTGTGTTTCATGAGTGAGCACTGTGCTGTTTGTTTCCCTTCAGAAACGGAGTTCAATGCCAGGCTCTGTGTCTTCCTACAAGCAAGACTTCTTTTCAGGTAAATGCCCACACTTTTCAGCTCAAACAAAGCTACATCGTTCACGAAGCTCACACGTTTCTTGCTCTTAACTGAAAAGCATTGGATGTTAGAGGACCTGTGGTTTTTTTCAGTTTCAGAAGCAGAGTTGACCTAGATATGGTCGGTGTGTGTAGGAAAAACGGATCTTTTGTTCTGAGCCCACTCACGTTTCCCGCCTTATTATAGACTCTATAAAGCAAGAGCGTGCTTCTTGCTCTAAAGCAGAGTGTGTTTCATGGATGAGAACTTTGCTGTGTATTTCCCTTCAGAAACGGAGTTAAACGCCAGGCTCTGTGTCTTCCTACAAGCAAGTCTTCGTTTCAGGTAAACGCACTCACTTTTCCGCACAAAGGAAGCTACATCATTCACGAAGATCACACGTTTCTCGCTCTTAACTGAAAAGCATTGGATATTAGACGACCTGTGGTTTGTATCAGTTTGAGAAGCCGAGTTGAACTAGATATGATCCGTGTGTGTAGGAAACACGGTTCTTTTGTTCTGAGCACACTCAGGTTTTCCGCCTATTAGAGACTCTAGAAAGCAAGAGTGTGCTTCTGGCTCTAAAGCAGAGTGTGTTTCATGGATGAGCACTGTGCTGTGTGTTTCCCTTCAGAAACGGAGTTAAATGCCAGGCTCTGTGTCTTCCTACAAGCAAGAATTCCTTTCAGGTAAACGCACTCCCTTTTCAGCTCAAAGGAAACTACATCGTTCACGAAGTCACACGTTTCTCGCTCTTAACTGAAAAGCATTAGATGTTAGAAGACCTGTATTTTTGTATCAGTTACAGAAGCACTGTTTAATTAGATATGATCCGTGTGTGTAGGAAACACGGTTCTTTTGTTCTGAGCACACTCATGTTTCCCGCCTTATTACAGACTCTAGAAAGCAAGAGCGTGCTTCTTGTTCTAAAGCAGAGTGTGTTTCATGGATGAGAACCGTGCTGTGTGTTTCCCTTCAGAAACGGAGTTAAATGCCAGGCTCTGTGTCTTCCGACAAGCAAGACTTCATTTCAAGTAAACACACTCAGTTTTCAGCTCAAATGGAGCTACATCGTTCAGGAAGCTCACATGATTCTCACTCTTAACTGAAAAGCATTGAATGTTAGAGGACCTGTCGTTTGTATCAATTTCAGAAGCAGAGTTGAACTAGATATGGTCCGTGTGTTTAGGAAACACGCTTCTTTTGTTCTGAGCACACTCACGTTTCCCCCCTTATTAGAGACTCTAGAAAGCAAGAGCGTGCTTCTGGCTCTAAAGCAGAGTGTGTTTCATGGATGAGCACTGTGCTGTGTGTTTCCCTTCAGAAATGGAGTTAAATGCAAGGCCCTGTGTCTTCCTACAAGCAAGACTTCGTTTCAGGTAAACGCACTCACTTTTCAGCTCAAAGGAAGCTACATCGTTCACGAAGCTGACATGTTTCTCCCATTTAACTGAAAAGCATCGGATGTTAGAGGACCTGTGGTTTGTATCAGTTTCAGAAGCAGAGTTAAACTAGATATGGTCAATGTGTGTAGGAAACACGGTTCTTTTTTTTTGAGCACACTTACGTTTCCCGCCTTATTAGAGACTCTAGAAAGCAAGAGCGTGCTTCTTGCTCGAAAGCAGAGTGTGTTTCATGGATGAGCACTGTGCTGTGTGTTTCCCTTCAGAAACGGAGTTAAATCCCAGGCTCTGTGTCTTCCTACAAACAAGAATTCCTTTCAGGTAAACGCACTCACTTTTCAGCTCAAAGGAAGCTACATCGTTCAGGACGGTCACAGGTTTCTCGCTCTTAAATGAAAAGCATTAGATGTTAGAAGACCTGTTTTTTTGTATCAGTTACAGAAGCACTGTTTAATTAGATATGATCCATGTGTGTAGGAAACACGGTTCTTTTGTTCTGAGCACACTCATGTTTCCCGCCTTATTAGAGACTCTAGAAAGCAAGAGTCTGCTTCTTGCTCTAAAGCAGAGTGTGTTTCATGGATGACAACTTTGCTGTGTGTTTCCCTTCAGAAACGGAGTTAAATGCCAGGGTCTGTGTCTTTGATAATCAAGACTTCGTTTCGGGTAAACACACTCACTTTCTGCTCAAACGAAGCTAAATTGTTCACGAAGCTCACACGTTTTTCGCTCTTAACTGAAAAACATTGAATTTTAGAGGACCTGTGGTTGTATCAGTTTCAGAAGCAGAGTTGAACTAGGTATGGAGATGTGTGTAGGAAACACGTTTCTTTTGTTCTGAGCACACTCATGTTTCCCGCCTTATTAGAGACTCTAGAAAGCAAGAGCGTGCTTCTTGCTTTAAAGCAGAGTGTGTTTCATGGATGAGAAACGTGCTCTGTGTTTCCCTTCAGAAACGGAGTTCAATGCCAGGCTCTGTGTCTTCCTACAAGCAAGACTTCGTTTCAGGTAAATGCCCACACTTTTCAGCTCAAACAAAGCTACATCGTTCACGAAGCTCACACGTTTCTCGCTTATAACTGAAAAGCATCGGATGTTAGAGGACCTGTGGTTTTTTTCAGTATCAGAAGCAGAGTTGACCTAGATATGGTCCGTGTGTGTAGGAAAAACGGATCTTTTGTTCTGAGCCCACTCATGTTTCCCGCCTTATTATAGACTCTAGAAAACAAGAGCTTGCTTCTTGCTCTAAAGCAGAGTGTGTTTCATGGATGAGAACTTTGCTATGTATTTCCCTTCAGAAACGGAGTTGAATGCCAGGCTCTGTGTCTTCCTACAAGCAAGACTTCGTTTCAGGTAAGCGCACTCACTTTTCAGCACAAAGGAAGCTACATCATTCACGAAGATCTCACGTTTCTCGCTCTTAACTGAAAAGCATTGGATGTTAGAGGACCTGTGGTTTGTATCAGTTTGAGAAGCAGAGTTGAACTAGATATGGTCCGTGTGTGTAGGAAACACGGTTCTTTTGTTCTGAGCACACTCAGGTTTCCCGCCTTATTAGAGACTCTAGAAAGCAAGAGCGTGCTTCTTGTTCTAAAGCAGAGTGTGTTTCATGGATGAGCACTGTGCTGTGTGTTTCCCTTCAGAAACGGAGTTAAATGCCAGGCTCTGTGTCTTCTGACAAGCAAGACTTCATTTCAGGTAAAGGCACTCACTTTTCAGCTCAAAGGAAGCTACATCGTTCACGAAGCTCACACGTTTCTCGTTCTTAACTGAAAAGCATTAGAAATTAGAAGACCTGTTTTTTTGTATCAGTTACAGAAGCACTGTTTAATTAGATATGATCCGTGTGTGTAGGAAACACGGTTCTTTTGTTCTGAGCACACTCATGTATCCTGCCTTATTAGAGACTTTAGAAAGCAAGAGTCTGCTTCTTGTTCTAAAGCAGTATGTGTTTCATGGATGAGAACTTTGCTGTGTGTTTCCCTTCAGAAACGGAGTTAAATGCCAGGGTCTGTGTCTTTGATAATCAAGACTTCGTTTTGGGTAAACACACTCACTTTCTGCTCAAACGAAGCTACATCGTTCACGAAGCTCACACGTTTTTCGCTCTTAACTGAAAAACATTGGATTTTAGAGGACCTGTGGTTGTATCAGTTTCAGAAGCAGAGTTGAACTAGATATGGTCCTTGTGTGTAGGAAACTCAGTTCTTTTGTTCTGAGCACACTCACGTTTCCCGCCTTATTAGATTGTCTAGAAAGCAAGAGCGTGCTTCTTGCTTTAAAGCAGAGTGTGTTTCATGGATGAGAAACGTGCTCTGTGTTTCCCTTCAGAAACGGAGTTCAATGCCAGGCTCTGTGTCTTCCTACAAGCAAGACTTCGTTTCAGGTAAATGCCCACACTTTTCAGCTCAAACAAAGCTACATCGTTCACAAAGCTCACACGTTTCTCGCTTATAACTGAAAAGCATCGGATGTTAGAGGACCTGTGGTGTTTTTCAGTATCAGAAGCAGAGTTGACCTAGATATGGTCCGTGTGTGTAGGAAAAACGGATCTTTTCTTCCGAGCCCACTCATGTTTCCCGCCTTATTATAGACTCTAGAAAACAAGAGCTTGCTTCTTGCTCTAAAGCAGAGTGTGTTTCATGGATGAGAACTTTGCTATGTATTTCCCTTCAGAAACGGAGTTGAATGCCAGGCTCTGTGTCTTCCTACAAGCAAGACTTCGTTTCAGGTAAGCGCACTCACTTTTCAGCACAAAGGAAGCTACATCATTCACGAAGATCTCACGTTTCTCGCTCTTAACTGAAACGCATTGGATGTTCGAGGGCCTGTGGTTTGTATCAGTTTCAGTAGCAGAGTTGAACTGGATATGGTCCATGTGTGTAGGAAACACGGTTCTTTTGTTCTGAGCACACTCAGGTTTCCCGCCTTGTTAGAGACTCTAGAAAGCAAGAGCGTGCTTCTTGTTCTAAAGCAGAGTGTGTTTCATGGATGAGAACAGTGCTGTGTGTTTCCCTTCAGAAACGGAGTTAAATGCCAGGGTCTGTGTCTTTGATAATCAAGACTTCGTTTCGGGTAAACACACTCACTTTCTGCTCAAACGAAGCTACATCGTTCACGAAGCTCACACGTTTTTCGCTCTTAACAGAAAATCATTGGATTTTAGAGGACCTGTGGTTGTATCAATTTCAGAAGCAGAGTTGAACTAGATATGGTCCTTGTGTGTAGGAAACTCAGTTCTTTTGTTCTGAGCACACTCACGTTTCCTGCCTTATTAGAGAGTCTAGAAAGCAAGAGCGTGCTTCTTGCTTTAAAGCAGAGTGTGTTTCATGGATGAGAAACGTGCTGTGTGTTTCCGTTCACAAACGGAGTAAATGCCAGGCTCTGTGTCTTCCTACAAGCAAGACTTACTTTCAGGTAAACGCACTCACTTTTCAGCTCAAAGGAAGCTACATTGTTCACGAAGCTCACACGTTTCTCGTTCTTAACTGAAAAGCATTGGATGTTAGAGGACCTGTGGTTTGTATCAGTTTCAGAAGCAGAGTTGAACTAAGTATGGACCATGTGTGTAGGAAACACGGTTCTTTTGTTCTGAGCACACTCATGTTTCCCGCCTTATTAGAGACTCTAGAAAGCAAGAGCGTGCTTCTTGCTCTAAATCAGAGTGTGTTTCATGGATGAGCACTGTGCTGTGTGTTTCCCTTCAGAAACGGAGTTCAATGCCAGGTTCTGTGCCTTCCTACAAGCAAGACTTCGTTTCAGGTAAATGCCCTCCCTTTTCAGCTCAAACAAAGCTACATCGTTCACGAAGCTCACACGTTTCTCGCTCTTAACTGAATAGCATTGGATGTTAGAGGACCTGTGGTTTTTATCAGTTTCAGAAGCAGAGTTGACCTAGATATAGTCCGTGTGTGTAGGAAAAACGGATCTTTTGTTCTGAGCCCACTCAAGTTTCCCGCATTATTATAGACTCTAGAAAGCAAGAGCTTGCTTCTTGCTCTAAAGCAGAGTGTGTTTCATGGATGAGAACTTTGCTGTCTATTTCCCTTCAGAAACGGAGTTCAATGCCAGGTTCTGTGCCTTCCTACAAGCAAGACTTCATTTCAGGTAAACGCAATCACTTTTCAGCACAAAGGAAGCTACATCATTCACGAAGATCACACGTTTCTCGCTCTTAACTGAAAAGCATTGGATGTTAGAGGACCTGTGGTTTGTACCAGTTTGAGAAGCAGAGTTGAACTAGATATGGTCCGTGTGTGTAGGAAACACGGTTCTTTTGTTCTGAGCACACTCAGGTTTCCCGCCTTATTAGAGACTCTAGAAAGCAAGAGCGTGCTTTTTGTTCTAAAGCAGAGTGTGTTTCATGGATGAGAACAGTGCTGTGTGTTTCCCTTCAGAAACGGAGTTAAATGCCAGGGTCTGTGTCTTTGATAATCAAGACTTCGTTTCGGGTAAACACACTCACTTTCTGCTCAAACGAAGCTACATCGTTCACGAAGCCCACACGTTTTTCTCTCTTAACTGAAAATCATTGGATTTTAGAGGACCTGTGGTTGTATCAATTTCAGAAGCAGAGTTGAACTAGATATGGTCCTTGTGTGTAGGAAACTCAGTTCTTTTATTCTGAGCACACTCACGTTTCCCGCCTTATTAGAGAGTCTAGAAAGCAAGAGTGTGCTTCTTGCTTTAAAGCAGAGTGTGTTTCATGGATGAGAAACGTGCTGTGTGTTTCCGTTCAGAAATGGAGTAAATGCCAGGCTCTGTGTCTTCCTACAAGCAAGACTTACTTTCAGGTAAACGCACTCACTTTTCAGCTCAAAGGAAGCTACATTGTTCACGAAGCTCACACGTTTCTCGTTCTTAACTGAATAGCATTGGATGTTAGAGGACCTGTGGTTTGTATCATTTTCAGAAGCAGAGTTGAACTAAGTATGGACCATGTGTGTAGGAAACACGGTTCTTTTGTTCTGAGCACACTCATGTTTTCCGCCTTATTAGAGACTCTAGGAAGCAAGAGCGTGCTTCTTGCTCTAAATCAGAGTGTGTTTCATGGATGAGCACTGTGCTGTGTGTTTCCCTTCAGAAACGGAGTTCAATGCCAGGTTCTGTGCCTTCCTACAAGCAAGACTTCTTTTCAGGTAAATGCCCTCAGTTTTCAGCTCAAACAAAGCTACATCGTTCACGAAGCTCACACGTTTCTCGCTCTTAACTGAAAAGCATTGGATGTTAGAGGACCTGTGGTTTTTATCAGTTTCTGAAGCAGAGTTGACCTAGATATAGTCCGTGTGTGTAGGAAAAACGGATCTTTTGTTCTGAGCCCACTCACGTTTCCCACCTTATTATAGACTCTAGAAAGCAAGAGCTTGCTTCATGCTCTAAAGCAGGGTGTGTTTCATGGATGAGAACTTTGCTGTCTATTTCCCTTCAGAAACGGAGTTCAATGCCAGGTTCTGTGCCTTCCTACAAGCAAGACTTCGTTTCAGGTAAACGCACTCACTATTCAGCACAAAGGAAGCTACATCATTCACGAAGATCACACGTTTCTCGCTCTTAACTGAAAAGCATTGGATGTTAGAGGACCTGTGGTTTGTATCAGTTTGAGAAGCAGAGTTGAACTAGATATGGTCCGTGTGTAGGAAACACGGTTCTTTTGTTCTGAGCACACTCAGGTTTCCCGCCTTATTAGAGACTCTAGAAAGCAAGAGCATGCTTCTTGATCTAAAGCAGAGTGTGTTTCATGGATGAGAACAGTGCTGTGTGTTTCCCTTCAGAAACGGAGTTAAATGCCAGGCTCTGTGTCTTCCTACAAGCAAGACTTCATTTCAAGTAAACGCATTCACTTTTCAGCTCAAATGGAGCTACATCGTTCAGGAAGCTCACAAGTTTCTCATTCCTAACTGAAAAGCATTGAATGTTAGAGTACCTGTCGTTTGTATCAATTTGAGAAGCAGAGTTGAACTAGATATGGTCCGTGTGTGTAGGAAACTCAGTTCTTTTATTCTGAGCACACTCACGTTTCCCGCCTTATTAGAGAGTCTAGAAAGCAAGAGCGTGCTTCTTGTTCTAAAGCAGAGTGTGTTTCATGGATGAGAACAGTGCTGTGTGTTTCCCTTCAGAAACGGAGTTAAATGCCAGGGTCTGTGTCTTTGATAATCAAGACTTCGTTTCGGGTAAACACACTCACTTTCTGCTCAATCGAAGCTACATCGTTCACGAAGCTCACACGTTTTTCTCTCTTATCTGAAAATCATTGGATTTTAGAGGACCTGTGGTTGTATCAATTTCAGAAGCAGAGTTGAACTAGATATGTTCCTTGTGTGTAGGAAACTCAGTTCTTTGTTCTGAGCACACTCACTTTTCCTGCCTTATTAGAGAGTCTAGAAAGCCAGAGCGTGCTTCTTGCTTTAAAGCAGAGTGTGTTTCATGGATGAGAAACGTGCTGTGTGTTTCCGTTCAGAAACGGAGTAAATGCCAGGCTCTGTGTCTTCCTACAAGCAAGACTTACTTTCAGGTAAACGCACTCACTTTTCAGCTCAAAGGAAGCTACATTGTTCACGAAGCTCACACGTTTCTCGTTCTTAACTGAAAAGCATTGGATGTTAGAGGACCTGTGGTTTGTATCAGTTTCAGAAGCAGAGTTGAACTAAGTATGGACCATGTGTGTAGGAAACACGGTTCTTTTGTTCTGAGCACACTCATGTTTCCCGCCTTATTAGAGACTCTAGAAAGCAAGAGCGTGCTTCTTGCTCTAAATCAGAGTGTGTTTCATGGATGAGCACTGTGCTGTGTGTTTCCCTTCAGAAACGGAGTTCAATGCCAGGTTCTGTGCCTTCCTACAAGCGAGATTTCGTTTCAGGTAAATGACCTCACTTTTCAGCTCAAACAAAGCTACATCGTTCACGAAGCTCACACGTTTCTCGCTCTTAACTGAAAAGCATTGGATGTTAGAGGACCTGTGGTTTTTATCAGTTTCAGAAGCAGAGTTGACCTAGATATAGTCAGTGTGTGTAGGAAAAACGGATCTTTTGTTCTGAGCCCACTCACGTTTCCCGCCTTATTATAGACTCTAGAAAGCAAGAGCTTGCTTCTTGCTCTAAAGCAGAGTGTGTTTCATGGATGAGAACTTTGCTGTCTATTTCCCTTCAGAAACGGAGTTCAATGCCAGGTTCTGTGCCTTCCTACAAGCAAGACTTCATTTCAGGTAAACGCAACCACTTTTCAGCACAAAGGAAGCTACATCATTCACGAAGATCACACGTTTCTCGCTCTTAACTGAAAAGCATTGGATGTTAGAGGACCAGTGGTTTGTACCAGTTTGAGAAGCAGAGTTGAACTAGATATGGTCCGTGTGTGTAGGAAACACGGTTCTTTTGTTCTGAGCACACTCAGGGTTCCCGCCTTATTAGAGACTCTAGAAAGCAAGAGCGTGCTTTTTGTTCTAAAGCAGAGTGTGTTTCATGGATGAGAACAGTGCTGTGTGTTTCCCTTCAGAAACGGAGTTAAATGCCAGGGTCTGTGTCTTTGATAATCAAGACTTCGTTTCGGGTAAACACACTCACTTTCTGCTCAAACGAAGCTACATCGTTCACGAAGCTCACACGTTTTTCTCTCTTAACTGAAAATAATTGGATTTTAGAGGACCTGTGGTTGTATCAATTTCAGAAGCAGAGTTGAACTAGATATGGTCCTTGTGTGTAGGAAACTCAGTTCTTTTGTTCTGAGCACACTCAAGTTTCCCGCCTTATTAGAGAGTCTAGAAAGCAAGAGCGTGCTTCTTGCTTTAAAGCAGAGTGTGTTTCATGGATGAGAAACGTGCTGTGTGTTTCCGTTCAGAAACGGAGTAAATGCCAGGCTCTGTGTCTTCCTACAAGCAAGACTTAGTTTCAGGTAAACGCACTCACTTTTCAGCTCAAAGGAAGCTACATTGTTCACGAAGCTCACACGTTTCTCGTTCTTAACTGAAAAGCATTGGATGTTAGAGGACCTGTGGTTTGTATCAGTTTCAGAAGCAGAGTTGAACTAAGTACGGACCATGTGTGTAGGAAACACGGTTCTTTTGTTCTGAGCACACTCATGTTTCCCGCCTTATTAGAGACTCTAGAAAGCAAGAGCGTGCTTCTTGCTCAAAATCAGAGTGTGTTTCATGGATGAGCACTGTGCTGTGTGTTTCCCTTCAGAAACGGAGTTCAATGCCAGGTTCTGTGCCTTCCTACAAGCAAGACTTTGTTTCAGGTAAATGCCCTCACTTTTCAGCTCAAACAAAGCTACATCGTTCACGAAGCTCACACGTTTCTCGCTCTTAACTGAAAAGCATTGGATGTTAGAGGACCTGTGGTTTTTATCAGTTTCAGAAGCAGAGTTGACCTAGATATAGTCTGTGTGTGTAGGAAAAACGGATCTTTTGTTCTGAGCCCACTCACGTTTCCCGCCTTATTATAGACTCTAGAAAGCAAGAGCTTGCTTCTTGCTCTAAAGCAGAGTGTGTTTCATGGATGAGAACTTTGCTGTCTATTTCCCTTCAGAAACGGAGTTAAATGCCAGGCTCTGTGTCTTCCTACAAGCAAGACTTCGTTTCAGGTAAACGCACTCACTTTTCAGCACAAAGGAAGCTACATCATTCACGAAGATCACACGTTTCTCGCTCTTAACTGAAAAGCATTGGATGTTAGAGGACCTGTGGTTTGTATCAGTTTGAGAAGCAGAGTTGAACTAGATATGGTCCGTGTGTGTAGGAAACACGGTTCTTTTGTTCTGAGCACACTCACGTTTCCCGCCTTATTAGAGACTCTAGAAAGCAAGAGCGTGCTTTTTGTTCTAAAGCAGAGTGTGTTTCATGGATGAGAACAGTGCTGTGTGTTTCCCTTCAGAAACGGAGTTAAATGCCAGGGTCGGTGTCTTTGATAATCAAGACTTCGTTTCGGGTAAACACACTCACTTTCTGCTCAAACGAAGCTACATCGTTCACGAAGCTCACACGTTTTTCTCTCTTAACTGAAAATAATTGGATTTTAGAGGACCTGTTTTTGTATCAATTTCAGAAGCAGAGTTGAACTAGATATGGTCCTTGTGTGTAGGAAACTCAGTTCTTTTGTTCTGAGCACACTCACGTTTCCCGCGTTATTAGAGAGTCTAGAAAGCAAGAGCGTGCTTCTTGCTTTAAAGCAGAGTGTGTTTCATGGATGAGAAACGTGCTGTGTGTTTCCATTCAGAAACGGAGTAAATGCCAGGCTCTGTGTCTTCCTACAAGCAAGACTTACTTTCAGGTAAACGCACTCATTTTTCAGCTCAAAGGAAGCTACATTGTTACCGAAGCTCACACGTTTCTCGTTCTTAATTGAATAGCATTGGATGTTAGAGGACCTGTGGTTTGTATCAGTTTCAGAAGCAGAGTTGAACTAGGTATGGACCATGTGTGTAGGAAACACGGTTCTTTTGTTCTGAGCACACTCATGTTTCCCGCCTTATTAGAGACTCTAGAAAGCAAGAGCTTGCTTCATGCTCTAAAGCAGGGTGTGTTTCATGGATGAGAACTTTGCTGTCTATTTCCCTTCAGAAACGGAGTTCAATGCCAGGTTCTGTGCCTTCCTACAAGCAAGACTTCATTTCAGGTAAACACGCTCACTATTCAGCACAAAGGAAGCTACATCATTCACGAAGATCACACGTTTCTCGCTCTTAACTGAAAAGCATTGGATGTTAGAGGACCTATGGTTTGTATCAGTTTCAGAAGCAGAGTTGAACTAGATATGGTCCGTGTGTGTAGGAAACACGGTTCTTTTGTTCTGAGCACACTCAGGTTTCCCGCCTTATTAGAGACTCTAGAAAGCAAGAGCGTGCTTCTTGATCTAAAGCAGAGTGTGTTTCATGGATGAGAACAGTGCTGTGTGTTTCCCTTCAGAAACGGAGTTAAATACCAGGCTCTGTGTCTTCCTACAAGCAAGACATCATTTCAAGTAAACGCATTCACTTTTCAGCTCAAATGGAGCTACATCGTTCAGGAAGCTCACACGTTTCTCATTCTTAACTGAAAAGCATTGAATGTTAGAGTACCTGTCGTTTGTATCAATTTCAGAAGCAGAGTTGAACTAGATATGGTCCGTGTGTGTAGGAAACTCAGTTCTTTTATTCTGAGCACACTCACGTTTCCCGCCTTATTAGAGAGTCTAGAAAGCAAGAGCGTGCTTCTTGCTTTAAAGCAGAGTGTGTTTCATGGATGAGCACTGTGCTGTGTGTTTCCCTTCAGAAACGGAGTTCAATGCCAGGTTCTGTGCCTTCCTACAAGCAAGACTTCGTTTCAGGTAAACGCCCTCACTTTTCAGCTCAAACAAAGCTACATCGTTCACGAAGCTCACACGTTTCTCGCTCTTAACTGAAAAGCATTGGATGTTAGAGGACCTGTGGTTTTTATCAGTTTCAGAAGCAGAGTTGACCTAGATATAGTCCGTGTGTGTAGGAAACACGGTTCTTTTGTTCTGAGCACACTCAGGTTTCCCGCCTTATTAGAGACTCTAGAAAGCAAGAGCGTGCTTTTTGTTCTAAAGCAGAGTGTGTTTCATGGATGAGAACAGTGCTGTGTGTTTCCCTTCAGAAACGGAGTTAAATGCCAGGGTCTGTGTCTTTGATAATCAAGACTTCGTTTCGG
The DNA here is from genome assembly GCA_949786405.1 of Onychomys arenicola. Taxonomy (NCBI): domain Eukaryota; kingdom Metazoa; phylum Chordata; class Mammalia; order Rodentia; family Cricetidae; genus Onychomys; species Onychomys arenicola. Next base: position 4,938,638 of record CATKUM010000039.1, on the reverse strand, counting down.
GTAAACACACTCACTTTCTGCTCAAACGAAGCTACATCGTTCACGAAGCTCACACGTTTTTCTCTCTTAACTGAAAATCATTGGATTTTAGAGGACCTGTGGTTGTATCAATTTCAGAAGCAGAGTTGAACTAGATATGGTCCTTGTGTGTAGGAAACTCAGTTCTTTTGTTCTGAGCACACTCACGTTTCCCGCCTTATTAGAGAGTCTAGAAAGCAAGAGCGTGCTTCTTGCTTTAAAGCAGAGTGTGTTTCATGGATGAGAAACGTGCTGTGTGTTTCCGTTCAGAAACGGAGTAAATGCCAGGCTCTGTGTCTTCCTACAAGCAAGACTTACTTTCAGGTAAACGCACTCACTTTTCAGCTCAAAGGAAGCTACATTGTTCACGAAGCGCACACGTTTCTCGTTCTTAACTGAATAGCATTGGATGTTAGAGGACCTGTGGTTTGTATCATTTTCAGAAGCAGAGTTGAACTAAGTATGGGCCATGTGTGTAGGAAACACGGTTCTTTTGTTCTGAGCACACTCATGTTTCCCGCCTTATTAGAGACTCTAGAAAGCAAGAGCGTGCTTCTTGCTCTAAATCAGAGTGTGTTTCATGGATGAGCACTGTGCTGTGTGTTTCCCTTCAGAAACGGAGTTCAATGCCAGGTTCTGTGCCTTCCTACAAGCAAGACTTCTTTTCAGGTAAATGCCCTCACTTTTCAGCTCAAACAAAGCTACATCGTTCACGAAGCTCACACGTTTCTCGCTCTTAACTGAAAAGCATTGGATGTTAGAGGACCTGTGGTTTTTATCAGTTTCAGAAGCAGAGTTGACCTAGATATAGTCCGTGTGTGTAGGAAAAACGGATCTTTTGTTCTGAGCCCACTCACGTTTCCCACCTTATTATAGACTCTAGAAAGCAAGAGCTTGCTTCATGCTCTAAAGCAGGGTGTGTTTCATGGATGAGAACTTTGCTGTCTATTTCCCTTCAGAAACGGAGTTCAATGCCAGGTTCTGTGCCTTCCTACAAGCAAGACTTCGTTTCAGGTAAACGTCCTCACTATTCAGCACAAAGGAAGCTACATCATTCACGAAGATCACACGTTTCTCGCTCTTAACTGAAAAGCATTGGATGTTAGAGGACCTGTGGTTTGTATCAGTTTGAGAAGCAGAGTTGAACTAGATATGGTCCGTGTGTGTAGGAAACACGGTTCTTTTGTTCTGAGCACACTCAGGTTTCCCGCCTTATTAGAGACTCTAGAAAGCAAGAGCGTGCTTCTTGATCTAAAGCAGAGTGTGTTTCATGGATGAGAACAGTGCTGTGTGTTTCCCTTCAGAAACGGAGTTAAATGCCAGGCTCTGTGTCTTCCTACAAGCAAGACTTCATTTCAAGTAAACGCATTCACTTTTCAGCTCAAATGGAGCTACATCGTTCAGGAAGCTCACACGTTTCTCATTCTTAACTGAAAAGCATTGAATGTTAGAGTACCTGTCGTTTGTATCAATTTGAGAAGCAGAGTTGAACTAGATATGGTCAGTGTGTGTAGGAAACACGGTTCTTTTGTTCTGAGCACACTCACGTTTCCCGCCTTATTAGAGACTCTAGAAAGCAAGAGTCTGCTTCTTTCTTTAAAGCAGAGTGTGTTTCATGGATGAGAACTTAGCTGTGTGTTTCCCTTCAGCAACGGAGTTAAATGCCAGGGTCTGTGTCTTTGATAATCAAGACTTCGTTTCGGGTAAACACACTCACTTTCTGCTCAAACGAAGCTACATCGTTCACGAAGCTCACACGTTTTTCTCTCTTAACTGAAAATCTTTGGATTTTAGTGGACCTGTGGTTGTATCAATTTCAGAAGCAGAGTTGAACTAGATATGGTCCTTGTGTGTAGGAAACTCAGTTCTTTTGTTCTGAGCACACTCACGTTTCCTGCCTTATTAGAGAGTCTAGAAAGCAAGAGCGTGCTTCTTGCTTTAAAGCAGAGTGTGTTTCATGGATGAGAAACGTGCTGTGTGTTTCCGTTCAGAAACGGAGTAAATGCCAGGCTCTGTGTCTTCCTACAAGCAAGACTTAGTTTCAGGTAAACGCACTCACTTTTCAGCTCAAAGGAAGCTACATTGTTCACGAAGCTCACACGTTTCACGTTCTTAACTGAAAAGCATTGGATGTTAGAGGACCTGTGGTTTGTATCAGTTTCAGAAGCAGAGTTGAACTAAGTACGGACCATGTGTGTAGGAAACACGGTTCTTTTGTTCTGAGCACACTCATGTTTCCCGCCTTATTAGAGACTCTAGAAAGCAAGAGCGTGCTTCTTGCTCTAAATCAGAGTGTGTTTCATGGATGAGCACTGTGCTGTGTGTTTCCCTTCAGAAACGGAGTTCAATGCCAGGTTCTGTGCCTTCCTACAAGCAAGACTTTGTTTCAGGTAAATGCCCTCACTTTTCAGGTCAAACAAAGCTACATCGTTCACGAAGCTCACACGTTTCTCGCTCTTAACTGAAAAGCATTGGATGTTAGAGGACCTGTGGTTTTTATCAGTTTCAGAAGCAGAGTTGACCTAGATATAGTCCGTGTGTGTAGGAAAAACGGATCTTTTGTTCTGAGCCCACTCACGTTTCCCGCCTTATTATAGACTCTAGAAAGCAAGAGCTTGCTTCTTGCTCTAAAGCAGAGTGTGTTTCATGGATGAGAACTTTGCTGTCTATTTCCCTTCAGAAACGGAGTTAAATGCCAGGCTCTGTGTCTTCCTACAAGCAAGACTTCGTTTCAGGTAAACGCACTCACTTTTCAGCACAAAGGAAGCTACATCATTCACGAAGATCACACGTTTCTCGCTCTTAACTGAAAAGCATTGGATGTTAGAGGACCTGTGGTTTGTATCAGTTTGAGAAGCAGAGTTGAACTAGATATGGTCCGTGTGTGTAGGAAACACGGTTCTTTTGTTCTGAGCACACTCAGGTTTCCCGCCTTATTAGAGACTCTAGAAAGCAAGAGCGTGCTTTTTGTTCTAAAGCAGAGTGTGTTTCATGGATGAGAACAGTGCTGTGTGTTTCCCTTCAGAAACGGAGTTAAATGCCAGGGTCTGTGTCTTTGATAGTCAAGACTTCGTTTCGGGTAAACACACTCACTTTCTGCTCAAACGAAGCTACATCGTTCACGAAGCTCACACGTTTTTCTCTCTTAACTGAAAATAATTGGATTTTAGAGGACCAGTGGTTGTATCAATTTCAGAAGCAGAGTTGAACTAGATATGGTCCTTGTGTGTAGGAAACTCAGTTCTTTTGTTCTGAGCACACTCACGTTTCCCGCGTTATTAGAGAGTCTAGAAAGCAAGAGCGTGCTTCTTGCTCTAAATCAGAGTGTGTTTCATGGATGAGCATTGTGCTGTGTGTTTCCCTTCAGAAACGGAGTTCAATGCCAGGTTCTGTGCCTTCCTACAAGCAAGACTTCGTTTCAGGTAAACACACTCACTATTCAGCACAAAGGAAGCTACATCATTCACGAAGATCACACGTTTCTCGCTCTTAACTGAAAAGCATTGGATGTTAGAGGACCTGTGGTTTGTATCAGTTTGAGAAGCAGAGTTGAACTAGATATGGTCCGTGTGTGTAGGAAACACGGTTCTTTTGTTCTGAGCACACTCAGGTTTCCCGCCTTATTAGAGACTCTAGAAAGCAAGAGCGTGCTTCTTGATCTAAAGCAGAGTGTGTTTCATGGATGAGAACAGTGCTGTGTGTTTCCCTTCAGAAACGGAGTTAAATGCCAGGCTCTGTGTCTTCCTACAAGCAAGACTTCATTTCAAGTAAACGCATTCACTTTTCAGCTCAAATGGAGCTACATCGTTCAGGAAGCTCACACGTTTCTCATTCTTAACTGAAAAGCATTGAATGTTAGAGTACCTGTCGTTTGTATCAATTTGAGAAGCAGAGTTGAACTAGATATGGTCAGTGTGTGTAGGAAACACGGTTCTTTTGTTCTGAGCACACTCACGTTTCCCGCCTTATTAGAGACTCTAGAAAGCAAGAGTCTGCTTCTTGCTTTAAAGCAGAGTGTGTTTCATGGATGAGAACTTAGCTGTGTGTTTCCCTTCAGCAACGGAGTTAAATGCCAGGGTCTGTGTCTTTGATAATCAAGACTTCGTTTCGGGTAAACACACTCACTTTCTGCTCAAACGAAGCTACATCGTTCAGGAAGCTCACACGTTTTTCTCTCTTAACTGAAAATCATTGGATTTTAGAGGACCTGTGGTTGTATCAATTTCAGAAGCAGAGTTGAACTAGATATGGTCCTTGTGTGTAGGAAACTCAGTTCTTTTGTTCTGAGCACACTCACGTTTCCCGCGTTATTAGAGAGTTAGAAAGCAAGAGCGTGCTTCTTGCTTTAAAGCAGAGTGTGTTTCATGGATGAGAAACGTGCTGTGTGTTTCCGTTCAGAAACGGAGTAAATGCCAGGCTCTGTGTCTTCCTACAAGCAAGACTTAGTTTCAGGTAAACGCACTCACTTTTCAGCTCAAAGGAAGCTACATTGTTCACGAAGCTCACACGTTTCTCGTTCTTAACTGAAAAGCATTGGATGTTAGAGGACCTGTGGTTTGTATCAGTTTCAGAAGCAGAGTTGAACTAAGTACGGACCATGTGTGTAGGAAACACGGTTCTTTTGTTCTGAGCACACTCATGTTTCCCGCCTTATTAGAGACTCTAGAAAGCAAGAGCGTGCTTCTTGCTTTAAAGCAGAGTGTGTTTCATGGATGAGAAACGTGCTGTGTGTTTCCGTTCAGAAACGGAGTAAATGCCAGGCTCTGTGTCTTCCTACAAGCAAGACTTTGTTTCAGGTAAATGCCCTCACTTTTCAGCTCAAACAAAGCTACATCGTTCACGAAGCTCACATGTTTCTAGCTCTTAACTGAAAAGCATTGGATGTTAGAGGACCTGTGGTTTTTATCAGTTTCAGAAGCAGAGTTGACCTAGATATAGTCTGTGTGTGTAGGAAAAACGGATCTTTTTTTCTGAGCCCACTCACGTTTCCCGCCTTATTATAGACTCTAGAAAGCAAGAGCTTGCTTCTTGCTCTAAAGCAGAGTGTGTTTCATGGATGAGAACTTTGCTGTCTATTTCCCTTCAGAAACGGAGTTAAATGCCAGGCTCTGTGTCTTCCTACAAGCAAGACTTCGTTTCAGGTAAACGCACTCACTATTCAGCACAAAGGAAGCTACATCATTCACGAAGATCACACGTTTCTCGCTCTTAACTGAAAAGCATTGGATGTTAGAGGACCTGTGGTTTGTATCAGTTTGAGAAGCAGAGTTGAACTAGATATGGTCCGTGTGTGTAGGAAACACGGTTCTTTTGTTCTGAGCACACTCAGGTTTCCCGCCTTATTAGAGACTCTAGAAAGCAAGAGCGTGCTTTTTGTTCTAAAGCAGAGTGTGTTTCATGGATGAGAACAGTGCTGTGTGTTTCCCTTCAGAAACGGAGTTAAATGCCAGGGTCTGTGTCTTTGATAATCAAGACTTCATTTCGGGTAAACACACTCACTTTCTGCTCAAACGAAGCTACATCGTTCACGAAGCTCACACGTTTTTCTCTCTTAACCTAAAATCATTGGATATTAGAGGACCTGTTTTTGTATCAATTTCAGAAGCAGAGTTGAACTAGATATGGTCCTTGTGTGTAGGAAACTCAGTTCTTTTGTTCTGAGCACACTCACGTTTCCCGCCTTATTAGAGAGTCTAGAAAGCAAGAGCGTGCTTCTTGCTTTAAAGCAGAGTGTGTTTCATGGATGAGAAACGTGCTGTGTGTTTCCATTCAGAAACGGAGTAAATGCCAGGCTCTGTGTCTTCCTACAAGCAAGACTTAGTTTCAGGTAAACGCACTCACTTTTCAGCTCAAAGGAAGCTACATTGTTCACGAAGCTCACACGTTTCTCGTTCTTAACTGAAAAGCATTGGATGTTAGAGGACCTGTGGTTTGTATCAGTTTCAGAAGCAGAGTTGAACTAAGTACGGACCATGTGTGTAGGAAACACGGTTCTTTTGTTCTGAGCACACTCATGTTTCCCGCCATATTAGAGACTCTAGAAAGCAAGAGCGTGCTTCTTGCTCTAAATCAGAGTGTGTTTCATGGATGAGCACTGTGCTGTGTGTTTCCCTTCAGAAACGGAGTTCAATGCCAGGTTCTGTGCCTTCCTACAAGCAAGACTTTGTTTAAGGTAAATGCCCTCCCTTTTCAGCTCAAACAAAGCTACATCGTTCACGAAGCTCACATGTTTCTCGCTCTTAACTGAAAAGCATTGGATGTTAGAGGACCTGTGGTTTGTATCAGTTTCAGAAGCAGAGTTGAACTAGGTATGGACCATGTGTGTAGGAAACACGGTTCTTTTGTTCTGAGCACACTCATGTTTCCCGCCTTATTAGAGACTCTAGAAAGCAAGAGCGTGCTTCTTGCTCTAAATCAGAGTGTGTTTCATGGATGAGCACTGTGCTGTGTGTTTCCCTTCAGAAACGGAGTTCAATGCCAGGTTCTGTGCCTTCCTACAAGCAAGACTTCGTTTCAGGTAAATGCCCTCACTTTTCAGCTCAAACAAAGCTACATCGTTCACGAAGCTCACACGTTTCTCGCTCTTAACTGAAAAGCATTGGATGTTAGAGGACCTGTGGTTTTTATCAGTTTCAGAAGCAGAGTTGACCTAGATATAGTCCGTGTGTGTAGGAAAAACGGATCTTTTGTTCTGAGCCCACTCACGTTTCCCACCTTATTATAGACTCTAGAAAGCAAGAGCTTGCTTCATGCTCTAAAGCAGGGTGTGTTTCATGGATGAGAACTTTGCTGTCTATTTCCCTTCAGAAACGGAGTTCAATGCCAGGTTCTGTGCCTTCCTACAAGCAAGACTTCGTTTCAGGTAAACACACTCACTATTCAGCACAAAGGAAGCTACATCATTCACGAAGATCACACGTTTCTCGCTCTTAACTGAAAAGCATTGGATGTTAGAGGACCTGTGGTTTGTATCAGTTTCAGAAGCAGAGTTGAACTAGATATGGTCCGTGTGTGTAGGAAACATGGTTCTTTTGTTCTGAGCACACTCAGGTTTCCCGCCTTATTAGAGACTCTAGAAAGCAAGAGCGTGCTTCTTGATCTAAAGCAGAGTGTGTTTCATGGATGAGAACAGTGCTGTGTGTTTCCCTTCAGAAACGGAGTTAAATGCCAGGCTCTGTGTCTTCCTACAAGCAAGACTTCATTTCAAGTAAACGCATTCACTTTTCAGCTCAAATGGAGCTACATCGTTCAGGAAGCTCACACGTTTCTCATTCTTAACTGAAAAGCATTGAATGTTAGAGTACCTGTCGTTTGTATCAATTTGAGAAGCAGAGTTGAACTAGATATGGTCCGTGTGTGTAGGAAACTCAGTTCTTTTATTCTGAGCACACTCACGTTTCCCGCCTTATTAGAGAGTCTAGAAAGCAAGAGCGTGCTTCTTGCTTTAAAGCAGAGTGTGTTTCATGGATGAGAAACGTGCTGTGTGTTTCCGTTCAGAAACGGAGTAAATACCAGGCTCTGTGTCTTCCTACAAGCAAGACTTACTTTCAGGTAAACGCACTCACTTTTCAGCTCAAAGGAAGCTACATTGTTCACGAAGCACACACGTTTCTCATTCTTAACTGAATAGCATTGGATGTTAGAGGACCTGTGGTTTGTATCATTTTCAGAAGCAGAGTTGAACTAAGTACGGACCATGTGTGTAGGAAACACGGTTCTTTTGTTCTGAGCACACTCATGTTTCCCGCCTTATTAGAGACTCTAGAAAGCAAGAGCGTGCTTCTTGCTCTAAATCAGAGTGTGTTTCATGGATGAGCACTGTGCTGTGTGTTTCGCTTCAGAAACGGAGTTCAATGCCAGGTTCTGTGCCTTCCTACAAGCAAGACTTAGTTTCAGGTAAACGCACTCACTTTTCAGCTCAAAGGAAGCTACATTGTTCACGAAGCTCACACGTTTCTCATTCTTAACTGAAAAGCATTGAATGTTAGAGTACCTGTCGTTTGTATCATTTTCAGAAGCAGAGTTGAACTAAGTACGGACCATGTGTGTAGGAAACACGGTTCTTTTGTTCTGAGCACACTCATGTTTCCCGCCTTATTAGAGACTCTAGAAAGCAAGAGTCTGCTTCTTGCTTTAAAGCAGAGTGTGTTTCATGGATGAGAACTTAGCTGTGTGTTTCCCTTCAGCAACGGAGTTAAATGCCATGGTCTGTGTCTTTGATAATCAAGACTTCGTTTCGGGTAAACACACTCACTTTCTGCTCAAACGAAGCTACATCGTTCACGAAGCTCACACGTTTTTCTCTCTTAACTGAAAATCATTGGATTTTAGTGGACCTGTGGTTGTATCAATTTCAGAAGCAGAGTTGAACTAGATATGGTCCTTGTGTGTAGGAAACTCAGTTCTTTTGTTCTGAGCACACTCACGTTTCCTGCCTTATTAGAGAGTCTAGAAAGCAAGAGCGTGCTTCTTGCTTTAAAGCAGAGTGTGTTTCATGGATGAGAAACGTGCTGTGTGTTTCCGTTCAGAAACGGAGTAAATGCCAGGCTCTGTGTCTTCCTACAATCAAGACTTATTTTCAGGTAAACGCACTCACTTTTCAGCTCAAAGGAAGCTACATTGTTCACGAAGCTCACACGTTTCTCGTTCTTAACTGAAAAGCATTGGATGTTAGATGACCTGTGGTTTGTATCAGTTTCAGAAGCAGAGTTGAACTAAGTACGGACCATGTGTGTAGGAAACACGGTTCTTTTGTTCTGAGCACACTCATGTTTCCCGCCTTATTAGAGACTCTAGAAAGCAAGAGCGTGCTTCTTGCTCTAAATCAGAGTGTGTTTCATGGATGAGCACTGTGCTGTGTGTTTCCCTTCAGAAACGGAGTTCAATGCCAGGTTCTGTGCCTTCCTACAAGCAAGACTTTGTTTCAGGTAAATGCCCTCACTTTTCAGCTCAAACAAAGCTACATCGTTCACGAAGCTCCTACGTTTCTCGCTCTTAACTGAAAAGCATTGGATGTTAGAGGACCTGTGGTTTTTATCAGTTTCAGAAGCAGAGTTGACCTAGATATAGTCTGTGTGTGTAGGAAAAACGGATCTTTTGTTCTGAGCCCACTCACGTTTCCCGCCTTATTATAGACTCTAGAAAGCAAGAGCTTGCTTCTTGCTCTAAAGCAGAGTGTGTTTCATGGATGAGAACTTTGCTGTCTATTTCCCTTCAGAAACGGAGTTAAATGCCAGGCTCTGTGTCTTCCTACAAGCAAGACTTCGTTTCAGGTAAACGCACTCACTTTTCAGCACAAAGGAAGCTACATCATTCACGAAGATCACACGTTTCTCGCTCTTAACTGAAAAGCATTGGATGTTAGAGGACCTGTGGTTTGTATCAGTTTGAGAAGCAGAGTTGAACTAGATATGGTCAGTGTGTGTAGGAAACACGGTTCTTTTGTTCTGAGCACACTCACGTTTCCCGCCTTATTAGAGACTCTAGAAAGCAAGAGCGTGCTTTTTGTTCTAAAGCAGAGTGTGTTTCATGGATGAGAACAGTGCTGTGTGTTTCCCTTCAGAAACGGAGTTAAATGCCAGGGTCTGTGTCTTTGATAATCAAGACTTCGTTTCGGGTAAACACACTCACTTTCTGCTCAAACAAAGCTACATCGTTCACGAAGCTCACACGTTTTTCTCTCTTAACTGAAAATAATTGGATTTTAGAGGACCAGTGGTTGTATCAATTTCAGAAGCAGAGTTGAACTAGATATGGTCCTTGTGTGTAGGAAACTCAGTTCTTTTGTTCTGAGCACACTCACGTTTCCCGCGTTATTAGAGAGTCTAGAAAGCAAGAGCGTGCTTCTTGCTTTAAAGCAGAGTGTGTTTCATGGATGAGAAACGTGCTGTGTGTTTCCGTTCAGAAACGGAGTAAATGCCAGGCTCTGTGTCTTCCTACAAGCAAGACTTACTTTCAGGAAAACGCACTCATTTTTCAGCTCAAAGGAAGCTACATTGTTCACGAAGCTCACACGTTTCTCGTTCTTAACTGAATAGCATTGGATGTTAGAGGACCTGTGGTTTGTATCAGTTTCAGAAGCAGAGTTGAACTAGGTATGGACCATGTGTGTAGGAAACACGGTTCTTTTGTTCTGAGCACACTCATGTTTCCCGCCTTATTAGAGACTCTAGAAAGCAAGAGCGTGCTTCTTGCTCTAAATCAGAGTGTGTTTCATGGATGAGCATTGTGCTGTGTGTTTCCCTTCAGAAACGGAGTTCAATGCCAGGTTCTGTGCCTTCCTACAAGCAAGACTTCGTTTCAGGTAAACACACTCACTATTCAGCACAAAGGAAGCTACATCATTCACGAAGATCACACGTTTTTCGCTCTTAACTGAAAAGCAATGGATGTTAGAGGACCTGTGGTTTGTATCAGTTTCAGAAGCAGAGTTGAACTAGATATGGTCCGTGTGTGTAGGAAACACGGTTCTTTTGTTCTGAGCACACTCAGGTTTCCCGCCTTATTAGAGACTCTAGAAAGCAAGAGCGTGCTTCTTGATCTAAAGCAGAGTGTGTTTCATGGATGAGAACAGTGCTGTGTGTTTCCCTTCAGAAACGGAGTTAAATGCCAGGCTCTGTGTCTTCCTACAAGCAAGACTTCATTTCAAGTAAACGCATTCACTTTTCAGCTCAAATGGAGCTACATCGTTCAGGAAGCTCACACGTTTCTCATTCTTAACTGAAAAGCATTGAATGTTAGAGTACCTGTCGTTTGTATCAATTTGAGAAGCAGAGTTGAACTAGATATGGTCAGTGTGTGTAGGAAACACGGTTCTTTTGTTCTGAGCACACTCACGTTTCCCGCCTTATTAGAGACTCTAGAAAGCAAGAGTCTGCTTCTTGCTTTAAAGCAGAGTGTGTTTCATGGATGAGAACTTAGCTGTGTGTTTCCCTTCAGCAACGGAGTTAAATGCCAGGGTCTGTGTCTTTGATAATCAAGACTTCGTTTCGGGTAAACACACTCACTTTCTGCTCAAACGAAGCTACATCGTTCAGGAAGCTCACACGTTTTTCTCTCTTAACTGAAAATCATTGGATTTTAGAGGACCTGTGGTTGTATCAATTTCAGAAGCAGAGTTGAACTAGATATTGTCCTTGTGTGTAGGAAACTCAGTTCTTTTGTTCTGAGCACACTCACGTTTCCCGCCTTATTAGAGAGTCTAGAAAGCAAGAGCGTGCTTCTTGCTTTAAAGCAGAGTGTGTTTCATGGATGAGAAACGTGCTGTGTGTTTCCGTTCAGAAACGGAGTAAATGCCAGGCTCTGTGTCTTCCTACAAGCAAGACTTAGTTTCAGGTAAACGCACTCACTTTTCAGCTCAATGGAAGCTACATTGTTCACGAAGCTCACACGTTTCTCGTTCTTAACTGAAAAGCATTGGATGTTAGAGGACCTGTGGTTTGTAACAGTTTCAGAAGCAGAGTTGAACTAAGTACGGACCATGTGTGTAGGAAACACGGTTCTTTTGTTCTGAGCACACTCATGTTTCCCGCCTTATTAGAGACTCTAGAAAGCAAGAGCGTGCTTCTTGCTCTAAATCAGAGTGTGTTTCATGGATGAGCACTGTGCTGTGTGTTTCCCTTCAGAAACGGAGTTCAATGCCAGGTTCTGTGCCTTCCTACAAGCAACTTTGTTTCAGGTAAATGCCCTCCCTTTTCAGCTCAAACAAAGCTACATCGTTCACGAAGCTCACATGTTTCTCGCTCTTAACTGAAAAGCATTGGATGTTAGAGGACCTGTGGTTTTTATCAGTTTCAGAAGCAGAGTTGACCTAGATATAGTCTGTGTGTGTAGGAAAAACGGATCTTTTGTTCTGAGCCCACTCACGTTTCACGCCTTATTATAGACTCTAGAAAGCAAGAGCTTGCTTCTTGCTCTAAAGCAGAGTGTGTTTCATGGATGAGAACTTTGCTGTCTATTTCCCTTCAGAAACGGAGTTAAATGCCAGGCTCTGTGTCTTCCTACAAGCAAGACTTCGTTTCAGGTAAACGCACTCACTTTTCAGCACAAAGGAAGCTACATCATTCACGAAGATCACACGTTTCTCGCTCTTAACTGAAAAGCATTGGATGTTAGAGGACCTGTGGTTTGTATCAGTTTGAGAAGCAGAGTTGAACTAGATATGATCCGTGTGTGTAGGAAACACGGTTCTTTTGTTCTGAGCACACTCAGGTTTCCCGCCTTATTAGAGACTCTAGAATGCAAGAGCGTGCTTTTTGTTCTAAAGCAGAGTGTGTTTCATGGATGAGAACAGTGCTGTGTGTTTCCCTTCAGAAACGGAGTTCAATGCCAGGTTCTGTGCCTTCCTACAAGCAAGACTTCGTTTCAGGTAAATGCCCTCACTTTTCAGCTCAAACAAAGCTACATCGTTCACGAAGCTCACACGTTTCTCGCTCTTAACTGAAAAGCATTGGATGTTAGAGGACCTGTGGTTTTTATCAGTTTCAGAAGCAGAGTTGACCTAGATATAGTCCGTGTGTGTAGGAAAAACGGATCTTTTGTTCTGAGCCCACTCACGTTTCCCACCTTATTATAGACTCTAGAAAGCAAGAGCTTGCTTCATGCTCTAAAGCAGGGTGTGTTTCATGGATGAGAACTTTGCTGTCTATTTCCCTTCAGAAACGGAGTTCAATGCCAGGTTCTGTGCCTTCCTACAAGCAAGACTTCGTTTCAGGTAAACACACTCACTATTCAGCACAAAGGAAGCTACATCATTCACGAAGATCACACGTTTCTCGGTCTTAACTGAAAAGCATTGGATGTTAGAGGACCTGTGGTTTGTATCAGTTTCAGAAGCAGAGTTGAACTAGAAATGGTCCGTGTGTGTAGGAAACACGGTTCTTTTGTTCTGAGCACACTCAGGTTTCCAGCCTTATTAGAGACTCTAGAAAGCAAGAGCGTGCTTCTTGATCTAAAGCAGAGTGTGTTTCATGGATGAGAACAGTGCTGTGTGTTTCCCTTCAGAAACGGAGTTAAATGCCAGGCTCTGTGTCTTCCTACAAGCAAGACTTCATTTCAAGTAAACGCATTCACTTTTCAGCTCAAATGGAGCTACATCGTTCAGGAAGCTCACACGTTTCTCATTCTTAACTGAAAAGCATTGAATGTTAGAGTACCTGTCGTTTGTATCAATTTGAGAAGCAGAGTTGAACTAGATATGGTCAGTGTGTGTAGGAAACACGGTTCTTTTGTTCTGAGCACACTCATGTTTCCCGCCTTATTAGAGACTCTAGAAAGCAAGAGCGTGCTTCTTGCTCTAAATCAGAGTGTGTTTCATGGATGAGCACTGTGCTGTGTGTTTCCCTTCAGAAACGGAGTTCAATGCCAGGTTCTGTGCCTTCCTACAAGCAAGACTTTGTTTCAGGTAAATGCCCTCCCTTTTCAGCTCAAACAAAGCTACATCGTTCACGAAGCTCACATGTTTCTCGCTCTTAACTGAAAAGCATTGGATGTTAGAGGACCTGTGGTTTTTATCAGTTTCAGAAGCAGAGTTGACCTAGATATAGTCTGTGTGTGTAGGAAAAACGGATCTTTTGTTCTGAGCGCACTCACGTTTCCCGCCTTATTATAGAATCTAGAAAGCAAGAGCTTGCTTCTTGCTCTAAAGCAGAGTGTGTTTCATGGATGAGAACTTTGCTGTCTATTTCCCTTCAGAAACGGAGTTAAATGCCAGGCTCTGTGTCTTCCTACAAGCAAGACTTCGTTTCAGGTAAACGCACTCACTTTTCAGCACAAAGGAAGCTACATCATTCACGAAGATCACACGTTTCTCGCTCTTAACTGAAAAGCATTGGATGTTAGAGGACCTGTGGTTTGTATCAGTTTGAGAAGCAGAGTTGAACTAGATATGGTCCGTGTGTGTAGGAAACACGGTTCTTTTGTTCTGAGCACACTCAGGTTTCCCGCCTTATTAGAGACTCTAGAAAGCAAGAGCGTGCTTCTTGATCTAAAGCAGAGTGTGTTTCATGGATGAGAACAGTGCTGTGTGTTTCCCTTCAGAAACGGAGTTAAATGCCAGGCTCTGTGTCTTCCTACAAGCAAGACTTCATTTCAAGTAAACGCATTCACTTTTCAGCTCAAATGGAGCTACATCGTTCAGGAAGCTCACACGTTTCTCATTCTTAACTGAATAGCATTGAATGTTAGAGTACCTGTCGTTTGTATCAATTTGAGAAGCAGAGTTGAACTAGATATGGTCAGTGTGTGTAGGAAACACGGTTCTTTTGTTTTGAGCACACTCACGTTTCCCGCCTTATTAGAGACTCTAGAAAGCAAGAGTCTGCTTCTTGCTTTAAAGCAGAGTGTGTTTCATGGATGAGAACTTAGCTGTGTGTTTCCCTTCAGCAACGGAGTTAAATGCAAGGGTCTGTGTCTTTGATAATCAAGACTTCGTTTCGGGTAAACACACTCACTTTCTGCTCAAACGAAGCTACATCATTCACGAAGCTCACACGTTTTTCTCTCTTAACTGAAAATCATTGGATTTTAGAGGACCTGTGGTTGTATCCATTTCAGAAGCAGAGTTGAACTAGATATGGTCCTTGTGTGTAGGAAACTCAGTTCTTTTGTTCTGAGCACACTCACGTTTCCCGCCTTATTAGAGAGTCTAGAAAGCAAGAGCGTGCTTCTTGCTTTAAAGCTGAGTGTGTTTCATGGATGAGAAACGTGCTGTGTGTTTCCGTTCAGAAACGGAGTAAATGCCAGGCTCTGTGTCTTCCTACAAGCAAGACTTAGTTTCAGGTAAACGCACTCACTTTTCAGCTCAAAGGAAGCTACATTGTTCACGAAGCTCACACGTTTCTCGTTCTTAACTGAAAAGCATTGGATGTTAGAGGACCTGTGGTTTGTATCAGTTTCAGAAGCAGAGTTGAACTAAGTACGGACCATGTGTGTAGGAAACACGGTTCTTTTGTTCTGAGCACACTCATGTTTCCCGCCTTATTAGAGACTCTAGAAAGCAAGAGCGTGCTTCTTGCTCTAAATCAGAGTGTGTTTCATGGATGAGCACTGTGCTGTGTGTTTCCCTTCAGAAACGGAGTTCAATGCCAGGTTCTGTGCCTTCCTACAAGCAAGACTTTGTTTCAGGTAAATGCCCTCACTTTTCAGCTCAAACAAAGCTACATCGTTCACGAAGCTCACATGTTTCTCGCTCTTAACTGAAAAGCATTGGATGTTAGAGGACCTGTGGTTTTTATCAGTTTCAGAAGCAGAGTTGACCTAGATATAGTCTGTGTGTGTAGGAAAAACGGATCTTTTGTTCTGAGCCCACTCACGTTTCACGCCTTATTATAGACTCTAGAAAGCAAGAGCTTGCTTCTTGCTCTAAAGCAGAGTGTGTTTCATGGATGAGAACTTTGCTCTCTATTTCCCTTCAGAAACGGAGTTAAATGCCAGGCTCTGTGTCTTCCTACAAGCAAGACTTCGTTTCAGGTAAACGCACTCACTTTTCAGCACAAAGGAAGCTACATCATTCACGAAGATCACACGTTTCTCGCTCTTAACTGAAAAGCATTGGATGTTAGAGGACCTGTGGTTTGTATCAGTTTGAGAAGCAGAGTTGAACTAGATATGGTCCGTGTGTGTAGGAAACACGGTTCTTTTGTTCTGAGCACACTCAGGTTTCCCGCCTTATTAGAGACTCTAGAAAGCAAGAGCGTGCTTTTTGTTCTAAAGCAGAGTGTGTTTCATGGATGAGAACAGTGCTGTGTGTTTCCCTTCAGAAACGGAGTTAAATGCCAGGGTCTGTGTCTTTGATAATCAAGACTTCGTTTCGGGTAAACACTCTCACTTTCTGCTCAAACGAAGCTACATCGTTCACGAAGCTCACACGTTTTTCTCTCTTAACTGAAAATCATTGGATTTTAGAGGACCTGTGGTTGTATCAATTTCAGAAGCAGAGTTGAACTAGATATGGTCCTAGTGTGTAGGAAACTCAGTTCTTTTGTTCTGAGCACACTCACGTTTCCCGCCTTATTAGAGAGTCTAGAAAGCAAGAGCGTGCTTCTTGCTTTAAAGCAGAGTGTGTTTCATGGATGAGAAACGTGCTGTGTGTTTCCGTTCAGAAACGGAGTAAATGCCAGGCTCTGTGTCTTCCTACAAGCAAGACTTAGTTTCAGGTAAACGCACTCACTTTTCAGCTCAAAGGAAGCTACATTGTTCACGAAGCTCACACGTTTCTCGTTCTTAACTGAAAAGTATTGGATGTTAGAGGACCTGTGGTTTGTATCAGTTTCAGAAGCAGAGTTGAACTAAGTACGGACCATGTGTGTAGGAAACACGGTTCTTTTGTTCTGAGCACACTCATGTTTCCCGCCTTATTAGAGACTCTAGAAAGCAAGAGCTTGCTTCTTGCTCTAAATCAGAGTGTGTTTCATGGATGAGCACTGTGCTGTGTGTTTCCCTTCAGAAACGGAGTTCAATGCCAGGTTCTGTGCCTTCCTACAAGCAAGACTTTGTTTCAGGTAAATGCCCTCACTTTTCAGCTCAAACAAAGCTACATCGTTCACGAAGCTCACATGTTTCTCGCTCTTAACTGAAAAGCATTGGATGTTAGAGGACCTGTGGTTTTTATCAGTTTCAGAAGCAGAGTTGACCTAGATATAGTCTGTGTGTGTAGGAAAAACGGATCTTTTGTTCTGAGCCCACTCACGTTTCCCGCCTTATTATAGACTCTAGAAAGCAAGAGCTTGCTTCTTGCTCTAAAGCAGAGTGTGTTTCATGGATGAGAACTTTGCTGTCTATTTCCCTTCAGAAACGGAGTTAAATGCCAGGCTCTGTGTCTTCCTACAAGCAAGACTTCGTTTCAGGTAAACGCACTCACGTTTCAGCACAAAGGAAGCTACATCATTCACGAAGATCACACGTTTCTCGCTCTTAACTGAAAAGCATTGGATGTTAGAGGACCTGTGGTTTGTATCAGTTTGAGAAGCAGAGTTGAACTAGATATGGTCCGTGTGTGTAGGAAACACGGTTCTTTTGTTCTGAGCACACTCAGGTTTCCCGCCTTATTAGAGACTCTAGAAAGCAAGAGCGTGCTTTTTGTTCTAAAGCAGAGTGTGTTTCATGGGTGAGAACAGTGCTGTGTGTTTCCCTTCAGAAACGGAGTTAAATGCCAGGGTCTGTGTCTTTGATAATCAAGACTTCGTTTCGGGTAAACACTCTCACTTTCTGCTCAAACGAAGCTACATCGTTCACGAAGCTCACACGTTTTTCTCTCTTAACTGAAAATCATTGGATTTTAGAGGACCTGTGGTTGTATCAATTTCAGAAGCAGAGTTGAACTAGATATGGTCCTTGTGTGTAGGAAACTCAGTTCTTTTGTTCTGAGCACACTCACGTTTCCCGCCTTATTAGAGAGTCTAGAAAGAAAGAGCGTGCTTCTTGCTTTAAAGCAGAGTGTGTTTCATGGATGAGACGTGCTGTGTGTTTCCGTTCAGAAACGGAGTAAATGCCAGGCTCTGTGTCTTCCTACAAGCAAGACTTAGTTTCAGGTAAACGCACTCACTTTTCAGCTCAAAGGAAGCTACATTGTTCACGAAGCTCACACGTTTCTCGTTCTTAACTGAAAAGCATTGGATGTTAGAGGACCTGTGGTTTGTATCAGTTTCAGAAGCAGAGTTGAACTAAGTACGGACCATGTGTGTAGGAAACATGGTTCTTTTGTTCTGAGCACACTCATGTTTCCCGCCTTATTAGAGACTCTAGAAAGCAAGAGCGTGCTTCTTGCTCTAAATCAGAGTGTGTTTCATGGATGAGCACTGTGCTGTGTGTTTCCCTTCAGAAACGGAGTTCAATGCCAGGTTCTGTGCCTTCCTACAAGCAAGACTTTGTTTCAGGTAAATGCCCTCCCTTTTCAGCTCAAACAAAGCTACATCGTTCACGAAGCTCACATGTTTCTCGCTCTTAACTGAAAAGCATTGGATGTTAGAGGACCTGTGGTTTTTATCAGTTTCAGAAGCAGAGTTGACCTAGATATAGTCTGTGTGTGTAGGAAAAACGGATCTTTTGTTCTGAGCGCACTCACGTTTCCCGCCTTATTATAGAATCTAGAAAGCAAGAGCTTGCTTCTTGCTCTAAAGCAGAGTGTGTTTCATGGATGAGAACTTTGCTGTCTATTTCCCTTCAGAAATGGAGTTAAATGCCAGGCTCTGTGTCTTCCTACAAGCAAGACTTCGTTTCAGGTAAACGCACTCACTTTTCAGCACAAAGGAAGCTACATCATTCACGAAGATCACACGTTTCTCGCTCTTAACTGAAAAGCATTGGATGTTAGAGGACCTGTGGTTTGTATCAGTTTGAGAAGCAGAGTTGAACTAGATATGGTCCGTGTGTGTAGGAAAGACGGTTCTTTTGTTCTGAGCACACTCAGGTTTCCCGCCTTATTAGAGACTCTAGAAAGCAAGAGCGTGCTTCTTGATCTAAAGCAGAGTGTGTTTCATGGATGAGAACAGTGCTGTGTGTTTCCGTTCAGAAACGGAGTTAAATGCCAGGCTCTGTGTCTTCCTACAAGCAAGACTTCATTTCAAGTAAACGCATTCACTTTTCAGCTCAAATGGAGCTACATCGTTCAGGAAGCTCACACGTTTCTCATTCTTAACTGAATAGCATTGAATGTTAGAGTACCTGTCGTTTGTATCAATTTGAGAAGCAGAGTTGAACTAGATATGGTCAGTGTGTGTAGGAAACACGGTTCTTTTGTTCTGAGCACACTCACGTTTCCCGCCTTATTAGAGACTCTAGAAAGCAAGAGTCTGCTTCTTGCTTTAAAGCAGAGTGTGTTTCATGGATGAGAACTTAGCTGTGTGTTTCCCTTCAGCAACGGAGTTAAATGCCAGGGTCTGTGTCTTTGATAATCAAGACTTCGTTTCGGGTAAACACTCTCACTTTCTGCTCAAAAGAAGCTACATCATTCACGAAGCTCACACGTTTTTCTCTCTTAACTGAAAATCATTGGATTTTAGAGGACCTGTGGTTGTATCCATTTCAGAAGCAGAGTTGAACTAGATATGGTCCTTGTGTGTAGGAAACTCAGTTCTTTTGTTCTGAGCACACTCACGTTTCCCGCCTTATTAGAGAGTCTAGAAAGCAAGAGCGTGCTTCTTGCTTTAAAGCAGAGTGTGTTTCATGGATGAGAAACGTGCTGTGTGTTTCCGTTCAGAAACGGAGTAAATGCCAGGCTCTGTGTCTTCCTACAAGCAAGACTTAGTTTCAGGTAAACGCACTCACTTTTCAGCTCAAAGGAAGCTACATTGTTCACGAAGCTCACACGTTTCTCGTTCTTAACTGAAAAGCATTGGATGTTAGAGGACCTGTGGTTTGTATCAGTTTCAGAAGCAGAGATGAACTAAGTACGACCATGTGTGTAGGAAACACGGTTCTTTTGTTCTGAGCACACTCATGTTTCCGGCCTTATTAGAGACTCTAGAAAGCAAGAGCGTGCTTCTTGCTCTAAATCAGAGTGTGTTTCATGGATGAGCACTGTGCTGTGTGTTTCCCTTCAGAAACGGAGTTCAATGCCAGGTTCTGTGCCTTCCTACAAGCAAGACTTTGTTTCAGGTAAATGCCCTCACTTTTCAGCTCAAACAAAGCTACATCGTTCACGAAGCTCACATGTTTCTCGCTCTTAACTGAAAAGCATTGGATGTTAGAGGACCTGTGGTTTTTATCAGTTTCAGAAGCAGAGTTGACCTAGATATAGTCTGTGTGTGTAGGAAAAACGGATCTTTTGTCCTGAGCCCACTCACGTTTCCCGCCTTATTATAGACTCTAGAAAGCAAGAGCTTGCTTCTTGCTCTAAAGCAGAGTGTGTTTCATGGATGAGAACTTTGCTGTCTATTTCCCTTCAGAAACGGAGTTAAATGCCAGGCTCTGTGTCTTCCTACAAGCAAGACTTCGTTTCAGGTAAACGCACTCACGTTTCAGCACAAAGGAAGCTACATCATTCACGAAGATCACACGTTTCTCGCTCTTAACTGAAAAGCATTGGATGTTAGAGGACCTGTGGTTTGTATCAGTTTGAGAAGCAGAGTTGAACTAGATATGGTCCGTGTGTGTAGGAAACACGGTTCTTTTGTTCTGAGCACACTCAGGTTTCCCGCCTTATTAGAGACTCTAGAAAGCAAGAGCGTGCTTTTTGTTCTAAAGCAGAGTGTGTTTCATGGATGAGAACAGTGCTGTGTGTTTCCCTTCAGAAACGGAGTTAAATGCCAGGGTCTGTGTCTTTGATAATCAAGACTTCATTTCGGGTAAACACTCTCACTTTCTGCTCAAACGAAGCTACATCGTTCACGAAGCTCACACGTTTTTCTCTCTTAACTGAAAATCATTGGATTTTAGAGAACCTGTGGTTGTATCAATTTCAGAAGCAGAGTTGAACTAGATATGGTCCTTGTGTGTAGGAAACTCAGTTCTTTTGTTCTGAGCACACTCACGTTTCCCGCCTTATTAGAGAGTCTAGAAAGCAAGAGCGTGCCTCTTGCTTTAAAGCAGAGTGTGTTTCATGGATGAGAAACGTGCTGTGTGTTTCCGTTCAGAAACGGAGTAAATGCCAGGCTCTGTGTCTTCCTACAAGCAAGACTTAGTTTCAGGTAAACGCACTCACTTTTCAGCTCAAAGGAAGCTACATTGTTCACGAAGCTCACACGTTTCTCGTTCTTAACTGAAAAGCATTGGATGTTAGAGGACCTGTGGTTTGTATCAGTTTCAGAAGCAGAGTTGAACTAAGTACGGACCATGTGTGTAGGAAACATGGTTCTTTTGTTCTGAGCACACTCATGTTTCCCGCCTTATTAGAGACTCTAGAAAGCAAGAGCGTGCTTCTTGCTCTAAATCAGAGTGTGTTTCATGGATGAGCACTGTGCTGTGTGTTTCCCTTCAGAAACGGAGTTCAATGCCAGGTTCTGTGCCTTCCTACAAGCAAGACTTTGTTTCAGGTAAATGCCCTCCCTTTTCAGCTCAAACAAAGCTACATCGTTCACGAAGCTCACATGTTTCTCGCTCTTAACTGAAAAGCATTGGATGTTAGAGGACCTGTGGTTTTTATCAGTTTCAGAAGCAGAGTTGACCTAGATATAGTCTGTGTGTGTAGGAAAAACGGATCTTTTGTTCTGAGCACACTCATGTTTCCCACCTTATTAGAGACTCTAGAAAGCAAGAGCATGCTTCTGGCTCTAAAGCAGAGTGTGTGTGATGGATGAGAAACGTGCTGTGTGTTTTCCTTAAGAAACGGAGTTAAATGCCAGGCTCTGTGTCTTCCTACAAGCAAGACTTCGTTTCAGGTAAATGCCCTCAATTTTCAGCTCAAACAAAGCTACATCATTCACGAAGCTCACACGTTTCTCGCTCTTAAATGAAAAGCATTGGATGTTAGAGGACCTGTTGTTTGTATCAGTTTCAGAGGCAGAGTTGAACTAGACATGGTCCGTGTGTGTAGGAAACATGGTTGTTTGGTTTTCTGCATACTCACATTTCCCGACTTATTAGAGACTCTAGAAAGCAAGAGCGTGCTTCTGGCTCTACAGCAGAGTGTGTTTCATGGATGAGCACTGTGCTGTGTGTTTCCCTTCAGAAACGGAGTTAAATGCAAGGCCCTGTGTCTTCCTACAAGCAAGACTTCGTTTCAGGTAAACGCACTCACGTTTCAGCTCAAAGGAAGCTACATCGTTCACGAAGCTCCCATGTTTCTCGCATTTAACTGAAAAGCATCGGATATTAGAGGACCTGTGGTTTGTATCAGTTTCAGAAGCAGAGTTGAACTAGATATGGTCAATGTGTGTAGGAAACACGGTTCTTTTTTTCTGACCACACTCACGTTTCCCACCTTATTAGAGACTCTAGAAAGCAAGAGCGTGCTTCTTGCTTTAAAGCAGAGTGTGTTTCATGGATGAGAAACGTGCTGTGTGTTTCCGTTCAGAAACGGAGTAAATACCAGGCTCTGTATCTTCCTACAAGCAAGACTTCGTTTCAGTTAAATGCACTCACTTTTCAGCTCAAAGGAAGCTACATCGTTCAATAAGCTCACGCGTTTCTCGTTCTTAAATGAAATGCATTGAATGTTAGAGGACCTGTAGTTTGTATCAGTTTGAGAAGCAGAGTTGACCTAGATATGGTCCGTGTGTGTAGGAAACACGGTTCTTTTGTTCTGAGCACACTCACATTTCCCGCCTTAATAGAGACTCTAGAAAGCAAGAGCGTGCTTCTGGCTCTAAAGCAAAGTGTGTTTCATGGATGAGCACTGTGCTGTGTGTTTCCCTTCAGAAACAGAGTTAAATGCCAGGCTCTGTGTCTTCCTACAAGAAAGACTTCGTTTCAGGTAAACGCACTCACTTTTCAGCAAAAAGGAAGCTACATCGTTCACGAAGCTCACATGTTTCTCGCATTTAATTGAAAAGCATCGGATGGTAGAGGACCTGTTGTTTGTATCAGTTTCAGAATCAGAGTTGAACTAGATATGGTCAATGTGTGTAGGAAACACGGTTCATTTGTTCTGAGCACACTCACGTTTCCCGCCTTATTAGAGACTCTAGAAAGCAAGAGCGTGCTTCTTGTTCTAAAGCAGAGTGTGTTTCATGGATGAGAACCGTGCTGTGTGTTTCCCTTCAGAAACGGAGTTAAATGACAGGCTCTGTGTCTTCCTACAAGCAAGACTTCATTTCAAGTAAATGCACTCAGTTTTCAGCTCAAATGGAGCTACATCGTTCAGGAAGCTCACACGTTTCTCATTCTCAACTGAAAAGCATTGGATGTTAGAGGACCTGTGGTTTGTATCAGTTTCAGAAGCAGAGTTGAACTAGGTATGGACCATGTGTGTAGGAAAAACGGATCTTTTGTTCTGAGCCCACTCACGTTTCCCGCCTTATTATAGACTCTAGAAAACAAGAGCTTGCTTCTTGCTCTAAAGCAGAGTGTGTTTCATGGATGAGAACTTTGCTATGTATTTCCCTTCAGAAACGGAGTTGAATGCCAGGCTCTGTGTCTTCCTACAAGCAAGTCTTCGTTTCAGGTAAACACACTCAGTTTTCAGCTCAAATGGAGCTACATCGTTCAGGAAGCTCACACGTTTCTCGCTCTTAACTGAAAAGCATTGAATGTTAGAGTACCTGTCGTTTGTATCAGTTTGAGAAGCAGAGTTGAACTAGATATGGTCAGTGTGTGTAGGAAACACGGTTCTTTTGTTCTGAGCACACTCACGTTTCCCGCCTATTAGAGAATCTAGAAAGCAAGAGTCTGCTACTTGCTTTAAAGCAGAGTGTGTTTCATGGATGAGAACTTTGCTGTGTGTTTCCCTTCAGAAACGGAGTTAAATGCCAGGGTCTGTGTCTTTGAAAATCAAGACTTCGTTTCGGGTAAACACACTCATTTTCAGCTCAAACGAAGCTACATCTTTCACGAAGCTCACACGTTTTTCGCTCTTAACTGAAAATCATTGGATTTTAGAGGACCTGTGGTTGTATCAATTTCAGAAGCAGAGTTGAACTAGATATGGTCCTTGTGTGTAGGAAACTCAGTTCTTTTGTTCTGAGCACACTCACGTTTCCCGCCTTATTAGAGACTCTAGAAAGCAAGAGCGTGCTTCTTGCTTTAAAGCAGAGTGTGTTTCATGGATGAGAACAGGGCTGTGTGTTTCCCTTCAGAAACGGAGTTAAATGCCAGGCTCTGTGTATTCCTACAAGCAAGGCTTCATTTCAAGTAAACGCACTCAGATTTCAGCTCAAATGGAGCTACATCGTTCAGGAAGCTCACACGTTTCTCGCTCTTAACTGAAAATCATTGGATTTTAGAGGACCTGTGGTTGTATCAATTTCAGAAGCAGAGTTGAACTAGATATGGTCCTTGTGTGTAGGAAACTCAGTTCTTTTGTTCTGAGCACACTCAAGTTTCCCGCCTTAATAGAGACTCTAGAAAGCAAGAGCGTGCTTCTTGAATTAAAGCAGAGTGTGTTTCATGGATGAGAAACGTGCCGTTTGTTTCCGTTCAGAAACGGAGTATGTGCCAGACTCTGTGTCTTCCTACAAGCAAGACTTAGTTTCAGGTAAACGCAATCACTTTTCAGCTCAAAGGAAGATACATCGTTCACAAAGCTCACACGTTTCTCATTCTTAACTGAAAAGCATTGGATGTTAGAGGACCTGTGGTTTGTATCAGTTTGAGAAGCAGAGTGGAACTAGGTATGGACCATGTGTGTAGGAAACACGGTTCTTTTGTTCTGAGCACACTCATGTTCCCGCCTTATTAGAGACTCTAGAAAGCAAGAGCGTGCTTCTTGCTCTAAATCAGAGTGTGTTTCATGGGTGACCACTGTGCTGTTTGTTTCCCTTCAGAAACGGAGTTCAATGCCAGGCTCTTTGTCTTCCTACAATCAAGACTTCTTTTCAGGTAAATGCCCACACTTTTCAGCTCAAACAAAGCTACATCGTTCACGAAGGTCACACGTTTCTTGCTCTTAACTGAAAAGCATTGGATGTTAGTGGACCTGTGGTTTTTTTCAGTTTCAGAAGCAGAGTTGACCTAAATATAGTCCGTGTGTGTAGGAAACACGGTTCTTTTGTTCTGAGCACACTCAGGTTTCCCGCCTTATTAGAGACTCTAGAAAGCAAGAGCGTGCTTCTTGTTCTAAAGCAGAGTGTGTTTCATGGATGAGAACCGTGCTGTGAGTTTCCCTTCAGAAACGGAGTTAAATGACAGGCTCTGTGTCTTCCTACAAGCAAGACTTCATTTCAAGTAAATGCACTCAGTTTTCAGCTCAAATGGAGCTACATCGTTCAGGAAGCTCACACCTTTCTCGCTCTTAACTGAAAAGCATTGAATGTTAGAGTACCTGTCGTTTGTATCAGTTTGAGAAGCAGAGTTGAACTAGATATGGTCAGTGTGTGTAGGAAACACGGTTCTTTTTTTCTGAGCACACTCACATTTCCCGCCTTAATAGAGACTCTAGAAAGCAAGAGCGTGCTTCTGGCTCTAAAGCAAAGTGTGTTTCATGGATGAGCACTGTGCTGTGTGTTTCCCTTCACAAACAGTGTTAAATGCCAGGCTCTGTGTCTTCCTACAAGAAAGACTTCGTTTCAGGTAAACGCACTCACTTTTCAGCAAAAAGGAAGCTACATCGTTCACGAAGCTCACATGTTTCTCGCATTTAATTGAAAAGCATCGGATGGTAGAGGACCTGTTGTTTGTATCAGTTTCAGAATCAGAGTTGAACTAGATATGGTCAATGTGTGTAGGAAACACGGTTCATTTGTTCTGAGCACACTCAAGTTTCCCGCCTTATTAGAGACTCTACAAAGCAAGAGCGTGCTTCTTGCTTCAAAGCAGAGTGTGTTTCATGGATGAGAAACATGCTGTGTGTTTGCATTCAGAAAGGGAGTAAATGCCAGGCTCTGTGTCTTCCTACAAGCAAGACTTCGTTTCAGGTAAACACAGTCACTTTTCAGCTGAAAGGAAGCTCCATCTTTCACTAAGCTCATACGTTTCTCTCTCTTAACTGAAAAGCACTGGATGTTAGAGGACCTGTGGTTTGTATCAGTTTCAGAAGCAGAGTTGAACAAGATATGGTCCGTGTGTAGGAATCACGGTTCTTTTGTTCTGAGCACACTCACGTTTCCCGACTTATTAGAGACTCTAGAAAGCAAGAGTGTGCTTCTGGCTCTAAAGCAGAGTGTGTTTCATGGATGAGCACTGTGCTGTGTATTTCCGTTCAGAAACGGTGTTAAATGCCAGGCCCTGTGTCTTCCTACAAGCAAAACTTCCTTTCAGTTAAACGCACTCACTTTTCAGCTCAAAGGAAGCTACATCATTCACGAAGCTCACATGTTTCTCGCATTAAACTGAAAAGCATCGGGTGTTAGAGATCCTGTGGTTTGTATCAGTTTCAGAAGCAGAGTTGAACTAGATATGGTCAATGTGTGTAGGAAACACGGTTCTTTTTTTCTGAGCACACTTACATTTCCCGCCTTATTAGAGACTCTAGAAAGCAAGAGCGTGCTTCTGGCTCTAAAGCAAAGTGTGTTTCATGGATGAGCACTGTGCTGTGTGTTTCCCTTCAGAAACGGAGTTAAATGCCAGGCTCTGTGTCTTCCTACAAGCAAGACTTCGTTTCAGGTAAACGCATTCACTTTTCAGCACAAAGGAAGCTACATCGTTCAGGAAGCTCACACGTTTCTCGCTCTTAACTGAAAAGCATTGAATGTTAGAGGACCTGGCGTTTGTATCAGTTTCAGAAGCAGAGTTGAACTAGATATGGTCTCTGTGTGTAGGAAACACGGTTCTTTTGTTCTGAGCACACTCACGTTTCCCCCCCTATTGGAGACTCTAGAAAGGAAGAGCGTGCTTCTTGTTCTAAAGCAGAGTGTGTTTCATGGATGAAAACCGTGCTGTGTGTTTCCCTTCAGAAACAGAGTTGAATGCCAGGCTCTGTGTCTTCCTACAAGCAAGACTTCGTTTCAAGTAAACACACTCAGTTTTCAGCTCAAATGAAGCTACATAGTTCATGAAGCTCATACGTTTCTCGCTCTTAACTGTAAAGAATTGTATGTTAGAGGCCCTGTGGTTGGTATCAGTTTCAGAAGCAGAGTTGAACTAGATATGGGCCGTGTGTGTAGGATAAACGGTTCTTTTGTTCTGAGCACACTCATGTTTCCCGCCATATTAGAGACTCTAGAAAGCAAGAGCATGCTTCTGGCTCTAAAGCAGAGTGTGTGTTATGGATGAGAAACGTGCTGTGTGTTTTCCTTAAGAAACGGAGTTAAATGCCAGGCTCTGTGTCTTCCTACAAGCAAGACTTCGTTTCAGGTAAATGCCCTCAATTTTCAGCTCAAACAAAGCTACATCATTCACGAAGCTCACACGTTTCTCGCTCTTAAATGAAAAGCATTGGATGTTAGAGGACCTGTTGTTTGTATCAGTTTCAGAGGCAGAGTTGAACTAGACATGGTCCGTGTGTGTAGGAAACATGGTTGTTTGGTTTTCTGCATACTCACATTTCCCGACTTATTAGAGACTCTAGAAAGCAAGAGCGTGCTTCTGGCTCTACAGCAGAGTGTGTTTCATGGATGAGCACTGTGCTGTGTGTTTCCCTTCAGAAACGGAGTTAAATGCAAGGCCCTGTGTCTTCCTACAAGCAAGACTTCGTTTCAGGTAAACGCACTCACGTTTCAGCTCAAAGGAAGCTACATCGTTCACGAAGCTCCCATGTTTCTCGGATTTAACTGAAAAGCATCGGATATTAGAGGACCTGTGGTTTGTATCAGTTTCAGAAGCAGAGGTGAACTAGATATGGTCAATGTCTGTAGGAAACACGGTTCTTTTTTTCTGACCACACACACGTTTCCCACCTTATTGGAGACTCTAGAAAGCAAGAGCGTGCTTCTTGCTTTAAAGCAGAGTGTGTTTCATGGATGAGAAACGTGCTGTGTGTTTCCGTTCAGAAACGGAGTAAATACCAGGCTCTGTGTCTTCCTACAAGCAAGACTTCGTTTCAGGTAAATGCACTCACTTTTCAGCTCAAAGGAAGCTACATCGTTCAAGAAGCTCACGCGTTTCTCGTTCTTAAATGAAAAGCATTGGATGTTAGAGGACCTGTAGTTTGTATCAGTTTGAGAAGCAGAGTTGACCTAGATATGGTCCGTGTGTGTAGGAAACACGGTTCTTTTGTTCTGAGCACACTCACATTTCCCGCCTTAATAGAGACTCTAGAAAGCAAGAGCGTGCTTCTGGCTCTAAAGCAAAGTGTGTTTCATGGATGAGCACTGTGCTGTGTTTTTCCCATCAGAAACAGAGTTAAATGCCAGGCTCTGTGTCTTCCTACAAGAAAGACTTCGTTTCAGGTAAACACACTCACTTTTCAGCAAAAAGGAAGCTACATCGTTCACGAAGCTCACATGTTTCTCGCATTTAATTGAAAAGCATCGGATGGTAGAGGACCTGTTGTTTGTATCAGTTTCAGAATCAGAGTTGAACTAGATATGGTCAATGTGTGTAGGAAACACGGTTCATTTGTTCTGAGCACACTCACGTTTCCCGCCTTATTAGAGACTCTACAAAGCAAGAGCGTGCTTCTTGCTTTAAAGCAGAGTGTGTTTCATGGATGAGAAACATGCTGTGTGTTTGCATTCAGAAAGGGAGTAAATGCCAGGCTCTGTGTCTTCCTACAAGCAAGACTTCGTTTCAGGTAAACACAGTCACTTTTCAGCTGAAAGGAAGCTCCATCTTTCACTAAGCTCATACGTTTCTCTCTCTTAACTGAAAAGCACTGGATGTTAGAGGACCTGTGGTTTGTATCAGTTTCAGAAGCAGAGTTGAACAAGATATGGTCCGTGTGTAGGAATCACGGTTCTTTTGTTCTGAGCACACTCACGTTTCCCGCCTTATTAGAGACTCTAGAAAGCAAGAGTGTGCTTCTGGCTCTAAAGCAGAGTGTGTTTCATGGATGTGCACTGTGCTGTGTATTTCCGTTCAGAAACGGTGTTAAATGCCAGGCCCTGTGTCTTCCTACAAGCAAAACTTCCTTTCAGTTAAACGCACTCACTTTTCAGCTCAAAGGAAGCTACATCATTCACGAAGCTCACATGTTTCTCGCATTAAACTGAAAAGCATCGGGTGTTAGAGATCCTGTGGTTTGTATCAGTTTCAGAAGCAGAGTTGAACTAGATATGGTCAATGTGTGTAGGAAACACGGTTCTTTTTTTCTGAGCACACTTACATTTCCCGCCTTATTAGAGACTCTAGAAAGCAAGAGCGTGCTTCTGGCTCTAAAGCAAAGTGTGTTTCATGGATGAGCACTGTGCTGTGTGTTTCCCTTCAGAAACGGAGTTAAATGCCAGGCTCTGTGTCTTCCTACAAGCAAGACTTTGTTTCAGGTAAACGCATTCACTTTTCAGCACAAAGGAAGCTACATCGTTCAGGAAGCTCACACGTTTCTCGCTCTTAACTGAAAAGCATTGAATGTTAGAGGACCTGGCGTTTGTATCAGTTTCAGAAGCAGAGTTGAACTAGATATGGTCTCTGTGTGTAGGAAACACGGTTCTTTTGTTCTGAGCACACTCACGTTTCCCCCCCTATTGGAGACTCTAGAAAGGAAGAGCGTGCTTCTTGTTCTAAAGCAGAGTGTGTTTCATGGATGAAAACCGTGCTGTGTGTTTCCCTTCAGAAACAGAGTTGAATGCCAGGCTCTGTGTCTTCCTACAAGCAAGACTTCGTTTCAAGTAAACACACTCAGTTTTCAGCTCAAATGAAGCTACATAGTTCATGAAGCTCATAAGTTTCTCGCTCTTAACTGTAAAGAATTGTATGTTAGAGGCCCTGTGGTTGGTATCAGTTTCAGAAGCAGAGTTGAACTAGATATGGGCCGTGTGTGTAGGAAAAACGGTTCTTTTGTTCTGAGCACACTCATGTTTCCCGCCATATTAGAGACTCTAGAAAGCAAGAGCATGCTTCTGGCTCTAAAGCAGAGTGTGTGTGATGGATGAGAAACGTTCTGTGTGTTTTCCTTAAGAAACGGAGTTAAATGCCAGGCTCTGTGTCTTCCTACAAGCAAGACTTCGTTTCAGGTAAATGCCCTCAATTTTCAGCTCAAACAAAGCTACATCATTCACGAAGCTCACACGTTTCTCGCTCTTAAATGAAAAGCATTGGATGTTAGAGGACCTGTTGTTTGTATCAGTTTCAGAGGCAGAGTTGAACTAGACATGGTCCGTGTGTGTAGGAAACATGGTTGTTTGGTTTTCTGCATACTCACATTTCCCGACTTATTAGAGACTCTAGAAAGCAAGAGCGTGCTTCTGGCTCTACAGCAGAGTGTGTTTCATGGATGAGAACAGTGCTGTGTGTTTCCCTTCAGAAACGGAGTTAAATGCAAGGCCCTGTGTCTTCCTACAAGCAAGACTTCGTTTCAGGTAAACGCACTCACGTTTCAGCTCAAAGGAAGCTACATCGTTCAAGAAGCTCACGCGTTTCTCGTTCTTAAATGTAAAGCATTGGATGTTAGAGGACCTGTAGTTTGTATCAGTTTGAGAAGCAGAGTTGACCTAGATATGGTCCGTGTGTGTAGGAAACACGGTTCTTTTGTTCTGAGCACACTCACATTTCCCGCCTTATTAGAGACTCTAGAAAGGAAGAGCGTGCTTCTGGCTCTAAAGCAGAGTGTGTTTAATGGAAGAGCACTGTGCTGTGTGTTTCCCTTCAGAAAGGGAGTTAAATGCCAGGCCCTGTGTCTTCCTAAAAGAAAGACTTCCTTTCAGGTAAATGGCCTCAATTTTCAGCTCAAACGAAGCTACATCATTCACGAAGCTCACACGTTTCTCGATCTTAATTGAAAAGCATTGGATGTTAGAGTACCTGTCGTTTGAATCAGTTTGAGAAGCAGAGTTGAACTAGATATGGTCCGTGTGTGTAGGAAACACGGTTCTTTTGTTTTCAGCATACTCACGTTTCCCGCCTTATTAGAGACTCTAGAAAGCAAGAGCGTGCTTCTGGCTCTAAAGCAGAGTGTGCTCATGGATGAGCACTGTGCTGTGTGTTTCCCTTCAGAAACTGATTTAATGCAAGGCCCTGTGTCTTCCTACAGGCAAGACTTCGTTTCAGGTAAACGCAATCAATTTTCAGCTCAAAGGAAGCGACATCGTTCACGAAGCTCACACGTTTCTCATTCTTAACTGAAAAGCATTGGATGTTAGAGGACCTGTGGTTTGTATCAGTTTCAGATGCAGAGTTGAACTAGGTATGGACCATGTCTGTAGGAAACACGGTTCTTTTGTTCTGAGCACACTCATGTTTCCCGCCTTATTTGAGACTCTAGAAAGCAAGAGCGTGCTTCTTGCTCTAAATCAGAGTGTGTTTCATGGGTGAGCACTGTGCTGTTTGTTTCCCTTCAGAAACGGAGTTAAATGCCAGGCTCTGTGTCTTCCTACAAGCAAGGCTTCATTTCAAGTAAACACATTCACTTTTCAGCTCAAATGGAGCTACATCGTTCAGGAAGCTCACACGTTTCTCATTCTTAACTGAAAAGCATTGAATGTTAGAGTACCTGTCGTTTGTATCAGTTTGAGAAGCAGAGTTGAACTAGATATGGTCCGTGTGTGTAGGAAACACGGTTCTTTTGTTCTGAGCACACTCACGTTTCCCGCCTTATTAGAGACTCTAGAAAGCAAGAGTCTGCTTCTTGCTTTAAAGCAGAGTGTGTTTCATGGATTAGAACTATGCTGTGTGTTTCCCTTCAGAAACGGAGTTAAATGCCAGGGTCTGTGTCTTTGATAATCAAGACTTCGTTTCGGGTAAACACACTCACTTTCTGCTCAAACGAAGCTACATCGTTCACGAAGCTCACACGTTTTTCGCTCTTAACTGAAAATCATTGGATTTTAGAGGACCTGTGGTTGTATCAATTTCAGAAGCAGAGTTGAACTAGATATGGTCCTTGTGTGTACAAAACTCAGTTCTTTTGTTCTGAGCACACTCACGTTTCCCGCCTTATTAGAGTGTCTAGAAAGCAAGAGCGTGCTTCTTGCTTTAAAGCAGAGTGTGTTTCATGGATGAGAAACGTGCTGTGTGTTTCCATTCAGAAACGGAGTAAATGCCAGGCTCTGTGTCTTCCTACAAGCAAGACTTAGTTTCAGGTAAACGCACTCACTTTTCAGCTCAAAGGAAGCTACATAGTTCACGAAGCTCACACGTTTCTCATTCTTAACTGAAAAGCATTGGATGTTAGAGGACCTGTGGTTTGTATCAGTTTCAGAAGCAGAGTTGAACTAAGTATGGACCATGTGTGTAGGAAACACGGTTCTTTTGTTCTGAGCACACTCATGTTTCTCGCCTTATTAGAGACTCTAGAAAGCAAGAGCGTGCTTCTTGCTCTAAATCAGAGTGTGTATCATGGATGAGCACTGTGCTGTGTGTTTCCCTTCAGAAACGGAGTTCAATGCCAGGTTCTGTGCCTTCCTACAAGCAAGACTTCGTTTCAGGTAAATGCCCTCACTTTTCAGCTCAAACAAAGCTACATCGTTCACGAAGCTCACACGTTTTTCGCTCTTAACTGAAAAGCATTGGATGTTAGAGGACCTGTGGTTTTTATCAGTTTCAGAAGCAGAGTTGACCTAGATATAGTCCGTGTGTGTAGGAAAAACGGATCTTTGTTCTGAGCCCACTCACGTTTCCCGCATTATTATAGACTCTAGAAAGCAAGAGCTTGCTTCTGGCTCTAAAGCAGAGTGTGTTTCATGGATGAGAACTTTGCTGTCTATTTCCCTTCAGAAACGGAGTTCAATGCCAGGTTCTGTGCCTTCCTACAAGCAAGACTTCGTTTCAGGTAAACGCACTCACTTTTCAGCACAAAGGAAGCTACATCATTCACGAAGATCACACGTTTCTCGCTCTTAAATGAAAAGCATTGGATGTTAGAGGTCCTGTGGTTTGTATCAGTTTGAGAAGCAGAGTTGAACTAGACATGGTCCGTGTGTGTAGGAAACATGGTTGTTTGGTTTTCTGCATACTCACATTTCCCGACTTATTAGAGACTCTAGAAAGCAAGAGCGTGCTTCTGGTTCTAAAGCAGAGTGTGTTTCATGGATGAGAACAGTGCTGTGTGTTTCCCTTCAGAAACGGAGTTAAATGCCAGGCTCTGTGTCTTCCTATAAGCAAGACTTCATTTCAAGTAAACGCACTCAGATTTCAGCTCAAATGGAGCTACATCGTTCAGGAAGCTCACACGTTTCTCGCTCTTAACTGAAAATCATCGGATTTTAGAGGACCTGTGGTTGTATCAATTTCAGAAGCAGAGTTGAACTAGATATGGTCCTTGTGTGTAGGAAACTCAGTTCTTTTGTTCTGAGCACACTCACGTTTCCCGCCTTATTAGAGACTCTAGAAAGCAAGAGCGTGCTTCTTGCTTTAAAGCAGAGTGTGTTTCATGGATGAGAACAGGGCTGTGTGTTTCCCTTCAGAAACGGAGTTAAATGCCAGGCTCTGTGTCTTCCTATAAGCAAGACTTCATTTCAAGTAAACGCACTCAGATTTCAGCTCAAATGGAGCTACATCGTTCAGGAAGCTCACACGTTTCTCGCTCTTAACTGAAAATCATTGGATTTTAGAGGACCTGTGGTTTGTATCAGTTTGAGAAGCAGAGTGGAACTAGGTATGGACCATGTGTGTAGGAAACACGGTTCTTTTGTTCTGAGCACACTCATGTTTCCCGCCTTATTAGAGACTCTAGAAAGCAAGAGCGTGCTTCTTGCACTAAATCAGAGTGTGTTTCATGGGTGAGCACTGTGCTGTTTGTTTCCCTTCAGAAACGGAGTTCAATGCAAGGCTCTGTGTCTTCCTACAAGCAAGACTTCTTTTCAGGTAAATGCCCACACTTTTCAGCTCAAACAAAGCTACATCGTTCACGAAGGTCACACGTTTCTTGCTCTTAACTGAAAAGCATTGGATGTTAGGGGACCTGTGGTTTTTTTCAGTTTCAGAAGCAGAGTTGAACTAGATATGGTGCGTGTGTGTAGGAAACACAGTTCTTTTTTTCTGAGCACACTCACGTTTCCTGCCTTATTAGAGACTCTAGAAAGCAAGAGCGTGCTTCTTGAATTGAAGCAGAGTGTGTTTCATGGATGAGAAACGTGCCGTGTGTTTCCGTTCAGAAACGGAGTATGTGCCAGACTCTGTGTCTTCCTACAAGCAAGACTTAGTTTCAGGTAAATGCACTCACTTTTCAGCTCAATGGAAGCTACATCGTTCACAAAGCTCACACGTTTCTCATTCTTAACTGAAAAGCATTGGATGTTAGAGGACCTGTGGTTTGTATCAGTTTGAGAAGCAGAGTGGAACTAGGTATGGACCATGTGTGTAGGAAACACGGTTCTTTTGTTCTGAGCACACTCATGTTTCCCGTCTTATTAGAGACTCTAGAAATCAAGAGCGTGCTTCTGGTTCTAAAGCAGAGTGTGTTTCATGGATGAAAACCGTGCTGTGTGTTTCCCTTCAGAAACGGAGTTAAATGACAGGCTCTGTGTCTTCCTAAAAGCAAGACTTCATTTCAAGTAAATGCACTCAGTTTTCAGCTCAAACGGAGCTACATCGTTCAGGAAGCTCACACGTTTCTCGTTCTCAACTGAAAAGCATTGGATGTTAGAGGACCTGTGGTTTGTATCAGTTTCAGAAGCAGAGTTGAACTAGGTATGGACCATGTGTGTAGGAAACACGGTTCTTTTGTTCTGAGCACACTCATGTTTCCCGCCTTATTAGAGATTCTAGAAAGCAAGAGCGTGCTTCTGGCTCTAAATCAGAGTGTGTTTCATGGGTGAGCACTGTGCTGTGTGTTTCCATTCAGAAACGGAGTTCAATGCCAGGCCCTGTGTCTTCCTACAGGCAAGACTTCGTTTCAGGTAAACGCAATCACTTTTCAGCTCAAAGGAAGCTACATCGTTCACGAAGCTCACACGTTTCTCATTCTTAACTGAAAAGCATTGGATGTTAGAGGACCTGTGGTTTGTATCAGTTTCAGATGCAGAGTTGAACTAGGTATGGACCATGTCTGTAGGAAACACGGTTCTTTTGTTCTGAGCACACTCATGTTTCCCGCCTTATTTGAGACTCTAGAAAGCAAGAGCGTGCTTCTTGAATTAAAGCAGAGTGTGTTTCATGGATGAGAAACGTGCCGTTTGTTTCCGTTCAGAAACGGAGTATGTGCCAGACTCTGTGTCTTCCTACAAGCAAGACTTAGTTTCAGGTAAACACAATCACTTTTCAGCTCAATGGAAGCTACATCGTTCACAAAGCTCACATGTTTCTCATTCTTAACTGAAAAGCATTGGATGTTAGAGGACATGTGGTTTGTATCAGTTTGAGAAGCAGAGTGGAACTAGGTATGGACCATGTGTGTAGGAAACACGGTTCTTTTGTTCTGAGCACACTCATGTTTCCCGTCTTATTAGAGACTCTAGAAATCAAGAGCGTGCTTCTTGTTCTAAAGCAGAGTGTGTTTCATGGATGAGAACCGTGCTGTGTGTTTCCCTTCAGAAACGGAGTTAAATGACAGGCTCTGTGTCTTCCTACAAGCAAGACTTCATTTCAAGTAAATGCACTCAGTTTTCAGCTCAAATGGAGCTACATCGTTCAGGAAGCTCACACGTTTCTCGTTCTCAACTGAAAAGCATTGGATGTTAGAGGACCTGTGGTTTGTATCAGTTTCAGAAGCAGAGTTGAACTAGGTATGGACCATGTGTGTAGGAAACACGGTTCTTTTGTTCTGAGCACACTCATGTTTCCCGCCTTATTAGAGACTCTAGAAAGCAAGAGCGTGCTTCTTGCTCTAAATCAGAGTGTGTTTCATGGGTGAGCACTGTGCTGTTTGTTTCCATTCAGAAACGGAGTTCAATGCCAGGCTCTGTGTCTTCCTACAATCAAGACTTCGTTTCAGGTAAATGCCCACACTTTTCAGCTCAAACAAAGCTACATCGTTCACGAAGCTCACATGTTTCTCGCTTTTAACTGAAAAGCATTGGATGTTAGAGGACCTGTGGTTTTTTTCAGTTTCAGAAGCAGAGTTGACCTAGATATGGTCCGTGTGTGTAGGAAAAACGGATCTTTTGTTCTGAGCCCACTCACGTTTCCCGCCTTATTATAGACTCTAGAAAACAAGAGCTTGCTTCTTGCTCTAAAGCAGAGTGTGTTTCATGGATGAGAACTTTGCTATGTATTTCCCTTCAGAAACGGAGTTGAATGCCAGGCTCTGTGTCTTCCTACAAGCAAGTCTTCGTTTCAGGTAAACGCACTCAGTTTTCAGCTCAAATGGAGCTACATCGTTCAGGAAGCTCACACGTTTCTCGCTCTTAACTGAAAAGCATTGAATGTTAGAGTACCTGTCGTTTGTATCAGTTTGAGAAGCAGAGTTGAACTAGATATGGTCAGTGTGTGTAGCAAACACGGTTCTTTTGTTCTGAGCACACTCACGTTTCCCGCCTTATTAGAGAATCTAGAAAGCAAGAGTCTGCTTCTTGCTTTAAAGCAGAGTGTGTTTCATGGATGAGAACTTTGCTGTGTGTTTCCCTTCAGAAACGGAGTTAAATGCCAGGGTCTGTGTCTTTGATAATCAAGACTTCGTTTCGGGTAAACACACTCATTTTCAGCTCAAACGAAGCTACATCGTTCACGAAGCTCACACGTTTTTCGCTCTTAACTGAAAATCATTGGATTTTAGAGGACCTGTGGTTGTATCAATTTCAGAAGCAGAGTTGAACTAGATATGGTCCTTGTGTGTAGGAAACTCAGTTCTTTTGTTCTGAGCACACTCACGTTTCCCGCCTTATTAGAGACTCTAGAAAGCAAGAGCGTGCTTCTTGCTTTAAAGCAGAGTGTGTTTCATGGATGAGAACAGGGCTGTGTGTTTCCCTTCAGAAACGGAGTTAAATGCCAGGCTCTGTGTCTTCCTATAAGCAAGACTTCATTTCAAGTAAACGCACTCAGATTTCAGCTCAAATGGAGCTACATCGTTCAGGAAGCTCACACGTTTCTCGCTCTTAACTGAAAATCATTGGATTTTAGAGGACCTGTGGTTTGTATCAGTTTGAGAAGCAGAGTGGAACTAGGTATGGACCATGTGTGTAGGAAACACGGTTCTTTTGTTCTGAGCACACTCATGTTTCCCGCCTTATTAGAGACTCTAGAAAGCAAGAGCGTGCTTCTTGCACTAAATCAGAGTGTGTTTCATGGGTGAGCACTGTGCTGTTTGTTTCCCTTCAGAAACGGAGTTCAATGCCAGGCTCTGTGTCTTCCTATAAGCAAGACTTCTTTTCAGGTAAATGCCCACACTTTTCAGCTCAAACAAAGCTACATCGTTCACGAAGGTCACACGTTTCTTGCTCTTAACTGAAAAGCATTGGATGTTAGTAGACCTGTGGTTTTTTTCAGTTTCAGAAGCAGAGTTGACCTAAATATAGTCCGTGTGTGTAGGAAACACGGTACTTTTGTTCTGAGCACACCCAGGTTTCCCGCCTTATTAGAGACTCTAGAAAGCAAGAGCGTGCTTCTTGTTCTAAAGCAGAGTGTGTTTCATGGAAGAGAACCGTGCTGTGTGTTTCCCTTCAGAAACGGAGTTAAATGACAGGCTCTGTGTCTTCCTACAAGCAAGACTTCATTTCAAGTAAATGCACTCAGTTTTCAGCTCAAATGGAGCTACATCGTTCAGGAAGCTCACACGTTTCTCGTTCTCAACTGAGAAGCATTGGATGTTAGAGGACCTGTGGTTTGTATCAGTTTCAGAAGCAGAGTTGAACTAGGTATGGACCATGTGTGTAGGAAACACGGTTCTTTTGTTCTGAGCACACTCATGTTTCCCGCCTTATTAGAGACTCTAGAAAGCAAGAGCGTGCTTCTTGCTCTAAATCAGAGTGTGTTTCATGGGTGAGCACTGTGCTGTTTGTTTCCATTCAGAAACGGAGTTCAATGCCAGGCTCTGTGTCTTCCTACAATCAAGACTTCGTTTCAGGTAAACACAGTCACTTTTCAGCTGAAAGGAAGCTCCATCTTTCACTAAGCTCATACGTTTCTCTCTCTTAACTGAAAAGCACTGGATGTTAGAGGACCTGTGGTTTGTATCAGTTTCAGAAGCAGAGTTGAACAAGATATGGTCCGTGTGTAGGAATCACGGTTCTTTTGTTCTGAGCACACTCACGTTTCCCGACTTATTAGAGACTCTAGAAAGCAAGAGTGTGCTTCTGGCTCTAAAGCAGAGTGTGTTTCATGGATGAGCACTGTGCTGTGTATTTCCGTTCAGAAACGGTGTTAAATGCCAGGCCCTGTGTCTTCCTACAAGCAAAACTTCCTTTCAGTTAAACGCACTCACTTTTCAGCTCAAAGGAAGCTACATCATTCACGAAGCTCACATGTTTCTCGCATTAAACTGAAAAGCATCGGGTGTTAGAGATCCTGTGGTTTGTATCAGTTTCAGAAGCAGAGTTGAACTAGATATGGTCAATGTGTGTAGGAAACACGGTTCTTTTTTTCTGAGCACACTTACATTTCCCGCCTTATTAGAGACTCTAGAAAGCAAGAGCGTGCTTCTGGCTCTAAAGCAAAGTGTGTTTCATGGATGAGCACTGTGCTGTGTGTTTCCCTTCAGAAACGGAGTTAAATGCCAGGCTCTGTGTCTTCCTACAAGCAAGACTTCGTTTCAGGTAAACGCATTCACTTTTCAGCACAAAGGAAGCTACATCGTTCAGGAAGCTCACACGTTTCTCGCTCTTAACTGAAAAGCATTGAATGTTAGAGGACCTGGCGTTTGTATCAGTTTCAGAAGCAGAGTTGAACTAGATATGGTCTCTGTGTGTAGGAAACACGGTTCTTTTGTTCTGAGCACACTCACGTTTCCCCCCCTATTGGAGACTCTAGAAAGGAAGAGCGTGCTTCTTGTTCTAAAGCAGAGTGTGTTTCATGGATGAAAACCGTGCTGTGTGTTTCCCTTCAGAAACAGAGTTGAATGCCAGGCTCTGTGTCTTCCTACAAGCAAGACTTCGTTTCAAGTAAACACACTCAGTTTTCAGCTCAAATGAAGCTACATAGTTCATGAAGCTCATACGTTTCTCGCTCTTAACTGTAAAGAATTGTATGTTAGAGGCCCTGTGGTTGGTATCAGTTTCAGAAGCAGAGTTGAACTAGATATGGGCCGTGTGTGTAGGATAAACGGTTCTTTTGTTCTGAGCACACTCATGTTTCCCGCCATATTAGAGACTCTAGAAAGCAAGAGCATGCTTCTGGCTCTAAAGCAGAGTGTGTGTTATGGATGAGAAACGTGCTGTGTGTTTTCCTTTAGAAACGGAGTTAAATGCCAGGCTCTGTGTCTTCCTACAAGCAAGACTTCGTTTCAGGTAAATGCCCTCAATTTTCAGCTCAAACAAAGCTACATCATTCACGAAGCTCACACGTTTCTCGCTCTTAAATGAAAAGCATTGGATGTTAGAGGACCTGTTGTTTGTATCAGTTTCAGAGGCAGAGTTGAACTAGACATGGTCCGTGTGTGTAGGAAACATGGTTGTTTGGTTTTCTGCATACTCACATTTCCCGACTTATTAGAGACTCTAGAAAGCAAGAGCGTGCTTCTGGCTCTACAGCAGAGTGTGTTTCATGGATGAGCACTGTGCTGTGTGTTTCCCTTCAGAAACGGAGTTAAATGCAAGGCCCTGTGTCTTCCTACAAGCAAGACTTCGTTTCAGGTAAACGCACTCACGTTTCAGCTCAAAGGAAGCTACATCGTTCACGAAGCTCCCATGTTTCTCGGATTTAACTGAAAAGCATCGGATATTAGAGGACCTGTGGTTTGTATCAGTTTCAGAAGCAGAGGTGAACTAGATATGGTCAATG
This sequence comes from Onychomys arenicola, assembly GCA_949786405.1. Classification (NCBI taxonomy): domain Eukaryota; kingdom Metazoa; phylum Chordata; class Mammalia; order Rodentia; family Cricetidae; genus Onychomys; species Onychomys arenicola. The sequence continues at coordinate 4,899,248 of CATKUM010000039.1, read as the reverse complement.
TCTGTAGGAAACACGGTTCTTTTTTTCTGACCACACACACGTTTCCCACCTTATTGGAGACTCTAGAAAGCAAGAGCTTGCTTCTTGCTTTAAAGCAGAGTGTGTTTCATGGATGAGAAACGTGCTGTGTGTTTCCGTTCAGAAACGGAGTAAATACCAGGCTCTGTGTCTTCCTACAAGCAAGACTTCGTTTCAGGTAAATGCACTCACTTTTCAGCTCAAAGGAAGCTACATCGTTCAAGAAGCTCACGCGTTTCTCGTTCTTAAATGAAAAGCATTGGATGTTAGAGGACCTGTAGTTTGTATCAGTTTGAGAAGCAGAGTTGACCTAGATATGGTCCGTGTGTGTAGGAAACACGGTTCTTTTGTTCTGAGCACACTCACATTTCCCGCCTTAATAGAGACTCTAGAAAGCAAGAGCGTGCTTCTGGCTCTAAAGCAAAGTGTGTTTCATGGATGAGCACTGTGCTGTGTTTTTCCCATCAGAAACAGAGTTAAATGCCAGGCTCTGTGTCTTCCTACAAGAAAGACTTCGTTTCAGGTAAACACACTCACTTTTCAGCAAAAAGGAAGCTACATCGTTCACGAAGCTCACATGTTTCTCGCATTTAATTGAAAAGCATCGGATGGTAGAGGACCTGTTGTTTGTATCAGTTTCAGAATCAGAGTTGAACTAGATATGGTCAATGTGTGTAGGAAACACGGTTCATTTGTTCTGAGCACACTCACGTTTCCCGCCTTATTAGAGACTCTACAAAGCAAGAGCGTGCTTCTTGCTTTAAAGCAGAGTGTGTTTCATGGATGAGAAACATGCTGTGTGTTTGCATTCAGAAAGGGAGTAAATGCCAGGCTCTGTGTCTTCCTACAAGCAAGACTTCGTTTCAGGTAAACACAGTCACTTTTCAGCTGAAAGGAAGCTCCATCTTTCACTAAGCTCATACGTTTCTCTCTCTTAACTGAAAAGCACTGGATGTTAGAGGACCTGTGGTTTGTATCAGTTTCAGAAGCAGAGTTGAACAAGATATGGTCCGTGTGTAGGAATCACGGTTCTTTTGTTCTGAGCACACTCACGTTTCCCGCCTTATTAGAGACTCTAGAAAGCAAGAGTGTGCTTCTGGCTCTAAAGCAGAGTGTGTTTCATGGATGTGCACTGTGCTGTGTATTTCCGTTCAGAAACGGTGTTAAATGCCAGGCCCTGTGTCTTCCTACAAGCAAAACTTCCTTTCAGTTAAACGCACTCACTTTTCAGCTCAAAGGAAGCTACATCATTCACGAAGCTCACATGTTTCTCGCATTAAACTGAAAAGCATCGGGTGTTAGAGATCCTGTGGTTTGTATCAGTTTCAGAAGCAGAGTTGAACTAGATATGGTCAATGTGTGTAGGAAACACGGTTCTTTTTTTCTGAGCACACTTACATTTCCCGCCTTATTAGAGACTCTAGAAAGCAAGAGCGTGCTTCTGGCTCTAAAGCAAAGTGTGTTTCATGGATGAGCACTGTGCTGTGTGTTTCCCTTCAGAAACGGAGTTAAATGCCAGGCTCTGTGTCTTCCTACAAGCAAGACTTTGTTTCAGGTAAACGCATTCACTTTTCAGCACAAAGGAAGCTACATCGTTCAGGAAGCTCACACGTTTCTCGCTCTTAACTGAAAAGCATTGAATGTTAGAGGACCTGGCGTTTGTATCAGTTTCAGAAGCAGAGTTGAACTAGATATGGTCTCTGTGTGTAGGAAACACGGTTCTTTTGTTCTGAGCACACTCACGTTTCCCCCCCTATTGGAGACTCTAGAAAGGAAGAGCGTGCTTCTTGTTCTAAAGCAGAGTGTGTTTCATGGATGAAAACCGTGCTGTGTGTTTCCCTTCAGAAACAGAGTTGAATGCCAGGCTCTGTGTCTTCCTACAAGCAAGACTTCGTTTCAAGTAAACACACTCAGTTTTCAGCTCAAATGAAGCTACATAGTTCATGAAGCTCATAAGTTTCTCGCTCTTAACTGTAAAGAATTGTATGTTAGAGGCCCTGTGGTTGGTATCAGTTTCAGAAGCAGAGTTGAACTAGATATGGGCCGTGTGTGTAGGAAAAACGGTTCTTTTGTTCTGAGCACACTCATGTTTCCCGCCATATTAGAGACTCTAGAAAGCAAGAGCATGCTTCTGGCTCTAAAGCAGAGTGTGTGTGATGGATGAGAAACGTTCTGTGTGTTTTCCTTAAGAAACGGAGTTAAATGCCAGGCTCTGTGTCTTCCTACAAGCAAGACTTCGTTTCAGGTAAATGCCCTCAATTTTCAGCTCAAACAAAGCTACATCATTCACGAAGCTCACACGTTTCTCGCTCTTAAATGAAAAGCATTGGATGTTAGAGGACCTGTTGTTTGTATCAGTTTCAGAGGCAGAGTTGAACTAGACATGATCCGTGTGTGTAGGAAACATGGTTGTTTGGTTTTCTGCATACTCACATTTCCCGACTTATTAGAGACTCTAGAAAGCAAGAGCGTGCTTCTGGCTCTACAGCAGAGTGTGTTTCATGGATGAGCACTGTGCTGTGTGTTTCCCTTCAGAAACGGAGTTAAATGCAAGGCCCTGTGTCTTCCTACAAGCAAGACTTCGTTTCAGGTAAACGCACTCACGTTTCAGCTCAAAGGAAGCTACATCGTTCAAGAAGCTCACGCGTTTCTCGTTCTTAAATGTAAAGCATTGGATGTTAGAGGACCTGTAGTTTGTATCAGTTTGAGAAGCAGAGTTGACCTAGATATGGTCCGTGTGTGTAGGAAACACGGTTCTTTTGTTCTGAGCACACTCACATTTCCCGCCTTATTAGAGACTCTAGAAAGCAAGAGCGTGCTTCTGGCTCTAAAGCAGAGTGTGTTTAATGGAAGAGCACTGTGCTGTGTGTTTCCCTTCAGAAAGGGAGTTAAATGCCAGGCCCTGTGTCTTCCTAAAAGAAAGACTTCCTTTCAGGTACATGGCCTCAATTTTCAGCTCAAACGAAGCTACATCATTCACGAAGCTCACACGTTTCTCGATCTTAATTGAAAAGCATTGGATGTTAGAGTACCTGTCGTTTGAATCAGTTTGAGAAGCAGAGTTGAACTAGATATGGTCCGTGTGTGTAGGAAACACGGTTCTTTTGTTTTCAGCATACTCACGTTTCCCGCCTTATTAGAGACTCTAGAAAGCAAGAGCGTGCTTCTGGCTCTAAAGCAGAGTGTGCTCATGGATGAGCACTGTGCTGTGTGTTTCCCTTCAGAAACTGATTTAATGCAAGGCCCTGTGTCTTCCTACAGGCAAGACTTCGTTTCAGGTAAACGCAATCAATTTTCAGCTCAAAGGAAGCGACATCGTTCACGAAGCTCACACGTTTCTCATTCTTAACTGAAAAGCATTGGATGTTAGAGGACCTGTGGTTTGTATCAGTTTCAGATGCAGAGTTGAACTAGGTATGGACCATGTCTGTAGGAAACACGGTTCTTTTGTTCTGAGCACACTCATGTTTCCCGCCTTATTTGAGACTCTAGAAAGCAAGAGCGTGCTTCTTGCTCTAAATCAGAGTGTGTTTCATGGGTGAGCACTGTGCTGTTTGTTTCCCTTCAGAAACGGAGTTAAATGCCAGGCTCTGTGTCTTCCTACAAGCAAGGCTTCATTTCAAGTAAACACATTCACTTTTCAGCTCAAATGGAGCTACATCGTTCAGGAAGCTCACACGTTTCTCATTCTTAACTGAAAAGCATTGAATGTTAGAGTACCTGTCGTTTGTATCAGTTTGAGAAGCAGAGTTGAACTAGATATGGTCCGTGTGTGTAGGAAACACGGTTCTTTTGTTCTGAGCACACTCACGTTTCCCGCCTTATTAGAGACTCTAGAAAGCAAGAGTCTGCTTCTTGCTTTAAAGCAGAGTGTGTTTCATGGATTAGAACTATGCTGTGTGTTTCCCTTCAGAAACGGAGTTAAATGCCAGGGTCTGTGTCTTTGATAATCAAGACTTCGTTTCGGGTAAACACACTCACTTTCTGCTCAAACGAAGCTACATCGTTCACGAAGCTCACACGTTTTTCGCTCTTAACTGAAAATCATTGGATTTTAGAGGACCTGTGGTTGTATCAATTTCAGAAGCAGAGTTGAACTAGATATGGTCCTTGTGTGAACAAAACTCAGTTCTTTTGTTCTGAGCACACTCACGTTTCCCGCCTTATTAGAGTGTCTAGAAAGCAAGAGCGTGCTTCTTGCTTTAAAGCAGAGTGTGTTTCATGGATGAGAAACGTGCTGTGTGTTTCCATTCAGAAACGGAGTAAATGCCAGGCTCTGTGTCTTCCTACAAGCAAGACTTAGTTTCAGGTAAACGCACTCACTTTTCAGCTCAAAGGAAGCTACATAGTTCACGAAGCTCACACGTTTCTCATTCTTAACTGAAAAGCATTGGATGTTAGAGGACCTGTGGTTTGTATCAGTTTCAGAAGCAGAGTTGAACTAAGTATGGACCATGTGTGTAGGAAACACGGTTCTTTTGTTCTGAGCACACTCATGTTTCTCGCCTTATTAGAGACTCTAGAAAGCAAGAGCGTGCTTCTTGCTCTAAATCAGAGTGTGTATCATGGATGAGCACTGTGCTGTGTGTTTCCCTTCAGAAACGGAGTTCAATGCCAGGTTCTGTGCCTTCCTACAAGCAAGACTTCGTTTCAGGTAAATGCCCTCACTTTTCAGCTCAAACAAAGCTACATCGTTCACGAAGCTCACACGTTTTTCGCTCTTAACTGAAAAGCATTGGATGTTAGAGGACCTGTGGTTTTTATCAGTTTCAGAAGCAGAGTTGACCTAGATATAGTCCGTGTGTGTAGGAAAAACGGATCTTTGTTCTGAGCCCACTCACGTTTCCCGCATTATTATAGACTCTAGAAAGCAAGAGCTTGCTTCTGGCTCTAAAGCAGAGTGTGTTTCATGGATGAGAACTTTGCTGTCTATTTCCCTTCAGAAACGGAGTTCAATGCCAGGTTCTGTGCCTTCCTACAAGCAAGACTTCGTTTCAGGTAAACGCACTCACTTTTCAGCACAAAGGAAGCTACATCATTCACGAAGATCACACGTTTCTCGCTCTTAAATGAAAAGCATTGGATGTTAGAGGTCCTGTGGTTTGTATCAGTTTGAGAAGCAGAGTTGAACTAGACATGGTCCGTGTGTGTAGGAAACATGGTTGTTTGGTTTTCTGCATACTCACATTTCCCGACTTATTAGAGACTCTAGAAAGCAAGAGCGTGCTTCTGGTTCTAAAGCAGAGTGTGTTTCATGGATGAGAACAGTGCTGTGTGTTTCCCTTCAGAAACGGAGTTAAATGCCAGGCTCTGTGTCTTCCTATAAGCAAGACTTCATTTCAAGTAAACGCACTCAGATTTCAGCTCAAATGGAGCTACATCGTTCAGGAAGCTCACACGTTTCTCGCTCTTAACTGAAAATCATCGGATTTTAGAGGACCTGTGGTTGTATCAATTTCAGAAGCAGAGTTGAACTAGATATGGTCCTTGTGTGTAGGAAACTCAGTTCTTTTGTTCTGAGCACACTCACGTTTCCCGCCTTATTAGAGACTCTAGAAAGCAAGAGCGTGCTTCTTGCTTTAAAGCAGAGTGTGTTTCATGGATGAGAACAGGGCTGTGTGTTTCCCTTCAGAAACGGAGTTAAATGCCAGGCTCTGTGTCTTCCTATAATCAAGACTTCATTTCAAGTAAACGCACTCAGATTTCAGCTCAAATGGAGCTACATCGTTCAGGAAGCTCACACGTTTCTCGCTCTTAACTGAAAATCATTGGATTTTAGAGGACCTGTGGTTTGTATCAGTTTGAGAAGCAGAGTGGAACTAGGTATGGACCATGTGTGTAGGAAACACGGTTCTTTTGTTCTGAGCACACTCATGTTTCCCGCCTTATTAGAGACTCTAGAAAGCAAGAGCGTGCTTCTTGCACTAAATCAGAGTGTGTTTCATGGGTGAGCACTGTGCTGTTTGTTTCCCTTCAGAAACGGAGTTCAATGCAAGGCTCTGTGTCTTCCTACAAGCAAGACTTCTTTTCAGGTAAATGCCCACACTTTTCAGCTCAAACAAAGCTACATCGTTCACGAAGGTCACACGTTTCTTGCTCTTAACTGAAAAGCATTGGATGTTAGTGGACCTGTGGTTTTTTTCAGTTTCAGAAGCAGAGTTGAACTAGATATGGTGCGTGTGTGTAGGAAACACAGTTCTTTTTTTCTGAGCACACTCACGTTTCCTGCCTTATTAGAGACTCTAGAAAGCAAGAGCGTGCTTCTTGAATTGAAGCAGAGTGTGTTTCATGGATGAGAAACGTGCCGTGTGTTTCCGTTCAGAAACGGAGTATGTGCCAGACTCTGTGTCTTCCTACAAGCAAGACTTAGTTTCAGGTAAATGCACTCACTTTTCAGCTCAATGGAAGCTACATCGTTCACAAAGCTCACACGTTTCTCATTCTTAACTGAAAAGCATTGGATGTTAGAGGACCTGTGGTTTGTATCAGTTTGAGAAGCAGAGTGGAACTAGGTATGGACCATGTGTGTAGGAAACACGGTTCTTTTGTTCTGAGCACACTCATGTTTCCCGTCTTATTAGAGACTCTAGAAATCAAGAGCGTGCTTCTGGTTCTAAAGCAGAGTGTGTTTCATGGATGAAAACTGTGCTGTGTGTTTCCCTTCAGAAACGGAGTTAAATGACAGGCTCTGTGTCTTCCTAAAAGCAAGACTTCATTTCAAGTAAATGCACTCAGTTTTCAGCTCAAACGGAGCTACATTGTTCAGGAAGCTCACACGTTTCTCGTTCTCAACTGAAAAGCATTGGATGTTAGAGGACCTGTGGTTTGTATCAGTTTCAGAAGCAGAGTTGAACTAGGTATGGACCATGTGTGTAGGAAACACGGTTCTTTTGTTCTGAGCACACTCATGTTTCCCGCCTTATTAGAGATTCTAGAAAGCAAGAGCGTGCTTCTTGCTCTAAATCAGAGTGTGTTTCATGGGTGAGCACTGTGCTGTGTGTTTCCATTCAGAAACGGAGTTCAATGCCAGGCCCTGTGTCTTCCTACAGGCAAGACTTCGTTTCAGGTAAACGCAATCACTTTTCAGCTCAAAGGAAGCTACATCGTTCACGAAGCTCACACGTTTCTCATTCTTAACTGAAAAGCATTGGATGTTAGAGGACCTGTGGTTTGTATCAGTTTCAGATGCAGAGTTGAACTAGGTATGGACCATGTCTGTAGGAAACACGGTTCTTTTGTTCTGAGCACACTCATGTTTCCCGCCTTATTTGAGACTCTAGAAAGCAAGAGCGTGCTTCTTGAATTAAAGCAGAGTGTGTTTCATGGATGAGAAACGTGCCGTTTGTTTCCGTTCAGAAACGAAGTATGTGCCAGACTCTGTGTCTTCCTACAAGCAAGACTTAGTTTCAGGTAAACACAATCACTTTTCAGCTCAATGGAAGCTACATCGTTCACAAAGCTCACATGTTTCTCATTCTTAACTGAAAAGCATTGGATGTTAGAGGACATGTGGTTTGTATCAGTTTGAGAAGCAGAGTGGAACTAGGTATGGACCATGTGTGTAGGAAACACGGTTCTTTTGTTCTGAGCACACTCATGTTTCCCGTCTTATTAGAGACTCTAGAAATCAAGAGCGTGCTTCTTGTTCTAAAGCAGAGTGTGTTTCATGGATGAGAACCGTGCTGTGTGTTTCCCTTCAGAAACGGAGTTAAATGACAGGCTCTGTGTCTTCCTACAAGCAAGACTTCATTTCAAGTAAATGCACTCAGTTTTCAGCTCAAATGGAGCTACATCGTTCAGGAAGCTCACACGTTTCTCGTTCTCAACTGAAAAGCATTGGATGTTAGAGGACCTGTGGTTTGTATCAGTTTCAGAAGCAGAGTTGAACTAGGTATGGACCATGTGTGTAGGAAACACGGTTCTTTTGTTCTGAGCACACTCATGTTTCCCGCCTTATTAGAGACTCTAGAAAGCAAGAGCGTGCTTCTTGCTCTAAATCAGAGTGTGTTTCATGGATGAGCACTGTGCTGTGTGTTTCCCTTCAGAAACGGAGTTCAATGCCAGGTTCTGTGCCTTCCTACAAGCAAGACTTCGTTTCAGGTAAATGCCCTCACTTTTCAGCTCAAACAAAGCTACATCGTTCACGAAGCTCACACGTTTCTCGCTCTTAACTGAAAAGCATTGGATGTTAGAGGACCTGTGGTTTTTATCAGTTTCAGAAGCAGAGTTGACCTAGATATAGTCCGTGTGTGTAGGAAAAACGGATCTTTTGTTCTGAGCCCACTCACGTTTCCCGCATTATTATAGACTCTAGAAAGCAAGAGCTTGCTTCTGGCTCTAAAGCAGAGTGTGTTTCATGGATGAGAACTTTGCTGTCTATTTCCCTTCAGAAACGGAGTTCAATGCCAGGTTCTGTGCCTTCCTACAAGCAAGACTTCGTTTCAGGTAAGCACACTCACTTTTCAGCACAAAGGAAGCTACATCATTCACGAAGATCACACGTTTCTCGCTCTTAACTGAAAAGCATTGGATGTTAGAGGTCCTTTGGTTTGTATCAGTTTGAGAAGCAGAGTTGAACTAGATATGGTCCGTGTGTGTAGGAAACACGGTTCTTTTGTTCTGAGCACACTCAGGTTTCCCGCCTTATTAGAGACTCTAGAAAGCAAGAGCGTGCTTCTTGTTCTAAAGCAGAGTGTGTTTCATGGATGAGAACAGTGCTGTGTGTTTCCCTTCAGAAACGGAGTTAAATGCCAGGCTCTGTGTCTTCCTATAAGCAAGACTTCATTTCAAGTAAACGCACTCAGATTTCAGCTCAAATGGAGCTACATCGTTCAGGAAGCTCACACGTTTCTCGCTCTTAACTGAAAATCATTGGATTTTAGAGGACCTGTGGTTGTATCAATTTCAGAAGCAGAGTTGAACTAGATATGGTCCTTGTGTGTAGGAAACTCAGTTCTTTTGTTTTGAGCACACTCAAGTTTCCTGCCTTAATAGAGACTCTAGAAAGCAAGAGCGTGCTTCTTGAATTAAAGCAGAGTGTGTTTCATGGATGAGAAACGTGCCGTTTGTTTCCGTTCAGAAACGGAGTATGTGCCAGACTCTGTGTCTTCCTACAAGCAAGACTTAGTTTCAGGTAAACGCAGTCACTTTTCAGCTCAAACGAAGCTATATTGTACACGAAGCTCACACGTTTCTCGCTCTTAACTGAAACGCATTGGATGTTAGAGGACCTGTGGTTTGTATCAGTTTCAGAAGCAGAGTTGAACTAGGTATGGACCATGTGTGTAGGAAACACGGTTCTTTTGTTCTGAGCACACTCATGTTTCCCGCCTTATTAGAGACTCTAGAAAGCAAGAGCGTGCTTCTTGCTCTAAATCAGAGTGTGTTTCATGGGTGAGCACTGTGCTGTTTGTTTCCATTCAGAAACGGAGTTCAATGCCAGGCTCTGTGTCTTCCTACAATCAAGACTTCGTTTCAGGTAAATGCCCACACTTTTCAACTCAAACAAAGCTACATTGTTCACGAAGCTCACATGTTTCTCGCTCTTAACTGAAAAGCATTGGATGTTAGAGGACCTGTGGTTTTTTTCAGTTTCAGAAGCAGAGTTGACCTAGATATGGTCCGTGTGTGTAGGAAAAATGGATCTTTTGTTCTGAGCCCACTCACGTTTCCCGCCTTATTATAGACTCTAGAAAACAAGAGCTTGCTTCTTGCTCTAAAGCAGAGTGTGTTTCATGAATGAGAACTTTGCTATGTATTTCCCTTCAGAAACGGAGTTGAATGCCAGGCTCTGTGTCTTCCTACAAGCAAGTCTTCGTTTCAGGTAAACGCACTCAGTTTTCAGCTCAAATGGAGCTACATCGTTCAGGAAGCTCACACGTTTCTCGCTCTTAACTGAAAAGCATTGAATGTTAGAGTACCTGTCGTTTGTATCAGTTTGAGAAGCAGAGTTGAACTAGATATGGTCAGTGTGTGTAGGAAACACGGTTCTTTTTTTCTGAGCACACTCACGTTTCCCGCCTTATTAGAGAATCTAGAAAGCAAGAGTCTGCTTCTTGCTTTAAAGCGGAGTGTGTTTCATGGATGAGAACTTTGCTGTGTGTTTCCCTTCAGAAACGGAGTTAAATGCCAGGGTCTGTGTCTTTGATAATCAAGACTTCGTTTCGGGTAAACACACTCATTTTCAGCTCAAACGAAGCTACATCGTTCACGAAGCTCACACGTTTTTCGCTCTTAACTGAAAATCATTGGATTTTAGAGGACCTGTGGTTGTATCAATTTCAGAAGCAGAGTTGAACTAGATATGGTCCTTGTGTGTAGGAAACTCAGTTCTTTTGTTCTGAGCACACTCACGTTTCCCGCCTTATTAGAGACTCTAGAAAGCAAGAGCGTGCTTCTTGCTTTAAAGCAGAGTGTGTTTCATGGATGAGAACAGGGCTGTGTGTTTCCCTTCAGAAACGGAGTTAAATGCCAGGCTCTGTGTCTTCCTATAAGCAAGACTTCATTTCAAGTAAACGCACTCAGATTTCAGCTCAAATGGAGCTACATCGTTCAGGAAGCTCACACGTTTCTCGCTCTTAACTGAAAATCATTGGATTTTAGAGGACCTGTGGTTTGTATCAGTTTGAGAAGCAGAGTGGAACTAGGTATGGACCATGTGTGTAGGAAACACGGTTCTTTTGTTCTGAGCACACTCACGTTTCCCGCCTTATTAGAGACTCTAGAAAGCAAGAGCGTGCTTCTTGCTCTAAATCAGAGTGTGTTTCATGGGTGAGCACTGTGCTGTTTGTTTCCCTTCAGAAACGGAGTTCAATGCCAGGCTCTGTGTCTTCCTACAAGCAAGACTTCTTTTCAGGTAAATGCCCACACTTTTCAGCTTAAACAAATCTACATCGTTCACGAAGGTCACACGTTTCTTGCTCTTAACTGAAAAGCATTGGATGTTATTGGACCTGTGGTTTTTTTCAGTTTCAGAAGCAGAGTTGACCTAAATATAGTCCGTGTGTGTAGGAAACACGGTTCTTTTGTTCTGTGCACACTCAGGTTTCCCGCCTTATTAGAGACTCTAGAAAGCAAGAGCGTGCTTCTTGTTCTAAAGCAGAGTGTGTTTCATGGATGAGAACCGTGCTGTGTGTTTCCCTTCAGAAACGGAGTTAAATGACAGGCTCTGTGTCTTCCTACAAGCAAGACTTCTTTTCAAGTAAATGCACTCAGTTTTCAGCTCAAATGGAGCTACATCGTTCAGGAAGCTCACACGTTTCTGGTTCTCAACTGAAAAGCATTGGATGTTAGAGGACCTGTGGTTTGTATCAGTTTCAGAAGCAGAGTTGAACTAGGTATGGACCATGTGTGTAGGAAACACGGTTCTTTTGATCTGAGCACACTCATGTTTCCCGCCTTATTAGAGACTCTAGAAAGCAAGAGCGTGCTTCTTGCTCTAAATCAGAGTGTGTTTCATGAGTGAGCACTGTGCTGTTTGTTTCCATTCAGAAACGGAGTTCAATGCCAGGCTCTGTGTCTTCCTACAAGCAAGACTTCGTTTCAGGTAAATGCCCACACTTTTCAGCTCAAACAAAGCTACATCGTTCACGAAGCTCACATGTTTCTCGCTCTTAACTGAAAAGCATTGGATGTTAGAGGACCTGTGGTTTTTTTCTGTTTCAGAAGCAGAGTTGACCTAGATATGGTCCGTGTGTGTAGGAAAAACAGATCTTTTGTTCTGAGCCCACTCACGGTTCCCGCCTTATTATAGACTCTAGAAAACAAGAGCTTGCTTCTTGCTCTAAAGCAGAATGTGTTTCATGGATGAGAACTTTGCTATGTATTTCCCTTCAGAAACGGAGTTGAATGCCAGGCTCTGTGTCTTCCTACAAGCAAGTCTTCGTTTCAGGTAAACGCACTCAGTTTTCAGCTCAAATGGAGCTACATCGTTCAGGAAGCTCACACGTTTCTCGCTCTTAACTGAAAAGCATTGAATGTTAGAGTACCTGTCGTTTGTATCAGTTTGAGAAGCAGAGTTGAACTAGATATGTTCAGTGTGTGTAGGAAACACGGTTCTTTTGTTCTGAGCACACTCACGTTTCCCGCCTCATTAGAGAATCTAGAAAGCAAGAGTCTGCTTCTTGCTTTAAAGCAGAGTGTGTTTCATGGATGAGAACTTTGCTGTGTGTTTCCCTTCATAAACGGAGTTAAATGCCAGGGTCTGTGTCTTTGATAATCAAGACTTCCTTTCGGGTAAACACACTCATTTTCAGCTCAAACGAAGTTACATCGTTCACGAAGCTCACATGTTTTTCGCTCTTAACTGAAAATCATTGGATTTTAGAGGACCTGTGGTTGTATCAATTTCAGAAGCAGAGTTGAACTAGATATGGTCCTTGTGTGTAGGAAACTCAGTTCTTTTGTTCTGAGCACACTCACGTTTCCCTCCTTATTAGAGACTCTAGAAAGCAAGAGCGTGCTTCTTGCTTTAAAGCAGAGTGTGTTTCATGGAAGAGAAACGTGCTGTGTGTTTCCGTTCAGAAACGGAGTAAATGCCAGGCTCTGTGTCTTCCTACAAGCAAGACTTAGTTTCATGTAAACGCACTCACTTTTCAGCACAAAGGAAGCTACATCATTCACGAAGATCACACGTTTCTCGCTCTTAACTGAAAAGCATTGGATGTTAGAGGACCTGTGGTTTTTTTCAGTTTCAGAAGCAGAGTTGACCTAGATATGGTCCGTGTGTGTAGGAAAAATGGATCTTTTGTTCTGAGCCCACTCACGTTTCCCGCCTTATTATAGACTCTAGAAAACAAGAGCTTGCTTCTTGCTCTAAAGCAGAGTGTGTTTCATGAATGAGAACTTTGCTATGTATTTCCCTTCAGAAACGGAGTTGAATGCCAGGCTCTGTGTCTTCCTACAAGCAAGTCTTCGTTTCAGGTAAACGCACTCAGTTTTCAGCTCAAATGGAGCTACATCGTTCAGGAAGCTCACACGTTTCTCGCTCTTAACTGAAAAGCATTGAATGTTAGAGTACCTGTCGTTTGTATCAGTTTGAGAAGCAGAGTTGAACTAGATATGGTCAGTGTGTGTAGGAAACACGGTTCTTTTTTTCTGAGCACACTCACGTTTCCCGCCTTATTAGAGAATCTAGAAAGCAAGAGTCTGCTTCTTGCTTTAAAGCGGAGTGTGTTTCATGGATGAGAACTTTGCTGTGTGTTTCCCTTCAGAAACGGAGTTAAATGCCAGGGTCTGTGTCTTTGATAATCAAGACTTCGTTTCGGGTAAACACACTCATTTTCAGCTCAAACGAAGCTACATCGTTCACGAAGCTCACACGTTTTTCGCTCTTAACTGAAAATCATTGGATTTTAGAGGACCTGTGGTTGTATCAATTTCAGAAGCAGAGTTGAACTAGATATGGTCCTTGTGTGTAGGAAACTCAGTTCTTTTGTTCTGAGCACACTCACGTTTCCCGCCTTATTAGAGACTCTAGAAAGCAAGAGCGTGCTTCTTGCTTTAAAGCAGAGTGTGTTTCATGGATGAGAACAGGGCTGTGTGTTTCCCTTCAGAAACGGAGTTAAATGCCAGGCTCTGTGTCTTCCTATAAGCAAGACTTCATTTCAAGTAAACGCACTCAGATTTCAGCTCAAATGGAGCTACATCGTTCAGGAAGCTCACACGTTTCTCGCTCTTAACTGAAAATCATTAGATTTTAGAGGACCTGTGGTTTGTATCAGTTTGAGAAGCAGAGTGGAACTAGGTATGGACCATGTGTGTAGGAAACACGGTTCTTTTGTTCTGAGCACACTCACGTTTCCCGCCTTATTAGAGACTCTAGAAAGCAAGAGCGTGCTTCTTGCTCTAAATCAGAGTGTGTTTCATGGGTGAGCACTGTGCTGTTTGTTTCCCTTCAGAAACGGAGTTCAATGCCAGGCTCTGTGTCTTCCTACAAGCAAGACTTCTTTTCAGGTAAATGCCCACACTTTTCAGCTTAAACAAATCTACATCGTTCACGAAGGTCACACGTTTCTTGCTCTTAACTGAAAAGCATTGGATGTTATTGGACCTGTGGTTTTTTTCAGTTTCAGAAGCAGAGTTGACCTAAATATAGTCCGTGTGTGTAGGAAACACGGTTCTTTTGTTCTGTGCACACTCAGGTTTCCCGCCTTATTAGAGACTCTAGAAAGCAAGAGCGTGCTTCTTGTTCTAAAGCAGAGTGTGTTTCATGGATGAGAACCGTGCTGTGTGTTTCCCTTCAGAAACGGAGTTAAATGACAGGCTCTGTGTCTTCCTACAAGCAAGACTTCTTTTCAAGTAAATGCACTCAGTTTTCAGCTCAAATGGAGCTACATCGTTCAGGAAGCTCACACGTTTCTGGTTCTCAACTGAAAAGCATTGGATGTTAGAGGACCTGTGGTTTGTATCAGTTTCAGAAGCAGAGTTGAACTAGGTATGGACCATGTGTGTAGGAAACACGGTTCTTTTGATCTGAGCACACTCATGTTTCCCGCCTTATTAGAGACTCTAGAAAGCAAGAGCGTGCTTCTTGCTCTAAATCAGAGTGTGTTTCATGAGTGAGCACTGTGCTGTTTGTTTCCATTCAGAAACGGAGTTCAATGCCAGGCTCTGTGTCTTCCTACAAGCAAGACTTCGTTTCAGGTAAATGCCCACACTTTTCAGCTCAAACAAAGCTACATCGTTCACGAAGCTCACATGTTTCTCGCTCTTAACTGAAAAGCATTGGATGTTAGAGGACCTGTGGTTTTTTTCTGTTTCAGAAGCAGAGTTGACCTAGATATGGTCCGTGTGTGTAGGAAAAACAGATCTTTTGTTCTGAGCCCACTCACGGTTCCCGCCTTATTATAGACTCTAGAAAACAAGAGCTTGCTTCTTGCTCTAAAGCAGAATGTGTTTCATGGATGAGAACTTTGCTATGTATTTCCCTTCAGAAACGGAGTTGAATGCCAGGCTCTGTGTCTTCCTACAAGCAAGTCTTCGTTTCAGGTAAACGCACTCAGTTTTCAGCTCAAATGGAGCTACATCGTTCAGGAAGCTCACACGTTTCTCGCTCTTAACTGAAAAGCATTGAATGTTAGAGTACCTGTCGTTTGTATCAGTTTGAGAAGCAGAGTTGAACTAGATATGTTCAGTGTGTGTAGGAAACACGGTTCTTTTGTTCTGAGCACACTCACGTTTCCCGCCTCATTAGAGAATCTAGAAAGCAAGAGTCTGCTTCTTGCTTTAAAGCAGAGTGTGTTTCATGGATGAGAACTTTGCTGTGTGTTTCCCTTCATAAACGGAGTTAAATGCCAGGGTCTGTGTCTTTGATAATCAAGACTTCCTTTCGGGTAAACACACTCATTTTCAGCTCAAACGAAGTTACATCGTTCACGAAGCTCACATGTTTTTCGCTCTTAACTGAAAATCATTGGATTTTAGAGGACCTGTGGTTGTATCAATTTCAGAAGCAGAGTTGAACTAGATATGGTCCTTGTGTGTAGGAAACTCAGTTCTTTTGTTCTGAGCACACTCACGTTTCCCTCCTTATTAGAGACTCTAGAAAGCAAGAGCGTGCTTCTTGCTTTAAAGCAGAGTGTGTTTCATGGAAGAGAAACGTGCTGTGTGTTTCCGTTCAGAAACGGAGTAAATGCCAGGCTCTGTGTCTTCCTACAAGCAAGACTTAGTTTCATGTAAACGCACTCACTTTTCAGCACAAAGGAAGCTACATCATTCACGAAGATCACACGTTTCTCGCTCTTAACTGAAAAGCATTGGATGTTAGAGGACCTGTGGTTTTTTTCAGTTTCAGAAGCAGAGTTGACCTAGATATGGTCCGTGTGTGTAGGAAAAACAGATCTTTTGTTCTGAGCCCACTCACGTTTCCCGCCTTATTATAGACTCTAGAAAACAAGAGCTTGCTTCTTGCTCTAAAGCAGAATGTGTTTCATGGATGAGAACTTTGCTATGTATTTCCCTTCAGAAACGGAGTTGAATGCCAGGCTCTGTGTCTTCCTACAAGCAAGTCTTCGTTTCAGGTAAACGCACTCAGTTTTCAGCTCAAATGGAGCTACATCGTTCAGGAAGCTCACACGTTTCTCGCTCTTAACTGAAAAGCATTGAATGTTAGAGTACCTGTCGTTTGTATCAGTTTGAGAAGCAGAGTTGAACTAGATATGGTCAGTGTGTGTAGCAAACACGGTTCTTTTGTTCTGAGCACACTCACGTTTCCCGCCTTATTAGAGAATCTAGAAAGCAAGAGTCTGCTTCTTGCTTTAAAGCAGAGTGTGTTTCATGGATGAGAACTTTGCTGTGTGTTTCCCTTCAGAAACGGAGTTAAATGCCAGGGTCTGTGTCTTTGATAATCAAGACTTCGTTTCGGGTAAACACACTCATTTTCAGCTCAAACGAAGCTACATCGTTCACGAAGCTCACACGTTTTTCGCTCTTAACTGAAAATCATTGGATTTTAGAGGACCTGTGGTTGTATCAATTTCAGAAGCAGAGTTGAACTAAGTATGGACCATGTGTGTAGGAAACACGGTTCTTTTGTTCTGAGCACACTCATGTTTCTCGCCTTATTAGAGACTCTAGAAAGCAAGAGCGTGCTTCTTGCTCTAAATCAGAGTGTGTTTCATGGATGAGCACTGTGCTGTGTGTTTCCCTTCAGAAACGGAGTTCAATGCCAGGTTCTGTGCCTTCCTACAAGCAAGACTTCGTTTCAGGTAAATGCCCTCACTTTTCAGCTCAAACAAAGCTACATCGTTCACGAAGCTCACACGTTTCTCGCTCTTAACTGAAAAGCATTGGATGTTAGAGGACCTGTGGTTTTTATCAGTTTCAGAAGCAGAGTTGACCTAGATATAGTCCGTGTGTGTAGGAAAAACGGATCTTTTGTTCTGAGCCCACTCACGTTTCCCGCATTATTATAGACTCTAGAAAGCAAGAGCTTGCTTCTGGCTCTAAAGCAGAGTGTGTTTCATGGATGAGAACTTTGCTGTCTATTTCCCTTCAGAAACGGAGTTCAATGCCAGGTTCTGTGCCTTCCTACAAGCAAGACTTCGTTTCAGGTAAGCACACTCACTTTTCAGCACAAAGGAAGCTACATCATTCACGAAGATCACACGTTTCTCGCTCTTAACTGAAAAGCATTGGATGTTAGAGGTCCTTTGGTTTGTATCAGTTTGAGAAGCAGAGTTGAACTAGATATGGTCCGTGTGTGTAGGAAACACGGTTCTTTTGTTCTGAGCACACTCAGGTTTCCCGCCTTATTAGAGACTCTAGAAAGCAAGAGCGTGCTTCTTGTTCTAAAGCAGAGTGTGTTTCATGGATGAGAACAGTGCTGTGTGTTTCCCTTCAGAAACGGAGTTAAATGCCAGGCTCTGTGTCTTCCTATAAGCAAGACTTCATTTCAAGTAAACGCACTCAGATTTCAGCTCAAATGGAGCTACATCGTTCAGGAAGCTCACACGTTTCTCGCACTTAACTGAAAATCATTGGATTTTAGAGGACCTGTGGTTGTATCAATTTCAGAAGCAGAGTTGAACTAGATATGGTCCTTGTGTGTAGGAAACTCAGTTCTTTTGTTTTGAGCACACTCAAGTTTCCTGCCTTAATAGAGACTCTAGAAAGCAAGAGCGTGCTTCTTGAATTAAAGCAGAGTGTGTTTCATGGATGAGAAACGTGCCGTTTGTTTCCGTTCAGAAACGGAGTATGTGCCAGACTCTGTGTCTTCCTACAAGCAAGACTTAGTTTCAGGTAAACGCAGTCACTTTTCAGCTCAAACGAAGCTATATTGTACACGAAGCTCACACGTTTCTCGCTCTTAACTGAAACGCATTGGATGTTAGAGGACCTGTGGTTTGTATCAGTTTCAGAAGCAGAGTTGAACTAGGTATGGACCATGTGTGTAGGAAACACGGTTCTTTTGTTCTGAGCACACTCATGTTTCCCGCGTTATTAGAGACTCTAGAAAGCAAGAGCGTGCTTCTTGCTCTAAATCAGAGTGTGTTTCATGGGTGAGCACTGTGCTGTTTGTTTCCATTCAGAAACGGAGTTCAATGCCAGGCTCTGTGTCTTCCTACAATCAAGACTTCGTTTCAGGTAAATGCCCACACTTTTCAACTCAAACAAAGCTACATTGTTCACGAAGCTCACATGTTTCTCGCTCTTAACTGAAAAGCATTGGATGTTAGAGGACCTGTGGTTTTTTTCAGTTTCAGAAGCAGAGTTGACCTAGATATGGTCCGTGTGTGTAGGAAAAATGGATCTTTTGTTCTGAGCCCACTCACGTTTCCCGCCTTATTATAGACTCTAGAAAACAAGAGCTTGCTTCTTGCTCTAAAGCAGAGTGTGTTTCATGAATGAGAACTTTGCTATGTATTTCCCTTCAGAAACGGAGTTGAATGCCAGGCTCTGTGTCTTCCTACAAGCAAGTCTTCGTTTCAGGTAAACGCACTCAGTTTTCAGCTCAAATGGAGCTACATCGTTCAGGAAGCTCACACGTTTCTCGCTCTTAACTGAAAAGCATTGAATGTTAGAGTACCTGTCGTTTGTATCAGTTTGAGAAGCAGAGTTGAACTAGATATGGTCAGTGTGTGTAGGAAACACGGTTCTTTTTTTCTGAGCACACTCACGTTTCCCGCCTTATTAGAGAATCTAGAAAGCAAGAGTCTGCTTCTTGCTTTAAAGCGGAGTGTGTTTCATGGATGAGAACTTTGCTGTGTGTTTCCCTTCAGAAACGGAGTTAAATGCCAGGGTCTGTGTCTTTGATAATCAAGACTTCGTTTCGGGTAAACACACTCATTTTCAGCTCAAACGAAGCTACATCGTTCACGAAGCTCACACGTTTTTCGCTCTTAACTGAAAATCATTGGATTTTAGAGGACCTGTGGTTGTATCAATTTCAGAAGCAGAGTTGAACTAGATATGGTCCTTGTGTGTAGGAAACTCAGTTCTTTTGTTCTGAGCACACTCACGTTTCCCGCCTTATTAGAGACTCTAGAAAGCAAGAGCGTGCTTCTTGCTTTAAAGCAGAGTGTGTTTCATGGATGAGAACAGGGCTGTGTGTTTCCCTTCAGAAACGGAGTTAAATGCCAGGCTCTGTGTCTTCCTATAAGCAAGACTTCATTTCAAGTAAACGCACTCAGATTTCAGCTCAAATGGAGCTACATCGTTCAGGAAGCTCACACGTTTCTCGCTCTTAACTGAAAATCATTGGAATTTAGAGGACCTGTGGTTTGTATCAGTTTGAGAAGCAGAGTGGAACTAGGTATGGACCATGTGTGTAGGAAACACGGTTCTTTTGTTCTGAGCACACTCACTTTTCCCGCCTTATTAGAGACTCTAGAAAGCAAGAGCGTGCTTCTTGCTCTAAATCAGAGTGTGTTTCATGGGTGAGCACTGTGCTGTTTGTTTCCCTTCAGAAACGGAGTTCAATGCCAGGCTCTGTGTCTTCCTACAAGCAAGACTTCTTTTCAGGTAAATGCCCACACTTTTCAGCTTAAACAAATCTACATCGTTCACGAAGGTCACACGTTTCTTGCTCTTAACTGAAAAGCATTGGATGTTATTGGACCTGTGGTTTTTTTCAGTTTCAGAAGCAGAGTTGACCTAAATATAGTCCGTGTGTGTAGGAAACACGGTTCTTTTGTTCTGTGCACACTCAGGTTTCCCGCCTTATTAGAGACTCTAGAAAGCAAGAGCGTGCTTCTTGTTCTAAAGCAGAGTGTGTTTCATGGATGAGAACCGTGCTGTGTGTTTCCCTTCAGAAACGGAGTTAAATGACAGGCTCTGTGTCTTCCTACAAGCAAGACTTCTTTTCAAGTAAATGCACTCAGTTTTCAGCTCAAATGGAGCTACATCGTTCAGGAAGCTCACACGTTTCTCGTTCTCAACTGAAAAGCATTGGATGTTAGAGGACCTGTGGTTTGTATCAGTTTCAGAAGCAGAGTTGAACTAGGTATGGACCATGTGTGTAGGAAACACGGTTCTTTTGATCTGAGCACACTCATGTTTCCCGCCTTATTAGAGACTCTAGAAAGCAAGAGCGTGCTTCTTGCTCTAAATCAGAGTGTGTTTCATGAGTGAGCACTGTGCTGTTTGTTTCCATTCAGAAACGGAGTTCAATGCCAGGCTCTGTGTCTTCCTACAAGCAAGACTTCGTTTCAGGTAAATGCCCACACTTTTCAGCTCAAACAAAGCTACATCGTTCACGAAGCTCACATGTTTCTCGCTCTTAACTGAAAAGCATTGGATGTTAGAGGACCTGTGGTTTTTTTCTGTTTCAGAAGCAGAGTTGACCTAGATATGGTCCGTGTGTGTAGGAAAAACAGATCTTTTGTTCTGAGCCCACTCACGGTTCCCGCCTTATTATAGACTCTAGAAAACAAGAGCTTGCTTCTTGCTCTAAAGCAGAATGTGTTTCATGGATGAGAACTTTGCTATGTATTTCCCTTCAGAAACGGAGTTGAATGCCAGGCTCTGTGTCTTCCTACAAGCAAGTCTTCGTTTCAGGTAAACGCACTCAGTTTTCAGCTCAAATGGAGCTACATCGTTCAGGAAGCTCACACGTTTCTCGCTCTTAACTGAAAAGCATTGAATGTTAGAGTACCTGTCGTTTGTATCAGTTTGAGAAGCAGAGTTGAACTAGATATGTTCAGTGTGTGTAGGAAACACGGTTCTTTTGTTCTGAGCACACTCACGTTTCCCGCCTCATTAGAGAATCTAGAAAGCAAGAGTCTGCTTCTTGCTTTAAAGCAGAGTGTGTTTCATGGATGAGAACTTTGCTGTGTGTTTCCCTTCATAAACGGAGTTAAATGCCAGGGTCTGTGTCTTTGATAATCAAGACTTCCTTTCGGGTAAACACACTCATTTTCAGCTCAAACGAAGTTACATCGTTCACGAAGCTCACATGTTTTTCGCTCTTAACTGAAAATCATTGGATTTTAGAGGACCTGTGGTTGTATCAATTTCAGAAGCAGAGTTGAACTAGATATGGTCCTTGTGTGTAGGAAACTCAGTTCTTTTGTTCTGAGCACACTCACGTTTCCCTCCTTATTAGAGACTCTAGAAAGCAAGAGCGTGCTTCTTGCTTTAAAGCAGAGTGTGTTTCATGGAAGAGAAACGTGCTGTGTGTTTCCGTTCAGAAACGGAGTAAATGCCAGGCTCTGTGTCTTCCTACAAGCAAGACTTAGTTTCATGTAAACGCACTCACTTTTCAGCACAAAGGAAGCTACATCATTCACGAAGATCACACGTTTCTCGCTCTTAACTGAAAAGCATTGGATGTTAGAGGACCTGTGGTTTGTATCAGTTTGAGAAGCAGAGTTGAACTAGATATGGTCCGTGTGTGTAGGAAACACGGTTCTTTTGTTCTGAGCACACTCAGGTTTCCCGCCTTATTAGAGACTCTAGGAAGCAAGAGCGTGCTTCTTGTTCTAAAGCAGAGTGTGTTTCATGGATGAGAACAGTGCTGTGTGTTTCCCTTCAGAAACGGAGTTAAATGCCAGGCTCTGTGTCTTCCCATAAGCAAGACTTCATTCCAAGTAAACGCACTCAGTTTTCAGCTCAAATGGAGCTACATCGTTCAGGAAGCTCACACGTTTCTCGTTCTCAACTGAAAAGCATTGGATGTTAGAGGACCTGTGGTTTGTATCAGTTTCAGAAGCAGAGTTGAACTAGGTATGGACCATGTGTGTAGGAAACACGGTTCTTTTGATCTGAGCACACTCATGTTTCCCGCCTTATTAGAGACTCTAGAAAGCAAGAGCGTGCTTCTTGCTCTAAATCAGAGTGTGTTTCATGGATTAGAACTATGCTGTGTGTTTCCCTTCAGAAACGGAGTTAAATGCCAGGGTCTGTGTCTTTGATAATCAAGACTTCGTTTCGGGTAAACACACTCACTTTCTGCTCAAACGAAGCTACATGGTACACGAAGCTCACACGTTTTTCGCTCTTAACTGAAAATCATTGGATTTTAGAGGACCTGTGGTTGTATCAATTTCAGAAGCAGAGTTGAACTAGATATGGTCCTTGTGTGTAGGAAACTCAGTTCTTTTGTTCTGAGCACACTCACGTTTCCCGCCTTATTAGAGTGTCTAGAAAGCAAGAGCGTGCTTCTTGCTTTAAAGCAGAGTGTGTTTCATGGATGAGAAACGTGCTGTGTGTTTCCGTTCAGAAACGGAATAAATGCCAGGCTCTGTGTCTTCCTACAAGCAAGACTTAGTTTCAGGTAAACGCACTCACTTTTCAGCTCAAAGGAAGCTACATCGTTCACGAAGCTCACACGTTTCTCATTCTTAACTGAAAAGCATTGGATGTTAGAGGACCTGTGGTTTGTATCAGTTTCAGAAGCAGAGTTGAACTAAGTATGGACCATGTGTGTAGGAAACACGGTTCTTTTGTTCTGAGCACACTCATGTTTCTCGCCTTATTAGAGACTCTAGAAAGCAAGAGCGTGCTTCTTGCTCTAAATCAGAGTGTGTTTCATGGATGAGCACTGTGCTGTGTGTTTCCCTTCAGAAACGGAGTTCAATGCCAGGTTCTGTGCCTTCCTACAAGCAAGACTTCGTTTCAGGTAAATGCCCTCACTTTTCAGCTCAAACAAAGCTACATCGTTCACGAAGCTCACATGTTTCTCGCTCTTAACTGAAAAGCATTGGATGTTAGAGGACCTGTGGTTTTTATCAGTTTCAGAAGCAGAGTTGACCTAGATATAGTCCGTGTGTGTAGGAAAAACGGATCTTTTGTTCTGAGCCCACTCACGTTTCCCGCATTATTATAGACTCTAGAAAGCAAGAGCTTGCTTCTGGCTCTAAAGCAGAGTGTGCTTCATGGATGAGAACTTTGCTGTCTATTTCCCTTCAGAAACGGAGTTCAATGCCAGGTTCTGTGCCTTCCTACAAGCAAGACTTCGTTTCAGGTAAACGCACTCACTTTTCAGCACAAAGGAAGCTACATCATTCACGAAGATCATACGTTTCTCGCTCTTAACTGAAAAGCATTGGATGTTAGAGGTCCTGTGGTTTGTATCAGTTTGAGAAGCAGAGTTGAACTAGATATGGTCCGTGTGTGTAGGAAACACGGTTCTTTTGTTCTGAGCACACTCAGGTTTCCCGCCTTATTAGAGACTCTAGAAAGCAAGAGCGTGCTTCTTGTTCTAAAGCAGAGTGTGTTTCATGGATGAGAAACGTGCCGTTTGTTTCCGTTCAGAAACGGAGTATGTGCCAGACTCTGTGTCTTCCTACAAGCAAGACTTAGTTTCAGGTAAACACAATCACTTTTCAGCTCAATGGAAGCTACATCGTTCACAAAGCTCACACGTTTCTCATTCTTAACTGAAAAGCATTGGATGTTAGAGGACCTGTGGTTTGTATCAGTTTGAGAAGCAGAGTTGAACTAGATATGGTCAGTGTGTGTAGGAAACACGGTTCTTTTGTTCTGAGCACACTCACGTTTCCCGCCTTATTAGAGAATCTAGAAAGCAAGAGTCTGCTTCTTGCTTTAAAGCAGAGTGTGTTTCATGGATGAGAACTTTGCTGTGTGTTTCCCTTCAGAAACGGAGTTAAATGCCAGGGTCTGTGTCTTTGATAATCAAGACTTCGTTTCGGGTAAAAACACTCATTTTCAGCTCAAACGAAGCTACATCGTTCACGAAGCTCACACGTTTTTCGCTCTTAACTGAAAATCATTGGATTTTAGAGGACCTGTGGTTGTATCAATTTCAGAAGCAGCGTTGAACTAGATATGGTCCTTGTGTGTACGAAACTCAGTTCTTTTGTTCTGAGCACACTCACGTTTCCCGCCTTATTAGAGACTCTAGAAAGCAAGAGCGTGCTTCTTGCTTTAAAGCAGAGTGTGTTTCATGGAAGAGAAACGTGCTGTGTGTTTCCGTTCAGAAACGGAGTAAATGCCAGGCTCTGTGTCTTCCTACAAGCAAGACTTAGTTTCATGTAAACGCACTCACTTTTCAGCACAAAGGAAGCTACATCATTCACGAAGATCACACGTTTCTCGCTCTTAACTGAAAAGCATTGGATGTTAGAGGACCTGTGGTTTGTATCAGTTTGAGAAGCAGAGTTGAACTAGATATGGTCCGTGTGTGTAGAAAACACGGTTCTTTTGTTCTGAGCACACTCACGTTTCCTGCCTTATTAGAGACTCTAGAAAGCAAGAGCGTGCTTCTTGTTCTAAAGCAGAGTGTGTTTCATGGATGAGAACAGTGCTGTGTGTTTCCCTTCAGAAACGGAGTTAAATCCAGGCTCTGTGTCTTCCTACAAGCAAGAATTCATTTCAAGTAAATGCACTCAGTTTTCAGCTCAAATGGAGCTACATCGTTCAGGAAGCTCACACATTTCTCGCTCTTAAATTAAAAGCATTGAATGTTAGAGTACCTGTCGTTTGTATCAGTTTGAGAAGCAGAGTTGAACTAGATATGGTCAGTGTGTGTAGGAAGCACGGTTTTTTTGTTCTGAGCACACTCATGTTTCCCGCCTTATTAGATTGTCTAGAAAGCAAGAGCGTGCTTCTTGCTTTAAAGCAGAGTGTGTTTCATGGATGATAAACGTGCTGTGTGTTTCCGTTCAGTAACGGAGTAAATGACAGACTCTGTGTCTTCCTACAAGCAAGACTTAGTTTTAGGTAAACGCACTCAATTTTAGCTCAAAGGAACCTACATCGTTCACGAAGCTCACACGTTTCTCGTTCTTAACTGAAAAGCATGGATGTTAGAGGACCTGTGGTTTGTATCAGTTTCAGAAGCAGAGTTGAACTAGGTATGGACCATGTGTGTAGGAAACATGGTTCATTTGTTCTGAGCACACACATGTTTCCCGCCTTATTAGAGACTCTAGAAAGCAAGAGCGTTCTTCTTGCTCTAAATCAGAGTGTGTTTCATGGGTGAGCACTGTGCTGTGTGTTTCCCTTCAGAAACGAGTTCAATGCCAGGCTCTGTGTCTTCCTACAAGCAAGACTTCGTTTCAGGTAAATGCCCACACTTTTCAGCTCAAACAAAGCTACATCGTTCACGAAGCTCACACGTTTCTCGCTTATAACTGAAAAGCATCGGATGTTAGAGGACCTGTGGTTTTTTTCAGTATCAGAAGCAGAGTTGACGTAGATATGGTCCGTGTGTGTAGGAAAAACGGATCTTTTTTTCTGAGCCCACTCACGTTTCCCGCTTTATTATAGACTCTAGAAAACAAGAGCTTGCTTCTTGCTCTAAAGCAGAGTGTGTTTCATGGATGACAACTTTGCTGTGTGTTTCCCTTCAGAAACGGAGTTAAATGGCAGGGTCTGTGTCTTCAATAATCAAGACTTCGTTTCGGATAAACACACTCACTTTCTGCTCAAACGAAGCTAAATTGTTCATGAAGCTCACACGTTTTTCGCTCTTAACTGAAAAACATTGAATTTTAGAGGACCTGTGGTTGTATCAGTTTCAGAAGGAGAGTTGAACTAGATATGGTCCTTGTGTGTAGGAAACTCAGTTCTTTTCTTCTGAGCACACTCACGTTTCCCGCCTTATTAGAGACACTAGAATGCAAGAGCGTGCTTCTTGCTTTACAGCAGAGTGTGTTTCATGGATGAGAAACGTGCTGTGTGTTTCCGTTCAGAAAGGGAGTAAATGCCAGGCTCTGTGTCTTCCTAAAAGCAAGACTTCGTTTCAGGTAAACGCACTCACATTTAGCACAAAGGAAGCTACATCATTCACGAAGATCATACGTTTCTCGCTCTTAACTGAAAAGCATTGGATGTTAGAGGACCTGTGGTTTGTATCAGTTTGAGAATCAGAGTTGAACTAGATATGGTCCGTGTGTGTAGAAAACACGGTTCTTTTGTTCTGAGCACACTCACGTTTCCCGCCGTATTAGAGACTCTAGAAAGCAAGAGCGTGCTTCTGGTTCTAAAGCAGAGTGTGTTTCATGGATGAGAACCGTGCTGTGTGTTTCCCTTCAGAAACGGAGGTAAATGCCAGGGTCTGTGTCTTTGATAATTAAGACTTCGTATTGGGTAAACACACTCACATTCTGCTCAAAGAAGCTACATCGTTCACGAAGCTCACACGTTTTTCGCTCTTAATGGAAAAACATTGATTTTAGAGGACCTGTGGTTGTATCAATTTCAGAAGCAGAGTTGAACTAGATATGGTCCTTGTGTGTAGGAAACTCAGTTCTTTTGTTCTGAGCACACTCATGTTTCCCGCCTTATTAGAGACTCTAGAAAGCAAGAGCGTGCTTCTTGCTTTAAATCAGAGTGTGTTTCATGGATGAGCACTGTGCTATGTGTTTCCCTTCAGAAACGGAGTTCAATGCCAGGTTCTGTGCCTTCCTACAAGCAAGACTTCGTTTCAGGTAAATGCCCTCAATTTTCAGCTCAAACAAAGCTACATCATTAACGAAACTCACACGTTTCTCGCTCTTAATTGAAAAGCATTGGATGTTAGAGGACCTGTGGTTTTTATCAGTTTCAGAAGCAGAGTTGACCTAGATATGGTCCGTGTGTGTAGGAAAAACGGATCTTTTGTTCTGAGCCCACTCACGTTTCCCGCCTTATTATAGACTCTAGAAAGCAAGAGCTTGCTTCTTGCTCTAAAGCAGAGTGTGTTTCATGGATGAGAACTTTGCTGTGTATTTCCCTTCAGAAACGGAGTTAAATGCCAGGCTCTGTGTCTTCCTACAAGCAAGACTTCGTTTCAGGTAAACACACTCACTTTTCAGCACAAGGGAAGCTACATCATTCACGAAGATCACACGTTTCTCGCTCTTAACTGAAAAGCATTAGATGTTAGAGGACCTGTGGTTTGTATCAGTTTGAGAAGCAGAGTTGAACTAGATATGGTCCGTGTGTGTAGGAAACTCAGTTCTTTTGTTCTGAGCACACTCACGTTTCCCGCCTTATTAGAGACTCTAGAAAGCAAGAGCGTGCTTCTTGCTTTAAAGCAGAGTGTGTTTCATGGATGAGAAACGTGCTGTGTGTTTCCCTTCAGAAAGGGAGTTAAATGCCAGACTCTGTGTCTTCCGACAAGCAAGATTTCTTTTCAAGTAAATGCACTCAGTTTTCAGCTCAAATGAAGCTACATAGTTCATGAAGCTCATACGTTTCTCGCTCTTAACTGAAAAGCTTTGGATGTTAGAGGCCCTGTGGTTGGTATCAGTTTCAGAAGCAGATTTGAACTAGATATGGTCCGTGTGTGTAGGAAACACGGTTCTTTTGTTCTGAGCACACTCATGTTTCCTGCCTTATTAGAGAATCTAGAAAGCAAGAGCGTGCTTCTGGCTCTAAAGCAGAGTGTGTTTCATGGAAGAGCACTGTGCTGTGTGTTTCCCTTCAGAAAGGGAGTTAAATGCCAGGCCCTGTGTCTTACTAAAAGAAAGACTTCGTTTCAGGTAAATGCCCTCCATTTTCAGCTCAAACGAAGCTACACCATTCACGAAGCTCACACGTTTCTCGATCTTAACTGAAAAGCATTGGATGTTAGAGGACATGTGGTTTGTATCAGTTTGAGAAGCAGAGTTGAACTAGATATGGTCCGTGTGTGTAGGAAACACGGTTCTTTTGTTTTCAGCATACTCACGTTTCCTGCCTTATTAGAGACTCTAGAAAGCAAGAGCGTGCTTCTGGCTCTAAAGCAGAGTGTGCTTCATGGATGAGCACTGTGCTGTGTGTTTCCCTTCAGAAACTGAGTTAAATGCAAGGCCCTGTGTCTTCCTACAAGCAAGACTTCGTTTCAGGTAAACGCACTCACTTTTCAGCTCAAAGGAAGCTACATCGTTAACGAAGCTGACATGTTTCTCTCATTTAACTGAAAAGCATCGGATGTTAGAGGACCTGTGGTTTGTGTCAGTTTCAGAAGCAGAGTTGAACTAGATATGGTCAATGTGTGTAGGAAACACGGTTCTTTTTTCCTGAGCACACTCACGTTTCCCGCCTTATTTGAGACTCTAGAAAGCAAGAGCGTGCTTCTAGCTCTAAAGCAGAGTGTGTTTCATGGATGAGCACTCTGTTGTGTGTTTCGCTTCAGAAACGGAGTTAAATGCCAGGCTCTGTGTCTTCCTACAAGCAAGAAATCCTTTCAGGTAAACGCACTCACTTTTCAGCTCAAAGTAAGCTACATCGTTCACGAAGCTCACACGTTTCTCGCTCTTAAGTGAAAAACATTAGATGTTAGAAGACCTGTTTTTTTGTATCAGTTACAGAAGCACTGTTTAATTAGATATGATCCGTGTGTGTAGGAAACACGGTTCTTTTGTTCTGAGCACACTCATGTTTCCCGCCTTATTAGAGACTCTAGAAAGCAAGAGTCTGCTTCTTGTTCTAAAGCAGAATGTGTTTCATGGATGAGAACTTTGCTGTGTGTTTCCCTTCAGAAACGGAGATAAATGCCAGGGTCTGTGTCTTTGATAATCAAGACTTCGTTTTGGGTAAACACACTCACTTTCTGCTCAAACGAAGCTACATAGTTCACGATGCTCACACTTTTTTCGCTCTTAACTGAAAAGCATTAGATGTTAGAGGACCTGTGGTTTGTATCAGTTTGATAAGCAGAGTTGAACTAGATATGGTCCGTGTGTGTAGGAAACTCAGTTCTTTTGTTCTGAGCACACTCACGTTTCCCGCCTTATTAGAGACTCTAGAAAGCAAGAGCGTGCTTCTTGCTTTAAAGCAGAGTGTGTTTCATGGATGAGAACAGGGCTGTGTGTTTCCCTTCAGAAACGGAGTTAAATGCCAGGCTCTGTGTCTTCCTATAAGCAAGACTTCATTTCAAGTAAACGCACTCAGATTTCAGCTCAAATGGAGCTACATCGTTCAGGAAGCTCACACGTTTCTCGCTCTTAACTGAAAATCATTGGATTTTAGAGGACCTGTGGTTTGTATCAGTTTGAGAAGCAGAGTTGAACTAGATATGGTCCGTGTGTGTAGAAAACACGGTTCTTTTGTTCTGAGCACACTCACGTTTCCTGCCTTATTAGAGACTCTAGAAAGCAAGAGCGTGCTTCTTGTTCTAAAGCAGAGTGTGTTTCATGGATGAGAACAGTGCTGTGTGTTTCCCTTCAGAAACGGAGTTAAATCCAGGCTCTGTGTCTTCCTACAAGCAAGACTTCATTTCAAGTAAATGCACTCAGTTTTCAGCTCAAATGGAGCTACATCGTTCAGGAAGCTCACACATTTCTCGCTCTTAAATTAAAAGCATTGAATGTTAGAGTACCTGTCGTTTGTTTCAGTTTGAGAAGCAGAGTTGAACTAGATATGGTCAGTGTGTGTAGGAAACACGGTTTTTTTGTTCTGAGCACACTCATGTTTCCCGCCTTATTAGATTGTCTAGAAAGCAAGAGCGTGCTTCTTGCTTTAAAGCAGAGTGTGTTTCATGGATGATAAATGTGCTGTGTGTTTCCATTCAGAAACGGAGCAAATGACAGACTCTGTGTCTTCCTACAAGCAAGACTTAGTTTTAGGTAAACGCACTCACTTTTTAGCTCAAAGGAACCTACATCGTTCACGAAGCTCACACGTTTCTCGTTCTTAACTGAAAAGCATGGATGTTAGAGGACCTGTGGTTTGTATCAGTTTCAGGAGCAGAGTTGAACTAGGTATGGACCATGTGTGTAGGAAACATGGTTCATTTGTTCTGAGCACACACATGTTTCCCGCCTTATTAGAGACTCTAGAAAGCAAGAGCGTGCTTCTTGCTCTAAATCAGAGTGTGTTTCATGGGTGAGCACTGTGCTGTGTGTTTCCCTTCAGAAACGAGTTCAATGCCAGGCTCTGTGTCTTCCTACAAGCCAGACTTCGTTTCAGGTAAATGCCCACACTTTTCAGCTCAAACAAAGCTACATCGTTCACGAAGCTCACACGTTTCTCGCTTATAACTGAAAAGCATCGGATGTTAGAGGACCTGTGGTTTTTTTCAGTATCAGAAGCAGAGTTGACCTAGATATGGTCCGTGTGTGTAGGAAAAAGGGATCTTTTGTTCTGAGCCCACTCACGTTTCCCGCCTAATTATAGACTCTAGAAAACAAGAGCTTGCTTCTTGCTCTAAAGCAGAGTGTGTTTCATGGATGACAACTTTGCTGTGTGTTTCCCTTCAGAAACGGAGTTAAATGGCAGGGTCTGTGTCTTTGATAATCAAGACTTCGTTTCGGGTAAACACACTCACTTTCTGCTCAAACGAAGCTAAATTGTTCATGAAGCTCACACGTTTTTCGCTCTTAACTGAAAAACATTGAATTTTAGAGGACCTGTGGTTGTATCAGTTTCAGAAGGAGAGTTGAACTAGATATGGTCCTTGTGTGTAGGAAACTCAGTTCTTTTGTTCTGAGCACACTCACGTTTCCCGCCTTATTAGAGACACTAGAATGCAAGAGCGTGCTTCTTGCTTTACAGCAGAGTGTGTTTCATGGATGAGAAACGTGCTGTGTGTTTCCGTTCAGAAAGGGAGTAAATGCCAGGCTCTGTGTCTTCCTAAAAGCAAGACTTCGTTTCAGGTAAACGCACTCACTTTTCAGCACAAAGGAAGCTACATCATTCACGAAGATCATACGTTTCTCGCTCTTAACTGAAAAGCGTTGGATGTTAGAGGACCTGTGGTTTGTATCAGTTTGAGAATCAGAGTTGAACTAGATATGGTCCGTGTGTGTAGAAAACACGGTTCTTTTGTTCTGAGCACACTCACGTTTCCCGCCGTATTAGAGACTCTAGAAAGCAAGAGCGTGCTTCTTGTTCTAAAGCAGAGTGTGTTTCATGGATGAGAACCGTGCTGTGTGTTTCCCTTCAGAAACGGAGGTAAATGCCAGGGTCTGTGTCTTTGATAATTAAGACTTCGTATTGGGTAAACACACTCACTTTCTGCTCAAAGAAGCTACATCGTTCACGAAGCTCACACGTTTTTCGCTCTTAACGGAAAAACATTGATTTTAGAGGACCTGTGGTTGTATCAATTTCAGAAGCAGAGTTGAACTAGATATGGTCCTTGTGTGTAGGAAACTCAGTTCTTTTGTTCTGAGCACACTCATGTTTCCCGCCTTATTATAGACTCTAGAAAGCAAGAGCGTGCTTCTTGCTCTAAATCAGAGTGTGTTTCATGGGTGAGCACTGTGCTGTGTGTTTCCCTTCAGAAACGGAGTTCAATGCCAGGTTCTGTGCCTTCCTACAAGCAAGACTTCGTTTCAGGTAAATGCCCTCACTTTTCAGCTCAAACAAAGCTACATCGTTCACGAAGCTCACACGTTTCTCGCTCTTAACTGAAAAGCATTGGATGTTAGAGGACCTGTGGTTTTTATCAGTTTCAGAAGCAGAGTTGACCTAGATATGGTCCGTGTGTGTAGGAAAAACGGATCTTTTGTTCTGAGCCCACTCACGTTTCCCGCCTTATTATAGACTCTAGAAAGCAAGAGCTTGCTTCTTGCTCTAAAGCAGAGTGTGTTTCATGGATGAGAACTTTGCTGTGTATTTCCCTTCAGAAACGGAGTTAAATGCCAGGCTCTGTGTCTTCCTACAAGCAAGACTTCGTTTCAGGTAAACACACTCACTTTTCAGCACAAGGGAAGCTACATCATTCACGAAGATCACACGTTTCTCGCTCTTAACTGAAAAGCATTAGATGTTAGAGGACCTGTGGTTTGTATCAGTTTGAGAAGCAGAGTTGAACTAGATATGGTCCGTGTGTATAGGAAACACGGTTCTTTTGTTCTGAGCACACTCACGTTTCCCGCCTTATTAGAGACTCTAGAAAGCAAGAACGTGCTTCTTGTTCTAAAGCAGAGTGTGTTTCATGGATGAGAAACGTGCTGTGTGTTTCCCTTCAGAAAGGGAGTTAAATGCCAGACTCTGTGTCTTCCGACAAGCAAGATTTCTTTTCAAGTAAATGCACTCAGTTTTCAGCTCAAATGAAGCTACATAGTTCATGAAGCTCATACGTTTCTCGCTCTTAACTGAAAAGCTTTGGATGTTAGAGGCCCTGTGTTTGGTATCAGTTTCAGAAGCAGATTTGAACTAGATATGGTCCGTGTGTGTAGGAAACACGGTTCTTTTGTTCTGAGCACACTCATGTTTCCTGCCTTATTAGAGAATCTAGAAAGCAAGAGCGTGCTTCTGGCTCTAAAGCAGGGTGTGTTTCATGGAAGAGCACTGTGCTGTGTGTTTCCCTTCAGAAAGGGAGTTAAATGCCAGGCCCTGTGTCTTACTAAAAGAAAGACTTCGTTTCAGGTAAATGCCCTCCATTTTCAGCTCAAACGAAGCTACACCATTCACGAAGCTCACACGTTTCTCGATCTTAACTGAAAAGCATTGGATGTTAGAGGACATGTGGTTTGTATCAGTTTGAGAAGCAGAGTTGAACTAGATATGGTCCGTGTGTATAGGAAACACGGTTCTTTTGTTCTGAGCACACTCACGTTTCCCGCCTTATTAGAGACTCTAGAAAGCAAGAACGTGCTTCTTGTTCTAAAGCAGAGTGTGTTTCATGGATGAGAAACGTGCTGTGTGTTTCCCTTCAGAAAGGGAGTTAAATGCCAGACTCTGTGTCTTCCGACAAGCAAGATTTCTTTTCAAGTAAATGCACTCAGTTTTCAGCTCAAATGAAGCTACATAGTTCATGAAGCTCATACGTTTCTCGCTCTTAACTGAAAAGCTTTGGATGTTAGAGGCCCTGTGTTTGGTATCAGTTTCAGAAGCAGATTTGAACTAGATATGGTCCGTGTGTGTAGGAAACACGGTTCTTTTGTTCTGAGCACACTCATGTTTCTTGCCTTATTAGAGAATCTAGAAAGCAAGAGCGTGCTTCTGGCTCTAAAGCAGGGTGTGTTTCATGGAAGAGCACTGTGCTGTGTGTTTCCCTTCAGAAAGGGAGTTAAATGCCAGGCCCTGTGTCTTACTAAAAGAAAGACTTCGTTTCAGGTAAATGCCCTCCATTTTCAGCTCAAACGAAGCTACACCATTCACGAAGCTCACACGTTTCTCGATCTTAACTGAAAAGCATTGGATGTTAGAGGACATGTGGTTTGTATCAGTTTGAGAAGCAGAGTTGAACTAGATATGGTCCGTGTGTGTAGGAAACACGGTTCTTTTGTTTTCAGCATACTCACGTTTCCTGCCTTATTAGAGACTCTAGAAAGCAAGAGCGTGCTTCTGGCTCTAAAGCAGAGTTTGCTTCATGGATGAGCACTGTGCTGTGTGTTTCCCTTCAGAAACTGAGTTAAATGCAAGGCCCTGTGTCTTCCTACAAGCAAGACTTCGTTTCAGGTAAACGCACTCACTTTTCAGCTCAAAGGAAGCTACATCGTTAACGAAGCTGACATGTTTCTCTCATTTAACTGAAAAGCATCGGATGTTAGAGGACCTGTGGTTTGTGTCAGTTTCAGAAGCAGAGTTGAACTAGATATGGTCAATGTGTGTAGGAAACACGGTTCTTTTTTCCTGAGCACACTCACGTTTCCCGACTTATTTGAGACTCTAGAAAGCAAGAGCGTGCTTCTAGCTCTAAAGCAGAGTGTGTTTCATGGATGAGCACTCTGTTGTGTGTTTCGCTTCAGAAACGGAGTTAAATGCCAGGCTCTGTGTCTTCCTACAAGCAAGAAATCCTTTCAGGTAAACGCACTCACTTTTCAGCTCAAAGTATGCTACATCGTTCACGAAGCTCACACGTTTCTCGCTCTTAACTGAAAAACATTAGATGTTAGAAGACCTGTTTTTTTGTATCAGTTACAGAAGCACTGTTTAATTAGATATGATCCGTGTGTGTAGGAAACACGGTTCTTTTGTTCTGAGCACACTCATGTTTCCCGCCCTATTAGAGACTCTAGAAAGCAAGAGTCTGCTTCTTGTTCTAAAGCAGAATGTGTTTCATGGATGAGAACTTTGCTGTGTGTTTCCCTTCAGAAACGGAGATAAATGCCAGGGTCTGTGTCTTTGATAATCAAGACTTCGTTTTGGGTAAACACACTCACTTTCTGCTCAAACGAAGCTACATAGTTCACGATGCTCACACTTTTTTCGCTCTTAACTGAAAAACATTGGATTTTAGAGGACCTGTGGTTGTATCAGTTTCAGAAGCAGAGTTGAACTAGATATGGTCAATGTGTGTAGGAAACACGGTTCTTTTGTTCTGAGCACACTTACGTTTCCCGCCCTATAGGAGACTCTAGAAAGCAAGAGCGTGCTTCTTGCTTTAAAGCAGAGTGTATTTCATGGATGAGAAACATGCTGTGTGTTTCCATTCAGAAATGGAGTAAATGCCAGGCTCTGTGTCTTCCTAAAAGAAAGACATCGTTTCAGGTAAATGCCCTCAATTTTCAGCTCAAATGAAGCTACATCATTCACGAAGCTCACACGTTTCTCGCTCTTAAATGAAAAGCATTGGATGTTAGAGGACCTGTGGTTTGTATCAGTTTCAGAGGCAGAGTTGAACTAGATATGGTCAGTGTGTGTAGGAAACACGGTTCTTTTGTTTTCAGCATACTCACGTTTCCCGCCTTATTAGAGACTCTAGAATGCAAGAGCGTGCTTCTGGCTCTAAAGCAGAGTGTGTTTCATGGATGAGCACTGTGCTGTGTGTTTCCCTTCAGAAACGGAGTTAAATGCAAGGCCCTGTGTCTTCCTACAAGCAAGACTTCGTTTCAGGTAAACGCACTCACGTTTCAGCTCAAAAGAAGCTACATCGTTCACGAAGCTCCCATGTTTCTCGCATTTAACTGAAAAGCATCGGATATTAGAGGACCTGTGGTTTGTATCAGTTTCAGAAGCAGAGTTGAACTAGATATGGTCAATGTGTGTAGGAAACACGGTTCTTTTTTTCTGAGAACACTTACGTTTCCCGCCTTATTAGAGACTCTAGAAAGCAAGAGCATGCCTCTTGCTGTAAAGCAGAGTGTGTTTCATGGATGAGAAACGTGCTGTGTGTTTCCGTTCAGAAACTGAGTAAATAACAGGCTCTGTGTCTTCCTACAAGCAAGACTTTGTTTCAGGTAAATGCACTCACTTTTCAGCTCAAAGGAAGCTACATCGTTCAAGAAGCTCACGCGTTTCTCGTTCTTAAATGAAAAGCATTGGATGTTAGAGGACCTGTAGTTTGTATCAGTTTGAGAAGCAGAGTTGACCTAGATATGGTCCGTGTGTGTAGGAAACACGGTTCTTTTGTTCTGAGCACACTCACATTTCCCGCATTATTAGAGACTCTAGAAAGCAAGAGTGTGCTTCTGGCTCTAAAGCAGAGTGTGTTTCATGGATGAGCACTGTGCTGTGTATTTCCCTTCAGAAACGGTATTAAATGCCAGGCCCTGTGTCTTCCTACAAGCAAAACTTCGTTTCAGTTAAACGCACTCACTTTTCAGCTCAAAGGAAGCTACATCATTCACGAAGCTCAGATGTTTCTCGCATTTAACTGAAAAGCATCGGGTGTTAGCGAACCTGTGGTTTGTATCAGTTTCAGAATCAGAGTTGAACTAGATATGGTCAATGTGTGTAGGAAACACGGTTCTTTTTTTCTGAGCACACTTACATTTCCCGCCTTATTAGAGACTCTATAAAGCAAGAGTGTGCTTCTGGCTCTAAAGCAGAGTGTGTTTCATGGATGAGAAACATGCTGTGTGTTTGCATTCAGAAAGGGAGTAAATGCCAGGCTCTGTGTCTTCCTACAAGCAAGACTTCGTTTCAGGTAAACACAGTCACTTTTCAGCTGAAAGGAAGCTCCATCTTTCACTAAGCTCATACGTTTCTCTCTCTTAACTGAAAAGCACTGGATGTTAGAGGACCTGTGGTTTGTATCAGTTTCAGAAGCAGAGTTGAACAAGATATGGTCCGTGTGTAGGAATCACGGTTCTTTTGTTCTGAGCACACTCACGTTTCCCGCCTTATTAGAGACTCTAGAAAGCAAGAGTGTGCTTCTGGCTCTAAAGCAGAGTGTGTTTCATGGATGAGCACTGTGCTGTGTATTTCTGTTCAGAAACGGTGTTAAATGCCAGGCCCTGTGTCTTCCTACAAGCAAAACTTCCTTTCAGTTAACCGCACTCACTTTTCAGCTCAAAGGAAGCTACATCATTCACGAAGCTCACATGTTTCTCGCATTTAACTGAAAAGCATCGGGTGTTAGAGATCCTGTGGTTTGTATCAGTTTCAGAAGCAGAGTTGAACTAGATATGGTCAATGTGTGTAGGAAACACGGTTCTTTTTTTCTGAGCACACTTACATTTCCCGCCTTATTAGAGACTCTAGAAAGCAAGAGCATGCTTCTGGCTCTAAAGCAAAGTGTGTTTCATGGATGAGCACTGTGCTGTGTGTTTCCCTTCAGAAACGGAGTTAAATGCCAGGCTCTGTGTCTTCCTACAAGCAAGACTTCGTTTCAGGGAAACGCATTCACTTTTCAGCACAAAGGAAGCTACATCGTTCAGGAAGCTCACACGTTTCTCGCTCTTAACTGAAAAGCATTGAATGTTAGAGGACCTGTGGTTTGTATCAGTTTCAGAAGCAGAGTTGAACTAGATATGGTCTCTGTGTGTAGGAAACACGGTTCTTTTGTTCTGAGCACACTCACGTTTCCCCCCTATTAGAGACTCTAGAAAGCAAGAGCGTGCTTCTTGTTCTAAAGCAGAGTGTGTTTCATGGATGAAAACCGTGCTGTGTGTTTCCCTTCAGAAACTGAGTTGAATGCCAGGCTCTGTGTCTTCCTACAAGCAAGATTTTGTTTCAAGTAAACGCACTCAGTTTTCAGCTCAAATGAAGCTACATAGTTCATGAAGCTCATACGTTTCTCGCTCTTAACTGTAAAGAATTGTATTTTAGAGGCCCTGTGGTTGGTATCAGGTTCAGAAGCAGAGTTGAACTAGATATGGGCCGTGTGTGTAGGAAAAACGGTTCTTTTGTTCTGAGCACACTCATGTTTCCCGCCATAATAGAGACTCTAGAAAGCAAGAGCATGCTTCTGGCTCTAAAGCAGAGTGTGTGTGATGGATGAGAACTGTGCTGTGTGTTTTCCTTAAGAAACGGAGTTAAATGCCAGGCTCTGTGTCTTCCTACAAGCAAGACTTCGTTTCAGGTAAATGCCCTCAATTTTCAGCTCAAACAAAGCTACATCATTCACGAAGCTCACACGTTTCTCGCTCTTAAATGGAAAGCATTGGATGTTAGAGGACCTGTTGTTTGTATCAGTTTCAGAGGCAGAGTTGAACTAGACATGGTCCGTAGTGTAGGAAACATGGTTGTTTGGTTTTCTGCATACTCACATTTCCCGACTTATTAGAGACTCTAGAAAGCAAGAGCGTGCTTCTGGCTCTACAGCAGAGTGTGTTTCATGGATGAGCACTGTGCTGTGTGTTTCCCTTCAGAAACGGAGTTAAATGCAAGGCCCTGTGTCTTCCTACAAGCAAGACTTCGTTTCAGGTAAACGCACTCACGTTTCAGCTCAAAGGAAGCTACATCGTTCACGAAGCTCCCATGTTTCTCGCATTTAACTGAAAAGCATCGGATATTAGAGGACCTGTGGTTTGTATCAGTTTCAGAAGCAGAGTTGAACTAGATATGGTCAATGTGTGTAGGAAACACGGTTCTTTTTTTCTGACCACACTCACGTTTCCCGCCTTATTAGAGACTCTAGAAAGCAAGAGCGTGCTTCTTGCTTTAAAGCAGAGTGTGTTTCATGGATGAGAAACGTGCTGTGTGTTTCCGTTCAGAAACGGAGTAAATACCATGCTCTGTGTCTTCCTACAAGCAAGACTTCGTTTCAGGTAAACTCACTCACTTTTCAGCTCAAAGGAAGCTACATCGTTCACGAAGCTCACACGTTTCTCATTCTTAAATGAAAAGCATTGGATGTTAGAGGACCTGTGGTTTGTATCAGTTTGAGAAGCAGAGTTCAACTAGATATGTTCCGTGTGTGTAGGAAACACGTTTCTTTTGTTCTGAGCACACTCACGTTTCCCGCCTTATTAGAGACTCTATAAAGCAAGAGTGTGCTTCTGCCTCCAAAGCAATGTGTGTTTCATGGATGAGCACTGTGCTGTGTGTTTCCCTTCAGAAACAGAGTTAAATGCCAGGCTCTGTGTCTTCCTACAAGCAAGAATTCATTTCAGGTAAACGCATTCACTTTTCAGCACAAAGGAAGCTACATCGTTCAGGAAGCTCACACGTTTCTCGCTCTTAACTGAAAAGCATTGAATGTTAGAGGACCTGGCCATTGTATCAGTTTCAGAAGCAGAGTTGAACTAGATATGGTCTCTGTGTGTAGGAAACACGGTTCTTTTGTTCTGAGCACTCTCACGTTTCCCACCTTATTAGAGACTCTAGAAAGCAAGAGCATGCTTCTGGCTCTAAAGCAGAGTGTGTTTGATGGATGAGAACTGTGCTGTGTGTTTTCTTTCAGAAACGGAGTTCAATGCCAGGCTCTGTGTCTTCCTACAAGCAAGACTTCGTTTCAGGTAAATGCCCTCAATTTTAAGCTCAAACGAAGCTACATCATTGACGAAGCTCACAAGTTTCTCGCTCTTAAATGAAAAGCATTGGATGTTAGAGGACCTGCTGTTTGTATCAGTTTCAGAAGCAGATTTGAACTAGATGTGGTCCGTGTGTTTAGGAAACATGGTTGTTTTGTTTTCTGCATACTCACATTTCCCGACTTATTAGAGACTCTAGAAAGCAAGAGTGTGCTTCTGGCTCTAAAGCAGAGTGGGTTTCATGGATGAGAACTTTGCTGTGTGTTTCCCTTCAGATACGGAGTTAAATGCCAGGCTCTGTGTCTTTGATAATCAAGACTTCGTTTCGGGTAAACACACTAACTTTCAGCTGAATAGAAGCTACATCGTTTAAGAAGCTCACACGTTTTTCGCTCTTAACTGAAAACATTGGATTTTAGAGGTCCTGTGGTTTGTATCAGTTTCAGAAGCAGAGTTGAACTAGATATGGTCAATGTGTGTAGGAAACACGGTTCTTTTTTCTGAGCACACTTACCTTTCCCGCCCTATAGGAGACTCTAGAAAGCAAGAGCGTGCTTCTTGCTTTAAAGCAGAGTGTATTTCATGGATGAGAAACGTGCTGTGTGTTTCCATTCAGAAATGGAGTAAATGCCAGGCTCTGTGTCTTCCTACAAGCAAGAATTCGTTTCAGGTAAATGCCCTCAATTTTCAGCTCAAACAAAGCTACATCGTTCACGAAGCTCACACGTTTCTCGTTCTTTACTGAAAAGCATTGGATGTTAGAGGACCTGTGGTTTGTATCAGTTTGAGAAGCAGAGTTGAACTAGGTATGGACCCTGTGTGTAGGAAACACGGTTCTTTTTTCCTGAGCACACTCACGTTTCCCGCCTTATTTGAGACTCTAGAAAGCAAGAGCGTGCTTCTAGCTATAAAGCAGAGTGTGTTTCATGGATGAGCACTCTGTTGTGTGTTTCGCTTCAGAAACGGAGTTAAATGCCAGGCTCTGTGTCTTCCTACAAGCAAGAAATCCTTTCAGGTAAACGCACTCACTTTTCAGCTCAAAGTAAGCTACATCGTTCACGAAGCTCACACGTTTCTCGCTCTTAACTGAAAAACATTAGATGTTAGAAGACCTGTTTTTTTGTATCAGTTACAGAAGCACTGTTTAATTAGATATGATCCGTGTGTGTAGGAAACACCGTTCTTTTGTTCTGAGCACACTCATGTTTCCCGCCTTATTAGAGACTCTAGAAAGCAAGAGTCTGCTTCTTGTTCTAAAGCAGAATGTGTTTCATGGATGAGAACTTTGCTGTGTGTTTCCCTTCAGAAACGGAGATAAATGCCAGGGTCTGTGTCTTTGATAATCAAGACTTCGTTTTGGGTAAACACACTCACTTTCTGCTCAAACGAAGCTACATAGTTCACGATGCTCACACTTTTTTCGCTCTTAACTGAAAAGCATTAGATGTTAGAGGACCTGTGGTTTGTATCAGTTTGAGAAGCAGAGTTGAACTAGATATGGTCCGTGTGTGTAGGAAACTCAGTTCTTTTGTTCTGAGCACACTCACGTTTCCCGCCTTATTAGAGACTCTAGAAAGCAAGAGCGTGCTTCTTGCTTTAAAGCAGAGTGTGTTTCATGGATGAGAACAGGGCTGTGTGTTTCCCTTCAGAAACGGAGTTAAATGCCAGGCTCTGTGTCTTCCTATAAGCAAGACTTCATTTCAAGTAAACGCACTCAGATTTCAGCTCAAATGGAGCTACATCGTTCAGGAAGCTCACACGTTTCTCGCTCTTAACTGAAAATCATTGGATTTTAGAGGACCTGTGGTTTGTATCAGTTTGAGAAGCAGAGTTGAACTAGATATGGTCCGTGTGTGTAGAAAACACGGTTCTTTTGTTCTGAGCACACTCACGTTTCCTGCCTTATTAGAGACTCTAGAAAGCAAGAGCGTGCTTCTTGTTCTAAAGCAGAGTGTGTTTCATGGATGAGAACAGTGCTGTGTGTTTCCCTTCAGAAACGGAGTTAAATCCAGGCTCTGTGTCTTCCTACAAGCAAGACTTCATTTCAAGTAAATGCACTCAGTTTTCAGCTCAAATGGAGCTACATCGTTCAGGAAGCTCACACATTTCTCGCTCTTAAATTAAAAGCATTGAATGTTAGAGTACCTGTCGTTTGTTTCAGTTTGAGAAGCAGAGTTGAACTAGATATGGTCAGTGTGTGTAGGAAACACGGTTTTTTTGTTCTGAGCACACTCATGTTTCCCGCCTTATTAGATTGTCTAGAAAGCAAGAGCGTGCTTCTTGCTTTAAAGCAGAGTGTGTTTCATGGATGATAAATGTGCTGTGTGTTTCCATTCAGAAACGGAGCAAATGACAGACTCTGTGTCTTCCTACAAGCAAGACTTAGTTTTAGGTAAACGCACTCACTTTTTAGCTCAAAGGAACCTACATCGTTCACGAAGCTCACACGTTTCTCGTTCTTAACTGAAAAGCATGGATGTTAGAGGACCTGTGGTTTGTATCAGTTTCAGGAGCAGAGTTGAACTAGGTATGGACCATGTGTGTAGGAAACATGGTTCATTTGTTCTGAGCACACACATGTTTCCCGCCTTATTAGAGACTCTAGAAAGCAAGAGCGTGCTTCTTGCTCTAAATCAGAGTGTGTTTCATGGGTGAGCACTGTGCTGTGTGTTTCCCTTCAGAAACGAGTTCAATGCCAGGCTCTGTGTCTTCCTACAAGCCAGACTTCGTTTCAGGTAAATGCCCACACTTTTCAGCTCAAACAAAGCTACATCGTTCACGAAGCTCACACGTTTCTCGCTTATAACTGAAAAGCATCGGATGTTAGAGGACCTGTGGTTTTTTTCAGTATCAGAAGCAGAGTTGACCTAGATATGGTCCGTGTGTGTAGGAAAAAGGGATCTTTTGTTCTGAGCCCACTCACGTTTCCCGCCTAATTATAGACTCTAGAAAACAAGAGCTTGCTTCTTGCTCTAAAGCAGAGTGTGTTTCATGGATGACAACTTTGCTGTGTGTTTCCCTTCAGAAACGGAGTTAAATGGCAGGGTCTGTGTCTTTGATAATCAAGACTTCGTTTCGGGTAAACACACTCACTTTCTGCTCAAACGAAGCTAAATTGTTCATGAAGCTCACACGTTTTTCGCTCTTAACTGAAAAACATTGAATTTTAGAGGACCTGTGGTTGTATCAGTTTCAGAAGGAGAGTTGAACTAGATATGGTCCTTGTGTGTAGGAAACTCAGTTCTTTTGTTCTGAGCACACTCACGTTTCCCGCCTTATTAGAGACACTAGAATGCAAGAGCGTGCTTCTTGCTTTACAGCAGAGTGTGTTTCATGGATGAGAAACGTGCTGTGTGTTTCCGTTCAGAAAGGGAGTAAATGCCAGGCTCTGTGTCTTCCTAAAAGCAAGACTTCGTTTCAGGTAAACGCACTCACTTTTCAGCACAAAGGAAGCTACATCATTCACGAAGATCATACGTTTCTCGCTCTTAACTGAAAAGCATTGGATGTTAGAGGACCTGTGGTTTGTATCAGTTTGAGAATCAGAGTTGAACTAGATATGGTCCGTGTGTGTAGAAAACACGGTTCTTTTGTTCTGAGCACACTCACGTTTCCCGCCGTATTAGAGACTCTAGAAAGCAAGAGCGTGCTTCTTGTTCTAAAGCAGAGTGTGTTTCATGGATGAGAACCGTGCTGTGTGTTTCCCTTCAGAAACGGAGGTAAATGCCAAGGTCTGTGTCTTTGATAATTAAGACTTCGTATTGGGTAAACACACTCACTTTCTGCTCAAAGAAGCTACATCGTTCACGAAGCTCACACGTTTTTCACTCTTAACGGAAAAACATTGATTTTAGAGGACCTGTGGTTGTATCAATTTCAGAAGCAGAGTTGAACTAGATATGGTCCTTGTGTGTAGGAAACTCAGTTCTTTTGTTCTGAGCACACTCATGTTTCCCGCCTTATTATAGACTCTAGAAAGCAAGAGCGTGCTTCTTGCTCTAAATCAGAGTGTGTTTCATGGGTGAGCACTGTGCTGTGTGTTTCCCTTCAGAAACGGAGTTCAATGCCAGGTTCTGTGCCTTCCTACAAGCAAGACTTCGTTTCAGGTAAATGCCCTCACTTTTCAGCTCAAACAAAGCTACATCGTTCACGAAGCTCACACGTTTCTCGCTCTTAACTGAAAAGCATTGGATGTTAGAGGACCTGTGGTTTTTATCAGTTTCAGAAGCAGAGTTGACCTAGATATGGTCCGTGTGTGTAGGAAAAACGGATCTTTTGTTCTGAGCCCACTCACGTTTCCCGCCTTATTATAGACTCTAGAAAGCAAGAGCTTGCTTCTTGCTCTAAAGCAGAGTGTGTTTCATGGATGAGAACTTTGCTGTGTATTTCCCTTCAGAAACGGAGTTAAATGCCAGGCTCTGTGTCTTCCTACAAGCAAGACTTCGTTTCAGGTAAACACACTCACTTTTCAGCACAAGGGAAGCTACATCATTCACGAAGATCACACGTTTCTCGCTCTTAACTGAAAAGCATTAGATGTTAGAGGACCTGTGGTTTGTATCAGTTTGAGAAGCAGAGTTGAACTAGATATGGTCCGTGTGTATAGGAAACACGGTTCTTTTGTTCTGAGCACACTCACGTTTCCCGCCTTATTAGAGACTCTAGAAAGCAAGAACGTGCTTCTTGTTCTAAAGCAGAGTGTGTTTCATGGATGAGAAACGTGCTGTGTGTTTCCCTTCAGAAAGGGAGTTAAATGCCAGACTCTGTGTCTTCCGACAAGCAAGATTTCTTTTCAAGTAAATGCACTCAGTTTTCAGCTCAAATGAAGCTACATAGTTCATGAAGCTCATACGTTTCTCGCTCTTAACTGAAAAGCTTTGGATGTTAGAGGCCCTGTGTTTGGTATCAGTTTCAGAAGCAGATTTGAACTAGATATGGTCCGTGTGTGTAGGAAACACGGTTCTTTTGTTCTGAGCACACTCATGTTTCCTGCCTTATTAGAGAATCTAGAAAGCAAGAGCGTGCTTCTGGCTCTAAAGCAGGGTGTGTTTCATGGAAGAGCACTGTGCTGTGTGTTTCCCTTCAGAAAGGGAGTTAAATGCCAGGCCCTGTGTCTTACTAAAAGAAAGACTTCGTTTCAGGTAAATGCCCTCCATTTTCAGCTCAAACGAAGCTACACCATTCACGAAGCTCACACGTTTCTCGATCTTAACTGAAAAGCATTGGATGTTAGAGGACATGTGGTTTGTATCAGTTTGAGAAGCAGAGTTGAACTAGATATGGTCCGTGTGTATAGGAAACACGGTTCTTTTGTTCTGAGCACACTCACGTTTCCCGCCTTATTAGAGACTCTAGAAAGCAAGAACGTGCTTCTTGTTCTAAAGCAGAGTGTGTTTCATGGATGAGAAACGTGCTGTGTGTTTCCCTTCAGAAAGGGAGTTAAATGCCAGACTCTGTGTCTTCCGACAAGCAAGATTTCTTTTCAAGTAAATGCACTCAGTTTTCAGCTCAAATGAAGCTACATAGTTCATGAAGCTCATACGTTTCTCGCTCTTAACTGAAAAGCTTTGGATGTTAGAGGCCCTGTGTTTGGTATCAGTTTCAGAAGCAGATTTGAACTAGATATGGTCCGTGTGTGTAGGAAACACGGTTCTTTTGTTCTGAGCACACTCATGTTTCCTGCCTTATTAGAGAATCTAGAAAGCAAGAGCGTGCTTCTGGCTCTAAAGCAGGGTGTGTTTCATGGAAGAGCACTGTGCTGTGTGTTTCCCTTCAGAAAGGGAGTTAAATGCCAGGCCCTGTGTCTTACTAAAAGAAAGACTTCGTTTCAGGTAAATGCCCTCCATTTTCAGCTCAAACGAAGCTACACCATTCACGAAGCTCACACGTTTCTCGATCTTAACTGAAAAGCATTGGATGTTAGAGGACATGTGGTTTGTATCAGTTTGAGAAGCAGAGTTGAACTAGATATGGTCCGTGTGTGTAGGAAACACGGTTCTTTTGTTTTCAGCATACTCACGTTTCCTGCCTTATTAGAGACTCTAGAAAGCAAGAGCGTGCTTCTGGCTCTAAAGCAGAGTTTGCTTCATGGATGAGCACTGTGCTGTGTGTTTCCCTTCAGAAACTGAGTTAAATGCAAGGCCCTGTGTCTTCCTACAAGCAAGACTTCGTTTCAGGTAAACGCACTCACTTTTCAGCTCAAAGGAAGCTACATCGTTAACGAAGCTGACATGTTTCTCTCATTTAACTGAAAAGCATCGGATGTTAGAGGACCTGTGGTTTGTGTCAGTTTCAGAAGCAGA
The DNA here is from genome assembly GCA_949786405.1 of Onychomys arenicola. Lineage (NCBI taxonomy): Eukaryota > Metazoa > Chordata > Mammalia > Rodentia > Cricetidae > Onychomys > Onychomys arenicola. The sequence continues at coordinate 4,854,529 of CATKUM010000039.1, read as the reverse complement.
GTTGAACTAGATATGGTCAATGTGTGTAGGAAACACGGTTCTTTTTTCCTGAGCACACTCACGTTTCCCGCCTTATTTGAGACTCTAGAAAGCAAGAGCGTGCTTCTAGCTCTAAAGCAGAGTGTGTTTCATGGATGAGCACTCTGTTGTGTGTTTCGCTTCAGAAACGGAGTTAAATGCCAGGCTCTGTGTCTTCCTACAAGCAAGAAATCCTTTCAGGTAAACGCACTCACTTTTCAGCTCAAAGTATGCTACATCGTTCACGAAGCTCACACGTTTCTCGCTCTTAACTGAAAAACATTAGATGTTAGAAGACCTGTTTTTTTGTATCAGTTACAGAAGCACTGTTTAATTAGATATGATCCGTGTGTGTAGGAAACACGGTTCTTTTGTTCTGAGCACACTCATGTTTCCCGCCCTATTAGAGACTCTAGAAAGCAAGAGTCTGCTTCTTGTTCTAAAGCAGAATGTGTTTCATGGATGAGAACTTTGCTGTGTGTTTCCCTTCAGAAACGGAGATAAATGCCAGGGTCTGTGTCTTTGATAATCAAGACTTCGTTTTGGGTAAACACACTCACTTTCTGCTCAAACGAAGCTACATAGTTCACGATGCTCACACTTTTTTCGCTCTTAACTGAAAAACATTGGATTTTAGAGGACCTGTGGTTGTATCAGTTTCAGAAGCAGAGTTGAACTAGATATGGTCAATGTGTGTAGGAAACACGGTTCTTTTGTTCTGAGCACACTTACGTTTCCCGCCCTATAGGAGACTCTAGAAAGCAAGAGCGTGCTTCTTGCTTTAAAGCAGAGTGTATTTCATGGATGAGAAACGTGCTGTGTGTTTCCATTCAGAAATGGAGTAAATGCCAGGCTCTGTGTCTTCCTAAAAGAAAGACATCGTTTCAGGTAAATGCCCTCAATTTTCAGCTCAAATGAAGCTACATCATTCACGAAGCTCACACGTTTCTCGCTCTTAAATGAAAAGCATTGGATGTTAGAGGACCTGTGGTTTGTATCAGTTTGAGAAGCAGAGTTGAACTAGATATGGTCAGTGTGTGTAGGAAACACGGTTCTTTTGTTTTCAGCATACTCACGTTTCCCGCCTTATTAGAGACTCTAGAATGCAAGAGCGTGCTTCTGGCTCTAAAGCAGAGTGTGTTTCATGGATGAGCACTGTGCTGTGTGTTTCCCTTCAGAAACGGAGTTAAATGCAAGGCCCTGTGTCTTCCTACAAGCAAGACTTCGTTTCAGGTAAACGCACTCACGTTTCAGCTCAAAAGAAGCTACATCGTTCACGAAGCTCCCATGTTTCTCGCATTTAACTGAAAAGCATCGGATATTAGAGGACCTGTGGTTTGTATCAGTTTCAGAAGCAGAGTTGAACTAGATATGGTCAATGTGTGTAGGAAACACGGTTCTTTTTTTCTGAGAACACTTACGTTTCCCGCCTTATTAGAGACTCTAGAAAGCAAGAGCATGCTTCTTGCTGTAAAGCAGAGTGTGTTTCATGGATGAGAAACGTGCTGTGTGTTTCCGTTCAGAAACTGAGTAAATACCAGGCTCTGTGTCTTCCTACAAGCAAGACTTTGTTTCAGGTAAATGCACTCACTTTTCAGCTCAAAGGAAGCTACATCGTTCAAGAAGCTCACGCGTTTCTCGTTCTTAAATGAAAAGCATTGGATGTTAGAGGACCTGTAGTTTGTATCAGTTTGAGAAGCAGAGTTGACCTAGATATGGTCCGTGTGTGTAGGAAACACGGTTCTTTTGTTCTGAGCACACTCACATTTCCCGCATTATTAGAGACTCTAGAAAGCAAGAGTGTGCTTCTGGCTCTAAAGCAGAGTGTGTTTCATGGATGAGCACTGTGCTGTGTATTTCCCTTCAGAAACGGTATTAAATGCCAGGCCCTGTGTCTTCCTACAAGCAAAACTTCGTTTCAGTTAAACGCACTCACTTTTCAGCTCAAAGGAAGCTACATCATTCACGAAGCTCAGATGTTTCTCGCATTTAACTGAAAAGCATCGGTGTTAGCGAACCTGTGGTTTGTATCAGTTTCAGAATCAGAGTTGAACTAGATATGGTCAATGTGTGTAGGAAACACGGTTCTTTTTTTCTGAGCACACTTACATTTCCCGCCTTATTAGAGACTCTATAAAGCAAGAGTGTGCTTCTGGCTCTAAAGCAGAGTGTGTTTCATGGATGAGAAACATGCTGTGTGTTTGCATTCAGAAAGGGAGTAAATGCCAGGCTCTGTGTCTTCCTACAAGCAAGACTTCGTTTCAGGTAAACACAGTCACTTTTCAGCTGAAAGGAAGCTCCATCTTTCACTAAGCTCATACGTTTCTCTCTCTTAACTGAAAAGCACTGGATGTTAGAGGACCTGTGGTTTGTATCAGTTTCAGAAGCAGAGTTGAACAAGATATGGTCCGTGTGTAGGAATCACGGTTCTTTTGTTCTGAGCACACTCACGTTTCCCGCCTTATTAGAGACTCTAGAAAGCAAGAGTGTGCTTCTGGCTCTAAAGCAGAGTGTGTTTCATGGATGAGCACTGTGCTGTGTATTTCTGTTCAGAAACGGTGTTAAATGCCAGGCCCTGTGTCTTCCTACATGCAAAACTTCCTTTCAGTTAACCGCACTCACTTTTCAGCTCAAAGGAAGCTACATCATTCACGAAGCTCACATGTTTCTCGCATTTAACTGAAAAGCATCGGGTGTTAGAGATCCTGTGGTTTGTATCAGTTTCAGAAGCAGAGTTGAACTAGATATGGTCAATGTGTGTAGGAAACACGGTTCTTTTTTTCTGAGCACACTTACATTTCCCGCCTTATTAGAGACTCTAGAAAGCAAGAGCATGCTTCTGGCTCTAAAGCAAAGTGTGTTTCATGGATGAGCACTGTGCTGTGTGTTTCCCTTCAGAAACGGAGTTAAATGCCAGGCTCTGTGTCTTCCTACAAGCAAGACTTCGTTTCAGGGAAACGCATTCACTTTTCAGCACAAAGGAAGCTACATCGTTCAGGAAGCTCACACGTTTCTCGCTCTTAACTGAAAAGCATTGAATGTTAGAGGACCTGTGGTTTGTATCAGTTTCAGAAGCAGAGTTGAACTAGATATGGTCTCTGTGTGTAGGAAACACGGTTCTTTTGTTCTGAGCACACTCACGTTTCCCCCCTATTAGAGACTCTAGAAAGCAAGAGCGTGCTTCTTGTTCTAAAGCAGAGTGTGTTTCATGGATGAAAACCGTGCTGTGTGTTTCCCTTCAGAAACTGAGTTGAATGCCAGGCTCTGTGTCTTCCTACAAGCAAGACTTTGTTTCAAGTAAACGCACTCAGTTTTCAGCTCAAATGAAGCTACATAGTTCATGAAGCTCATACGTTTCTCGCTCTTAACTGTAAAGAATTGTATTTTAGAGGCCCTGTGGTTGGTATCAGGTTCAGAAGCAGAGTTGAACTAGATATGGGCCGTGTGTGTAGGAAAAACGGTTCTTTTGTGCTGAGCACACTCATGTTTCCCGCCATAATAGAGACTCTAGAAAGCAAGAGCATGCTTCTGGCTCTAAAGCAGAGTGTGTGTGATGGATGAGAACTGTGCTGTGTGTTTTCCTTAAGAAACGGAGTTAAATGCCAGGCTCTGTGTCTTCCTACAAGCAAGACTTCGTTTCAGGTAAATGCCCTCCATTTTCAGCTCAAACAAAGCTACATCATTCACGAAGCTCACACGTTTCTCGCTCTTAAATGAAAAGCATTGGATGTTAGAGGACCTGTTGTTTGTATCAGTTTCAGAGGCAGAGTTGAACTAGACATGGTCCGTAGTGTAGGAAACATGGTTGTTTGGTTTTCTGCATACTCACATTTCCCGACTTATTAGAGACTCTAGAAAGCAAGAGCGTGCTTCTGGCTCTACAGCAGAGTGTGTTTCATGGATGAGCACTGTGCTGTGTGTTTCCCTTCAGAAACGGAGTTAAATGCAAGGCCCTGTGTCTTCCTACAAGCAAGACTTCGTTTCAGGTAAACGCACTCACGTTTCAGCTCAAAGGAAGCTACATCGTTCACGAAGCTCCCATGTTTCTCGCATTTAACTGAAAAGCATCGGATATTAGAGGACCTGTGGTTTGTATCAGTTTCAGAAGCAGAGTTGAACTAGATATGGTCAATGTGTGTAGGAAACACGGTTCTTTTTTTCTGACCACACTCACGTTTCCCGCCTTATTAGAGACTCTAGAAAGCAAGAGCGTGCTTCTTGCTTTAAAGCAGAGTGTGTTTCATGGATGAGAAACGTGCTGTGTGTTTCCGTTCAGAAACGGAGTAAATACCATGCTCTGTGTCTTCCTACAAGCAAGACTTCGTTTCAGGTAAACTCACTCACTTTTCAGCTCAAAGGAAGCTACATCGTTCACGAAGCTCACACGTTTCTCGTTCTTAAATGAAAAGCATTGGATGTTAGAGGACCTGTGGTTTGTATCAGTTTGAGAAGCAGAGTTCAACTAGATATGTTCCGTGTGTGTAGGAAACACGTTTCTTTTGTTCTGAGCACACTCACGTTTCCCGCCTTATTAGAGACTCTATAAAGCAAGAGTGTGCTTCTGCCTCCAAAGCAATGTGTGTTTCATGGATGAGCACTGTGCTGTGTGTTTCCCTTCAGAAACAGAGTTAAATGCCAGGCTCTGTGTCTTCCTACAAGCAAGAATTCGTTTCAGGTAAACGCATTCACTTTTCAGCACAAAGGAAGCTACATCGTTCAGGAAGCTCACACGTTTCTCGCTCTTAACTGAAAAGCATTGAATGTTAGAGGACCTGGCCATTGTATCAGTTTCAGAAGCAGAGTTGAACTAGATATGGTCTCTGTGTGTAGGAAACACGGTTCTTTTATTCTGAGCACTCTCACGTTTCCCACCTTATTAGAGACTCTAGAAAGCAAGAGCATGCTTCTGGCTCTAAAGCAGAGTGTGTTTGATGGATGAGAACTGTGCTGTGTGTTTTCTTTCAGAAACGGAGTTCAATGCCAGGCTCTGTGTCTTCCTACAAGCAAGACTTCGTTTCAGGTAAATGCCCTCAATTTTAAGCTCAAACGAAGCTACATCATTGACGAAGCTCACACGTTTCTCGCTCTTAAATGAAAAGCATTGGATGTTAGAGGACCTGCTGTTTGTATCAGTTTCAGAAGCAGATTTGAACTAGATGTGGTCCGTGTGTTTAGGAAACATGGTTGTTTTGTTTTCTGCATACTCACATTTCCCGACTTATTAGAGACTCTAGAAAGCAAGAGTGTGCTTCTGGCTCTAAAGCAGAGTGGGTTTCATGGATGAGAACTTTGCTGTGTGTTTCCCTTCAGATACGGAGTTAAATGCCAGGCTCTGTGTCTTTGATAATCAAGACTTCGTTTCGGGTAAACACACTAACTTTCAGCTGAATAGAAGCTACATCGTTTAAGAAGCTCACACGTTTTTCGCTCTTAACTGAAAACATTGGATTTTAGAGGTCCTGTGGTTTGTATCAGTTTCAGAAGCAGAGTTGAACTAGATATGGTCAATGTGTGTAGGAAACACGGTTCTTTTTTCTGAGCACACTTACCTTTCCCGCCCTATAGGAGACTCTAGAAAGCAAGAGCGTGCTTCTTGCTTTAAAGCAGAGTGTATTTCATGGATGAGAAACGTGCTGTGTGTTTCCATTCAGAAATGGAGTAAATGCCAGGCTCTGTGTCTTCCTACAAGCAAGAATTCGTTTCAGGTAAATGCCCTCAATTTTCAGCTCAAACAAAGCTACATCGTTCACGAAGCTCACACGTTTCTCGTTCTTTACTGAAAAGCATTGGATGTTAGAGGACCTGTGGTTTGTATCAGTTTGAGAAGCAGAGTTGAACTAGGTATGGACCCTGTGTGTAGGAAACACGGTTCTTTTGTTCTGAGCACACTCACGTTTCCCGCCTTATTAGAGACACTAGAAAGCAAGAGTGTGCTTCTGGCTCTAAAGCAGAGTGTGTTTCATGGATGAGCACTGTGCTGTGTGTTTCCCTTCAGAAACGGATTTAAATGACAGGCCCTGTGTCTTCCTACAAGCAAGACTTCGTTTCAGGTAAACATACTCACGTTTCAGCTCAAAGAAAGCTAAATTATTCTCAAAGCTCACATGTTTCTCGCATTTAACTGAAAAACATCGGGTGTTAGAGGACCTGTTGTTTGTATCAGTTTCAGAATCAGAGTTGAACTAGATATGGTCAATGTGTGTAGGAAACACGGTTCATTTGTTCTGAGCACACTCACGTTTCCTGCCTTATTAGAGACTCTACAAAGCAAGAGCGTGCTTCTTGCTTTAAAGCAGAATGTGTTTCATGGATGAGAAACATGCTGTGTGTTTCCATTCAGAAACGGAGTAAATGCCAGGCTCTGTGTCTTCCTACAAGCAAGACTTCTTTCAGGTAAACGCACTCACTTTCAAGATCAAAGGAAGCTACATCGTTCAGGAAGCTCACACGTTTCTCATTCTTAATTGAAAAGCATTGGATGTTAGAGTACCTGTGGTTTGTATTAGTGTCAGAAGCAGAGTTGAACTAGGTATGGACCATGTGTGTAGGAAACCGGGTTCTTTTGTTCTGAGCACACTCACGTTTCCCGCCTTATTGGAGACTCTAGAAAGCAAGAGCGTGCTTCTTGCTCTAAATCAGAGTGTGTTTCATGGATGAGCACTGTGCTGTGTGTTTCCTTTCAGAAACGGAGTTAAATGCCAGGCTCTGTGTCTTCCTACAAGCAAGACTTCGTTTCAGGAAAACGCACTCACTTTTCAGCTCAAAGGATGCTACATCGTTCACGAATCTCACACGTTTCTCGTTCTTTACTGAAAAGCATTGGATGTTAGAGGACCTGTGGTTTGTATCAGTTTGAGAAGCAGAGTTGAACTAGATATGGTCCCTGTGTGTAGGAAACACGGTTCTTTTGTTCTGAGCACACTCACGTTTCCCGACTTATTAGAGACTCTAGAAAGCAAGAGTGTGCTTCTGGCTCTAAAGCAGAGTGTGTTTTATGGAGGAGCACTGTGCTGTGTGTTTTCCTTAAGAAACGGAGTTAAATGCCACGCTCTGTGTCTTCCTACAAGCAAGACTTCGTTTCAGGTAAATGCCCTCAATTTTCAGCTCAAACGAAGCTACATCATTCACGAAGCTCACACGTTTCTCGCTCTTAAATGAAAAGCATTGGATGTTAGAGGACCTGTTGTTTGTATCAGTTTCAGAGGCAGAGTTGAACTAGACATGGTCCGTGTGTGTAGGTAACATGGTTGTTTGGTTTTCTGCATACTCACATTTCCCGACTTATTAGAGACTCTAGAAAGCAAGAGCGTGCTTCTGGCTCTACAGCAGAGTGTGTTTCATGGATGAGCACTGTGCTGTGTGTTTCCCTTCAGAAACGGAGTTAAATGCAAGGCCCTGTGTCTTCCTACAAGCAAGACTTCGTTTCAGGTAAATGCACTCACGTTTCAGCTCAAAGGAAGCTACATCGTTCACGAAGCTCCCATGTTTCTCGCATTTAACTGAAAAGCATCGGATATTAGAGGACCTGTGTTTTGTATCAGTTTCAGAAGCAGAGTTGAACTAGATATGGTCAATGTGTGTAGGAAACACGGTTCTTTTTTTCTGAGAACACTTACGTTTCCCGCCTTATTAGAGACTCTAGAATGCAAGAGCATGCTTCTTGCTGTAAAGCAGAGTGTGTTTCATGGATGAGAAACGTGCTGTGTGTTTCCGTTCAGAAACGGAGTAAATACCAGGCTCTGTGTCTTCCTACAAGCAAGACTTCGTTTCAGGTAAATGCACTCACTTTTCAGCTCAAAGGAAGCTACATCGTTCAAGAAGCTCACGCGTTTCTCGTTCTTAAATGAAAAGCATTGGATGTTAGAGGACCTGTAGTTTGTATCAGTTTGAGAAGCAGTGTTGACCTAGATATGGTCCGTGTGTGTAGGAAACACGGTTCTTTTGTTCTGAGCACACTCACATTTCCCGCCTTAATAGAGACTCTAGAAAGCAAGAGCGTGCTTCTGGCTCTAAAGCAAAGTGTGTTTCATGGCTGAGCATTGTGCTGTGTGTTTCCCTTCAGAAACAGAGTTAAATGCCAGGCTCTGTGTCTTCCTACAAGAAAGACTTCGTTTCAGGTAAACGCACTCACTTTTCAGCAAAAAGGAAGCTACATCGTTCACGAAGCTCACATGTTTCTCGCATTTAATTGAAAAGCATCGGATGGTAGAGGACCTGTTGTTTGTATCAGTTTCAGAATCAGAGTTGAACTAGATATGGTCAATGTGTGTAGGAAACACGGTTCATTGTTCTGAGCACACTCACGTTTCCCGCCTTATTAGAGACTCTACAAAGCAAGAGTGTGCTTCTTGCTTTTAAGCAGAGTGTGTTTCATGGATGAGAAACATGCTGTGTGTTTGCATTCAGAAAGGGAGTAAATGCCAGGCTCTGTGTCTTCCTACAAGCAAGACTTCGTTTCAGGTAAACACAGTCACTTTTCAGCTGAAAGGAAGCTCCATCTTTCACTAAGCTCATACGTTTCTCTCTCTTAACTGAAAAGCACTGGATGTTAGAGGACCTGTGGTTTGTATCAGTTTCAGAAGCAGAGTTGAACAAGATATGGTCCGTGTGTAGGAATCACGGTTCTTTTGTTCTGAGCACACTCACGTTTCCCGACTTATTAGAGACTCTAGAAAGCAAGAGTGTGCTTCTGGCTCTAAAGCAGAGTGTGTTTCATGGATGAGCACTGTGCTGTGTATTTCCGTTCAGAAACGGTGTTAAATGCCAGGCCCTGTGTCTTCCTACAAGCAAAACTTCCTTTCAGTTAAACGCACTCACTTTTCAGCTCAAAGGAAGCTACATCATTCACGAAGCTCACATGTTTCTCACATTAAACTGAGAAGCATCGGGTGTTAGAGATCCTGTGGTTTGTATCAGTTTCAGAAGCAGAGTTGAACTAGATATGGTCAATGTGTGTAGGAAACACGGTTCTTTTTTTCTGAGCACACTTGCATTTCCCGCCTTATTAGAGACTCTAGAAAGCAAGAGCGTGCTTCTTGCTTTAAAGCAGAGTGTGTTTCATGGATGAGAAACGTGCTGTGTGTTTCCGTTCAGAAACGGAGTAAATACCATGCTCTGTGTCTTCCTACAAGCAAGACTTCGTTTCAGGTAAACTCACTCACTTTTCAGCTCAAAGGAAGCTACATCGTTCACGAAGCTCACACTTTTCTCGTTCTTAAATGAAAAGCATTGGATGTTAGAGGACCTGTGGTTTGTATCAGTTTGAGAAGCAGAGTTCAACTAGATATGTTCCGTGTGTAGGAAACACGTTTCTTTTGTTCTGAGCACACTCACGTTTCCCGCCTTATTAGAGACTCTATAAAGCAAGAGTTTGCTTCTGCCTCCAAAGCAAAGTGTGTTTCATGGATGAGCACTGTGCTGTGTGTTTCCCTTCAGAAACAGAGTTAAATGCCATGCTCTGTGTCTTCCTACAAGCAAGAATTCGTTTCAGGTAAACGCATTCACTTTTCAGCACAAAGGAAGCTACATCGTTCAGGAAGCTCACACGTTTCTCGCTCTTAACTGAAAAGCATTGAATGTTAGAGGACCTGTGGTTTGTATCAGTTTCAGAAGCAGAGTTGAACTAGATATGGTCTCTGTGTGTAGGAAACACGGTTCTTTTGTTCTGAGCACTCTCACGTTTCCCACCTTATTAGAGACTCTAGAAAGCAAGAGCATGCTTCTGGCTCTAAAGCAGAGTGTGTTTGATGGATGAGAACTGTGCTGTGTGTTTTCTTTCAGAAACGGAGTTCAATGCCAGGCTCTGTGTCTTCCTACAAGCAAGACTTCGTTTCAGGTAAATGCCCTCAATTTTAAGCTCAAACGAAGCTACATCATTGACGAAGCTCACACGTTTCTCGCTCTTAAATGAAAAGCATTGGATGTTAGAGGACCTGCTGTTTGTATCAGTTTCAGAAGCAGATTTGAACTAGATGTGGTCCGTGTGTTTAGGAAACATGGTTGTTTTGTTTTCTGCATACTCACATTTCCCGACTTATTAGAGACTCTAGAAAGCAAGAGTGTGCTTCTGGCTCTAAAGCAGAGTGGGTTTCATGGATGAGAACTTTGCTGTGTGTTTCCCTTCAGATACGGAGTTAAATGCCAGGCTCTGTGTCTTTGATAATCAAGACTTCGTTTCGGGTAAACACACTAACTTTCAGCTGAATAGAAGCTACATCGTTTAAGAAGCTCACACGTTTTTCGCTCTTAACTGAAAACATTGGATTTTAGAGGTCCTGTGGTTTGTATCAGTTTCAGAAGCAGAGTTGAACTAGATATGGTCAATGTGTGTAGGAAACACGGTTCTTTTTTCTGAGCACACTTACCTTTCCCGCCCTATAGGAGACTCTAGAAAGCAAGAGCGTGCTTCTTGCTTTAAAGCAGAGTGTATTTCATGGATGAGAAACGTGCTGTGTGTTTCCATTCAGAAATGGAGTAAATGCCAGGCTCTGTGTCTTCCTACAAGCAAGAATTCGTTTCAGGTAAATGCCCTCAATTTTCAGCTCAAACAAAGCTACATCGTTCACGAAGCTCACACGTTTCTCGTTCTTTACTGAAAAGCATTGGATGTTAGAGGACCTGTGGTTTGTATCAGTTTGAGAAGCAGAGTTGAACTAGGTATGGACCCTGTGTGTAGGAAACACGGTTCTTTTGTTCTGAGCACACTCACGTTTCCCGCCTTATTAGAGCCACTAGAAAGCAAGAGTGTGCTTCTGGCTCTAAAGCAGAGTGTGTTTTATGGAGGAGCACTGTGCTGTGTGTTTTCCTTAAGAAACGGAGTTAAATGCCAGGCTCTGTGTCTTCCTACAAGCAAGACTTCGTTTCAGGTAAATGCCCTCCATTTTCAGCTCAAACAAAGCTACATCATTCACGAAGCTCACACGTTTCTCGCTCTTAAATGAAAAGCATTGGATGTTAGAGGACCTGTTGTTTGTATCAGTTTCAGAGGCAGAGTTGAACTAGACATGGTCCGTGTGTGTAGGTAACATGGTTGTTTGGTTTTCTGCATACTCACATTTCCCGACTTATTAGAGACTCTAGAAAGCAAGAGTGTGCTTCTGGCTCTAAAGCAGAGTGTGTTTCATGGATGAGCACTGTGCTGTGTATTTCCCTTCAGAAACGGTATTAAATGCCAGGCCCTGTGTCTTCCTACAAGCAAAACTTCGTTTCAGTTAAACGCACTCACTTTTCAGCTCAAAGGAAGCTACATCATTCACGAAGCTCAGATGTTTCTCGCATTTAACTGAAAAGCATCGGTGTTAGCGAACCTGTGGTTTGTATCAGTTTCAGAATCAGAGTTGAACTAGATATGGTCAATGTGTGTAGGAAACACGGTTCTTTTTTTCTGAGCACACTTACATTTCCCGCCTTATTAGAGACTGTATAAAGCAAGAGTGTGCTTCTGGCTCCTAAGCAGAGTGTGTTTCATGGATGAGAAACATGCTGTGTGTTTGCATTCAGAAAGGGAGTAAATGCCAGGCTCTGTGTCTTCCTACAAGCAAGACTTCGTTTCAGGTAAACACAGTCACTTTTCAGCTGAAAGGAAGCTCCATCTTTCACTAAGCTCATACGTTTCTCTCTCTTAACTGAAAAGCACTGGATGTTAGAGGACCTGTGGTTTGTATCAGTTTCAGAAGCAGAGTTGAACAAGATATGGTCCGTGTGTAGGAATCACGGTTCTTTTGTTCTGAGCACACTCACGTTTCCCGCCTTATTAGAGACTCTAGAAAGCAAGAGTGTGCTTCTGGCTCTAAAGCAGAGTGTGTTTCATGGATGAGCACTGTGCTGTGTATTTCTGTTCAGAAACGGTGTTAAATGCCAGGCCCTGTGTCTTCCTACAAGCAAAACTTCCTTTCAGTTAACCGCACTCACTTTTCAGCTCAAAGGAAGCTACATCATTCACGAAGCTCACATGTTTCTCGCATTTAACTGAAAAGCATCGGGTGTTAGAGATCCTGTGGTTTGTATCAGTTTCAGAAGCAGAGTTGAACTAGATATGGTCAATGTGTGTAGGAAACACGGTTCTTTTTTTCTGAGCACACTTACATTTCCCGCCTTATTAGAGACTCTAGAAAGCAAGAGCATGCTTCTGGCTCTAAAGCAAAGTGTGTTTCATGGATGAGCACTGTGCTGTGTGTTTCCCTTCAGAAACGGAGTTAAATGCCAGGCTCTGTGTCTTCCTACAAGCAAGACTTCGTTTCAGGGAAACGCATTCACTTTTCAGCACAAAGGAAGCTACATCGTTCAGGAAGCTCACACGTTTCTCGCTCTTAACTGAAAAGCATTGAATGTTAGAGGACCTGTGGTTTGTATCAGTTTCAGAAGCAGAGTTGAACTAGATATGGTCTCTGTGTGTAGGAAACACGGTTCTTTTGTTCTGAGCACACTCACGTTTCCCCCCTATTAGAGACTCTAGAAAGCAAGAGCGTGCTTCTTGTTCTAAAGCAGAGTGTGTTTCATGGATGAAAACCGTGCTGTGTGTTTCCCTTCAGAAACTGAGTTGAATGCCAGGCTCTGTGTCTTCCTACAAGCAAGACTTTGTTTCAAGTAAACGCACTCAGTTTTCAGCTCAAATGAAGCTACATAGTTCATGAAGCTCATACGTTTCTCGCTCTTAACTGTAAAGAATTGTATTTTAGAGGCCCTGTGGTTGGTATCAGGTTCAGAAGCAGAGTTGAACTAGATATGGGCCGTGTGTGTAGGAAAAACGGTTCTTTTGTGCTGAGCACACTCATGTTTCCCGCCATAATAGAGACTCTAGAAAGCAAGAGCATGCTTCTGGCTCTAAAGCAGAGTGTGTGTGATGGATGAGAACTGTGCTGTGTGTTTTCCTTAAGAAACGGAGTTAAATGCCAGGCTCTGTGTCTTCCTACAAGCAAGACTTCGTTTCAGGTAAATGCCCTCCATTTTCAGCTCAAACAAAGCTACATCATTCACGAAGCTCACACGTTTCTCGCTCTTAAATGAAAAGCATTGGATGTTAGAGGACCTGTTGTTTGTATCAGTTTCAGAGGCAGAGTTGAACTAGACATGGTCCGTAGTGTAGGAAACATGGTTGTTTGGTTTTCTGCATACTCACATTTCCCGACTTATTAGAGACTCTAGAAAGCAAGAGCGTGCTTCTGGCTCTACAGCAGAGTGTGTTTCATGGATGAGCACTGTGCTGTGTGTTTCCCTTCAGAAACGGAGTTAAATGCAAGGCCCTGTGTCTTCCTACAAGCAAGACTTCGTTTCAGGTAAACGCACTCACGTTTCAGCTCAAAGGAAGCTACATCGTTCACGAAGCTCCCATGTTTCTCGCATTTAACTGAAAAGCATCGGATATTAGAGGACCTGTGGTTTGTATCAGTTTCAGAAGCAGAGTTGAACTAGATATGGTCAATGTGTGTAGGAAACACGGTTCTTTTTTTCTGACCACACTCACGTTTCCCGCCTTATTAGAGACTCTAGAAAGCAAGAGCGTGCTTCTTGCTTTAAAGCAGAGTGTGTTTCATGGATGAGAAACGTGCTGTGTGTTTCCGTTCAGAAACGGAGTAAATACCATGCTCTGTGTCTTCCTACAAGCAAGACTTCGTTTCAGGTAAACTCACTCACTTTTCAGCTCAAAGGAAGCTACATCGTTCACGAAGCTCACACGTTTCTCGTTCTTAAATGAAAAGCATTGGATGTTAGAGGACCTGTGGTTTGTATCAGTTTGAGAAGCAGAGTTCAACTAGATATGTTCCGTGTGTGTAGGAAACACGTTTCTTTTGTTCTGAGCACACTCACGTTTCCCGCCTTATTAGAGACTCTATAAAGCAAGAGTGTGCTTCTGCCTCCAAAGCAATGTGTGTTTCATGGATGAGCACTGTGCTGTGTGTTTCCCTTCAGAAACAGAGTTAAATGCCAGGCTCTGTGTCTTCCTACAAGCAAGAATTCGTTTCAGGTAAACGCATTCACTTTTCAGCACAAAGGAAGCTACATCGTTCAGGAAGCTCACACGTTTCTCGCTCTTAACTGAAAAGCATTGAATGTTAGAGGACCTGGCCATTGTATCAGTTTCAGAAGCAGAGTTGAACTAGATATGGTCTCTGTGTGTAGGAAACACGGTTCTTTTATTCTGAGCACTCTCACGTTTCCCACCTTATTAGAGACTCTAGAAAGCAAGAGCATGCTTCTGGCTCTAAAGCAGAGTGTGTTTGATGGATGAGAACTGTGCTGTGTGTTTTCTTTCAGAAACGGAGTTCAATGCCAGGCTCTGTGTCTTCCTACAAGCAAGACTTCGTTTCAGGTAAATGCCCTCAATTTTAAGCTCAAACGAAGCTACATCATTGACGAAGCTCACACGTTTCTCGCTCTTAAATGAAAAGCATTGGATGTTAGAGGACCTGCTGTTTGTATCAGTTTCAGAAGCAGATTTGAACTAGATGTGGTCCGTGTGTTTAGGAAACATGGTTGTTTTGTTTTCTGCATACTCACATTTCCCGACTTATTAGAGACTCTAGAAAGCAAGAGTGTGCTTCTGGCTCTAAAGCAGAGTGGGTTTCATGGATGAGAACTTTGCTGTGTGTTTCCCTTCAGATACGGAGTTAAATGCCAGGCTCTGTGTCTTTGATAATCAAGACTTCGTTTCGGGTAAACACACTAACTTTCAGCTGAATAGAAGCTACATCGTTTAAGAAGCTCACACGTTTTTCGCTCTTAACTGAAAACATTGGATTTTAGAGGTCCTGTGGTTTGTATCAGTTTCAGAAGCAGAGTTGAACTAGATATGGTCAATGTGTGTAGGAAACACGGTTCTTTTTTCTGAGCACACTTACCTTTCCCGCCCTATAGGAGACTCTAGAAAGCAAGAGCGTGCTTCTTGCTTTAAAGCAGAGTGTATTTCATGGATGAGAAACGTGCTGTGTGTTTCCATTCAGAAATGGAGTAAATGCCAGGCTCTGTGTCTTCCTACAAGCAAGAATTCGTTTCAGGTAAATGCCCTCAATTTTCAGCTCAAACAAAGCTACATCGTTCACGAAGCTCACACGTTTCTCGTTCTTTACTGAAAAGCATTGGATGTTAGAGGACCTGTGGTTTGTATCAGTTTGAGAAGCAGAGTTGAACTAGGTATGGACCCTGTGTGTAGGAAACACGGTTCTTTTGTTCTGAGCACACTCACGTTTCCCGCCTTATTAGAGCCACTAGAAAGCAAGAGTGTGCTTCTGGCTCTAAAGCAGAGTGTGTTTTATGGAGGAGCACTGTGCTGTGTGTTTTCCTTAAGAAACGGAGTTAAATGCCAGGCTCTGTGTCTTCCTACAAGCAAGACTTCGTTTCAGGTAAATGCCCTCCATTTTCAGCTCAAACAAAGCTACATCATTCACGAAGCTCACACGTTTCTCGCTCTTAAATGAAAAGCATTGGATGTTAGAGGACCTGTTGTTTGTATCAGTTTCAGAGGCAGAGTTGAACTAGACATGGTCCGTGTGTGTAGGTAACATGGTTGTTTGGTTTTCTGCATACTCACATTTCCCGACTTATTAGAGACTCTAGAAAGCAAGAGTGTGCTTCTGGCTCTAAAGCAGAGTGTGTTTCATGGATGAGCACTGTGCTGTGTATTTCCCTTCAGAAACGGTATTAAATGCCAGGCCCTGTGTCTTCCTACAAGCAAAACTTCGTTTCAGTTAAACGCACTCACTTTTCAGCTCAAAGGAAGCTACATCATTCACGAAGCTCAGATGTTTCTCGCATTTAACTGAAAAGCATCGGTGTTAGCGAACCTGTGGTTTGTATCAGTTTCAGAATCAGAGTTGAACTAGATATGGTCAATGTGTGTAGGAAACACGGTTCTTTTTTTCTGAGCACACTTACATTTCCCGCCTTATTAGAGACTGTATAAAGCAAGAGTGTGCTTCTGGCTCCTAAGCAGAGTGTGTTTCATGGATGAGAAACATGCTGTGTGTTTGCATTCAGAAAGGGAGTAAATGCCAGGCTCTGTGTCTTCCTACAAGCAAGACTTCGTTTCAGGTAAACACAGTCACTTTTCAGCTGAAAGGAAGCTCCATCTTTCACTAAGCTCATACGTTTCTCTCTCTTAACTGAAAAGCACTGGATGTTAGAGGACCTGTGGTTTGTATCAGTTTCAGAAGCAGAGTTGAACAAGATATGGTCCGTGTGTAGGAATCACGGTTCTTTTGTTCTGAGCACACTCACGTTTCCCGCCTTATTAGAGACTCTAGAAAGCAAGAGTGTGCTTCTGGCTCTAAAGCAGAGTGTGTTTCATGGATGAGCACTGTGCTGTGTATTTCTGTTCAGAAACGGTGTTAAATGCCAGGCCCTGTGTCTTCCTACAAGCAAAACTTCCTTTCAGTTAACCGCACTCACTTTTCAGCTCAAAGGAAGCTACATCATTCACGAAGCTCACATGTTTCTCGCATTTAACTGAAAAGCATCGGGTGTTAGAGATCCTGTGGTTTGTATCAGTTTCAGAAGCAGAGTTGAACTAGATATGGTCAATGTGTGTAGGAAACACGGTTCTTTTTTTCTGAGCACACTTACATTTCCCGCCTTATTAGAGACTCTAGAAAGCAAGAGCATGCTTCTGGCTCTAAAGCAAAGTGTGTTTCATGGATGAGCACTGTGCTGTGTGTTTCCCTTCAGAAACGGAGTTAAATGCCAGGCTCTGTGTCTTCCTACAAGCAAGACTTCGTTTCAGGGAAACGCATTCACTTTTCAGCACAAAGGAAGCTACATCGTTCAGGAAGCTCACACGTTTCTCGCTCTTAACTGAAAAGCATTGAATGTTAGAGGACCTGTGGTTTGTATCAGTTTCAGAAGCAGAGTTGAACTAGATATGGTCTCTGTGTGTAGGAAACACGGTTCTTTTGTTCTGAGCACACTCACGTTTCCCCCCTATTAGAGACTCTAGAAAGCAAGAGCGTGCTTCTTGTTCTAAAGCAGAGTGTGTTTCATGGATGAAAACCGTGCTGTGTGTTTCCCTTCAGAAACTGAGTTGAATGCCAGGCTCTGTGTCTTCCTACAAGCAAGACTTTGTTTCAAGTAAACGCACTCAGTTTTCAGCTCAAATGAAGCTACATAGTTCATGAAGCTCATACGTTTCTCGCTCTTAACTGTAAAGAATTGTATTTTAGAGGCCCTGTGGTTGGTATCAGGTTCAGAAGCAGAGTTGAACTAGATATGGGCCGTGTGTGTAGGAAAAACGGTTCTTTTGTGCTGAGCACACTCATGTTTCCCGCCATAATAGAGACTCTAGAAAGCAAGAGCATGCTTCTGGCTCTAAAGCAGAGTGTGTGTGATGGATGAGAACTGTGCTGTGTGTTTTCCTTAAGAAACGGAGTTAAATGCCAGGCTCTGTGTCTTCCTACAAGCAAGACTTCGTTTCAGGTAAATGCCCTCCATTTTCAGCTCAAACAAAGCTACATCATTCACGAAGCTCACACGTTTCTCGCTCTTAAATGAAAAGCATTGGATGTTAGAGGACCTGTTGTTTGTATCAGTTTCAGAGGCAGAGTTGAACTAGACATGGTCCGTAGTGTAGGAAACATGGTTGTTTGGTTTTCTGCATACTCACATTTCCCGACTTATTAGAGACTCTAGAAAGCAAGAGCGTGCTTCTGGCTCTACAGCAGAGTGTGTTTCATGGATGAGCACTGTGCTGTGTGTTTCCCTTCAGAAACGGAGTTAAATGCAAGGCCCTGTGTCTTCCTACAAGCAAGACTTCGTTTCAGGTAAACGCACTCACGTTTCAGCTCAAAGGAAGCTACATCGTTCACGAAGCTCCCATGTTTCTCGCATTTAACTGAAAAGCATCGGATATTAGAGGACCTGTGGTTTGTATCAGTTTCAGAAGCAGAGTTGAACTAGATATGGTCAATGTGTGTAGGAAACACGGTTCTTTTTTTCTGACCACACTCACGTTTCCCGCCTTATTAGAGACTCTAGAAAGCAAGAGCGTGCTTCTTGCTTTAAAGCAGAGTGTGTTTCATGGATGAGAAACGTGCTGTGTGTTTCCGTTCAGAAACGGAGTAAATACCATGCTCTGTGTCTTCCTACAAGCAAGACTTCGTTTCAGGTAAACTCACTCACTTTTCAGCTCAAAGGAAGCTACATCGTTCACGAAGCTCACACGTTTCTCGTTCTTAAATGAAAAGCATTGGATGTTAGAGGACCTGTGGTTTGTATCAGTTTGAGAAGCAGAGTTCAACTAGATATGTTCCGTGTGTGTAGGAAACACGTTTCTTTTGTTCTGAGCACACTCACGTTTCCCGCCTTATTAGAGACTCTATAAAGCAAGAGTGTGCTTCTGCCTCCAAAGCAATGTGTGTTTCATGGATGAGCACTGTGCTGTGTGTTTCCCTTCAGAAACAGAGTTAAATGCCAGGCTCTGTGTCTTCCTACAAGCAAGAATTCGTTTCAGGTAAACGCATTCACTTTTCAGCACAAAGGAAGCTACATCGTTCAGGAAGCTCACACGTTTCTCGCTCTTAACTGAAAAGCATTGAATGTTAGAGGACCTGGCCATTGTATCAGTTTCAGAAGCAGAGTTGAACTAGATATGGTCTCTGTGTGTAGGAAACACGGTTCTTTTATTCTGAGCACTCTCACGTTTCCCACCTTATTAGAGACTCTAGAAAGCAAGAGCATGCTTCTGGCTCTAAAGCAGAGTGTGTTTGATGGATGAGAACTGTGCTGTGTGTTTTCTTTCAGAAACGGAGTTCAATGCCAGGCTCTGTGTCTTCCTACAAGCAAGACTTCGTTTCAGGTAAATGCCCTCAATTTTAAGCTCAAACGAAGCTACATCATTGACGAAGCTCACACGTTTCTCGCTCTTAAATGAAAAGCATTGGATGTTAGAGGACCTGCTGTTTGTATCAGTTTCAGAAGCAGATTTGAACTAGATGTGGTCCGTGTGTTTAGGAAACATGGTTGTTTTGTTTTCTGCATACTCACATTTCCCGACTTATTAGAGACTCTAGAAAGCAAGAGTGTGCTTCTGGCTCTAAAGCAGAGTGGGTTTCATGGATGAGAACTTTGCTGTGTGTTTCCCTTCAGATACGGAGTAAAATGCCAGGCTCTGTGTCTTTGATAATCAAGACTTCGTTTCGGGTAAACACACTAACTTTCAGCTGAATAGAAGCTACATCGTTTAAGAAGCTCACACGTTTTTCGCTCTTAACTGAAAACATTGGATTTTAGAGGTCCTGTGGTTTGTATCAGTTTCAGAAGCAGAGTTGAACTAGATATGGTCAATGTGTGTAGGAAACACGGTTCTTTTTTCTGAGCACACTTACCTTTCCCGCCCTATAGGAGACTCTAGAAAGCAAGAGCGTGCTTCTTGCTTTAAAGCAGAGTGTATTTCATGGATGAGAAACGTGCTGTGTGTTTCCATTCAGAAATGGAGTAAATGCCAGGCTCTGTGTCTTCCTACAAGCAAGAATTCGTTTCAGGTAAATGCCCTCAATTTTCAGCTCAAACAAAGCTACATCGTTCACGAAGCTCACACGTTTCTCGTTCTTTACTGAAAAGCATTGGATGTTAGAGGACCTGTGGTTTGTATCAGTTTGAGAAGCAGAGTTGAACTAGGTATGGACCCTGTGTGTAGGAAACACGGTTCTTTTGTTCTGAGCACACTCACGTTTCCCGCCTTATTAGAGACACTAGAAAGCAAGAGTGTGCTTCTGGCTCTAAAGCAGAGTGTGTTTTATGGAGGAGCACTGTGCTGTGTGTTTTCCTTAAGAAACGGAGTTAAATGCCAGGCTCTGTGTCTTCCTACAAGCAAGACTTCGTTTCAGGTAAATGCCCTCAATTTTCAGCTCAAACGAAGCTACATCATTCACGAAGCTCACACGTTTCTCGCTCTTAAATGAAAAGCATTGGATGTTAGAGGACCTGTTGTTTGTATCAGTTTCAGAGGCAGAGTTGAACTAGACATGGTCCGTGTGTGTAGGTAACATGGTTGTTTGGTTTTCTGCATACTCACATTTCCCGACTTATTAGAGACTCTAGAAAGCAAGAGCGTGCTTCTGGCTCTACAGCAGAGTGTGTTTCATGGATGAGCACTGTGCTGTGTGTTTCCCTTCAGAAACGGAGTTAAATGCAAGGCCCTGTGTCTTCCTACAAGCAAGACTTCGTTTCAGGTAAACGCACTCACGTTTCAGCTCAAAGGAAGCTACATCGTTCACGAAGCTCCCATGTTTCTCGCATTTAACTGAAAAGCATCGGATATTAGAGGACCTGTGGTTTGTATCAGTTTCAGAAGCAGAGTTGAACTAGATATGGTCCATGTGTGTAGGAAACACGGTTCTTTTTTTCTGAGAACACTTACGTTTCCCGCCTTATTAGAGACTCTAGAATGCAAGAGCATGCTTCTTGCTGTAAAGCAGAGTGTGTTTCATGGATGAGAAACGTGCTGTGTGTTTCCGTTCAGAAACGGAGTAAATACCAGGCTCTGTGTCTTCCTACAAGCAAGACTTCGTTTCAGGTAAATGCACTCACTTTTCAGCTCAAAGGAAGCTACATCGTTCAAGAAGCTCACGCGTTTCTCGTTCTTAAATGAAAAGCATTGGATGTTAGAGGACCTGTAGTTTGTATCAGTTTGAGAAGCAGTGTTGACCTAGATATGGTCCGTGTGTGTAGGAAACACGGTTCTTTTGTTCTGAGCACACTCACATTTCCCGCCTTAATAGAGACTCTAGAAAGCAAGAGCGTGCTTCTGGCTCTAAAGCAAAGTGTGTTTCATGGCTGAGCATTGTGCTGTGTGTTTCCCTTCAGAAACAGAGTTAAATGCCAGGCTCTGTGTCTTCCTACAAGAAAGACTTCGTTTCAGGTAAACGCACTCACTTTTCAGCAAAAAGGAAGCTACATCGTTCACGAAGCTCACATGTTTCTCGCATTTAATTGAAAAGCATCGGATGGTAGAGGACCTGTTGTTTGTATCAGTTTCAGAATCAGAGTTGAACTAGATATGGTCAATGTGTGTAGGAAACACGGTTCATTGTTCTGAGCACACTCACGTTTCCCGCCTTATTAGAGACTCTACAAAGCAAGAGTGTGCTTCTTGCTTTTAAGCAGAGTGTGTTTCATGGATGAGAAACATGCTGTGTGTTTGCATTCAGAAAGGGAGTAAATGCCAGGCTCTGTGTCTTCCTACAAGCAAGACTTCGTTTCAGGTAAACACAGTCACTTTTCAGCTGAAAGGAAGCTCCATCTTTCACTAAGCTCATACGTTTCTCTCTCTTAACTGAAAAGCACTGGATGTTAGAGGACCTGTGGTTTGTATCAGTTTCAGAAGCAGAGTTGAACAAGATATGGTCCGTGTGTAGGAATCACGGTTCTTTTGTTCTGAGCACACTCACGTTTCCCGACTTATTAGAAACTCTAGAAAGCAAGAGTGTGCTTCTGGCTCTAAAGCAGAGTGTGTTTCATGGATGAGCACTGTGCTGTGTATTTCCGTTCAGAAACGGTGTTAAATGCCAGGCCCTGTGTCTTCCTACAAGCAAAACTTCCTTTCAGTTAAACGCACTCACTTTTCAGCTCAAAGGAAGCTACATCATTCACGAAGCTCACATGTTTCTCGCATTAAACTGAGAAGCATCGGGTGTTAGAGATCCTGTGGTTTGTATCAGTTTCAGAAGCAGAGTTGAACTAGATATGGTCAATGTGTGTAGGAAACACGGTTCTTTTTTTCTGAGCACACTTACATTTCCCGCCTTATTAGAGACTCTAGAAAGCAAGAGCGTGCTTCTGGCTCTAAAGAAAAGTGTGTTTCATTGATGAGCACTGTGCTGTGTGTTTCCCTTCAGAAACGGAGTTAAATGCCAGGCTCTGTGTCTTCCTACAAGCAAGACTTCGTTTCAGGTAAACGCATTCACTTTTCAGCACAAAGGAAGCTACATCGTTCTGGAAGCTCACACGTTTCTCGCTCTTAACTGAAAAGCATTGAATGTTAGAGGACCTGGCGTTTGTATCAGTTTCAGAAGCAGAGTTGAACTAGATATGGTCTCTGTGTGTAGGAAACACGGTTCTTTTGTTCTGAGCACACTCACGTTTCCCCCCCTATTGGAGACTCTAGAAAGCAAGAGCGTGCTTCTTGTTCTAAAGCAGAGTGTGTTTCATGGATGAAAACCGTGCTGTGTGTTTCCCTTCAGAAACAGAGTTGAATGCCAGGCTCTGTGTCTTCCTACAAGCAAGACTTCGTTTCAAGTAAACACACTCAGTTTTCAGCTCAAATGAAGCTATATAGTTCATGAAGCTCATACGTTTCTCGCTCTTAACTGTAAAGAATTGTATGTTAGAGGCCCTGTGGTTGGTATCAGTTTCAGAGCAGAGTTGAACTAGATATGGGCCGTGTGTGTAGGAAACACGGTTCTTTTGTTCTGAGCACACTTACATTTCCCGCCTTATTAGAGATTCTAGAAAGCAAGAGCGTGCTTCTGGCTCTAAAGCAAAGTGTGTTTCATGGATGAGCACTGTGCTGTGTGTTTCCCTTCAGAAACGGAGTTAAATGCCAGGCTCTGTGTCTT
Organism: Onychomys arenicola; assembly: GCA_949786405.1. Lineage (NCBI taxonomy): Eukaryota > Metazoa > Chordata > Mammalia > Rodentia > Cricetidae > Onychomys > Onychomys arenicola. Next base: position 4,831,970 of record CATKUM010000039.1, on the reverse strand, counting down.
CCTACAAGCAAGACTTCGTTTCAGGTAAACGCATTCACTTTTCAGCACAAAGGAAGCTACATCGTTCAGGAAGCTCACACGTTTCTCGCTATTAACTGAAAAGCATTGAATGTTAGAGGACCTGGCGTTTGTATCATTTTCAGAAGCAGAGTTGAACTAGATATGGTCTGTTTGTGTAGGTAACACGGTTCTTTTGTTCTGAGCACACTCACGTTTCCCCCCTTATTAGAGACTCTAGAAAGCAAGAGCGTGCTTCTTGTTCTAAAGCAGAGTGTGTTTGATGGATGAGAACTGTGCTGTGTGTTTTCCTTAAGAAACGGAGTTAAATGCCACGCTCTGTGTCTTCCTACAAGCAAGACTTCGTTTCAGGTAAATACCCTCTATTTTCAGCTCAAACGAAGCTACATCATTCACGAAGCTCTCACGTTTCTCGCTCTTAAATGAAAAGCATTGGATGTTAGAGGACCTGTTGTTTGTATCAGTTTCAGAGGCAGAGTTGAACTAGATATGGTCCGTGTGTGTAGGAAACATGGTTGTTTGGTTTTCTGCATACTCACATTTCCCGACTTATAAGAGACTCTAGAAAGCAAGAGCGTGATTCTGGCTCTACAGTAGAGTGTGTTTCATGGATGAGCACTGTGCTGTGTGTTTCCCTTCAGAAACGGAGTTAAATGCAAGGCCCTGTGTCTTCCTACAAGCAAGACTTCGTTTCAGGTAAATGCACTCACGTTTCAGCTCAAAGGAAGCTACATCGTTCACGAAGCTCCCATGTTTCTCGCATTTAACTGAAAAGCATCGGATATTAGAGGATCTGTGGTTTGTATCAGTTTCAGAAGCAGAGTTGAACTAGATATGGTCAATGTGTGTAGGAAACACGGTTCTTTTTTTCTGAGAACACTCACGTTTCCCGCCTTATTAGAGACTCTAGAATGCAAGAGCATGCTTCTTGCTGTAAAGCAGAGTGTGTTTCATGGATGAGAAACGTGCTGTGTGTTTCCGTTCAGAAACGGAGTAAATACCAGGCTCTGTGTCTTCCTACAAGCAAGACTTCGTTTCAGGTAAATGCACTCACTTTTCAGCTCAAAGGAAGCTACATCATTCACGAAGCTCACACGTTTCTCGCTCTTAAATGAAAAGCATTGGATGTTAGAGGACCTGTAGTTTGTATCAGTTTGAGAAGCAGAGTTGAACTAGATATGGTCCATGTGTGTAGGAAACACGGTTCTTTTGTTCTGAGCACACTCACGTATCCCGCCTTATTAGAGACTCTAGAAAGCAAGAGTGTGCTTCTGGCTCTAAAGCAGAGTGTGTTTCATGGATGAGCACTGTGCTGTGTGTTTCTCTTCAGAAACGGAGTTAAAGGTCAGGCTCTGTGTCTTCCTACAAGCAAGACTTCGTTTCAGGTAAACGCACTCACTTTTCAGCACAAAGGAAGCTACATCGTTCAGGAAGCTCACACGTTTCTCGCTCTTAACTGAAAAGCATTGAATGTTAGAGGACCTGGCATTTGTATCAGTTTCAGAAGCAGGGTTGAACTAGATATGGTCCGTGTGTGTAGGAAACACGGTTCTTTTGTTCTGAGCACACTCACGTTTCCCCCCTTATTAGAGACTCTAGAAAGCAAGAGAGTGCTTCTTGTCCTAAAGCAGAGTTTGTTTCATGGATGAGAACCGTGCTGTGTGTTTCCCTTCAGAAACGGAGTTAAATGCCAGGCTCTGTGTCTTCCTACAAGCAAGACTTAGTTTCAAGTAAACGCACTCAGTTTTCAGCTCAAATGAAGCTACATAGTTCATGAAGCTCATACGTTTCTCGCTCTTAACTGTAAAGAATTGTATGTTAGCTGCCCTGTGGTTGGTATCAGTTTCAGAAGCGGAGTTGAACTTGATATGGGCCGTGTGTAGGAAAAACGGTTCTTTTGTTCTGAGCACACTCATGTTCCCGCCGTATTAGAGACTCTAGAAAGCAAGAGCACGCTTCTGGCTCTAAAGCAGAATGTGTTTGATGGATGAGAACTGTGCTGTGTGTTTTCCTTAGGAAACAGAGTTAAATGCCAGGCTCTGTGTCTTCCTACAAGCAAGACTTCGTTTCAGGTAAATGCCCTCAATTTTCAGCTCAAACGAAGCTACATCATTCACGAAGCTCACACGTTTCTCGCTCTTAAATGAAAAGCATTGGATGTTAGAGGACCTGTTGTTTGTATCAGTATCAGAGGCAGAGTTGAACTAGATATGGTCAATGTGTGTAGGAAACACGGTTCTTTTTTTCTGAGAACACTCACGTTTCCCGCCTTATTAGAGACTCTAGAATGCAAGAGCATGCTTCTTGCTGTAAAGCAGAGTGTGTTTCATGGATGAGAAACGTGCTGTGTGTTTCCGTTCAGAAACGGAGTAAATACCAGGCTCTGTGTCTTCCTACAAGCAAGACTTCGTTTCAGGTGAACGCACTCACTTTTCAGCTCAAAGGAAGCTACATTGTTCACGAAGCTCACACGTTTCTCGTTCTTAAATGAAAAGCATGGGATGTTAGAGGACCTGTAGTTTGTATCAGTTTGAGAAGCAGAGTTGAACTAGATATGGTCAATGTGTGTAGGAAACACGGTTCTTTTTTTCTGAGCACACTTACATTTCCCGCCTTATTAGAGACTCTAGAAAGCAAGAGCGTGCTTCTGGCTCTAAAGCAAAGTGTGTTTCATGGATGAGCACTGTGCTGTGTGTTTCCCTTCAGAAACGGAGTTAAATGCCAGGCTCTGTGTCTTCCTACAAGCAAGACTTCGTTTCAGGTAAACGCATTCACTTTTCAGCACAAAGGAAGCTACATCGTTCAGGAAGCTCACACGTTTCTCGCTATTAACTGAAAAGCATTGAATGTTAGAGGACCTGGCGTTTGTATCATTTTCAGAAGCAGAGTTGAACTAGATATGGTCTGTTTGTGTAGGTAACACGGTTCTTTTGTTCTGAGCACACTCACGTTTCCCCCCTTATTAGAGACTCTAGAAAGCAAGAGCGTGCTTCTTGTTCTAAAGCAGAGTGTGTTTGATGGATGAGAACTGTGCTGTGTGTTTTCCTTAAGAAACGGAGTTAAATGCCACACTCTGTGTCTTCCTACAAGCAAGACTTCGTTTCAGGTAAATACCCTCAATTTTCAGCTCAAACTAAGCTACATCATACACGAAGCTCACACGTTTCTCGCTCTTAAATGAAAAGCATTGGATGTTAGAGGACCTGTAGTTTGTATCAGTTTGAGAAGCAGAGTTGAACTAGATATGGTCCATGTGTGTAGGAAACACGGTTCTTTTGTTCTGAGCACACTCACGTTTCCCGCCTTATTAGAGACTCTAGAAAGCAAGAGTGTGCTTCTGGCTCTAAAGCAGAGTGTGTTTCATGGATGAGCACTGTGCTGTGTATTTCCCTTCAGAAACGGTATTAAATGCCAGGCCCTGTGTCTTCCTACAAGCAAAACTTCGTTTCAGTTAAACGCACTTACTTTTCAGCTCAAAGGAAGCTACATCGTTAACGAAGCTCACATGTTTCTCGCATTTAACTGAAAAGCATCGGGTGTTAGAGGACCTGTGGTTTGTATCAGTTTCAGAAGCAGAGTTGAACTAGATATGGTCAATGTGTGTAGGAAACACGTTTCTTTTTTTCTGAGCACACTTACATTTCCCGCCTTATTAGAGACTCTAGAAAGCAAGAGTGTGCTTCTGGCTCTAAAGCAAAGTGTGTTTCATGGATGAGCACTGTGCTGTGTGTTTCCCTTCAGAAACGGAGTTAAAGGCCAGGCTCTGTGTCTTCCTACAAGCAAGACTTCGTTTCAGGTAAACGCACTCACTTTTCAGCACAAAGGAAGCTACATCGTTCAGGAACCTCACACGTTTCTCGCTCTTAACTGAAAAGCATTGAATGTTAGAGGACCTGGCATTTGTATCAGTTTCAGAAGCAGGGTTGAACTAGATATGGTCCGTGTGTGTAGGAAACACGGTTCTTTTGTTCTGAGCACACTCACGTTTCCCCCCTTATTAGAGACTCTAGAAAGCAAGAGAGTGCTTCTTGTCCTAAAGCAGAGTGTGTTTCATGGATGAGAACCGTGCTGTGTGTTTCCCTTCAGAAAGGGAGTTAAATGCCAGGCTCTGTGTCTTCCTACAAGCAAGACTTCGTTTCAAGTAAACGCACTCAGTTTTCAGCTCAAATGAAGCTACATAGTTCATGAAGCTCATACGTTTCTCGCTCTTAACTGTAAAGAATTGTATGTTAGCTGCCCTGTGGTTGGTATCAGTTTCAGAAGCAGAGTTGAACTAGATATGGGCCGTGTGTAGGTAAAACGGTTCTTTTGTTCTGAGCACACTCATGTTTCCCGCCGTATTAGAGACTCTAGAAAGCAAGAGCACGCTTCTGGCTCTAAAGCAGAGTGTGTTTGATGGATGAGAACTGTGCTGTGTGTTTTCCTTAGGAAACGGAGTTAAATGCCAGGCTCTGTGTCTTCCTACAAGCAAGACTTCGTTTCAGGTAAATGCCCTCAATTTTCAGCTCAAACGAAGCTACATCATTCACGAAGCTCACACATTTCTCGCTCTTAAATGAAAAGCATTGGATGTTAGAGGACCTGTTGTTTGTATCAGTTTCAGAGGCAGAGTTGAACTAGATATGGTCCGACTGTGTAGGAAACAAGGTTGTTTGGTTTTCTGCTTACTCACATTTCCCGACTTATTAGAGACTCTAGAAAGCAAGAGCGTGCTTCTGGCTCTAAAGCAGAGTGTGTTTCATGGATGAGCACTGTGCTGTGTGTTTCCCTTCAGAAACAGAGTTAAATGCCAGGCTCTGTGTCTTCCTACAAACAAGACTTCGTTTCAGGTAAACGCATTCACTTTTCAGCACAAAGGAAGCTACATCGTTCAGGAAGCTCACACGTTTCTCGCTATTAACTGAAAAGCATTGAATGTTAGAGGACCTGGCGTTTGTATCATTTTCAGAAGCAGAGTTGAACTAGATATGGTCTGTTTGTGTAGGTAACACGGTTCTTTTGTTCTGAGCACACTCACGTTTCCCCCCTTATTAGAGACTCTAGAAAGCAAGAGCGTGCTTCTTGTTCTAAAGCAGAGTGTGTTTGATGGATGAGAACTGTGCTGTGTGTTTTCCTTAAGAAACGGAGTAAATACCAGGCTCTGTGTCTTCCTACAAGCAAGACTTCGTTTCAGGTAAATGCACTCACTTTTCAGCTCAAAGGAAGCTACATCATTCACGAAGCTCACACGTTTCTCGCTCTTAAATGAAAAGCATTGGATGTTAGAGGACCTGTAGTTTGTATCAGTTTGAGAAGCAGAGTTGAACTAGATATGGTCCATGTGTGTAGGAAACACGGTTCTTTTGTTCTGAGCACACTCACGTTTCCCGCCTTATTAGAGACTCTAGAAAGCAAGAGTGTGCTTCTGGCTCTAAAGCAGAGTGTGTTTCATGGATGAGCACTGTGCTGTGTGTTTCTCTTCAGAAACGGAGTTAAAGGTCAGGCTCTGTGTCTTCCTACAAGCAAGACTTCGTTTCAGGTAAACGCACTCACTTTTCAGCACAAAGGAAGCTACATCGTTCAGGAAGCTCACACGTTTCTCGCTCTTAACTGAAAAGCATTGAATGTTAGAGGACCTGGCATTTGTATCAGTTTCAGAAGCAGGGTTGAACTAGATATGGTCCGTGTGTGTAGGAAACACGGTTCTTTTGTTCTGAGCACACTCACGTTTCCCCCCTTATTAGAGACTCTAGAAAGCAAGAGAGTGCTTCTTGTCCTAAAGCAGAGTTTGTTTCATGGATGAGAACCTTGCTGTGTGTTTCCCTTCAGAAACGGAGTTAAATGCCAGGCTCTGTGTCTTCCTACAAGCAAGACTTAGTTTCAAGTAAACGCACTCAGTTTTCAGCTCAAATGAAGCTACATAGTTCATGAAGCTCATACGTTTCTCGCTCTTAACTGTAAAGAATTGTATGTTAGCTGCCCTGTGGTTGGTATCAGTTTCAGAAGCGGAGTTGAACTTGATATGGGCCGTGTGTAGGAAAAACGGTTCTTTTGTTCTGAGCACACTCATGTTCCCGCCGTATTAGAGACTCTAGAAAGCAAGAGCACGCTTCTGGCTCTAAAGCAGAATGTGTTTGATGGATGAGAACTGTGCTGTGTGTTTTCCTTAGGAAACGGAGTTAAATGCCAGGCTCTGTGTCTTCCTACAAGCAAGACTTCGTTTCAGGTAAATGCCCTCAATTTTCAGCTCAAACGAAGCTACATCATTCACGAAGCTCACACGTTTCTCGCTCTTAAATGAAAAGCATTGGATGTTAGAGGACCTGTTGTTTGTATCAGTATCAGAGGCAGAGTTGAACTAGATATGGTCAATGTGTGTAGGAAACACGGTTCTTTTTTTCTGAGAACACTCACGTTTCCCGCCTTATTAGAGACTCTAGAATGCAAGAGCATGCTTCTTGCTGTAAAGCAGAGTGTGTTTCATGGATGAGAAACGTGCTGTGTGTTTCCGTTCAGAAACGGAGTAAATACCAGGCTCTGTGTCTTCCTACAAGCAAGACTTCGTTTCAGGTGAACGCACTCACTTTTCAGCTCAAAGGAAGCTACATTGTTCACGAAGCTCACACGTTTCTCGTTCTTAAATGAAAAGCATGGGATGTTAGAGGACCTGTAGTTTGTATCAGTTTGAGAAGCAGAGTTGAACTAGATATGGTCAATGTGTGTAGGAAACACGGTTCTTTTTTTCTGAGCACACTTACATTTCCCGCCTTATTAGAGACTCTAGAAAGCAAGAGCGTGCTTCTGGCTCTAAAGCAAAGTGTGTTTCATGGATGAGCACTGTGCTGTGTGTTTCCCTTCAGAAACGGAGTTAAATGCCAGGCTCTGTGTCTTCCTACAAGCAAGACTTCGTTTCAGGTAAACGCATTCACTTTTCAGCACAAAGGAAGCTACATCGTTCAGGAAGCTCACACGTTTCTCGCTATTAACTGAAAAGCATTGAATGTTAGAGGACCTGGCGTTTGTATCATTTTCAGAAGCAGAGTTGAACTAGATATGGTCTGTTTGTGTAGGTAACACGGTTCTTTTGTTCTGAGCACACTCACGTTTCCCCCCTTATTAGAGACTCTAGAAAGCAAGAGCGTGCTTCTTGTTGTAAAGCAGAGTGTGTTTGATGGATGAGAACTGTGCTGTGTGTTTTCCTTAAGAAACGGAGTTAAATGCCACACTCTGTGTCTTCCTACAAGCAAGACTTCGTTTCAGGTAAATACCCTCAATTTTCAGCTCAAACTAAGCTACATCATTCACGAAGCTCACACGTTTCTCGCTCTTAAATGAAAATCATTGGATGTTAGAGGACCTGTAGTTTGTATCAGTTTGAGAAGCAGAGTTGAACTAGGTTTGGTCCATGTGTGTAGGAAACACGGTTCTTTTGTTCTGATCACACTCACGTTTCCCGCCTTATTAGAGACTCTAGAAAGCAAGAGTGTGCTTCTGGCTCTAAAGCAGAGTGTGTTTCATGGATGAGCACTGTGCTGTGTATTTCCCTTCAGAAACGGTATTAAATGCCAGGCCCTGTGTCTTCCTACAAGCAAAACTTCGTTTCAGTTAAACGCACTTACTTTTCAGCTCAAAGGAAGCTACATCGTTAATGAAGCTCACATGTTTCTCGCATTTAACTGAAAAGCATCGGGTGTTAGAGGACCTGTGGTTTGTATCAGTTTCAGAAGCAGAGTTGAACTAGATATGGTCAATGTGTTTTGGAAACACGTTTCTTTTTTTCTGAGCACACTTACATTTCCCGCCTTATTAGAGACTCTAGAAAGCAAGAGTGTGCTTCTGGCTCTAAAGCAAAGTGTGTTTCATGGATGAGCACTGTGCTGTGTGTTTCCCTTCAGAAACGGAGTTAAAGGCCAGGCTCTGTGTCTTCCTACAAGCAAGACTTCGTTTCAGGTAAACGCACTCACTTTTCAGCACAAAGGAAGCTACATCGTTCAGGAACCTCACACGTTTCTCGCTCTTAACTGAAAAGCATTGAATGTTAGAGGACCTGGCATTTGTATCAGTTTCAGAAGCAGGGTTGAACTAGATATGGTCCGTGTGTGTAGGAAACACGGTTCTTTTGTTCTGAGCACACTCACGTTTCCCCCCTTATTAGAGACTCTAGAAAGCAAGAGAGTGCTTCTTGTCCTAAAGCAGAGTGTGTTTCATGGATGAGAACCGTGCTGTGTGTTTCCCTTCAGAAAGGGAGTTAAATGCCAGGCTCTGTGTCTTCCTACAAGCAAGACTTCGTTTCAAGTAAACGCACTCAGTTTTCAGCTCAAATGAAGCTACATAGTTCATGAAGCTCATACGTTTCTCGCTCTTAACTGTAAAGAATTGTATGTTAGCTGCTCTGTGGTTGGTATCAGTTTCAGAAGCAGAGTTGAACTAGATATGGGCCGTGTGTAGGTAAAACGGTTCTTTTGTTCTGAGCACACTCATGTTTCCCGCCGTATTAGAGACTCTAGAAAGCAAGAGCAAGCTTCTGGCTCTAAAGCAGAGTGTGTTTGATGGATGAGAACTGTGCTGTGTGTTTTCCTTAGGAAACGGAGTTAAATGCCAGGCTCTGTGTCTTCCTACAAGCAAGACTTCGTTTCAGGTAAATGCCCTCAATTTTCAGCTCAAACGAAGCTACATCATTCACGAAGCTCACACATTTCTCGCTCTTAAATGAAAAGCATTGGATGTTAGAGGACCTGTTGTTTGTATCAGTTTCAGAGGCAGAGTTGAACTAGATATGGTCCGAGTGTGTAGGAAACAAGGTTGTTTGGTTTTCTGCTTACTCACATTTCCCGACTTATTAGAGACTCTAGAAAGCAAGAGCGTGCTTCTGGCTCTAAAGCAGAGTGTGTTTCATGGATGAGAAACGTGCTGTGTGTTTCCCTTCAGAAACGGAGTAAATACCAGGCTCTGTGTCTTCCTACAAGCAAGACTTCGTTTCAGGTAAATGCACTCACGTTTCAGCTAAAAGGAAGCTACATCGTTCACGAAGCTCCCATGTTTCTCGCATTTAACTGAAAAGCATCGGATATTAGAGGACCTGTGGTTTGTATCAGTTTCAGAAGCAGAGTTGAACTAGATATGGTCAATGTGTGTAGGAAACACGGTTCTTTTTTTCTGAGCACACTCACGTTTCCCGCCTTATTAGAGACTCTAGAAAGCAAGAGCATGCTTCTTGCTTTAAAGCAGAGTGTGTTTCATGGATGAGAAACGTGCTGTGTGTTTCCGTTCAGAAACGGAGTAAATACCAGGCTCTGTGTCTTCCTACAAGCAAGATTTCGTTTCAGGTAAACGCACTCACTTTTCAATTCAAAGGAAGCTACATCGTTCACGAAGCTCACACGTTTCTCGTTCTTATTTGAAAACCATTGGATGTTAGAGGACCTGTGGTTTGTATCAGTTTGGGAAGGAGAGTTCAACTAGATATGGTCCGTGTGTGTAGGAAACACGTTTCTTTTGTTCTGAGCACACTCACGTTTCCCGCCTTATTAGAGACTCTAGAAAGCAAGAGTGTGCTTCTGGCTCTAAAGCAGAGTGTGTTTCATGGTTGAGCACTGTGCTGTGTATTTCCCTTCAGAAACGGTGTTAAATGCCAGGCCTTGTGTCTTCCTACAAGCCAAACTTCGTTTCAGTTAAACACACTCACTATTCAGCTCAAAGGAAGCTACATCGTTCACGAAGCTCACATGTTTCTCACATTTAACTGAAAAGCATCGGGTGTTAGAGGACCTGTCGTTTGTATCAGTTTCAGAAGCAGAGTTGAACTAGATATGGTCAATGTGTGTAGGAAACACGTTTCTTTTTTTCTGAGCACACTTACATTTCCCGCCTTATTAGAGACTCTAAAAAGCAAGAGCATGCTTCTGGCTCTAAAGCAAAGTGTGTTTCATGGATGAGCACTGTGCTGTGTGTTTCCCTTCAGAAACGGAGTTAAATGCCAGGCTCTGTGTCTTCCTACAAGCAAGACTTCGTTTCAGGTAAACGCATTCACTTTTCAGCACAAAGGAAGCTACATCGTTCAGGAAGCTCACACGTTTCTCGCTATTAACTGAAAAGCATTGAATGTTAGAGGACCTGGCGTTTGTATCATTTTCAGAAGCAGAGTTGAACTAGATATGGTCTGTTTGTGTAGGTAACACGGTTCTTTTGTTCTGAGCACACTCACGTTTCCCCCCTTATTAGAGACTCTAGAAAGCAAGAGCGTGCTTCTTGTTCTAAAGCAGAGTGTGTTTGATGGATGAGAACTGTGCTGTGTGTTTTCCTTAAGAAACGGAGTTAAATGCCACGCTCTGTGTCTTCCTACAAGCAAGACTTCGTTTCAGGTAAATACCCTCTATTTTCAGCTCAAACGAAGCTACATCATTCACGAAGCTCTCACGTTTCTCGCTCTTAAATGAAAAGCATTGGATGTTAGAGGACCTGTTGTTTGTATCAGTTTCAGAGGCAGAGTTGAACTAGATATGGTCCGTGTGTGTAGGAAACATGGTTGTTTGGTTTTCTGCATACTCACATTTCCCGACTTATAAGAGACTCTAGAAAGCAAGAGCGTGATTCTGGCTCTACAGTAGAGTGTGTTTCATGGATGAGCACTGTGCTGTGTGTTTCCCTTCAGAAACGGAGTTAAATGCAAGGCCCTGTGTCTTCCTACAAGCAAGACTTCGTTTCAGGTAAATGCACTCACGTTTCAGCTCAAAGGAAGCTACATCGTTCACGAAGCTCCCATGTTTCTCGCATTTAACTGAAAAGCATCGGATATTAGAGGATCTGTGGTTTGTATCAGTTTCAGAAGCAGAGTTGAACTAGATATGGTCAATGTGTGTAGGAAACACGGTTCTTTTTTTCTGAGAACACTCACGTTTCCCGCCTTATTAGAGACTCTAGAATGCAAGAGCATGCTTCTTGCTGTAAAGCAGAGTGTGTTTCATGGATGAGAAACGTGCTGTGTGTTTCCGTTCAGAAACGGAGTAAATACCAGGCTCTGTGTCTTCCTACAAGCAAGACTTCGTTTCAGGTAAATGCACTCACTTTTCAGCTCAAAGGAAGCTACATCATTCACGAAGCTCACACGTTTCTCGCTCTTAAATGAAAAGCATTGGATGTTAGAGGACCTGTAGTTTGTATCAGTTTGAGAAGCAGAGTTGAACTAGATATGGTCCATGTGTGTAGGAAACACGGTTCTTTTGTTCTGAGCACACTCACTTTTCCCGCCTTATTAGAGACTCTAGAAAGCAAGAGTGTGCTTCTGGCTCTAAAGCAGAGTGTGTTTCATGGATGAGCACTGTGCTGTGTGTTTCTCTTCAGAAACGGAGTTAAAGGTCAGGCTCTGTGTCTTCCTACAAGCAAGACTTCGTTTCAGGTAAACGCACTCACTTTTCAGCACAAAGGAAGCTACATCGTTCAGGAAGCTCACACGTTTCTCGCTCTTAACTGAAAAGCATTGAATGTTAGAGGACCTGGCATTTGTATCAGTTTCAGAAGCAGGGTTGAACTAGATATGGTCCGTGTGTGTAGGAAACACGGTTCTTTTGTTCTGAGCACACTCACGTTTCCCCCCTTATTAGAGACTCTAGAAAGCAAGAGAGTGCTTCTTGTCCTAAAGCAGAGTTTGTTTCATGGATGAGAACCGTGCTGTGTGTTTCCCTTCAGAAACGGAGTTAAATGCCAGGCTCTGTGTCTTCCTACAAGCAAGACTTAGTTTCAAGTAAACGCACTCAGTTTTCAGCTCAAATGAAGCTACATAGTTCATGAAGCTCATACGTTTCTCGCTCTTAACTGTAAAGAATTGTATGTTAGCTGCCCTGTGGTTGGTATCAGTTTCAGAAGCGGAGTTGAACTTGATATGGGCCGTGTGTAGGAAAAACGGTTCTTTTGTTCTGAGCACACTCATGTTCCCGCCGTATTAGAGACTCTAGAAAGCAAGAGCACGCTTCTGGCTCTAAAGCAGAATGTGTTTGATGGATGAGAACTGTGCTGTGTGTTTTCCTTAGGAAACGGAGTTAAATGCCAGGCTCTGTGTCTTCCTACAAGCAAGACTTCGTTTCAGGTAAATGCCCTCAATTTTCAGCTCAAACGAAGCTACATCATTCACGAAGCTCACACGTTTCTCGCTCTTAAATGAAAAGCATTGGATGTTAGAGGACCTGTTGTTTGTATCAGTATCAGAGGCAGAGTTGAACTAGATATGGTCAATGTGTGTAGGAAACACGGTTCTTTTTTTCTGAGAACACTCACGTTTCCCGCCTTATTAGAGACTCTAGAATGCAAGAGCATGCTTCTTGCTGTAAAGCAGAGTGTGTTTCATGGATGAGAAACGTGCTGTGTGTTTCCGTTCAGAAACGGAGTAAATACCAGGCTCTGTGTCTTCCTACAAGCAAGACTTCGTTTCAGGTGAACGCACTCACTTTTCAGCTCAAAGGAAGCTACATTGTTCACGAAGCTCACACGTTTCTCGTTCTTAAATGAAAAGCATGGGATGTTAGAGGACCTGTAGTTTGTATCAGTTTGAGAAGCAGAGTTGAACTAGATATGGTCAATGTGTGTAGGAAACACGGTTCTTTTTTTCTGAGCACACTTACATTTCCCGCCTTATTAGAGACTCTAGAAAGCAAGAGCGTGCTTCTGGCTCTAAAGCAAAGTGTGTTTCATGGATGAGCACTGTGCTGTGTGTTTCCCTTCAGAAACGGAGTTAAATGCCAGGATCTGTGTCTTCCTACAAGCAAGACTTCGTTTCAGGTAAACGCATTCACTTTTCAGCACAAAGGAAGCTACATCGTTCAGGAAGCTCACACGTTTCTCGCTATTAACTGAAAAGCATTGAATGTTAGAGGACCTGGCGTTTGTATCATTTTCAGAAGCAGAGTTGAACTAGATATGGTCTGTTTGTGTAGGTAACACGGTTCTTTTGTTCTGAGCACACTCACGTTTCCCCCCTTATTAGAGACTCTAGAAAGCAAGAGCGTGCTTCTTGTTCTAAAGCAGAGTGTGTTTGATGGATGAGAACTGTGCTGTGTGTTTTCCTTAAGAAACGGAGTTAAATGCCACACTCTGTGTCTTCCTACAAGCAAGACTTCGTTTCAGGTAAATACCCTCAATTTTCAGCTCAAACTAAGCTACATCATTCACGAAGCTCACACGTTTCTCGCTCTTAAATGAAGAGCATTGGATGTTAGAGGACCTGTAGTTTGTATCAGTTTGAGAAGCAGAGTTGAACTAGATATGGTCCATGTGTGTAGGAAACACGGTTCTTTTGTTCTGAGCACACTCACGTTTCCCGCCTTATTAGAGACTCTAGAAAGCAAGAGTGTGCTTCTGGCTCTAAAGCAGAGTGTGTTTCATGGATGAGCACTGTGCTGTGTATTTCCCTTCAGAAACGGTATTAAATGCCAGGCCCTGTGTCTTCCTACAAGCAAAACTTCGTTTCAGTTAAACGCACTTACTTTTCAGCTCAAAGGAAGCTACATCGTTAACGAAGCTCACATGTTTCTCGCATTTAACTGAAAAGCATCGGGTGTTAGAGGACCTGTGGTTTGTATCAGTTTCAGAAGCAGAGTTGAACTAGATATGGTCAATGTGTGTAGGAAACACGTTTCTTTTTTTCTGAGCACACTTACATTTCCCGCCTTATTAGAGACTCTAGAAAGCAAGAGTGTGCTTCTGGCTCTAAAGCAAAGTGTGTTTCATGGATGAGCACTGTGCTGTGTGTTTCCCTTCAGAAACGGAGTTAAAGGCCAGGCTCTGTGTCTTCCTACAAGCAAGACTTCGTTTCAGGTAAACGCACTCACTTTTCAGCACAAAGGGAGCTACATCGTTCAGGAACCTCACACGTTTCTCGCTCTTAACTGAAAAGCATTGAATGTTAGAGGACCTGGCATTTGTATCAGTTTCAGAAGCAGGGTTGAACTAGATATGGTCCGTGTGTGTAGGAAACACGGTTCTTTTGTTCTGAGCACACTCACGTTTCCCCCCTTATTAGAGACTCTAGAAAGCAAGAGAGTGCTTCTTGTCCTAAAGCAGAGTGTGTTTCATGGATGAGAACCGTGCTGTGTGTTTCCCTTCAGAAAGGGAGTTAAATGCCAGGCTCTGTGTCTTCCTACAAGCAAGACTTCGTTTCAAGTAAACGCACTCAGTTTTCAGCTCAAATGAAGCTACATAGTTCATGAAGCTCATACGTTTCTCGCTCTTAACTGTAAAGAATTGTATGTTAGCTGCTCTGTGGTTGGTATCAGTTTCAGAAGCAGAGTTGAACTAGATATGGGCCGTGTGTAGGTAAAACGGTTCTTTTGTTCTGAGCACACTCATGTTTCCCGCCGTATTAGAGACTCTAGAAAGCAAGAGCACGCTTCTGGCTCTAAAGCAGAGTGTGTTTGATGGATGAGAACTGTGCTGTGTGTTTTCCTTAGGAAACGGAGTTAAATGCCAGGCTCTGTGTCTTCCTACAAGCAAGACTTCGTTTCAGGTAAATGCCCTCAATTTTCAGCTCAAACGAAGCTACATCATTCACGAAGCTCACAAGTTTCTCGCTCTTAAATGAAAAGCATTGGATGTTAGAGGACATGTTGTTTGTATCAGTTTCAGAGGCAGAGTTGAACTAGATATGGTCCGAGTGTGTAGGAAACAAGGTTGTTTGGTTTTCTGCTTACTCACATTTCCCGACTTATTAGAGACTCTAGAAAGCAAGAGCGTGCTTCTGGCTCTAAAGCAGAGTGTGTTTCATGGATGAGAAACGTGCTGTGTGTTTCCCTTCAGAAACGGAGTAAATACCAGGCTCTGTGTCTTTCTACAAGCAAGACTTCGTTTCAGGTAAACGCACTCACGTTTCAGCTAAAAGGAAGCTACATCGTTCACGAAGCTCCCATGTTTCTCGCATTTAACTGAAAAGCATCGGATATTAGAGGACCTGTGGTTTGTATCAGTTTCAGAAGCAGAGTTGAACTAGATATGGTCAATGTGTGTAGGAAACACGGTTCTTTTTTTCTGAGCACACTCACGTTTCCCGCCTTATTAGAGACTCTAGAAAGCAAGAGCATGCTTCTTGCTTTAAAGCAGAGTGTGTTTCATGGATGAGAAACGTGCTGTGTGTTTCCGTTCAGAAACGGAGTAAATACCAGGCTCTGTGTCTTCCTACAAGCAAGATTTCGTTTCAGGTAAACGCACTCACTTTTCAATTCAAAGGAAGCTACATCGTTCACGAAGCTCACACGTTTCTCGTTCTTATTTGAAAACCATTGGATGTTAGAGGACCTGTGGTTTGTATCAGTTTGGGAAGGAGAGTTCAACTAGATATGGTCCGTGTGTGTAGGAAACACGTTTCTTTTGTTCTGAGCACACTCACGTTTCCCGCCTTATTAGAGACTCTAGAAAGCAAGAGTGTGCTTCTGGCTCTAAAGCAGAGTGTGTTTCATGGTTGAGCACTGTGCTGTGTATTTCCCTTCATAAACGGTGTTAAATGCCAGGCCTTGTGTCTTCCTACAAGCCAAACTTCGTTTCAGTTAAACACACTCACTATTCAGCTCAAAGGAAGCTACATCGTTCACGAAGCTCACATGTTTCTCACATTTAACTGAAAAGCATCGGGTGTTAGAGGACCTGTCGTTTGTATCAGTTTCAGAAGCAGAGTTGAACTAGATATGGTCAATGTGTGTAGGAAACACGTTTCTTTTTTTCTGAGCACACTTACATTTCCCGCCTTATTAGAGACTCTAAAAAGCAAGAGCATGCTTCTGGCTCTAAAGCAAAGTGTGTTTCATGGATGAGCACTGTGCTGTGTGTTTCCCTTCAGAAACGGAGTTAAATGCCAGGCTCTGTGTCTTCCTACAAGCAAGACTTCGTTTCAGGTAAACGCACTCACTTTTCTGCACAAAGGAAGCTACATCGTTCATGAAGCTCACACGTTTCTTGCTCTTAACTGAAAAGCATTGAATGTTAGAGGACCTGGCGTTTGTATCAGTTTCAGAAGCAGAGTTGAACTAGATGTGGTCCGTGTGTGTAGGAAACACGGTTCTTTTGTTCTGAGCACACTCACGTTTCCCACCTTATTAGAGACTCTAGAAAGCAAGAGAGTGCTTCTTGTCCTAAAGCAGAGTGTGTTTCATGGATGAGAACCGTGCTGTGTGTTTCCCTTCAGAAACGGAGTTAAATGCCAGGCTCTGTGTCTTCCTACAAGCAAGACTACGTTTCAAGTAAACGCACTCAGTTTTCAGCTCAAATGAAGCTACATAGTTCATGAAGCTCATACGTTTCTAGCTCTTAACTGTAAAGAATTGTATGTTAGCTGCCCTGTGGTTGGTATCAGTTTCAGAAGCAGAGTTGAACTAGATATGGGCCGTGTGTAGGAAAAACGGTTCTTTTGTTCTGAGCACACTCATGTTTCCCGCCGTATTAGAGACTCTAGAAAGCAAGAGCACGCTTCTGGCTCAAAAGCAGAGTGTGTTTGATGGATGAGAACTGTGCTGTGTGTTTTCCTTAGGAAACGGAGTTCAATGCCAGGCTCTGTGTCTTCCTACAAGCAAGACTTCGTTTCAGGTAAATGCCCTCAATTTTCAGCTCAAACGAAGCTACATCATTCACGAAGCTCACAAGTTTCTCGCTCTTAAATGAAAAGCATTGGATGTTAGAGGACCTGTTGTTTGTATCAGTTTCAGAGGCAGAGTTGAACTAGATATGGTCCGTGTGTGTAGGAAACAAGGTTGTTTGGTTTTCTGCATACTCACATTTCCCGACTTATTAGAGACTCTAGAAAGCTAGAGCGTGCTTCTGGCTCTACAGCAGAGTGTGTTTCATGGATGAGCACTGTGCTGTGTGTTTCCCTTCAGAAACGGAGTTAAATGCAAGGCCCTGTGTCTTCCTACAAGCAAGACTTCGTTTCAGGTAAACGCACTCACGTTTCAGCTCAAAGGAAGCTACATCGTTCACGAAGCTCCCATGTTTCTCGCATTTAACTGAAAAGCATCGGATATTAGAGGACCTGTGGTTTGTATCAGTTTCAGAAGCAGAGTTGAACTAGATATGGTCAATGTGTGTAGGAAACACGGTTCTTTTTTTCTGAGCACACTCACGTTTCCCGCCTTATTAGAGACTCTAGAAAGCAAGAGCATGCTTCTTGCTTTAAAGCAGAGTGTGTTTCATGGATGAGAAAGTGCTGTGTGTTTCCGTTCAGAAACGGAGTAAATACCAGGCTCTGTGTCTTCCTACAAGCAAGACTTCGTTTCAGGTAAACGCACTCACTTTTCAACTCAAAGGAAGCTACATCGTTCACGAAGCTCACACGTTTCTCGTTCTTATTTGAAAACCATTGGATGTTAGAGGACCTGTGGTTTGTATCAGTTTGAGAAGCAGAGTTCAACTAGATATGGTCCGTGTGTGTAGGAAACACGTTTCTTTTGTTCTGAGCACACTCACGTTTCCCGCCTTATTAGAGACTCTAGAAAGCAAGAATGTGCTTCTGGCTCTAAAGCAGAGTGTGTTTCATGGTTGAGCACTGTGCTGTGTATTTCCCTTCAGAAACGGTGTTAAATGCCAGGCCTTGTGTCTTCCAACAAGCAAAACTTCGTTTCAGTTAAACGCACTCACTATTCAGCTTAAAGGAAGCTACATCGTTCACGAAGCTCACATGTTTCTCATATTTAACTGAAAAGCATCGGGTGTTAGAGGACCTGTCGTTTGTATCAGTTTCAGAAGCAGAGTTGAACTAGATATGGTCAATGTGTGTAGGAAACACGGTTCTTTTTTTCTGAGCACACTTACATTTCCCGCCTTATTAGAGACTCTAAAAAGCAACAGCATGCTTCTGGCTCTAAAGCAATGTGTGTTTCATGGATGAGCACTGTGCTGTGTGTTTCCCTTCAGAAACGGAGTTAAATGCCAGGCTCTGTGTCTTCCTACAAGCAAGACTTCGTTTCAAGTAAACGCACTCAGTTTTCAACTCAAATGAAGGTACATAGTTCATGAAGCTCATACGTTTCTCGCTCTTAACTGTAAATTATTGTATATTAGAGGCCCTGTCGTTGGTATCAGTTTCAGAAGCAGAGTTGAACTAGATATGGGCCGTGTGTGTAGGTAACACGGTTCTTTTGTTCTGAGCACACTCACGTTTCCCCCCTTATTAGAGACTCTAGAAAGCAAGAGCGTGCTTCTTGTTCTAAAGCAGAGTGTGTTTGATGGATGAGAACTGTGCTGTGTGTTTTCCTTAAGAAACGGAGTTAAATGACACGCTCTGTGTCTTCCTACAAGCAAGACTTCGTTTCAGGTAAATACCCTCAATTTTCAGCTCAAACGTAGCTACATCATTCACGAAGCTCACACGTTTCTCGCTCTTAAATGAAAAGCACTGGATGTTAGAGGACCTGTTGTGTGTATCAGTTTCAGAGGCAGAGTTGAACTAGATATGGTCCGTGTGTGTAGGAAACATGGTTGTTTGGTTTTCTGCATACTCACATTTCCCGACTTATTAGAGACTCTAGAAAGCAAGAGCGTGCTTCTGGCTCTACAGTAGAGTGTGTTTCATGGATGAGCACTGTGCTGTGTGTTTCCCTTCAGAAACGGAGTTAAATGCAAGGCCCTGTGTCTTCCTACAAGCAAGACTTCGTTTCAGGTAAACGCACTCACGTTTCAGCTCAAAGGAAGCTACATCGTTCACGAAGCTCCCATGTTTCTCGCATTTAACTGAAAAGCATCGGATATTAGAGGACCTGTGGTTTGTATCAGTTTCAGAAGCAGAGTTGAACTAGATATGGTCAATGTGTGTAGGAAACACGGTTCTTTTTTTCTGAGAACACTCACGTTTCCCGCCTTATTAGAGACTCTAGAATGCAAGAGCATGCTTCTTGTTGTAAAGCAGAGTGTGTTTCATGGATGAGAAACGTGCTGTGTGTTTCCGTTCAGAAATGGAGTAAATACCAGGCTCTGTGTCTTCCTACAAGCAAGACTTCGTTTCAGGTAAATGCACTCACTTTTCAGCTCAAAGCAAGCTACATCGTTCACGAAGCTCACACGTTTCTCCTTCTTAAATGAAAAGCATTGGATGTTAGAGGACCTGTAGTTTGTATCAGTTTGAGAAGCAGAGTTGAACTAGATATAGTTCGTGTGTGTAGGAAACACGGTTCTTTTGTTCTGAGCACACTCACGTTTCCCGCCTTATTAGAGACTCTAGAAAGCAAGAGTGTGCTTCTGGCTCTAAATCAGAGTGTGTTTCATGGATGAGCAATGTGCTGTGTATTTCCCTTCAGAAACGGTATTAAATGCCAGGCCCTGTGTCTTCCTACAAGCAAAACTTCGTTTCAGTTAAACGCACTTACTTTTCAGCTCAAAGGAAGCTACATCGTTAATGAAGCTCACATGTTTCTCGCATTTAACTGAAAAGCATCGGGTGTTAGAGGACCTGTGGTTTGTATCAGTTTCAGAAGCAGAGTTGAACTAGATGTGGTCCGTGTGTGTAGGAAACACGGTTCTTTTGTTCTGAGCACACTCACGTTTCCCACCTTATTAGAGACTCTAGAAAGCAAGAGAGTGCTTCTTGTCCTAAAGCAGAGTGTGTTTCATGGATGAGAACCGTGCTGTGTGTTTCCCTTCAGAAACGGAGTTAAATGCCAGGCTCTGTGTCTTCCTACAAGCAAGACTACGTTTCAAGTAAACGCACTCAGTTTTCAGCTCAAATGAAGCTACATAGTTCATGAAGCTCATACGTTTCTAGCTCTTAACTGTAAAGAATTGTATGTTAGCTGCCCTGTGGTTGGTATCAGTTTCAGAAGCAGAGTTGAACTAGATATGGGCCGTGTGTAGGAAAAACGGTTCTTTTGTTCTGAGCACACTCATGTTTCCCGCCGTATTAGAGACTCTAGAAAGCAAGAGCACGCTTCTGGCTCAAAAGCAGAGTGTGTTTGATGGATGAGAACTGTGCTGTGTGTTTTCCTTAGGAAACGGAGTTCAATGCCAGGCTCTGTGTCTTCCTACAAGCAAGACTTCGTTTCAGGTAAATGCCCTCAATTTTCAGCTCAAACGAAGCTACATCATTCACGAAGCTCACAAGTTTCTCGCTCTTAAATGAAAAGCATTGGATGTTAGAGGACCTGTTGTTTGTATCAGTTTCAGAGGCAGAGTTGAACTAGATATGGTCCGTGTGTGTAGGAAACAAGGTTGTTTGGTTTTCTGCATACTCACATTTCCCGACTTATTAGAGACTCTAGAAAGCTAGAGCGTGCTTCTGGCTCTACAGCAGAGTGTGTTTCATGGATGAGCACTGTGCTGTGTGTTTCCCTTCAGAAACGGAGTTAAATGCAAGGCCCTGTGTCTTCCTACAAGCAAGACTTCGTTTCAGGTAAACGCACTCACGTTTCAGCTCAAAGGAAGCTACATCGTTCACGAAGCTCCCATGTTTCTCGCATTTAACTGAAAAGCATCGGATATTAGAGGACCTGTGGTTTGTATCAGTTTCAGAAGCAGAGTTGAACTAGATATGGTCAATGTGTGTAGGAAACACGGTTCTTTTTTTCTGAGCACACTCACGTTTCCCGCCTTATTAGAGACTCTAGAAAGCAAGAGCATGCTTCTTGCTTTAAAGCAGAGTGTGTTTCATGGATGAGAAAGTGCTGTGTGTTTCCGTTCAGAAACGGAGTAAATACCAGGCTCTGTGTCTTCCTACAAGCAAGACTTCGTTTCAGGTAAACGCACTCACTTTTCAACTCAAAGGAAGCTACATCGTTCACGAAGCTCACACGTTTCTCGTTCTTATTTGAAAACCATTGGATGTTAGAGGACCTGTGGTTTGTATCAGTTTGAGAAGCAGAGTTCAACTAGATATGGTCCGTGTGTGTAGGAAACACGTTTCTTTTGTTCTGAGCACACTCACGTTTCCCGCCTTATTAGAGACTCTAGAAAGCAAGAATGTGCTTCTGGCTCTAAAGCAGAGTGTGTTTCATGGTTGAGCACTGTGCTGTGTATTTCCCTTCAGAAACGGTGTTAAATGCCAGGCCTTGTGTCTTCCAACAAGCAAAACTTCGTTTCAGTTAAACGCACTCACTATTCAGCTTAAAGGAAGCTACATCGTTCACGAAGCTCACATGTTTCTCATATTTAACTGAAAAGCATCGGGTGTTAGAGGACCTGTCGTTTGTATCAGTTTCAGAAGCAGAGTTGAACTAGATATGGTCAATGTGTGTAGGAAACACGGTTCTTTTTTTCTGAGCACACTTACATTTCCCGCCTTATTAGAGACTCTAAAAAGCAACAGCATGCTTCTGGCTCTAAAGCAATGTGTGTTTCATGGATGAGCACTGTGCTGTGTGTTTCCCTTCAGAAACGGAGTTAAATGCCAGGCTCTGTGTCTTCCTACAAGCAAGACTTCGTTTCAAGTAAACGCACTCAGTTTTCAACTCAAATGAAGGTACATAGTTCATGAAGCTCATACGTTTCTCGCTCTTAACTGTAAATTATTGTATATTAGAGGCCCTGTGGTTGGTATCAGTTTCAGAAGCAGAGTTGAACTAGATATGGGCCGTGTGTGTAGGTAACACGGTTCTTTTGTTCTGAGCACACTCACGTTTCCCCCCTTATTAGAGACTCTAGAAAGCAAGAGCGTGCTTCTTGTTCTAAAGCAGAGTGTGTTTGATGGATGAGAACTGTGCTGTGTGTTTTCCTTAAGAAACGGAGTTAAATGACACGCTCTGTGTCTTCCTACAAGCAAGACTTCGTTTCAGGTAAATACCCTCAATTTTCAGCTCAAACGTAGCTACATCATTCACGAAGCTCACACGTTTCTCGCTCTTAAATGAAAAGCACTGGATGTTAGAGGACCTGTTGTTTGTATCAGTTTCAGAGGCAGAGTTGAACTAGATATGGTCCGTGTGTGTAGGAAACATGGTTGTTTGGTTTTCTGCATACTCACATTTCCCGACTTATTAGAGACTCTAGAAAGCAAGAGCGTGCTTCTGGCTCTACAGTAGAGTGTGTTTCATGGATGAGCACTGTGCTGTGTGTTTCCCTTCAGAAACGGAGTTAAATGCAAAGCCCTGTGTCTTCCTACAAGCAAGACTTCGTTTCAGGTAAACGCACTCACGTTTCAGCTCAAAGGAAGCTACATCGTTCACGAAGCTCCCATGTTTCTCGCATTTAACTGAAAAGCATCGGATATTAGAGGACCTGTGGTTTGTATCAGTTTCAGAAGCAGAGTTGAACTAGATATGGTCAATGTGTGTAGGAAACACGGTTCTTTTTTTCTGAGAACACTCACGTTTCCCGCCTTATTAGAGACTCTAGAATGCAAGAGCATGCTTCTTGTTGTAAAGCAGAGTGTGTTTCATGGATGAGAAACGTGCTGTGTGTTTCCGTTCAGAAATGGAGTAAATACCAGGCTCTGTGTCTTCCTACAAGCAAGACTTCGTTTCAGGTAAATGCACTCACTTTTCAGCTCAAAGCAAGCTACATCGTTCACGAAGCTCACACGTTTCTCCTTCTTAAATGAAAAGCATTGGATGTTAGAGGACCTGTAGTTTGTATCAGTTTGAGAAGCAGAGTTGAACTAGATATAGTTCGTGTGTGTAGGAAACACGGTTCTTTTGTTCTGAGCACACTCACGTTTCCCGCCTTATTAGAGACTCTAGAAAGCAAGAGTGTGCTTCTGGCTCTAAATCAGAGTGTGTTTCATGGATGAGCAATGTGCTGTGTATTTCCCTTCAGAAACGGTATTAAATGCCAGGCCCTGTGTCTTCCTACAAGCAAAACTTCGTTTCAGTTAAACGCACTTACTTTTCAGCTCAAAGGAAGCTACATCGTTAATGAAGCTCACATGTTTCTCGCATTTAACTGAAAAGCATCGGGTGTTAGAGGACCTGTGGTTTGTATCAGTTTCAGAAGCAGAGTTGAACTAGATATGGTCAATGTGTGTAGGAAACACGTTTCTTTTTTTCTGAGCACACTTACATTTCCCGCCTTATTAGAGACTCTAGAAAGCAAGAGTGTGCTTCTGGCTCTAAAGCAAAGTGTGTTTCATGGATGTGCACTGTGCTGTGTGTTTCCCTTCAGAAACGGAGTTAAATGCCAGGCTCTGTGTCTTCCTACAAGCAAGACTTCGTTTCAGGTAAACGCACTCACTTTTCAGCACAAAGGAAGCTACATCGTTCAGGAAGCTCACACGTTTCTCGCTCTTAACTGAAAAGCATTGAATGTTAGAGGACCTGGCATTTGTATCAGTTTCAGAAGCAGAGTTGAACTAGATATGGTCCGTGTGTGTAGGAAACACGGTTCTTTTGTTCTGAGCACACTCACGTTTCCCCCCTTATTAGAGACTCTAGAAAGCAAGAGAGTGCTTCTTGTCCTAAAGCAGAGTGTGTTTCATGGATGAGAACCGTGCTGTGTGTTTCCCTTCAGAAACGGAGTTAAATGACAGGCTCTGTGTCTTCCTACAAGCAAGACTACGTTTCAAGTAAACGCACTCAGTTTTCAGCTCAAATGAAGGTACATAGTTCATGAAGCTCATACGTTTCTCGCTCTTAACTGTAAAGAAGTGTATGTTAGCTGCCCTGTGGTTGGTATCAGTTTCAGAAGCAGAGTTGAACTAGATATGGGCCGTATGTAGGAAAAACGGTTCTTTTGTTCTGAGCACACTCATGTTTCCCGCCGTATTAGAGACTCTAGAAAGCAAGAGCGTGCTTCTGGCTCTATAGCAGAGTGTGTTTCATGGATGAGCACTGTGCTGTGTGTTTCCCTTCAGAAACGGAGTTAAATGCAAGGCCCTGTGTCTTCCTACAAGCAAGACTTCGTTTCAGGTAAACGCACTCACGTTTCAGCTCAAAAGAAGCTACATCGTTCACGAAGCTCCCATGTTTCTTGCATTTAACTGAAAAGCATCGGATATTAGAGGACCTGTGGTTTGTATCAGTTTCAGAAGGAGAGTTGAACTAGATATGGTCAATGTGTGTAGGAAACACGGTTCTTTTTTTCTGAGAACACTCACGTTTCCCACCTTATTAGAGACTCTAGAATGCAAGAGTATGCTTCTTGCTGTAAAGCAGAGTGTGTTTCATGGATGAGAAACGTGCTGTGTGTTTCCGTTCAGAAACGGAGTAAATACCAGGCTCTGTGTCTTCCTACAAGCAAGACTTCGTTTCAGGTAAACGCACTCACTTTTCAGCTCAAAGGAAGCTACATCGTTCACGAAGCTCACACGTTTCTCGTTCTTAAATGAAAAGCATTGGATGTTAGAGGACCTGTAGTTTGTATCAGTTTGAGAAGCAGAGTTGAACTAGATATGGTCCGTGTGTGTAGGAAACACGGTTCTATTGTTCTGAGCACACTCACATTTCCTGCCTTATTAGAGACTCTAGAAAGCAAGAGTGTGCTTCTGGCTCTAAAGTAGAGTGTGTTTCATGGATGAGCACTGTGCTGTGTATTTCCCTTCATAAACGGTATTAAATGCCAGGCCCTGTGTCTTCCTACAAGCAAAACTTCGTTTCAGTTAAACGCACTCACTTTTCAGCTCAAAGGATGCTACATCGTTCACGAAGCTCACATGTTTCTCGCATTTAACTGAAAAGCATCGGGTGTTAGAGGACCTGTGGTTTGGATCAGTTTCAGAAGCATAGTTGAACTTGATATGTTCAATGTGTGTAGGAAACACGGTTCTTTTTTTCTGAGCACACTTACATTTCCCGCCTTATTAGAGACTCTAGAAAGCAAGAGCGTGCTTCTGGCTCTAAAGCAGAGTGTGTTTCATGGATGAGCACTGTGCTGTGTGTATCCCTTCAGAAACAGAGTTAAATGCCAGGCTCTGTGTCTTCCTACAAGAAAGACTTCGTTTCAGGTAAACACACTCACTTTTCAGCAAAAAGGATGCTACATCGTTCACGAAACTCACATGTTTCTCGCTCTTAACTGAAAAGCATCTGATGTTAGAGGACCTGTTGTTTGTATCAGTTTCAGAATCAGAGTTGAACTAGATATGGTCAATGTGTGTAGGAAACACGGTTCATTTGTTCTGAGCACACTCACGTTTCCCGCCTTATTAGAGACTCTACAAAGCAAGAGCGTGCTTCTTGCTTTAAAGCAGAGTGTGTTTCATGGATGAGAAACATGATGTTTGTTTCCATTCAGAAACGGATAAATGCCAGGCTCTGTGTCTTCCTACAAGCAAGACTTCGTTTCAGGTAAATGCCCTCAATTTTCAGCTCAAACGAAGCTACATCATTCACGAAGCTCACACGTTTCTCGCTCTTAAATGAAAAGCATTGGATGTTAGAGGACCTGTTGTTTGTATCAGTTTCAGAGGCAGAGTTGAACTAGATATGGTCCGTGTGTGTAGGAAACAAGGTTGTTTGGTTTTCTGCATACTCACATTTCCCGACTTATTAGAGTCTCTAGAAAGCAAGAGCGTGCTTCTGGCTCTACAGTAGAGTGTGTTTCATGGATGAGCACTGTGCTGTGTGTTTCCCTTCAGAAACGGAGTTAAATGCAAGGCCCTGTGTCTTCCTACAAGCAAGAATTCGTTTCAGGTAAACGCACTCACGTTTCAGCTCAAAGGAAGCTACATCGTTCACGAAGCTCCCATGTTTCTCGCATTTAACTGAAAAGCATCGGATATTAGAGGACCTGTGGTTTGTATCAGTTTCAGAAGCAGAGTTGAACTAGATATGGTCAATGTGTGTAGGAAACACGGTTCATTTGTTCTGAGCACACTCACGTTTCCCGCATTATTAGAGACTCTACAAAGCAAGATCGTGCTTCTTGCTTTAAAGCAGAGTGTGTTTCATGGATGAGAAACATGCTGTGTGTTTCCATTCAGAAACGGAGTAAATGCCAGGCTCTGTGTCTTCCTTCAAGCAAGACTTCGTTTCAGGTAAACGCACTCACTTTTAAGATCAAAGGAAGCTACATCGTTCATGAAGCTCACACGTTTCTCGTTCTTATTTGAAAACCATTGGATGTTAGAGGATCTGTGGTTTGTATCAGTTTGAGAAGCAGAGTTGACCTAGATATGGTCCGTGTGTGTAGGAAACACGTTTCTTTTGTTCTGAGCTCACTCACGTTTCCCGCCTTATTAGAGACTCTAGAAAGCAAGAGCGTGCTTCCTATTCTAAAGCAGAGTGTGTTTGATGGATGAGAACTGTGCTGTGTGTTTTCCTTAAGAAACGGAGTTAAATGCCACGCTCTGTGTCTTCCTACAAGCAAGACTTCTTTTCAGGTTAATACCCTCAATTTTCAGCTCAAACGAAGCTACATCATTCATGAAGCTCACACGTTTCTCGCTCTTAAATGAAAAGCATTGGAAGTTAGAGGACCTGTTGTTTGTTTCAGTTTCAGAGGCAGAGTTGAACTAGATATGGTCCGTGTGTGTAGGAAACATGGTTGTTTGGTTTTCTGCATACTCACATATCCCGACTTATTAGAGACTCTAGAAAGGAAGTTCGTGCTTCTAGCTCTACAGTAGAGTGTGTTTCATGGATGAGCACTGTGCTGTGTGTTTCCCTTCAGAAACGGAGTTTAATGCAAGGCCCTGTGTCTTCCTACAAGCAAGACTTCGTTTCAGGTAAACGCACTCACGTTTCAGCTCAAAGGAAGCTACATCGTTCACGAAGCTCCCATGTTTCTCGCATTTAACTGAAAAGCATCGGATATTAGAGGACCTGTGGTTTGTATCAGTTTCAGAAGCAGAGTTGAACTAGATATGGTCAATGTGTGTAGGAAACACGGTTCTTTTTTTCTGAGAACACTCACGTTTCCCGCCTTATTAGAGACTCTAGAATGCAAGAGCATGCTTCTTGCTGTAAAGCAGAGTGTGTTTCATGGATGAGAAACGTGCTGTGTGTTTCCGTTCAGAAACGGAGTAAATACCAGGCTCTGTGTCTTCCTACAAGCAAGACTTCGTTTCAGGTAAATGCACTCACTTTTCAGCTCAAAGGAAGCTACATCGTTCACGAAGCTCACACGTTTCTCATTCTTAAATGAAAAGCATTGGATGTTAGAGGACCCGTAGTTTGTATCAGTTTGAGAAGCAGAGTTGAACTAGATATGGTCCATGTGTGTAGGAAACACGGTTCTTTTGTTCTGAGCACACTCACGTTTCTGCCTTATTAGAGACTCTAGAAAGCAAGAGTGTGCTTCTGGCTCTAAAGCAGAGTGTGTTTCAAGGATGAGCACTGTGCTGTGTGTTTCCCTTCAGAAACGGAGTTAAATGCAAGGCCCTGTGTCTTCCTACAAGCAAGACTTCGTTTCAGGTAAACGCACTCACGTTTCAGCTCAAAGCAAGCTACATCGTTCACGAAGCTCCCATGTTTCTCGCATTTAACTGAAAAGCATCAGATAATAGAAGACCTGTGGTTTGTATCAGTTTCAGAAGCAGAGTTGAACTAGATATGGTCAATGTGTGTAGGAAACACGTTTCTTTTGTTCTGAGCACACTCACGTTTCCCGCCTTATTAGAGACTCTAGAAAGCAAGAGTGTGCTTCTGGCTCTAAAGCAGAGTGTGTTTCATGGTTGAGCACTGTGCTGTGTATTTCCCTTCAGAAACGGTGTTAAATGCCAGGCCTTGTGTCTTCCTACAAGCAAGACTTCGTTTCAGGTAAACGCACTCACTTTTCAGCTCAAAGGAAGCTATATTGTTCACGAAGCTCACACGTTTCTCGTTCTTAAATGAAAAGCATTGGATGTTAGAGGACCTGTGGTTTGTATCAGTTTGAGAAGCAGAGTTGAACTAGATATGGTCCGTGTGTGTGGGAAACACGGTTCTTTTGTTCTGAGCACACTCACGTTTCCCACCTTATTAGAGACTCTAGAAAGCAAGAGTGTGCTTCTGACTCTAAAGAAGAGTGTGCTTCATGGAGGAGCACTGTGCTGTGTGTTTCCCTTCAGAAACGGAGTTAAATGACAGGCCCTGTGTCTTTTTACAAGCAAGAATTCGTTTCAGGTAAGTGCACTCACTTTTCAGCTCAAAGAAAGCTAAATTGTTCTCGATGCTCACATGTTTCTCGCATTTAACTGAAAAGCATCGGATGTTAGAGGACCTGTTGTTTGTATCAGTTTCAGAAGCAGAGTTGAACTAGATATGGTCAATGTGTGTAGGAAACACAGTTCTTTTGTTCTGAGCACACTCACGTTTCCCGCCTTATTAGAGACTCTAGAAAGCAAGAGCCTGCTTCTTGCTCTAAAGCAGAGTGTGTTTCATGGATGAGAACTTTGCTGTGTGTTTCCCTTCCGAAACGGAGTTAAATGCCAGGCTCTGTGACTTTGATAATCAAGACTTCGTTTCGGGTAAACACACTCACTTTCAGCTCAAACAAAGCTACATCGTTCACGAAGCTCACACCTTTTTCGCTCTTAACTGAAAAACATTGGATTTTAGAGGACCTGTGGTTTGTATCAGTTTCAGAAGCAGAGTTGAACTAGATATGGTCAAGGTGTGTAGGAAACACGGTTGTTTTGTTCTGAGCACACTCAAGTTTCCCGCCTTATTAGAGACTCTAGAAAGCAAGAGCGTGCTTCTTGCCTTAAGGCAGAGTGTTTTTAATGGATGAGAAACGTGCTGTGTGTTTCCGTTCAGAAACGGAGTAAATGCCAGTCTCTGTGTCTTCCTATAAGCAAGACTTCGTTTCAGGTAAACGCACTCACTTTTCAGCTCAAAGGAAGCTACATCATTCACTAAGCTCACATGTTTCTCGCATTTAACTGAAAAGCATCGGATGTTAGAGGACCTGTTTGTATCAGTTTCAGAAGCAGAGTTGCAATAGATATGGTCCGTGTATGTAGGAAACACGGTTCTTTTGCTTTCAGCACACTCAAGTTTCCCGCCTTATTAGAGACTCTAGAAAGCAAGAGCGTGCTTCTGGCTCTAAAGCAGAGTTTGTATCATGGATGAGCACTGTGCTGTGTGTTTCCCTTCAGAATCGGAGTTAAATGCCAGGCTCTGTGTCTTTGATAATCAAGACTTCGTTTCGGGTAAACACACTAACTTTCAGCTCAAATGAAGCTACATCGTTCACGAAGCTCACACTTTTTTCTCTATTAACTGAAAAACATTGGATTTTAGAGGACCTGTGGTTTGTATCAATTTCAGAGGCAGAGTTGACCTAGATATGGTCCGTGTGAGTAGGAAACACGGTTCTTTTGTTCTGAGCACACTCACGTTTCCCGCATTATTAGAGACTCTAGAAAGCAAGAGCGTACTACTGGATCTAAAGCAGAGTGTGTTTCATGGATGAGCACTGTGCTGTGTGTTTCCCTTCAGAAACAGAGTTAAATGCCAGGCTCTGTCTCTTCCTACAAGGAAGACTTCGTTTCAGGTAAACGGACTCAAATTTCAGCCCAAAGGAAGCTACATCGTTCAGGAAGCTCACACGTTTCTCGCTCTTAACTGAAAACCATTGGATATTAGAGGACCTGTGGTTTTTATCAGCTTCAGAAGCAGAGTTGACCTACATATGGTCCGTGTGTGTAGAAAAAAGGATCTTTTGTTCTGAGCCCACTCATGTTTCCCGCCTTATTATAGACTCTAGGAAGCAAGACCTTGCTTCTTTCTCTAAAGCAGAGTGTGTTTCATGGATGAGAACTTTGCTGTGTATTTCCCTTAAGAAACGGAGTTAAATGCCAGGCTCTGTGTCTTCCTACAAGCAAGACATCGTTTCAGGTAAATGCCCTCAATGTTCAGCTCAAAGAAGCTAGGTCATTCACGAACCTCACAAGTTTCTCGCTCTTAATTGAAAAGCATTGGATGTTAGAGGACTTGTCGTTTGTATCAGTTTCAAAAGCAAAGTTGTACTAGATATGGTCCCTGTATGTAGGAAACACGGTTCTTTTGTTTTCAGCACACTCACGTTTCCCGCCTTATTAGAGACTCTAGAAAGCAAGAGCGTCCTTCTGGCTCTAAAGCGGAGTGTGTTTCATGGATGAGCACTCTGCTGTGTGTTTCCCTTCAGAAACGGAGTTAAATGCCAGGATCTGTGTCTTCCTACAAGCAAGACTTCGTTTCAGGTAAATGCACTCACTTTTCAGCTCAAAGGAACCTACATCGTTCACTAAGCTCACACGTTTCTCACATTTAACTGAAAAGCATTGTATGTTAGAGGACCTGTGGTTTGTATCAGTTTGCGAAGCAGAGTTGAACTACATATGGTCCGTGTGTAGGAAACACGGTTCTTTTGTTCTGAGCACACTCACGTTTCCCGCCTTATTAGAGACTCTAGAAAGCAAGAGCCTGCTTCTTGCTGTAAAGCAGAGTGTGTTTGATGGATGAGCACTGTGCTGTGTGTTTCTCTTCAGAAACGGAGTTAAATGCCAGGCTCTGTGTCTTCCTACAAGCAAGACTTCGTTTCAGGTAAGCGCACTCACTTTTCAGCTCAAAGGAAGCTACATCGTTCACGAAGCTCACACGTTTGTCGCTCTTAACTGTAAAGCATTAGATGTTAGAAGACCTGATTTTTTGTATCAGTTTCAGAAGCACAGTTTAATTAGATATGATCCGTGTGTTTAGGAAACACGGTTCTTTTGTTCTGAGCACACTCATGTTTCCCGCCTTATTAGAGACTCTAGAAAGCAAGAGCCTGCTTCTTGCTCTAAAGCAGAGTGTGTTTCTTGGATGAGATCTTTGCTGTGTGTTTCCCTTCAGAAACGGAGTTAAATGCCAGGCTCTGTGTCTTTGATAATCAAGACTTCGTTTCGGGTAAACACACTCACTTTCAGCTCAAACGAAGCTACATCGTTCATGAAGCTCACCCTTTTTTCTCTCTTAACTGAAAAACATTGGATTTTAGAGGACCTGTGGTTTGTATCAGTTTCAGAAGCAGAGTTGAACAAGATATGGTCCGTGTGTAGGAATCACGGTTCTTTTGTTCTGAGCACACTCACGTTTCCCGCCTTATTAGAGACTCTAGAAAGCAAGAGTGTGCTTCTGGCTCTAAAGCAGAGTGTGTTTCATGGATGTGCACTGTGCTGTGTATTTCCGTTCAGAAACGGTGTTAAATGCCAGGCCCTGTGTCTTCCTACAAGCAAAACTTCCTTTCAGTTAAACGCACTCACTTTTCAGCTCAAAGGATGCTACATCGTTCACGAAGCTCACATGTTTCTCGCATTTAACTGAAAAGCATCGGGTGTTAGAGGACCTGTGGTTTGGATCAGTTTCAGAAGCATAGTTGAACTTGATATGTTCAATGTGTGTAGGAAACACGGTTCTTTTTTTCTGAGCACACTTACATTTCCCGCCTTATTAGAGACTCTAGAAAGCAAGAGCGTGCTTCTGGCTCTAAAGCAGAGTGTGTTTCATGGATGAGCACTGTGCTGTGTGTATCCCTTCAGAAACAGAGTTAAATGCCAGGCTCTGTGTCTTCCTACAAGAAAGACTTCGTTTCAGGTAAACACACTCACTTTTCAGCAAAAAGGATGCTACATCGTTCACGAAACTCACATGTTTCTCGCTCTTAACTGAAAAGCATCTGATGTTAGAGGACCTGTTGTTTGTATCAGTTTCAGAATCAGAGTTGAACTAGATATGGTCAATGTGTGTAGGAAACACGGTTCATTTGTTCTGAGCACACTCACGTTTCCCGCCTTATTAGAGACTCTACAAAGCAAGAGCGTGCTTCTTGCTTTAAAGCAGAGTGTGTTTCATGGATGAGAAACATGATGTTTGTTTCCATTCAGAAACGGATAAATGCCAGGCTCTGTGTCTTCCTACAAGCAAGACTTCGTTTCAGGTAAATGCCCTCAATTTTCAGCTCAAACGAAGCTACATCATTCACGAAGCTCACACGTTTCTCGCTCTTAAATGAAAAGCATTGGATGTTAGAGGACCTGTTGTTTGTATCAGTTTCAGAGGCAGAGTTGAACTAGATATGGTCCGTGTGTGTAGGAAACAAGGTTGTTTGGTTTTCTGCATACTCACATTTCCCGACTTATTAGAGTCTCTAGAAAGCAAGAGCGTGCTTCTGGCTCTACAGTAGAGTGTGTTTCATGGATGAGC